>CAWUFW010008355.1:0-600000 GCA_963921515.1 Calotriton arnoldi
ATCGCCGAGTTAGCAGCACTTTATCGCAGCCAAAGTGGCGATTGATTTATTGCCCCATTCACAAGCAGGTGCTAACAGCCGATATCGCCAGTTTTCCTGCGATAGCCGCCGCAAAAAACATCGCCACGGATGACACCGGCAACTAATGCTAATGATATGCAGAGTAGGCGTTCCTGTGCAAAAATCCGCAACAACACCACTTCGCAATATTCTCTACGACCAGCCAGATCGGCGATAAGATCCCAAAACAAGCGATAAGGCACGTTAGCAGCAGGGATTTAACACCTGCTCCTACCTGGTGTTAAGTCGGACGACAACCTGCACCACAAAAGGGAGCCCAGACCAGAGCCACACCTGAAGAACAACAGATGCCATGGAGCTACTGATCATGCAGCTCGGAGCCCCAAGAGGGCCACAACACCGACAGCCACCACACCCAGGACCCCCCCCCCAACCGGGCCCCACCATGGACAAAGAAATTTAACATCAACTCTACGAAATCATGAACAAAACATTTCGCCTGATGTCGCACAAGTACAACAATTAACATTCATGTGTGGTCAGAAAAAGGAGAATCATCCATTCATCTTTGAATTTCCAAACAAATTATTTTATTCAAATTCAACTCAAAACAACTATTAGGAAGAGCCATGGCGGGTCTTCTCTGGACAATCTGTAAGACACAGCCTGCAAGACAAAATTCAAGATAAGAAGGTGTGTCATGCGCTCATCAAAGGACAGAGCGAGAGAGAAAGAGAGAGAGAAAGAAAGGGAGAGAGAGAGAGTGAAAGAGAGAGAGAGACAAAGAGAGAGAGAAAGGGGGAGAGAGAGAAGAGAGAGAGAGAGAGAGAGAAACAGAGGAGAGAGAGAGAGAGAGACAGAGAAAGGAAGAGAGGGAGAAGGAGAGAGAGAGAAACAGAGGAAGAGAGAGAGAGACAGTGAAAGGAAAGAGAGGGAGAAGGAGAGAGAGGAGTAACAGAGGAAGAGAGAGAGCCAGTGAAAGGAAGAGAGGGAGGGAGAGAGTGCCGGCACCTGCGGACCCAGGCCTCACTGCTCACCTGCTGCCACCGGTGTGTCTCCAACCACGTGCCGGTATACACTGCAGTCCACCAGGTCCCCTATCTGAAGCAGAGTCCAGATGTATGAATGGCAGAGTTCATATCAGTGCACACGCCATCAACGCTTGGCCGCCCCTGCGCACACAGGCTGCTGCACCCCAGCCCTTCCTGCCGCCCAGCGGTGTATGCCCACCCCTGCGCACCCAGGCCTCACTGCTCACCTTCCGCCACCAGCGTGTCTCCAAGAGGGCCCACCACATGCCGGTGCAAGCTCCAAGCCCGGGGCCGCGACCTTGGCAGCCTCCACATCATGCAGCCCCGCCCTGCGGGCCACCAGGTCACACACGTGATTCTGGGTCTTGATTTCGCAATGGCAGAGATCATATCAGTGCACACGGCACCATCGCAGGCTGCACACCCGCTCAGCGCTATAGGTGCCACTCACTCTTTGAACCAGCGAGGCAATGCCACGTGGCGGTGAGCCGCGCTGCCCGCTGGCTCAGGCCTAAATCTGCGGTCCAGCAGGGCTCACACAAACCATTACCAGTCCGGACCGCCAGGACGGCGCATCATCGCAGGCTGCACACCCGCTCAGCACCTGAGTGCCCCTACCTCAGTGCACCGAGAAGTCACCGTCCCGTGGCGGTAGGCCCCGTGCCGGCCGCAGTGTTTCCGGTGCCATCAACTCTGTGCAACGCAAGTCATGGACCCTTTCTGATTGAGTCCCGTGATATGCCAGGCGGACGCAGCCATGTCACCTCTGGCAGTGGGGAAGAACTGGGACACGTAGCGTCGTCGTCCCCCCCTTTATATGTACGCCGAGTGGGCTGGGTCGGCGTACGCCAGGCCAGCGTAGGGTTGTGAATAATTATCCCTGGGCTCTGGGTGTGGTTCATTTCTGGGCTGGACAGGAAACCAACTGATGGGTGTGTCTCTGTTGCAGTGTCTGCACCACACGGCCCGCAATCGACAATGTTGCAATGTTGCATGCACCCGGAGGGCGGGACGCGCACGAAGGGATTGTACAGGAGCGCAAGGCCGCTTGGGCTCTTGCCTCATGCATGCCAACTGTTGTGTGTGTATCGCTATTGGTGCACCATAAGCCTAAGGCTCCCAGCCTCAATTGCAGCGCGAAAGCCACATCACATTTCCAGAATGCAAGCAGTAGTCAGACTAACATTACGGATGAAAGCTCCTTTGTCTCAATACATAAGGCGGAAGGACATCTGCACCTCCGACCTTGGTCTTGCATGCGGCAGGCACCCCTGAGATAGATACCATAGCAGATGATGACGACTCCCACACTACGCACAGCGCTAATGAAAGACCAACGTATCCACACCCCACACACAGAAGTTCTTGCTCGAGGTACTCCTGCATGGAATGCCCTTGACACTTACGTACACAACAACCCATACGTCCAAACGTTGCACACACATACGACTCATTGCTCCGAGCTGGGGCATATCATCCACATCGCTGCACGCAGGTCAGAAGAGTGCCGGTTCTACGAGAGCCCCCAACGCAATGGCAGAACAGCCCGGGCACATGCAAAACGCCTGTCACGTGGAACTGTACAGTGACCGAATGCTGCCTGTTAGGTGTCTGATGCATTGGTCTGCATGTTGTGGCCCCTTGTCTTGCCCGTGCATGCACTGCACATGGCATATAAAGTCTACGCAACTTCACTAGTGTTCAACTGTGAGGAGTGTTGATTAGAATGACAAATCGTGTGCCTCAATGAGCATTGTCCGTACACAGGGAGGGACTGACTGATGCACTTTCACTTGGGGGCGAGTCCCTGTTGCCAGCTCCACCTCTGCTGAGCCCGACATAGTGGTTGGGGATAGTTGCTGATAGACCTGTGCTCTTACGTGTCTTCAGCAATGTGAGTATGGTGTCCATATTCTTGCCATGTGGATCAATGTGATCCCATCACTACAGGCTGTGTCACCCGGTTGAGTGTGAGTAGGTATGCGAAGAGATGTTTCTGTTGTCAAATGTGATGGGGACACTACTTTAGGCCTGCCAACGACTTTGACATTTCATACCCAGACCTATTTCTAACATTGCGTGGGGCAAAGTTGAGGAATTGCGCGATTGTTGTTTCAGAGCAATGAGGCCACAGCTAGTGCACACATTCCCAGTCATCTCACTTCCTATGTGTGTCACGGTCGAACATGCGCATTGCTTTCATTTCCCAGGGTGTACCTATTTGGGCAATCAATGTCCTTAAATTCATCCACACTTTCATACTTGATCGATTATGGACATGATACATCTGTGTGAATTTGAATGATTTATTCACATTCGGTGGAGTGTCGGAGCTGGAGCAGTACATGGCCATGCAAACCCCACATAACATTGTAGCCCAGTGGAGGGCCAGCCAGAGTCATTTAGGTATTGACAAGTACATCGGAAGAGTACAGTCCGCAGTCTGATTGCTGTGTCATTGGTAAGCAAACAAAATATGGCAGTCCATGTCGAGGTCCAAGGTGAGTGTCGCAGAGTGTTTCGGGGGACAGTGGGAGGTGCTTGTCACAGGGCATGATGCAGAGGGGCAGAACCAAGCTGAAACAGGGCATATGGCGGGAGAGAAAATGCTACTGGCTCCTTCTTACTACAAAGGTGGAATCACCCGCATCTTCGTCCTCTATGTCATCTGTCTGACATGTGGGTGCTGATGTTTGGTCTGCAGCACTGTGTGCCACTGACACATCAGGGGCCGGAGATGTGTGTGTATAAGTACCAGCAGCATTCATCAGCAATGCCTTAGTGGCAGCAATGCGATGATGAGGATGTGCAGGGCATGGAAGATCCCAACAACATTTCGCTGGTGTGCATCGGTGGCAGCCATTCTTTCCACATGCATCCGCTCCATGTTCGCCATCATCCTCAGCATCTGTGCCAACTCTCGGCTGACATCGCTGAGGCCACTCTGACTAGACAGTTGTTCTCCACTCAGAGTCATGACTCCAGCGATGTCGGGCATGGATTGTTGGACATCATGGAGCGAACTGTGGGTGGCCATTAGGGAGTGTAAGTGGTCCCTGATGGGACTTAGACACCCACATATGGCATCTAGTTTGGCTGCCATGAGGTCGAACCCCACCCGCACCTGTGCAGCCACCTCCTTCTGGCAGTCTAACACATGGCCTTGGAATGCGATGTGTTCTTCGGTGAGGTGCTGGGAGCCAGACGTGGTGGTGGGTGCTTCCTGCTGCGTGGTCTGTGAAGGGGGTGGGGTCTCCTCGATGCAGCTGGGCTGCCCTGCTCCTGGAGGTGGGTTGCCGTAGCTGTCCATGAGCTGTTGTAGGGCGTCGGTGTCGAAGGTGTGGAGGTCCTCTTCATCATCACTGATGAGTTGTCTGGTCTGCTCTGCAGGAGGTGTGAATTGTCCCTCTGCAATGTGAAGGGGAGATGCATTTTGACATTGTGTTGCCATGTATGTTGACGCATTGTTCAAGTTTACATACAGACTGCATGGCAATGTACATTGTGACTGTTTGGGAGGAGCTGACTTTTTGATGCGGGACAGTGGACATTTGAACTACATCACAGATGTGAGGTTGTACACGTACATCATCAGCTCACAGTTTCCTGCTATGCCAGATGTGATTGTCCAGTTTCTACGCACAAGCTGAACCAGTTGTGTCCTCTGTTCTGTAGTGAGAGTGTTGCACTTTGTACCACATTGTCATCAATGATGATGTGCTGTTATTGCTAAGTGTGTGTGCTGCATTGTGGGAGAGTCGCCCCTGCAGCTGTGATTTTGCTGCCCCTTATCCCTTTGAGGCGGTGTGCCTTTGACTTCTGTGCCTCTACAGTGCTGGGATGTTGCAGACTTGGCTAATTTTGGCTCTAGTTCGGATTTTGGACTCCTGGGCATGGTTTATCTGTAGATGTGTTGTTGGCGTCCGGGGTTGTTTGTGCACGTGGATGTGTCAGAGTGTGACCTGCTCCTTTACGGATGTGGTCCACACTCAGCCACCTCAGTGTCGTGGCGTGCACCATGTCATGATAATTGGACTGCAGCCATGCTGTTCGTCATGCAGTGTCACTTGCATTGTCAGTGTGGCTCACAGACACGCAGCTTTGCTGGTTTGAACACGTGTGCATGGGTTGGTTGTGAGATTGGTGCTGTGTGGGGAGGGACCCCTTTGTGCCCATAGTGGACGGGGGACTACTTGCTGTTTGTATGTGTGCTGCAGTGTGCCAAGGGGATCAGGGACATGATCCAGAGTCATTGTGGGTGTGCAGTGTGCTCTACTTAATTGTGCATGTGTGCCATTGTGCCCATCTCCCCCGGTTCCCCCAGTCCCTGTTCGGTACTCACCCTGGTGCTGTTGTGTCAGGTCATGTCGAGCAGTGTCCAGACCCCCAACTCCTGCCACCGTCTCCCCACTGATGACTGTGGCCACCATTTCCTCCATCTCGTCCAGCTCCTGGTGTTCCTCTGGACTGCCACCTCCAGTCTGCATTGCTGCCTGATGGTTGTCAGCGAGTTTCTTCTTGGTTTGCGCTTCGCATCATTCCAGCGCCTCTTGACCTCTCCAATTGTCCTCCTCCCTCACTCCGACTGCATTCACCCTGTCCAGGATGGACTGCCATATTGCATTTTTGTTTGCCAATGACACGTTGGAGGTGACGAACAGTTGTTGGTGGTGTTCTATCACCTCCGTGATGATGATCCTGTTTTCCTGCGGACTGAACCTCGTCTTCCTCGTCTTCTTCTCCTTGCCCTTCCGTGACCCCGAGGTCCCAGGCTGGTCCTCCTGGGGGCTTGTGGGGTTCTGGTGATCCTCTGTACTTGCTCCGGCTTCCTCCATGGTGCTACGCAGTTTTAATTAATTTGTTTGTTTTTTTCGGTGCTTTTATAGTGCATTTTCCCGCACGACACGTGGGAATTGCAGGCCTGTCGCTGGTTATCACAGACTTTTTTTATCACGGTTGGCCACATCGCAATTTTTTTCGCGTTCGTGTTTTGCGTTTTTTCGGCGTCGCGTTAATTTTAACACGGTCATTTGGCGCGTTGTCGTGAGACTATCGCATGGTGCCGCCAGGTTGAGAATACAACGTTAACACAGCGTTATTTTCCCACGATAGACTGCGATGTGCAAAGTTGCGTTAAGCTAAATTTGCGATAATTATCACGCGTTCTTGGGAATATCCCCCTCAGTTTTAACTCAAATCCTACTAACGATGAAGATTACTATTCTAACTCCAGTACAACAAGGGTTAGGGAAAGTACATATAATTGTGGAGGTCAAAATTGATATTTAACTCCAAACACATTTTAACATTGTGTTTTTAGTTAAAAAAAAAACTAAACTGTACTATGACATTTTAAATATGTAACTTTATAAACACATTTAAACATCATATTCCTACTTTTTGCTAATATCAATTGGAGTTCATATCTAATATTGAAATGTATATGTTGAATAACATTGAAACTAAAATACAATATACACAAACAAAATGAAATCATTCTGAACCCCAATGCCTAATATTATAATAGACCTGCTCTATCAACAAATATTTAAATAATTCATTTGTGTATATTTATTTTACTAATTAACAAAATGCAAAGGAAATTATCACCAAAATCCAACATAATTTATTCTGATAATTCTTCCTAAGTATAATAATATATCCACCAAATTCCAAGAACAAAAATAATTTTTTTATACTTTGGAACAAAGTAAGCATATATATATTTTTAAATGCAGTGTCAATATCCCAATAAACCTCACAATCTGTAAAAAGAAAATTAAGTATAAAATCACAAAAAATAAAATAAACATGTAAAGAAAGTAATAAATATTAAAATTATCATCATAATTTTAAAAATTAATACTATGTAAATAATATATATTTTTTTAAATCACTACGCACTGTGCCGTCCATAAATCCCCCAATTTGAAAAACATAACTTGTATAATAATTATAATATTAAAAAACAAAAATTTTACATTTATTTTTATATTAACTTATAGCAATATTAAAACATGAAAATTACAATAAACACTGCAATATTTTAGCAAACAGTATTTGAAACATCAATATTGCTCTAACAATGATATATTTATCCTCTATTGTTAAAATATCGTCATGTTTTTGAACTTCAGATATTTTTACCTCGATAGTATGGTCAAACAATATGCTGGAGTCGATATTTAGGGGTTATTCTGATTTCATAGCCTTGTCTGAATAAGAGTGAAGTGACTAACAGTACAAAAAATGTACCCGTTTACTTTATGCAGGGACAATAACCTCTAATGGTAAAAGACAGGGGCATCTTTGTTACTATTGTGTCAGTCTATGTATATATACCGCTACCCTGCATTGGGTGTATTATACATGTGTACTAGAAGAAGGAAAATGATCGTGAAGTGGTATGTTGCATCAATGCGAGTTTTGAATTTAGAAACTGGTTTATAATCTCCCTTACAACCGTGACGTCTGTTCACCAGACTTCATGGGGGCATATTATCAACGGCCAGCGATAATTATCGCTGGCCGTTCACAGCGTGAGAATAGTTATCGCCGGCTACCGCAGATAATTATCGCCATGCTAGTCGCTGTATTAACAACGCATAGCGCAATGGCGATAATTATTCTCTACGATAGCAGTGCACCATGGAACATCGCTGGTTTTCCAGCGATGTTCCATGGAAAACGACGACCGTTCTGCTGATACGACCCTGTGGTCGTATCAGCAGAATCCATCTCCCTATGTAAAGTATGCTTAAGTCAGGAATTTAACAGACGTTAAATTCCTGAGTTAAAGCTGAGGTAGCGCGATTTCTTTTATCGCTGCACCTCCTTGTTAATATCGCGAAGCTGCCTTCGCGATATTAACTTGTGTTGTTTTCACAGCCACGCCTTCTTTGCATCTCATTAGCGATGCAAGGCGAGGGCTGTGAAAAACGAGGCTCTACATCAAGGAAACACGCGTAAGCGTGTCCTTGGTGATGTTGCGATATAATTATCGCCGCTTACTCGACCAACGGACGCTAAAGCGGCGATAATTATATCGCCAGCCCTTGATAATATGCCCCTTGGAGCGGAGTAAACATTTGTAACAGAAAGGTTACTGCATATATAGCGGTTTCACCAGGTTGGGAAACCTTTCCACAAAATGCAAAATCCGTTTTTACCAATCGAGTTCCACCCAAAAAATGTAAAAATTATCTGATGAAACTGGAATGTGCCAAAACAAATATATTTGACACACTAACCTGTTTAAGAATCACTCAAACAGATCGGTTGTGATCAATGCATTTAGAATTATTAGTTGATGAAGGAAATCCTTTAAAAGAGAAAATGCAGTGACCTAAATCTACCAATTTGGTGTGATTTAATGGCAAATTTGCAGAAAGTTCAGCTGATTCCCATTGATTTTGAAAGGAAAAAACTAATAAATCATCCATTCTACTCCCAGCCTTATAATAAATATGCAGAAATTGGCTCGGAACAAGGCTCAACTATTTTTATACCTAGCCATGCTGCACTCCAAGTGAAATAGCAGCGACAGATGCCAGCTAGTAACACCTAGCCGTTCACTGTTCCTGCAGCGAAGGTCTTAAAATTCAGCGACAAACAGATATGAGGTATTTTTTATTAATTTCTAAGATGTTTGTAAGAATTAAGGGGCATATTATCAAGCGGCAGCGATAATTATCGCTAGCCGCTGTTAGCGGAGGAATCCTATCGCCGGCTATCGCTGGAAATTATCGCCATGCTAGCGCTGTATTAACAACGCCAGCGCAAGGCGATAATTTTCCAGTGATAGCGATGTTTTCCATGGAACATCGCTGGTTTTCCAGCGATGTCCCATGGAAAACGGCGATATCCTCTGGTGACAGGGCCTGTGGTCTTAGCCTCACAATCCACTCCCCTCATGTTAGGTATGCCTTAGTCAGTGAATTTAGCAGACGTTAAATTCTCATGCGTTGAAGGCATGCTTAACCGTATGATGGAAACATCGCTAACCCAACGCTAAGCTAATATGGCGATGGCCTGGGTTAGCGATATTTTCCCACGTTGGTGCCCACAGGCACGCCCCCTTTGCATCTCATTAGCGATGCGATGGGAGGCGCGCAGAAAACGAGCGCTAATGTAGTGGAGAATCACGCCGCGAAGCGCGTCCTTGTTAATTAGGCAACAGAATTGTCGCTTCGCTTTTCGCCCGAAAACGGACGCTAAAGCGGCGACAACTCATTAACGCCATGAAATATTATGCCCCTTAATACTTCTAAATGGGCATCCAAATTCTGAACAGATGCAAAAAGAAAAGATAATCTGACCTAAATAAAATTGACTCAACACACCTATTGCAGGTTGGGAGGTTGAGCATGGTCAGAGAGACTATTACAAGCTACAGCGAATTTTAAAAGCGACTTCCTCTACCAGCTCAGGAGTGCTTACATTTTCTGTACTTTAAAGAAGCATTTATCACCGGCCAGTAGAAACATATGTTCCTCTCCAGATACACAGATGCCAGTGACTACATTGGTTACTTTGGTTCTAAGCTATCTGAAGCTGATGTAAAAGGCGTTAAGTTAGCTGAGAAAATAAGGTTTCGCATTACTGCAAAATAGCTTCTTATAACAGCAATCTAATAAACAGCAACGCAAATGTAATCTCTCAGCTCAGAATAAACAGAGAATCCCATGGAGGTAGATCTATCCGAGGGTATCTGAGAGTCATGCTCCTTATTCTGGAGCTGTCTGCCCTTAAACCTTCAGAACCTGGGCCCAGATTTACTAACATTTGTGTTGCAGTTGTGTCACTTTTTTAATGCCGCCCAATACAAAATGCATTTGGGAATCTAAAAAGCCATTCGAAACCCAATTACAGTGGCTTTGTATTGTTTAGTAAAAAAATGCAATGCGTTGGATAGCACTGCTTTGTATTACTTTGCATCGGGGAGGCGTTACACGGGTGGTGTATGGGTGTTCCCATGCATCCTCCCATGGCGTTTGACACAACCCAAATTTACTAAAAGCAGTAAACCTGGGTTTGCAGCAGTGGCGACCAGTAATTTTAACAGGGAGCGGGGGGCAACACAAGCACACATACACACTCACTCACACCCATGGATGCACACACACACACACATGCACACACCCATTCACAACACTCATTCACATACATACATACATACATACATTCATCAAACATCATAAACATACAGTCACTGCAGCTCTCTGAAAGGGAAGCCTTGGAGGTCCCAGGAGAGTTGGGACTGCTGCCTTCTCTCATTGGCTGACCTAAGACAGCCAATAAGAGAAGGCAACAGTCTCTCACTCGTCACAGAGTGGGATGAGGTCACTGAGACTGCTGACCCCACCCCACTCTGTGATGAGATGTCACTGATTGACACTAGGCCCTGGGCACTTCAGGGCTTAAAACTGAAGTGCCCAGGTCTAAGGCTATCAGTGATGCTCTCCCTTGAGAAAAGGGGGAGGGCCTCAAGGCACTTTTGCCAGACTGAGGCAGTCATGCCCACAGGGCTGTGAAATCTTCAGCCTGGCAAAGTTGAGCTCTGGCAGCCAGGACTATGCATATTTCGTGCACGTCTAGCTCCTGGCTGCCTGACCTCAATAAGAAGAGTGTCTGTCAGGCTGACTTTTGTTCAGTCTGACAGACACTCTTCTTGTAAGGGGTTAGAAATTGGGTTGTTGGTTGACTGGGGTGGGAGCCCTGGTCAAGCAACAGCCACAATCCCTTGAAGGGTGAACTATAAAAAGTCAGAAAATTAACCTGTGCTTAAACCTGGGTTGCTTGGCACAAAAAGCAGTCAGTCTTAACTTAGAGGCAATGTGTTAAGTATTTATGCAGCACACAAAGAGTAATAAAATGAAAACACAAATCAAGAAAAATCCCAAACCAATTTAGAAAAAATAGAGTAACTTGTAATGAATTATTAGACACCAAAACAATAAAAAATCCAATCAGTAGAACTGGACTTATGAATTTTTTACAAACAAATAAACCCTAAAAGATCAAAGCGCCACGCCAGATAGGATAAAAGATTAAAAATAGGGCTGACTGTGATGGATCGCATTTCAGGTACAAGAAGTGGGTTGGGCCCGGTCAGAGCTCACCTTCAGACTTTAGAAAAATCTTCTGAGAATGTAAAGTTCAGTGGGACAAGGCTGCAGGAGGTGTCCAAAGAGGGAACATCGTCGCCGGATAGCCTTGGGTCGAAGCAGCAGTCAAGGTTTCTACATTCGGATATAGTCTCAGAAATAGAAGCCGAAAATCTCCAGCGAGATGAGGCAGAGGATTGTAGCCGAAGACAGTTCCATGAGGTAGGATACCCCTTTGGCGAAGGACCGCTGAAAAGGGTTTGCTGGTGTAGAAAAGAACATAGTGTGAGAAGCAGCGCAGTCAATCTGGCCAGCGATACACCTCGGGCGGATAGGCGAGCAGGTTGGTCCTGGCCTCCTTCTGGTGCTCAGAGCAGTTTTTAGTAAAATATTATTTAAGTTCCCACTTTTGGATTTTGGCTATCTGTGCACCACTAGCACCACTTTCAAGGGTCCAGGACTAGAGAGGCACCACTTGGAGAGTCAGTACTCACTCAGGCTTGGTTCAGGTGCGGGTTCAAGATTGAGGAAGCCTTTTGTGTCCCTGTGACTCTAAGCAGGAGGCCAGAAAACTAGCGCTTGTGAGTCACTTGGGATGTCCTGGGGCAGTTGAAGATCCTACCCTTGTCCCCAGGCAGAAGGTAGCAGAGCAGCAGAGCAAACAGGGAATCAATCCAGACAGGTCATCAGTCATGTAGAGAAACAAACCAGCAGAGTGGCCGTCCTTCCAGCAGCACGGCAGTCCTACTTCCTGAGTATCCACAGGTTTAGAACTGTACTGAAGAATTGGTGTCTGAGGTCCCACTTTTATACTCTGGTGTCCTGGTTCTGGAAGGTGTAAGAAGCTTCTAGACAGTGGCTTTGAAGTGCATGGAATTTCTTGCCTCCTCTGGCCTGACTCCAAACTGGTTGCAGTGACATGGTGAGGTCATTAGGCCTTTGTGTGAAGGCAGAGCACAGGCTAGTTCGTTGTAAATGGGGCTGTGCTCAGCTCTGCCCCCAGCTTGCCAGAAAAAGGACCATTCAGGCACACCTAATCCCTTTTTTGTGGGACTGTCTGGGAGGAATTCACAAAGTCTAATCGTCGGTTACACCCAGCCGTGTGACTCAGGCCAGGTTATAGGCACAAATGGGTTAAGGGCAGGAAAATGTTATAATTGTGATCAAAAACATAACTTTACCATTAAATAGTGCTCTTCACTGCAATTCCAAGGACAGCAAACATGACATAACTACTAGCTCCCAATTTGAAATTTACAGCTTATTAAATGTAATAAGGAATCCCCAATGTTGAAATTACAGCTTATTAAATGTAATAAGGAATCCCCAATGTTATCCTATGGGAGGGGTAGACTTCACAGTAGTGTAAAACAAATTTAGGAGTTTTTCACTACTAGGACATGTCAAACTTAAAAACTTGGGGCTACCTTAGGGGTGACATGTGTAATAGAAGGGGAGTTTAAGGCTTTGCAAGGGGGTTTAAATGCCAAGTCAACATGAGAGTGTGACACTGCGTTTAGGCTGCAATGGCAGGCCTGGGACATGCTTTAATGTGCTACTTAAGTGGGTGGCACAATATGTGCTGCAGGCTACTAGTCACATTCATTAATTATATAGGCCCTAGATATATGGTATACCACTCTACAAGGGACTTACAGGTAAATTAAATATGCCAATTGGGTAAAAGTCAATTTAACCATGTTTTAAGGGAGAGAGCACAAGCACTTCAACACTGGTTAGCAATCCTACGGCCAAGAAAACAAATTCAGCAAAAAGTGGAGAGTAAAGGCAAAAAGTTTGGAGGTGACCCTTCAGAGAGGCCAGGTCCAATATTGAGAAAAAAGGTGGGGGGCGTGGCCCCTCCACCCCTACAGCCGACCAAAATAGTATGACTACTCGAGGCTGGCGTAAAAAGGAGAAATATCTTCATTTCTTCGTGTTACTTCACCTTTCTATGTCTTCTGCATTCTGCAGCATGCATATAAAGAAGAATATGCCTCTAACTGCCCATAAAGCAGGATCCCATGGAATGCAGCCTAAGGCCTCTCAAATAATAATAATAATAATAATAATAATATTAATAAGGTGTTTTATAAAGCGCACAGTTACGTCAATAGACGTGCCCCAGTGATGAGGCTCCCTATCCTCTGTATTGAGCATAACAACTGGAGAGCCAAGCTAGATGGATCTAAAGAACCATGTTTTCAGTTCTTTTTGGAAAGAGATCTCTGACTTCTCCTGCCTGAGTGGAAGAGATAGTGAATTCCACAATTTTGCAGCCAGAAAGCTAAACTAGCTTCCTCCAATGCATGTTTTTTAGTTTTTAGGGATGAGTCTTAGCGAGGCATAGGCTGCTCTCAGAGATGTTTTGGGGGCGTAGGCTGAGATCATAGAATGCAGGTGGCTAGGACCTTTGCCATTGAGAATTCTGTGGCAGTAGGAAAGAGCTTTAAAGGAAACCGGTTCTTTAAGAGGGAGCCGGTGCAGTTTGGCTAAGGCAGGAGCTGAGGAAGAGCATCTAGGCAAATTCAGCAGTAGGTGTGCTGCCATGTTCTGTACCCGCTGGAGTCGCATAATACGTGCCTGCGAGACTCCTTGATATAACACATTGCAATTGTCCAGTCTAGATGTGATGAGAGACTGGACTACTGTTTTTCTGGCTGCTTCTGGCAGGTACGCCAAAACATTTATTTAGGGATTTTAAGGTCCCAAAACACTGTCCTGCTAGGTACTTGATTTGGTTATGTCCAGGTGAGGAGAAGGTGGGACGCGTAGTGGAGGAGGCCTGGGGGTCGAGTCGGGCCCAGGCCTAGCACCTGTGGGTGACGCACCCCCAGTGGAGGCTCATCCGCTATGGCGGAAGAGCGTCGCCCCACTGCTTTCAAGCAGTGCAAGAAGAGGAAACATAACATGATGATAACTTTCTGATGTACTCATGCTATGTTTCCTTTCTGGGTGGGAGGGTGGGTGGGGCTGCTGTACTCATGGACCAGAGCAGGGGCAGAGTGGTATGCCCAATCAAGTGCACAATGACTGTTTGGTAGGCCCACTCAGGCCGCCCAAAGCAGCCATGCGCACTTCCCTGTTTGCAATGCAGGCTGCAATACAGCCTGCATGGAGTACATGCCCACTCCTCCAGACCCTGGCTGAACGCCTTGTCACGGCTCTCAAGAGCAATCACAACGCTGCATTGCAGCATTGTGATTGGCTTAGGGGAGAGAGCCTGGCTGCCTGCTTCCTGTTCCTGGAAGCAGACTCAGGAGAGCAGGAGCACAGAAGACGCGGGACCCGGCCTCAAGATAAGAATTTTTTTAAAATATATTTAAAACCCCCACTCCTCCCCACGTCCCCACCCGCCTCCCAGCTGTTCAGTCCCCCCCGCAGCACTACCTAATGGCGGCTGCTGTGCGGCCATGCGCAGCGGCCGTACCACTGGTGCACCAAAGGCAAGCCCGTCTGCATTTGTCCGCCCTTGGACCGCGCCCAGCACCAAGGACCCTTCCTCTCGGACACTCCACCGCTATGATGCCAGCACCCTCCTCGCCATCAACTTTAGACGCCACACCACCTGCCATCTAGCAACACTGTACATTTCTCTTGCACCCAGCGCCTGTCGAAACTGCAAATATACCTTCTGCCACATCAGCACACCAGCGCCTCCTGCCACCCAGCCAACCAACAGCACAGCCGAGCTGCTCAACTGCATCCTCCTCAACGTGTGATCCCTCCACAAACATGCAACAGAAATCAGGGACATCCTCGACCCACCTCTTCAGACATCGCCTTCTTCACGGAAACCTGGATAACCTCTGCTCCGGACCGGACATCGCCATCACCATCCACGACGGCTACAAATTCACCCGCATGGGACACCCCGAGCTTCCATGAGGAGGCATTGCCATTGTCTAAAAAAGCACACTCCGACTGACCACGCACTCTAATGACCCGACGGTGACCATGAAACACCTCCACTTCCAGATCCGAACCAACCCCAACACCACCCTCTGCAGCACCCTCATCTACAGGCCCCCCAGGCCATGAACCCCCATTCACCGATGCCATTGTAGACCTCATCGCACCCTAGGCTCTCCCTTCCACGACTACATCCTATTCGCACACCTCATGTTCCACCTGGACAACCCCAGTGACCAGAACACCAACCCCCTCCTGGGGAACCTCGCCAACATCGGACTCAAGCAGCTATTCACCGCACCAACCCACATAGCCTGACACACGCTCGAGCCCGTCCTCTCCACCAGCGGTAACTTCAACTACAGCCACACCACAGGACTCTTCTGTACCGACCATCATTGTTTACATCACGCCTTCACCACGCCCACCATACACCATCGCCATCATTGCCCCCCGTCGCAGCTGGATCACGGCCACCGAAGAACTTCCCGTCAACTCCCTCATCACCACCACTCCCTCAACGCTTACAGACACCAACACCACAGCGCGCAAACTCCACCGATGGATCTCCAACTGCGCCGACACCCTGGAACCCCTCAAGAAAAGACCAGGCAAACAACACTCCGAGAAGGCCAACTGGTTCACTCCTGCCCTCCACTAGTCCAGCCCCACCTGCAGACGTCTCGGCCATGGCGCAAGGGAGCCTGAGTTGGCGCATGGCAGCCATTGTGCACCAACGTAGGGGAAAAAGACAGGGGGGCTTATTCATGAGCCCCTTCTAACAGTTTCACCTTGCCTGTGTGTCATTTTCTTGACATACTTGCAGCGTGATTCTTGCACCACGTTGCGCCGTATTTGCAAAGTAACTCATCTAGGCATATCGGTGACCTTGTGAAGCCCTGTGCCACATTATACCTGCATCAGGTATGATGTATGCAGGGTGGGCGTTCCCACGCAACAAAGCCTCATAGGGTGTCGCAGTGAAATCCATCAGATTTCACTGCAACAGTGCGCAGGACGCCACTGCGTCAGTACCTTACGCCTGCCTCATGGCAGGCGTAAGGGTGTCGCAGTGCCACAGGGATAGGCTGGCCCCATGCATTGCTGAAGTTGCGTCATACTTGTGACACAACTGCAGCAATGCGTGACTTTAGTCCCCACAGATAAGTCAGGATTCCAGACGTATCTGTAATTAATTGCGTCATGAAGTGCAGTACAGTGAATACAGTGCATCCATGGTGTCGCAAGAAGGGCTTAGTGAAAAGTGTTGCAACGATGTTTTGTCGCAGCGGTGCAACACTTTTCATGAGTGAGGCCCAGGAATGCTCCCTATCTTATTGATTGGGAACAGCTGCTTTGTAAGATTGGAGATTTTGCGATCTCACACTGTCGGGGCATGTAGTAGATCTACCCCGAATTATTCTCCCTTCACGTATTGGCGATATTGGGTGCGCCTGAGTGACGAATATTTGAAATAGTATGTGCTTTTAATTCACTCGAATATTTGAAATAGTATGTGCTTTTAATTCACTCGAATATTTGAAATAGTATGTGCTTTTAATTCACTCGAATATTTGAAATAGTATGTGCTTTTAATTCACTCGAATATTTGAAATAGTATGTGCTTTTAATTCACTCTTTCTTTAAATATACGATGTTTTAAAGTTTGATTCCTACCTCTCTGGGCGCCGTTTTCACTCCCGGTCCATCACAGCTGGTGCTGTTTGTGTGGAGGGAGGATCTTAAAACGCGACCCACTGTATCCATTTTCCTCACTTCCTGTGGCACATTTGAGGGGGCCATTTTGGAATAGGTGACGGTCTAGTCTTCTGACTAGGATCAGTCGCAATCACCTATTTAAACCCTGATGGCGCCAACGCGCAGCTAGAACAGCTGCTTTGTAAGATTGGAGATTTTGCGATCTCACACTGTTGTCGGGGCACGTAGTAGATCTACCCCGAATTATTCTCCCTTCTCGTATTGGCGATACTGGGTGTGCCTGAATGACGAATATTTGAAATAGTATGTGCTTTTAATTCACTCGAATATTTGAAATAGTATGTGCTTTTAATTCACTCGAATATTTGAAATAGTATGTGCTTTTAATTCACTCGAATATTTGAAATAGTATGTGCTTTTAATTCACTCGAATATTTGAAATAGTATGTGCTTTTAATTCACTCTTTCTTTAAATATACGATGTTTTAAGTTTGATTCCTACCTCTCTGGGCGCCGTTTTTCACTCCCCGGTCCATCACAGCTGGTGCTGTTTGTGTGGAGGGAGGATCTTAAAACGCGACCCACTGCATCCATTTTCCTCACTTCCTGTGGCACATTTGAGGGGGCCATTTTGGAATAGATGACGGTCTAGTCTTCTGACTAGGATCAGTCGCAATCACCTATTTAAACCCTGATGGCGCCAACGCGCAGCGGGCGCGCCGCTGGCGCGCCGGAGGCGCACCAGAGGCAAGCCCGTCTGCACCCGTCCGCGCCGAGACCGGGCCCAGGGCCATGCATGCTGTTTCTTCATGTCAAAAACAACTTCTTTCAAGGGACCTTATTTTATCCTTAAACAATGTCTCTGTTAAATGCCATCAGTCTCTGAATGTGGTAAATTGGGAGGGACCTATCAGTTGTAATAACTGTAAAAAGGTCTTTAACTGCATACAATCACCTATAACCTCGGAGAAGGACATACGTAGAAGTCTACGGGGGGGCCTTATAAATGCAAGATCAATGTGCAAGCATGCACTGCATATTTATGATCTTATAGTTGACGATGATCTGGACTGCCTTTTTGTAACCGAGACCTGGCTGAAAGCCTGGTGCAGCCCAGACATCGTGAATACACTTCCCCCGGGATATCTTATCCAAAGGGCAGATAGACCAGAGCAACGTGGGGGTGGCCTCGCAATTATCTATCGCGACACCTTTAGGTGCACAATAGAGCAGCTACCTGACCTGAAAGGAGCAGAGAGCATTAGTTTTTGTATCCAACTACATGACTCCTTCTCCTTTGCAGGGGCATTAGTTTACCGCCCTCCTGGACAGCACAACAAGTTTTTAGAAAGTATTGGTGATGTGATTAGTACACTTGCTTTTAGGTTCTCCAATTTCACTCTATTGGGTGATATTAATTTACATCTTGATTCTTCTAAGGATCCTGGTGCAATTCGTTTTAAGGAGATAATGGAGGTCTTTGGCCTCCAACTACTCTCAATGTCTGCCACACACAACGCAGGCCATATTTTGGACTGCATTTGTTCTAATCTAAACACCCTTAAAGTGAAGCCCCCTGTTACGCAAACCTGGTCCGATCATAAATTAATCCCCTTTGAATTTTTAATAAAGGATAAGGCCCCGATCAAGAAAAATATGAATCTCCAACAACAGGACAAAGTTAGCTGGAAGGCACTTATGGGGCATCCAGACCTCGTCTCTAAAGCTATTATGGGTAGACCCAATTTGGTTGGTGACCCTATAACTGACACTCAGCTCTACGACAACTGGATGCTTGAGCTAAAAGATCAGTTGACATCTACTACTACATCACATAGGGCTTCAAAAAAGAAATCTTCCGCACCATGGTTTTCGTTATCCCTGAAAGAACTGCAAGCCCAAGTTAGAGTACTAGAACGTAGATGGCGCCGGTATTATGATAGGAGTGATCTCAATACTTATAAAACTGCACGCAGAAAATATCATGCCTTGATCAAAGCTTCAAAAAAAATCTTCTATACTGAGGCTGTTGAAAATTCTAAAAACAAACAGAAGGAGATCTTCAAAATAGTTAATCTGTTCACAAATCCGAATAGTCTACTTCAAGAGATCCCTCCCTCACAGAGCCTTTGTAATAATATAGCAGATTATTTTGAAGAAAAAGTCCTGACACTATTAAAAGACTTTTCTCCCTCTACTTTAGTCATCATAAATAAGAGAACCTCTGTAGACACAGATATCGCTTGTATGAAAACTTTTCAACCTATTACGAGGGAGGAATCACAGTTGGCTATCTTATCCACCAAATCAGGCTCCCCTTTTGATCCTTGCCCCCCCACTCTGTTACACACCCTCATTGATGTTGTAAACCCTATTATAAACAATATTATAAATTCTTCGCTTCTCACAGCTAAGATTCCAACAGAATGGAAACTTGCGGCGGTAAAACCCCTCCAGAAAAAGCAATTGGCTGATCCCACGACCCTCTCCAACTTACGACCTATCTCGCTTTTACCCACCCTGTGTAAGTTAACTGAAAAATTTGTTAATAAACAACTTACCACGTTTTTAGAGGAAACAAATGTATGGCATGTCAACCAGTCAGGTTTTAGAGCCCAACACTCGACTGAATCTGCCCTTTTGTACACTGCAGAAACTTTACGAGCTGCCCTGGATCAGGGAAAGAAGGCGGTCCTGGTGCTGCTTGACTTGTCTGCGGCTTTCGATACGGTCTCACATACCATTTTGTTAGACCGTCTTGCATCATATGGTGTATCTGGGAATGTCCTTGAGTGGATTAAGAATTTTTTGAAAGACCGGCGTCAAGTTATCACGCTAGGACAATATAACTCAGAAGAAAAAGCACTTATATCAGGTGTTCCTCAAGGATCGAGTTTGAGCCCAACCCTCTTCAATGTTTATATGTCCCCTTTGATGAAACTAATATCGTCCTTCAAGATCAATACCATTTCATATGCGGACGATACTCAGCTTATCCTGGTCCTGGATAATGACAATACTAAGGCGGAAGAAAATCTTAGGAAATGTCTTTCAGCAACTTTTAAATGGATGAGTGACAATCATTTAAGGTGTAACTCGGAAAAAACAGAGATCTTGCCATTTGGCAAACAAAATCCCTTTGTGCCTAAACTTTGGTGGCCAGAGGATGCCACCCCTCCTCCTAATACAATAAATGTAGCCAGAAACCTAGGAATAAAATTTGACACTACACTATCTTTCAAACAACAATCTCTGGCAGTTGCGGGCACATGTTTTCATCTTATAAAAAGTCTAAAAAAATTCTTTGACTTGCTCCCCCTCTCAGCCAGGCAAACCGTTGCTGTGGCACTTATTACATCTAGACTGGACTATTGTAACAGTCTTTATGCAGGAACTAATAAATCAGTCTTGCATAAGCTTCAGATTGTCCAGCACGCGGCTGCCCGGCTGGTATTGAAGTGGCCTAGGAAATCATCTGCCTCTGCTGCACTTGACATCTTACATTGGTTGCCAGTTCATAAACGAATTTTGTTTAAGGTCCTTATTATTACCTTTAGGGCCTTTCATTCACGTGGCCCACAATATCTTCATACTAGCTTCAAACGCTACGTTCCCTCCCGTAGCCTAAGATCATCCAATGCAAATCTACTGACCATTCCATCCTTTAGATTGGTGACAAAGGGAGGAAAATCACTTGTAGTCATAGGCTCAAAGTCTTGGAATAAACTCCCATCTCAGCTCCGTCAGATTGCTTCCGAGTCTGTTTTTAGGAAGGCACTTAAAACTTGGATCTACAGTGCACCTGATACTTTATGTAAAACACTCATTTAAACATTTATCTCCCCTCTGGCATGAGTAGTATACCAGTTGTCTCCATCTCTGGTGTTCCGTCCCAGCGCCAAGATGCTCCTTGGAGTGATAGTTGCGCTATACAAGTTTACATTTACATTACATTACATTACATTACATTCCTGCCCTGTAGTTTTGTCGCAGGGCAGTGCAGCAACATTCCTTGCAGCGCTGTCCAGCACCAAAACCTTCTGAAATGAGGCCCCAAGTGTTTGCACCTTTTTTAAATCCAGCTTTTTTTCTGGTCTTAAAAAACTGCCTCTAACTGGAGTTAGAGGCAGTTTTTTTGGTTTTGCACCATACAAGGAATTCCTTGTAAATATCGCAAAGTGGATTTAGCGGCAGTTTTTGCACAGGAACGCCTACCTTGCATCTCATTTTCGTTAAGTCCCGCTAACAGAAGTGGTGATCCTGAAAATTCACGTTTACTCCGGAAAACTGCTGCTAACTGCGGTTAGCGGCAACTTGTAAATACAGCGATCAAAAAAACCTCCGTAGTGTCAAAAAATTGACGCTACGTGGCATGAACTCCTTGTACATGTGCCCCTAAGTTGTCTGAGGTAACACTCCTTGCTCAAAGGACCAAAGTTTGATAGGTTTCCTTTCATATGTCACTTGGGAGTGTGCAAAACAAGTGTCCCTCTCTTTATGTATCCTTTGTGTGACTGGCCTTTGAAATCAGGTAGCTAGCAACAGGAAAAGTGAGAATGATGTGTCGCCACTCTGTTAGGGTAAAAACTTCATTTCTCTACTTTTAAAATGGTGGTTCAGGCTGTTGTCCTTTGTCATACTGATGGCGGTAATGCCCTTCTACAGTGCATATCTGATCACATTTCCTCTTTATGTTTCATTGACTATATATCATAGCTCACATCCAACCTAAATTCCTATGCATCATTCACAATGCCTTGCATCCTTACAAATTGTCCTCAATGGCAGACCCTTGTTGATTGTGTTCACACGATCTCCAACACTAACAAAATGATTCTCAAAGTTTGTAAATTTGCTAAACATGATAAAAGCAAACCCACTGCTGCACTCTGTGACAACATTCCCTATTCCCCTCCATATCAGGATAACTGTTTGTTTCTATACTTTCTAATTTGACATAATAGCTCTCTTTTTCTCACTAGAACGCCTCACCCCCACCAGCTACCTAGCTACATCCATGTCCTTCCCTCCTCTACTACTGGTGTGTGATTATGTCTTTTTTACCAACTGTTATTCTGGAAAATTGTAATAGTCGTATACTACAATTTTTAGATTCTGTAAAACGTCTTTTGGTCCTGCATTATAGTGTTATGAAAACGTTTTCACAATTTGAGTGTAAATTACTTATCAGGGAACTAACATTTAATGTTTTTCAATGGGATAGTTGATATCATGATGTCATGGTTTTATTGGTGATATGTTCATTGAAGGAGAGGACCATGTTGATTTTGCTTTGACCGTCAACTAGGGATATTGGATAGCCATGCATGAATTAATGATGTTTTGGTGCTTTTGGATATTAGGAGGTATACATTTTGTCAGGTTCACCTTTAATCATGACTTGGCATTCCAATCTGGATTAGGTTAAGCAGTTTAGAGTCACTGAATTTTAAGGTCTGAGGGGATTTGCAGGTGGCGTTGTATGTTTTTGGCATTTAGATGTATCTACATGCTGTTCTCAGTGAATAAGTGTGTAAGTGGTTCCATATAGTGTTTGAAGAAGATGAGGAAAATGATAGATCCCTGGGTTACTACACATGAGTTTCTTGAGCTTTCCTACTGGACAGGTTAATGGTAGCTAGTGCAGTAAGAGTCAGACTATCACATAACTGTGTCATAGAAGCCCATGGATACTACCAGGCTATGGATCAGTATTAGATGAATGCTTCTTGAATGCTGTAAAGAAGTTGAACAGAATCAGGAGTCAGAGGTGACTTTTGTTATTGATGAGGAGTGCATTGTCACTGTCACTCATATGTGGAGGAAGCAAAGCTTAGGTGAGGAAGAAAATAGTGGGATGGATTTATTGGTAGTATGTATGTGAGATTTCTATCGCACACACTTAGCCAAAATGCAGCAGAGTGCTGTACATGGTCAAAGTCCAGCATAAAATCACCAAGTTATAGGAGAAGTAGCTGATTTGTGGATATCTTAAGTTGAACTCCTCTAAAACAGAAATCATCTAAATTAGTGCACCTGTGCTGCCTGAAATGAGAAATCTAGGGGAATCTATGGTGGAATTGAGATACATTTTGTTATATATGTAAATGTTCCTTTCAACTGAGATACCCGTGCTCAAGACCCTTAAAAAATGGTGACTACCAGGGTACAAACATGTATCATTCCATGACAGAATTTGAAGGAGAGGCTGAAAAAAATTTCAAGTCGCTGATTCTTGGTAGAAATTGGGCTTCATGTTAATGCATTTACTTACACAAGAGAGAATCAGTACTGGTTCAAGCTTGTGGGCAACAAATGGAGACTGCAGTTGTTAGCACGGTAAGGGGGGTAAACCTTCCAATATATTCCTTTACTACAGAGAAGCAGTGTAAACAGAAAGGGGAGACATGGCACACTCTAGAATCCTGAATGAGAAAGAGGCGCAGGCTGGAAAAATAAGGAATTTACCGGAATAAGTGTAGCGATTACAAAGGCGGCGTTTGGTGTTTGTTCCTGGGGGCAGTGAGTGCGGCGGCTCGGGATACTTTCATCTATTCCCCCGTCCTCGAGCTGCGGTGTGCATGGGACCCGACGCAAGGCAACACTGGGTTGTTTGGTGCTGAGCGGCGGCTCTCTGGCAGAGATCCTGCGCGGCAGCAGCACTTGCCGGCTTCTGGGTGGAGCTCGGCAAAGACAGCACTGGGCGGCAACCCACGGGAAAACTGCAGCACCTCGAGGAGGAGACACAGGAGGTACAGGGGCCCAGGAATGGCTTCTGGCAGGCTGAGAATTATGGCGGTTGGTGTCAGAGGAAGGTAGGGGAAAAGGGCGTCGGCAGTAGTGTGCAACCTCAGCAATCTCAGCAGGTACACCTGGAACTGATGGAAAAGAACCTTCCTCCACAGGTACTTTTCACTTCTAAGGGGCATGTGGAGGAGGTGGAAGTGGTAAGTGTGTGTACTGGCGCAAGGGGTATTGGGGAGAGAAATGCCCCAGCAGATTCACCACGAATATCGCAAGCAAGGAATAGATATCAGCTAAGGTCTGATCCTGAGAGAAAAGCTAAAAGAGTGAGAGCAAGAGAGCAGACGGCTTATGAGGTAATTGCTGTGTCACCCAACAGGAAATTTTGGAAAGCCGCAGGGAGACCAAAGCGGTGTGGGTTGAAAGAGGTGCGCTCACTTCCTAAACCCTCCTGCTCGCTCAATTCTTATTTTAGAATTATGGAGCAGACAAAGGCTGCTGCACCCATTCAGGGGAGAGGTAGTATGGTAAGTCAAACACAGGCCCCCCCACGGGATGAGAGAATATCAGCAGTCCCTCTTAGTAACTGCTTTTCTCCATTAGATCAGTTGGCGGATGGTGGACTAGATGGGGGAGACCCCAGACCGACCCAAGATACCACAGGGATTCCTACGGTGGGAACCCCAAGACAGGGTGAGGCTAGTCCCCGGGTTGAAGGGGGGGCTGAAACCAGTTGGAAAACATTATACTGAATTTGAGATTTCAGAGATCAACCAAAATGGTATCCAAGAAAAATGTCTGGTGCTAGAGGAAAAGCTGGACAGTATTGCACAACGCACTGCAACCCTTGAAGGAGAGGTGAAGGTTCTGTCAGCAGGAATGACTCAGAATTCCCGGGATATAGAGGTTTTGAAATCTCAAAACAAAACCTTGCAAGATGACTTGGAATTGAAACTCAATCTAGATGTAATAATTTGAGAGTTCTCAGTAACCCGGAAGGTACAGAAAAAGGCGATAAAAAAGGCTTTATTTGTAAACTTTTAAGAGAAGGGATATTGCAAGACAGGCCAGATCTCGATCTCGAGAATGAAATTCAACGAGTGCACAGGGACCCTTTTAAATTAAACCCTAACAGGAAGACTCCCAGGAAAAGTTTGATAAATTTTCTCACCTATGCAGTTAAAGAGCTGGTGTTGGGACGTGCTTTGAAGGAGAGATCCCTGAAGTTCGAGGACTTTAATTATCAAGTGAGATCGGACATAGGGAAGAGAACTGCACAGAGGCAACGGGAGTTGGGTACCAGGATGAATGACCTGTGTGGTAACGGCGCCCAGGTCCAGATGAAGTTTCCAGCTATGCTACAAATCATGGGGAGAAACAAGATGCACAATATCAGCAACCCTGAGGAGCTGGATACCTTCATAGCTCAGATGGAGGGAACCGCAGCCGCCACTTCTAGTTCTGGCTTGTAATGGTCCCCACGAAGCGTGGTAGGTTCTCAATAGTATGTATTAAACGAAGGTTATATAGAGTAGCCAGTCTGATTAGATTTTTTCTGTTTTAGTTTAGTGCACTTTGATTATCTCTCTTCGGGAGGGGGGATCGCGAAGGGCGGATTCTATCGCCTATGGATAGGAAGGGGGGTTCCCCGGGGGGGGGGTGAAGGGGTGCACAGGGTGGTGGGAGTATGGGGAAAAAAAGAAAAAAATTGTCCTTGTCTCGCCAATTTTTAGTCGGTTCAATGTAATTTCAGGGTTTTATCAGCCTAGGTTGTCTATACCTGAGCCCCTGCAGAGAGGGCTAAAATGGTACAGGGTGTGGAGATTTAAGCATGAATAAGTTAAACACAATTCAGTTTATATCCTGGAATGTTAATGGTCTGAGGTCTAGGAAGAAGCTAGCTCGAGTGACAGAATACCTCAAGAATAGTGGGGCACATAATTTTGCTCCAGGAGACCCATTTGGAACGGGAGGAGTGCCGGTCCTGTTTCAGTAAGTTACGGTGGGTACAGGATGTTGTGTGCTCAGATCAAAGAGGCAGCACTAGAGGAGTGGCACTAATTACCAGAAACAATTCAGGAATAAGGCTATTAAATTATGAGTCTGATGTCTCTGGTAGGTGGCTGGTGGCTAGTATAGTGATTCAGGGAATGCCAGTATCATTCGCAACGTACTATGGTCCAAACAACGATGCACCAGAAGCCTTAATAAAGTTGGAATCCTGTCTGTTGGAGACCACGGCCCCGATTATACTTCGGGGGGACTTTAATATAGTTCTAAATAAAGAGTTGGATAGAACATCAAAAGTAAAATATGTTAGCTCCCCTAAGACTTTTGCCAGATTGAAAAATATGATGACTGAACTTAATTTGGTAGATATTTGGTGTAGAAGGATGGGGGCAGTTAGGGGTTTCACATTCTATAGCAAAAAGTATGGCCATCATTACCGCATTGATTATTTTCTGGTGGACCAGGAACTGAATGGTGAGGTTGAGGCTATAAATCATGACCCCGCAGTCCTCTCTGATCACTCTCCGGTGGTCCTGTCTTTAAAACATCATCAACAAATGGGGCAAAGAAGGTGGACCCTGGATAGGACTATCCTGTTAGATGAGGGGGTGATACTCGATTTAGCGGATAAGACAGCTGACTTTTTCCATCTCAATAGAGACTCTGCAGGATTACAAATAGTCTGGGATGCTTTTAAAGCATATTTAAGGGCAGTAATAAGCTCTATAACGATTGGTAAGAGGCGTGCTGCGCGGCAGAGAGATGAGGAGGGAATCATAGAAATTAAGGCTAGAGAATGTGAACTCCAGAAGGCCTCGCTTGAGAGATCAGTCAGGGTACCAGTGCTTCGCAGGGAACTGGAAGATCTGCAGGCAGAATATCAAGCTCAGTTAGATAAAAGGATACTGGATAGATGGAAAGTCAGCAAGCTCCAGCACTTCTCTTATGGCGCAAGGTGTAGTTCGCTTTTGGCATGGATGGTTAAAACTGATAAGGCCAGAAACTCGATATTGAATCTGATGAAGGCAGAGACTGGGGTGCTTTTAAATACTAATGCAGATTTTAGGGGAGAAGCCCGGAGGTATATGAGTAGCCTATATAGAGAAGATAATCAACTAAGAAAAGAATGTATAGAGGCTTGGTTAAAGGGGACAGAGCTTCCGAAATTAACAAGTGAGCAAAAGGGGGTCTTAGAGGCAGAGATTACGGAGGAGGAGATTAGGGCACAATGTAGGAAAATGACGGCAGGGAAAGCGGCCGGGCCAGATGGCCTTCCAGTTGAGATCTACACCCAAATTATAGATAAATTAATTCCATCTTTGAAAGATGTATTTAATGCAATATATATAGAGGGTGAGGGAGCATCCCTATCTTGGTCAGAGGCAACGGTAGCCCTAATTTTGAAACCGAACAAAGACCCGTTGAGAGCAGACTCATATAGACCAATATCGCTCTTGAACACTGATTACAAGATCTTTTCAGGGATTGTAGCTTTAAGAGTAGCACAGGTCATTAGGGGAGTTGTATACTCTGACCAAAGAGGTTTTATTCCGGGGAGGCAGCTTAATGAGCTTACGTATTTGATGATGGGGTTATCGATAAGGCGGAGGCCCAGAATTTGCCTTTGACTGTAGTGGCTGTGGACGCAGCAAAGGCCTTCAATCAAGTACATTGGGTATATCTCTGGGAAACTCTAAAAAGCTTTGGTTTTCCACAGAATATGGTGAGGACCGTGCAAAACCTTTACCGCCTCCCTAGAGCCAGGGTGCTGGTTAACAGAGAGCTTTCAGACTGGTTTGACATCACCAGGGGTACGAGACAGGGATGCCCCCTGTCTCCGCTTCTCTTTAACCTATATATTGAGCCCTTTATAAATCAGATCAGAGCAGATCCCACTATTATCCCCTTTAAGTCAGCTAGGTTAGTGGCGAAATTGGCTTTATATGTGGATGATCTGATCCTCTATACCACCAACCCGCAGGCTGAAATCCCTAACCTGATGGCAAAGGCACAGAGCTTCAGCAAGATATCGGGGTATGAGGTGAACGTAGATAAAACCGAAGTTATGGATTGGAACCAGGGCAATTGTAGTTGGGGGGCTAAATCCCAAATGAGATACCTTGGCATCTTAATTACACAGAAACTCGAAAAAATCCGTAGAGTTAACTGGAAAAAAGTGAGCCAGGAGGTTGGGAGTTTGTTGGTAAGATGGGCCAACTTACCTCTAAATATATATGGCAGAGTTAATCTCATTAAGATGATTGTCCTTCCCAAAATTACTTTTCTTTTTAATTCTATACCTTTAACATTTCGGTGGGAGGAAATAGCTAAACTCCAGGGGAAAATAGGTAGTTTAATTTGGGCATCAAAGGGACCCAGGATAGCATGGAAAAAGCTGAGGAGGAGGCTGGAGGTGGGGGATTGGCTCTACCGGACCTGCTTATATATGTCACGCTTTCCATTTTAAGAACTTGTGTATGTTAGCAAACAAGCCAGACAGGTCACCAATGGGGTTACTTTTTGAGGCAATGCTTGGTGATTTAAGTCAAGGTCAGTGTCACTTTCTGTTTAAATATGGAGACCCGAAATATTTCAAAAAGGTGAGGTTGAAGATCTTGAAAACTGCCTTAAGATCATGGATATATTTTCAGGCGACGTTGGGAACACCATACTACTCATCCTGGGCATCGATTTGGGACTGCCCGGGTACTCCTGATTGTCTGATCGATCAGCTTAGTCAGCCCTTAAAATCTGCGGGGTTACATTACTGGGCAGACCTCAGAATGGGACCAAGTTTAGTGGGCTGGGAAGTTTTAAGTAATTGTACCAAGGGACAACTAACGATATTTAAATATTAGCAGTTGCTTTCTTGGTGGGCCACTCAAGAGTGGGTCGAAGAGGACGATGAGCCTTGGTTAGAACAGGTGATGAGAATTGGCCCACAAAAAAAGGAAGTCTCATTCTGGTACTGGACCTTTTTGGAGGCGGACGATAAGAGTGTGTCAGACATCTCTAACCTGTGGGTAGATGGGTTGGGGGAAGGAAATCTAAAGCAAGTTTGGCATGCTTCTTTTTCCACTCTACAAGCAGTGTTGAAATCCACCACAAAATCCACCACACTTAAGCGAAATCACTTATTTACCACCTAAAGGGTATACTGGTCTCCGGCCAAGCTTTCAGGAGTTACTGGGAATGCATATGCATGTCCAAGGTGTATGCTTTCATCGGCTGATGACCTGCATATGTTTATGCAGTGTCCGAAGATCGCTCCCTATTGGATATCGGTATGTAACTTTTTAGAGGAAGTGACTGGTCAACAGATCAAAGTTAGCCCTCGACTCATATTTTTTGGGCTGTATCAAGAAGCATGTATACGAACAAATTCGGCTACAACTATATTTGTCTTTTATGTGATTTTGTTGGTGAGGCGGGAGAAATGCAGGCTCTGGAAATCTGAAAGTCCCCCACTTTTTGCTGACTGCCTCAGAAGTATTAATTATACAAGCCAGATGGATATTGCTTGTGACGTTAAAAGTTTGGAGAAGGTTTGGGCACTGTTTGTAGATTGGAGACAAGAGTAAAGCGGGTCCGATGATTAAGCCATATATGCTGGAGGTCCCGACTCCCCTCCGCTCAAGTCCCAACGGGAGGGAGATGAATGTGGAAACAGCAGTAATCTTTGCGTAGATATGCTCATCTTCCCCTCCTTTCTTTTGATCGTCTAGAGCAATACCAACAAGAAAGTTGGCGGAATGAGGACAAAAAAAAGAAAAAAAAACCTACATCTAGCTGTAACTCTAGATTTTGTTGCTATAAAGAATTTCATAGTGGCAAGGTACACTTAGGTGTAGACTGAAATGTCACCACCCCCTCAAATGAGAGGGTGGAGCTTCCTACAAAATAAATTAGGAGTGTGACTTTTCTTCCACTAACTTTTCACCTGTTTGTGGACATCTCTGCTACAGGAGTGGAGGTCTCCCTATTGGAAAGTGTAAGGAAAACGAATGGCATGCATTATTTTTTTAAACATAATATTTGAAAATATTCTAAAGTACATTGTAAATGCAAAATAAACTATTACAATCAATGTTACAGAACATTTATTCATCACATCAAATGTGTATTAAATATTAAAATAATTTAAAAATACCCACCTTCAATAATATTTTTATTTATATTTATATTTTAGGAAACATTACTAAAGGTAGGGTATTTAATTCATTTAAATATTTTTTAACTTTTAAAACTGATTAAAATTTTAATCTAATTTTTATTGAAGTTTATTATGACATTAAAAAATATTCAATCATTATACATGTTTTTATCATGCACATTTATAAATCTACATTTATAACTTTGTATATATATGTATATGAATATATATATATATATATATATACACAGATACATATATATGTATATATATATGTGTGTGTGTGTATATATATATGTATATATATATATGTATGTGTATTAAGTCAATACGGGGTCCGTTGCGGACCACGGGCCCCAGGGACCACCACCTCCCCGAGGCTATTTGCATGTTGGGAGGGGGGTCACTCAGCCCCCTCCTGGAGCTCTCGATGGCCCTGGGGACTGCCACCCCCCAGGGCCGGCTCCTGCAATGTCCCGGGGTGCCCACCCCCGGGACATTGCTGTTTGCTATGGCATAGCAAACACTGCTTTGCTCTCACTTCAACGAAGCAAAGCAGAATTGCTGTTGGGCAAGGGGAGCTGCATGTTAGCAGCCCCCCTTGCCCAAAAGCAATGCCGGCTCCCGCTGGAGGCGGGGAGCCGGCAGGGACCATGGGGCATTGGGGCTCTCCCCATGGTCCCCAAGTTGAGGGCCAGCCCTGGGGGATGGGGTCCCTGGGGCCAGGAGTGGCCCAGGGGAGGGGGGCCAGGCAGCCCCCCTCCAGTGAATTAAAAAAGAAAAGAAAGAGGCCAGGCCCCGGGGATGGGGTCCCTGGGGCCAACAGTGGCCTAGGGAAGGGGGGGCCACGTGGCCCCCTTCCTGTTTTTTTGTTATAGTTAGGACCTTGTTTCTATCCAAAAAGCGTTTTTTTCTTTTGCCAATATCTTTGGCGCCGTTTGACGAATCTTCGCGAAATTTTCAAAACTAATGGTTCACTCAGGTCAGCTCCTGACTTGAAAGTTTCGGGGTGATTTGTTGAGCGGGGGCTGAGAAAAAAGGGGGGTCCCAAAATGCGTTTTCACCATGTTAATTTCCATAGGAATTTTTGGAACAGGCTACAGGCCGAACTGCTGAACAGAATTACACCAAATTTGGCAAAAAGGTAGCTCTTGGTTCAGAAAGCGACCTTTTTTTTAAATAGTGTAAATCCGTTCAGTAGTTCCAAAGAAATTCAAAAAATTTAAATTTATATATCTGAGCACCAAGGAGGGTTTGCGAACCCTCACGAGCACGAGCTTAATTCTGATTGGCTCCCAACACTCCAAACCAGAATGTGTTGGTAGCCATCTTGTGACTCGGTAACCGAGTCACAAGAAAACAGTAAAACAAAGATAAAAAACAAGAAAAGGGGGCAGGGTAGAAACACCCTGACCCCCTAGGCATGCTCAGGGGGTCCCACAAGGACCCCCAGGGCCAAAAAAAGCATTTCTTTTTAAATTGGCCTAATGCTCGCTGGGTGCGTGAATCTGGCTGGAAAAAAAAAAAAACAAGCGCAGACTCCCGCGCTTCATTTTCTATAAGCCCCCGGGTGGGCCAGGTCCCAGAGGCAATGTTTATAATGTATGCGGGGGCCCGCAGGGGCCCCCACCACCCCGGGGACAACCACCTCCCCGGGGCTTAGTTTATTAAAATGCATTGGTGATTAAAAGCGGGGGGCTTTATTCTAATAGGGTGGGGGGGGGCCTCGTGCGCCCCCCCAAGCCCTGGGGACTTCCACCTCTCTGGGGCTTTGTCAAATAATTAGTGTGGGGGGGCTCGAGCCCCCCCACACTGCCCCAGGGACCACCACCTCCCCGGGGCACTGTTTATTGAAATACGGGGTCCGTTGCAGACCACGGGCCCCAGGGACCACCACCTCCCCGAGGCTATTTGCATGTTGGGAGGGGGGTCACGCAGCCCCCTCCTGGAGCTCTCGATGGCCCTGGGGACTGCCACCCCCCAGGGCCGGCTCCTGCAATGTCCCGGGGTGCCCACCCCCGGGACATTGCTGTTTGCTATGGCATAGCAAACACTGCTTTGCTCTCACTTCAACGAAGCAAAGCAGAATTGCTGTTGGGCAAGGGAGCTGCATGTTAGCAGCCCCCTTGCCCAAAAGCAATGCCGGCTCCCGCTGGAGGCGGGGAGCCGGCAGGGACCATGGGGCATTGGGGCTCCCCCCATGGTCCCCAAGTTGAGGGCCAGCCCTGGGGGATGGGGTCCCTGGGGCCAGGAGTGGCCCAGGGGAGGGGGGCCAGGCAGCCCCCCTCCAGTGAATTAAAAAATAAAAGAAAGAGGCCAGGCCTGGGGGATGGGGTCCCTGGGGCCAATAGTGGCCTAGGGAAGGGAGGGCCACGTGGCCCCCTTCCTGTTTTTTTTTGTTTTTTTTAAATAAGGCCGGGTCCCGGGGGATGGTGTCCCCGGGGCCATAATTGGTCTCAGGAGGGGGGCCACATGGCCCCCCTCCCCCCAAAAAGCTCCAGGCTGGCCAGGCCCCAGGGGATGGGGTCCCCGGGGCCAGAAGTGGCCAAGGAAAGGGGGGCCACGTGGCCCCTTTCCCGTTTTAAAAAAGAAAAGAAAAAAAAGATAATATGCTGAGGTCCTGGGGGATGGGGTCCCCAGGGCCCAAAAATAATTAAGGGAAGAGGGCCACACAGCCCCCTTCCAAAAAGAAAAGAAATAGAAAAGCCGGCGTTGCTGGAGGCTCCGCCCCCTCCCTGCACCATTGTGCAAATGCGCCTCCTGGTGCGTTTTGGGTTGGGGGATTAAGTCCCCTTCATTCCTGAGAGTCCCTGGGGGCCAACTAGCCCACCAGGTACCTCCAGTAAGCCTCACACAGTGGGATTGCTGAGAGGTGGTCTGAGGCCACGCCCCTTTTTACGCCACTCTGCAAACGCGCCTCTTGGCGCACTGCTGGTGGGGCGATGAGGTCATCTTGTGTCCTGAGGACCTCAGGACACAAGTGGACTTTATCCCCCGAGCAGCAGTGTGCCAGGAGCTGCATTTGCAGAGTAGTGTAAAAAGGGGGTGTGGCCTTTGAGCACTCTCAGCAATCTTGCTGTATGGAGCTTACTGGAGGTAACAGGAGGGCTCCTTGGCCCCCAGGGAACCTCAGGAGGAAAGGGGACTTCATCCCCCAACCAAGAGCATGCCAGGAGGCGCGTTTACAGAGTGGTGGAGAAAGGGGGCGTGGCCTGTGCCCACCTCTCAGCAATCCCACTGTGTGGGGCTTACTGGAGGTAAGAGGTAGGCTAGTAGGCCCCAAAGGACCCCCAGCAGCGAAGGGGACTTCAATCCCCATCCAAGAGCGCGCCAGGGAGCGCGTTTGCAGAGTGCTGGGAAAAGGGGGTGTGGCCAGCTATGAAAACTTAGCAATAGTGCTGTGTGGGACTTTCTGTGGGACTTACTGTAGGTAATAGGAGGGGTAGTTGGCTCCCAAGGATGTCCTTGGGGGTCAACTACCCCTCTTGTTACCTCCAGTAAGTCCCACACAGTGGGATTGCTAAGACGTCTTCGGAGGCCATGCCCCCTTGCTCCACCACTCTGCAAACACGCCTCCTGGCACACTACGGGTTGGGGATGAAGTCCACTTTTCTCCTGCGGGACTTTGGGGGCCAAGAAGCCCTGCTGATACCTCCTGTAAGTCCTACGCAGCGGAATTCCTGAGCTCTGGTCAGAGGCCCAGCACCCTTTCTCCACCACTCTGCAATCCAGACTACTAGTAAAAGAAGCATTTGCAATAAATAGGTTTTGCATTTGCGAGAGTTAGAGCTATTGGCGTAGTAAATGTAAAAGTTTTTTACTAATGTTTTTTGGTGTAGAGTGGATGTACGTTGTGTGTAGTGGAATGATGTGGTATGTTGTGCAGTGAAATTATGTGAATAGAAAGTATGTGGTATTTAGTGTATAGGAATTATGTGGAGTGGGATTATGTGTTTTGGAGAGTAATTATGTGGTATTGTAGTCTGTGTTGTGGAATGGTAACCTCAGGTTTAGTCTTGCACGTTTCCATAGAAGCTAAACTATAAACTCAATGAGACACAATAAAAGAAGAAACCACTGAGGAGCACTTCTGGACTTAGTCGGATGTATGAGCAGGGCCACTGAAATTATGTGACTGTTCGGCTGCACCAATTTCACATAATTAAACATTTCCCGCATTTGCCAAATATTCCATCATCTGCTGCCTAATCTGCAGATTTGAACAAAAAAAGCCTTGTATCTAGCTCAAAAGGCTCAAATGTTCCCAAAAATGCAGCGTCATGTGTTGCAGCGTGGTGGAAGGCCCTTTGCAAAGCTGGAATGGTCACGTGTTACTTATTGCAAAATGTGGGTGTTAAAAGAAGCCCTAATACTGTACTAATGTACTGTACTGTACTAATGTACTGTACTGTACTGTACTAATGTACTAATGGTGCACAAACCTCTCTTCTTTCTGTGCCTCTCTTGCCTCTTTCTGCATTTCTCTTGCTTCTTTCTGCACCTTTCTTCCTCTTTCTGCACCTCACTGTCTTGTTTCTGCACTTCACTTGCCTCTTTCTGCACTCCTCTTGTCTCCTTTCTGCACCTCACTTTGCCTCTGCTACAGAACCTCTGTTGCTTTTTCTGCAGATCTCTTGCCTCTTTCTGTACCTCCCCTGCCTCTTTCTGCACCTCTCTTGCCTCTTTATGCACCTCACTTGCCTCTTTCAGCACTTCTCTTGCTTCTTTCTGCACCTCTCTTGCCTCTTTTCTGCTCCTCTCTTGCCTCTTTGCTGCATTTCTCCTGCCTGTGTCTGCAGTTCCCTTACCTCTTTCTGTACCTCTCTTTACACTCTTTCAGCACCTCACTTGCCTCTTTTCTGCACCTCACTCTCTTCCTTCTGCACCTGTCTTGCCTCTTTCTGCACTTCTCTCTGCCTCTTTCTGCACTTCTCGAGCCTCTTTCTGTACTCTCTCTTGCCTCTGTCTCCACCTCAAGTGCCTCTTTGTCACTTCTCTTGCCTCTTTCTGCACCCCTCTTGCCTCTATTTGCATCCTCTGTTGGTTCTTTCTGCACCTGCTCTTGCTTTTTTCTGCACCCTCACTTGCCTCTTTCTACACTTCTCTTGCTTCTTTCTACACCTCTGTTGCTTCTTTCCAGCAATTCCTCTTGCCTCTTTCTGCACTTCTCTTGCTCAGCTTCTGTACCTCTCTTTGTGTCTTTCTGCACCTCTGTTGCCTCCTTTCTGCACCTCACTTGCTTCTTTCTGCACCCCTCTTGCCTCTTTCTGCATCCCTCTCCCCTCTTTCTGCAACATCTCTTGCCTCTTTCTGCACCCCTGTTCCCTCTTTCTGCACCTTTCCTGCCTGTTTCTGCACCTCTCGCTTACTCTTTCTGTACTCTCTGCTGCTTTTTTCTGAACTTCTCTTGCTCTTTCTGAACCCCTTTACGCCTTATTTCAGCACCCTCTATTGCTTCTTTCTGCACTTCTCTTCATTCTTTCTGCACCCCTCCTGCCTCTTTCTGTATCTCTTTGCTCTTTGTGCACTCTCCTACCTTTTTTGCACCCTCTGTGCCTCTTTTTGCACCTCTGTTGGTTCTTCCTGCACTGCTCTTGCTTCTTTCTGCACCTCACTTCGCCTCTTTTCTGTACTTTCTATTGCTTCTCTGTACACCTCTGTTGCTTCTTTCAGCAATTCTCTTGCCTCTGTCTGCACTTCTCCTCCTTCTTTCTGCACCCCTCCTGCCTCTTTCTGTACCTCTCTTGCCTCTTTGTGCACCTCTCCTACCTCTTTCTGTACCCCTCTTGCCTCTTTTTACACCTCTGTTGGTTCTTTCTGCACTACTCTTGCTTCTTTCTGCACCTCACTTGCCTCTTTCTGCACTTCTCTTGCTTCTTTCTACACCTCTGATGCTTCTTTCAGCAATTCTCTTGCCTCTTTCTGTACTTCTCTTGCTTGTTTTACACCTCTCTCGTGTCTTTCTGCACCTCTGTTGCCTCTTTCTGCACCTGGCTTGTTCATGCCTCTTTCTGCACTTCTCTTGCTTCTTTCTACACCTCTCTTGCCTCTTTGTGCTCCTCTCTTGCCTCTTTGTGCATTTCTCTTGCCTGTTTCTGCACTTCCCTTGCCTCTTTCTGTACCTCTCTTGCCTCTTTCTGCACCTCTCTTGCCTCTTTCTGCACTTCTCTTGCTTCTTTCTGCACTTCTCTTGCTTCTTTATGCACCCTTCTTCCCTTTTTTGCCTCCCTCTTGCCTCTTTCTGCTGTTCTCTTGCCATTTTCTGCACCTCTGTTGTACTCTTTATGCACCTCACTTGCCTCTTTCTGCACTTCTCTTGCTTCTTTCCACACCTCCTGTTGCTTCTTTCAGCAATTCTCTTGCTCTCTTTCTGCACTTCTCTTTGCTTGTTTCTGCACCCTCTTGCGTCTTTATGCACCTCTGTTGCCTCTAGTTCTACATCTCATTTGCTTGTTTCTGTACCCTCTCTGCCTCTTTCTGCACCCCTTTTTCTCTTTTTCTCTTTCTGCACCTCTCTTCCCTCTTTCTGCACCCCTGTTCCCTCTTTTCTCACTCTTCCTGCCTGTTTCTGCACCTCTCTTGCCACTTTCTGTACCCTCTGTTGGTTCTTTCTGCACTTCTCTTGCTCTTTCTGCACCCTTCCTGCCTCTTTCAGCACCTCTGTTGCTTCTTTCTGCACTTCTCTTCCTTCTTTCTGCACCCCTCCTGCCTCTTTCTGTACCTCTCTTGCTTCTTTGTGCACCTTTCCTACCTTTTTCTGCACCCCTCTTGCCTCTTTTGCACCTCTGTTGGTTCTTTCTGCACTGCTCTTGCTTCTTTCTGCACCTCACTTGCCTCTTTCTGCACTTCTCTTGCTACTTTCTACACGTCTGTTCTTCTTTCAGCAATTCTCTTGCCTCTTTCTGTACTTTTCTTCCTTCTTTCTGCACCACTCCTGCCTCTTTCTGTACCTCTCTTGTCTCTTTGTGCACCTCTCCTACCTCTTTCTGCAGTCCTCTTGCCTCTTTTTGCACCTCTGTTGGTTCATTCTGCACTGATCTTGCTTCTTTCTGCACCCCTCTTGCCTCTTTCTGCACCCCTCTTTTCTCTTTCTGCACCTCTCTTGCCTCTTTCTGCACCCCTGTTCCCTCTTTCTGTACCTTTCCTGCCTGTTTCTGCACCTCTGTTGCCTCTTTCTGTACCTCTGTTGGTTCTTTCTGCACTGATCTTGCTTCTTTATGCACCCCTCCTGCCTCTTTCAACACCTCTCTTGCCTCTTTGTGCACCTCTCCTACCTTTTTCTGCATCCCTCTTGCCTCTTTTTGCACCTCTGTTGGTTCTTTCTGCACTGCTTTTGCTTCTTTCTGCACCTCACTTGCCTCTTCTGCACTTCTCTTGCTTCTTTCTTTACCTCTGTTGCTTCTTTCAGCAATCCTCTTGCCACTTGCTGCACTTCTCTTCCTTCTTTCTGCACTCCTCCTACCTCTTTGTGCACCTCTGTTGCCTCTTTGTGCACCTCTCTTGCCTATTTCTGCAATTCAGTTGCTTCTTTCTGCACCTCTCTTGCCTGTTTCAGCACCTCTGTTGCTTCTTTCTGCACCTCTGACTTAGAGGTAGTTTTAATCCCCCTGCCCTAATATGTACTAGGGCCTTACAGGGGAGGTCATGCCAATCACAGGGGTACCCCAACCCATAGTGTACCCTAGTGTATGTAGGTGTTTTCACTGTATTCTAAGTGTCTTTCAGCATAGCACTGGCGCCGGGCCTGGTTAGTCAGAGTCAGTTACCACCAGTACCAGTCAGCAAATTGTTGGGGGCACAGGATGACTTTGCAACAAGGCCCCTTTCTGCACCTCTGTTGGTTCTTTCGGCTTATCTCTTGCTTCTTTCTGCACCTTTCTTCGTCTTTCTGGACTTCTGTTGCCTCTTTCTGCATTTCTCTTGCTTCTTTCTGCGCTTTTCTTCTTCTTTCTGCACATGTCCTACCTCTGTAGGCATAGTTAGAAATTAGCATTTAAAAAAACCTTTGAAATTCAATGAATAAAACATAGGTTTCAGGGACGTTATAGTTAGGAATTAGCATTTAAAAACCTTTGCAAATTCACTGAAAAACCATAGGTTTCAGGGACGTTATAGTTAGAAATTAGCATTTAAAACCTTAGAAAGTCACTGAAAAACTACAGGTTTCAGAGACGTTATAGCTAGTTGGACATTTCACTCGCTACAAAACCAGAGAATGTTCGGCCGTTATAGTTAGTTGAGCTAACTATAACTCGCGCCCCACGCAATGCAACTACTGATGAAGTCACATATTACATCATTCATGACATGGTCAGTGACATCACTGATGACATCACTGATGACATCTCAAATGACATCACTGATGACATCACTGATGACATCATCCACGTGATAATCTGATACACCTCCTCACACCCTAATATAACCTTTGATACACCCAATCTAAAATACAGACTACCATTTTCAAACCATAGACACACCAATACCAGTTACTACATACCCACTCACTGATTCCTAGGTCTACACACACATCCACTTATTCACTGATACAGTCACTCATACATGCAGTCACTCATCAATACAGCACTATCATAGGCACTCATACACCTATACAGATACTCACACACTGCCACTCATCCATAGAGTTACTCACACACCTAGTCAGTCATGCAAAGAATCAATCACACTCCCATTTACTCACCTATACAGTTATACACACACCACCTCACTTATTCATACAGATACCAACACATACTTAGTCTCTTATACAATCACTGATACAAGCACACACTCATCCATACAGCCACTCTCACAATCACTCACTCTCACATATAGTCATTTATATACTCAACACTCACATATACTGCCTTTCACATATGTAGTTACTCACACATGTACCACTGAGACATCCATTCACTCACCAACACACCCATACACACACTCACCCACCCATACAGCCCTTCACAGATGCACTCTTGAACCCATACACCCAGTGTAAGTGGTCATACAGGAAAGTGAGTGGTATGTGAGTGGCTATATGGGTGAGTGAATGGTTGTGTGAGTAGCTGTATGGGTGAGGGAGTGGGTGAGTTAGTGGCTGCATGGGGGAGTGACTGCATGTGTGAGTGGCTGTATGGGTGAGTGAGAATGTGTGAGAGTGGCTATATGGGTGAGTGAGTGCTAGTCTGATTGGCTGTATGGGTGGGTTAGCGGCAGTGAAAGTGGCTGTATAGGTCTGGCAGTAGATATATGAGTGCTTGTTTCATCAGTAAGTGACTGTGTGACTAGCTGCATTGGTGAGTGAGTGGGTGTGTCAGTGTGTGTATGGTTAAGTGAGTGGTGTGAGACTGATTAAATATGTGAGTGAGTGGGTGCATGAGGTGCTGTTTCAATAACCGATTGTGTGTATGTGAGTACACTATGGGTGAGTAAATGGGTGTGTCAGTGACTGAGTGAACAAGTGGTGGTGTGATACACTCTATGGATAAAATAGTGGATATGTGAGTGTCTGAAAGTTTCAGCGCTCCGTCCATCATCTCCTTGTGTTTGCTTTGTTCGCCCTAAGTTGGCAGGGTATGCCCAGACGTGGGTCCCTTGCTCACTTTGCCACTGGATTCAAGCTAGCCTGGCTGATGAGGGCTGTTAGCCCGAAACCGGTCCCAGGATGCTTGTTTCCGGTCCAGGGAAGACATGGCTTGGCAGTTTGGGCTGGACTGTTCCCATGAGGCACAGGGTCAAGACTGATTTGCACATAGCTGTGTCTGAACTGGGGTGGCAAAGTGAGCTAAAGAACAATGATGGATTCAACCCAGATCTGTGACTGGGGGTGAGTGTCTGAAAAGTTTCAGCGCTCCGTCCATCATCTCCTTGTGTTTGCTTTGTTCGCCCTAAGTTAGCAGGGTGTGCCCAGACGTGGGTCCCTTGCTCACTTTGCTACTGGATTCAAGCTAGCCTGGCTGATGAGGGCTGTTAGCCCGAAACCGGTCCCAGGATGCTTGTTTCCGGTCCAGGAAGACATGGCTTGGCAGTTCGGGCTGGACTGTTCCCATGAGGCACAGGGTCAAGACTGATTTGCACATAGCTGTGTCTGAACTGGGGTGGCAAAGTGAGGCTAAAGAACAATGATGGATTCAACCCAGATCTGTGACTGGGGGTGAGTGTCTGAAAAGTTTCAGCGCTCCGTCCATCATCTCCTTGTGTTTGCTTTGTTCGCCTCTAAGTTGGCAGGGTATGCCCAGACATGGGTCCCTTGCTCACTTTGCCACTGGATTCAAGCTAGCCTGGCTGATGAGGGCTGTTAGCCCGAAACCGGTCCCAGGATGCTTGTTTCCGGTCCAGGGAAGATATGGCTCGGCAGTTTGGGCTGGACTGTTCCCATGAGGCACAGGGTCAAGACTGATTTGCATATAGCTGTGTCTGAACTGGGGTGGCAAAGTGAGCTAAAGAACGATGATGGATTCAACCCAGATCTGTGACTGTGGGTAAGTGTCTGAAAAGTTTCAGCGCTCCGTCCATCATCTCCTTGTATTTGCTTTGTTCGCCCTAAGTTGGCAGGGTATGCCCAGACATGGGTCCCTTGCTCACTTTGCCACTGGATTCAAGCTAGCCTGGCTGATGAGGGCTGTTAGCCCGAAACCGGTCCCAGGATGCTTGTTTCCGGTCCAGGGAAGACATGGCTTGGCAGTTCGGGCTGGACTGTTCCCATGAGGCACAGGGTCAAGACTGATATGCATATAGCTGTGTCTGAACTGGGGTGGCAAAGTGAGCTAAAGAACGATGATGGATTCAACCCAGATCTGTGACTGGGGGTGAGTGTCTGAAGAGTTTCAGCGCTCCGTCCATCATCTCCTTGTGTTTGCTTTGTTCGCCCTAAGTTGGCAGGGGTATGCCCAGACGTGGGTCCCTTGCTCACTTTGCCACTGGATTCAAGCTAGCCTGGCTGATGAGGGCTGTGAGCTCCGAAACCGGTCCCAAGATGCTTGTTTCCGGTCCAGGGAAGACATGGCTTGGCAGTTCGGGCTGGACTGTTCCCATGAGGCACAGGGTCAAGACTGATTTGCATATAGCTGTGCCTGAACTGGGGTGGCAAAGTGAGCTAAAGAACGATGATGGACTCAACCCAGATCTGTGACTGGGGGTGAGTGTCTGAAACGTTCCAGCCTCTTCCATCATCTCCTTGTGTTTGCTTTGGCTGTATGAATAACTGTCTGAATGAATGAGCTGTTGTGTGGCTGACTGTAATTTTGCTGTATCACACTGAATGTTTTACTCACACAATAGGCAAAAAGAAACGTATGGAAAGCTATGGCAAGAGCACTCTATGTTGAAAAGCACTCTCCATGGATAGTTCTGAACAATATGTCTGTGGTAGAAAAAGTGTTTTGAGACATCTAACAATGTTCAACTGCAGCTGCTATTGATAAAGAAAAAAACATAAAAATATGCTAGTATCTAACCTGAAAAATTACAGAAACATAACAATACACACATTACTTATACTGTAACACTACTACAATGTTGTCAAAATATCATTTTCCCTATTTAGCTGTTCTCAGCTCTCATACTACTTCACCATACACAGTGGTCTGTATAAAGCATCATACTCAAACAGTGGGGACAAAACAATCATAGGTTGTAAAAACAAAAAACAAAGCTGCACAGTAGTTCATTAATAATAAGTGACACTCATGTATTGTACTCACTAAAATGCATTACCCAGTGTTTTTTTCTGGAGTTACTACAGTATTCTAAACAAATCTATGTTAAAAATATTTCTAAACTATTATATATGGTACAATATTACAAATAAATATTTTTTAAAAACTCTTCAATTTTGGAGATCCTTTTGAAAAAATCTGCCCTGGTAGGCCAAATGATGTTTAAAAAGCTGATGAGCCATATAAACAAGATCCCATAGTGTAGTTTTTTCCAAAATAGTACACAGAAATTTGGTTGATGAAGCAAAAGTTTTTTTAAGGCAGTTTTTGCTTTCAACTTAAGTCTGCTGTAATTGAATTATGTCCATTCAGTTTCAGACTTTAATTAGGCAGTGCAGTATTAGGATGTGGTATAAACTCCTTTGTAGAAGATAGAAATGACTGTTGAATTTTAAAGAAGTTTTTAAAGACATTTCCCAATCGGCCGAATAATGTCTAAAAGACTGATGAACCATCTAGAAGAAACACTGTAGATCACTTTTTTATCCAGAATTCCTCCTGAGAACTTTGGTTGAAGAAAGAAAAGATAAGAGTTTGTTAGTTTGAAAGGAAGTTTCTGGGTTGAATTCTACGTTTATGTCATTATATTCCGTCCATCCAGTATGACTCTTTAAATAGACAGTATAGTGTCCAGAGGTTATATTAATTCCGTTGTGGGCTGTAGTAGTGAAGGTTCTTCCAAAAATAGATATTTTTCCAGCTTTGAAGGTTGTAATTTGAGTTTCCAACTTGGAACCATCTACTCTGCATTGTTGTAGCATTACTATAAGATATTTTCCGGTTGTTTCTAGAGTCAACGTAGACATAACATCTGATCTGCTGTTTGGGCAGGTCATATTTTGGTTAGCATTCTTCAACAATTTGTCAATAGGCACACTTTTAGAATCTGGTAATGTTAAACAGAGAAAAATGCTTAGAATTTATTTGAGTGGTACATGAATAATCACAATCATTACAGTCATGGTTCCATGTGTTACCCAGTCCAAATAAATCATTAATATTTGCATCTTCTTCTTCTAAAACTCCAAACATACCCATAATAAATTCCTGTGCATTTTGTTGACTGTTGAGGGTAAACATGACTGATCAGCTACATATATCTGAAAGATTTTGTGATTTATGGATGGTAACAGCAAATGCTACAGAGAGTGGGAACTGCTGACGCCACACATATAAGTTTTTCACTAGTAAAAAAACATACACTGCATCGGCCAATATGCTTGACACCATCAATATGCTCAAATTTTATGGCCAAGTATTCAACCTCATCTCTGTTTGGGAAATTAATGAAATTAATAACCTTACCCATTGCACCATTTACTAACCCTTCTACAACATTTAAATTATGGCACAAAATTACTCAGCAGTTTTTGCTGATGCGTAAATGCTTTTCTAATCTTGCAGTTTTTGATACAGACTTCTCCTAAGCATCCAACTTTGCTGTAGTTTATCTGTGAGTAGTAGTGTAATTTCCTGATGTTCCATTTTATCAATAGCTGTAATTTCCAATATATCTTCTTTCTCCAGTTGTAGTAATTGTTCATTAAAGCTGGAGCACTCTCGAAGTGCTGGCATAGATTTCTGTTCTTCAATGAAATTGTACATTAGTTCTGCTGCTGTAATATTAGATGGAAATAGTTTTTTTGATACGTCAACTTTCCAAAGCATGTTTTCCCTCTTTTGTTAGAACTCCTACTCTAATGTCCTTTAGTATTTCTCCATATTCCACATCGGATGCTTGAAGCAGATTTTTCACTAGTTCCTTGTATTCAAAGCTTAACCAAACAGTCACATTGCCAATACTCCCCATAGAATTTCTTGTTTCATTATGCACAAGTGTTTTGAAAACAGGTTGTCCTTTTACAGGGGTAAGTTGCAGTAGGTCACCAAATAAAATCAAATGCTTTTCTCCAAAGAGCACTTCATAGTTTGTTCTTAAAATCTGCTGCATTCTTAAGTGTATGTAGGCACGCATTAAGTTCGATACCATGCTCACTTCATCAAAGATTAGAAGCTCCAGTTTCTTCAATACTCTTGACACCTCATGGCAAGCTTCTCCGGATAAATTCTGGTATTCCAGTTTATTATCATGTTTAACAGGTAGTATTAGTAGTCGGTGTAAAGTGATTCCTTCAATGTTATGTGTAGCTAATCCTGTTGGTGCTATTACTACCACATGACAAATTTGATTCTGCAGTCTTCTGTAAACCAGTGAGAACTTTAATTAGGAAGCTTTTCCAGTAGCAGCTTTACCACTGATGTTTAGTAAAATTGGTTTGTATGAAGAATAATCACACTGTTTCTTCTTGTGCATAAATCCATGCTCCACTATATCTTTAACTTAATTGTAAATTTCTTTTATTTCATTGTTCAGTTGTTCTACTAACTGTTTGAAATCCACAGTTTCTTCTCTTGCTTGTTGCATAGCAGTCTCCACCTCATTCAGAGCTATAGCTGCTTCATTTTGAATAATTGGTTCTCCAAGAGGATCTTGATTCGCTCGTGCAGATCTTTGGCTGCTTTGTGATCTCTCCTTGGCTATCTCAGCAGCAATGGTTTCTTCATTTTCAATCTCGTCTTTCAATATTTGCAACGTAGGTTGGAAACACTGAGCACTCAATACTGTCTTTCACAGCATTGAAAGATTCTTCGTAAGATTAATTTTGTCCACTGTACTTTACTAGCATCTAGTAGCTCTTGCCATATTTTATTGCTCTTGGTAGGGGCACCATTGACTAGAATAATAAGAGCTTCTTCCAAATCTCTCTTCAAGCCTAGAGTTTCAATATTCTGCTTGACATCTAATGGCAATTACACAACTCTACATTTAAGACCTTTCTGGCGCTCAGTTGGAGGTAACTTTCCTGTCTTGGACTCCATACGAACTATAGCTTGGAATGGGTGCATACAGTGTATTAGAATTAATTAATAAACATGTAAATGTTCAATGTCTTGTGGGATTGGAACTAATTCTAACTTGTTGTGCACTGCTCTAGCTGGGATTTTATTATCCCCCAACTTATCATAATAGTACTTACATATAATTTGTCGCATGGAGCAATCAAAGCGCTCCTCTACAAATAAATGAGCTGCAAATTCTTGCCCCTAATTTCTGTTCCCTTCTTCAGTTTTTGAAGACACAATCACATAACAAGCTTGACTTTTGTAGTGAGTGCATCGACAACATAAACAAACACAGTTCAGTCTCTCTGAACAGACTGTATTAAACTTCCTAATCTCTTCTTGAAAGTTATCAACAGTAATACCTGTTTCCTCTTGTGCTACACCTGCAGATTCCAAGTCATCATTTTCCCAGCACTCCTCTTCAGGAAAGAAGAAACGAAACTGGACATCATCACAAGCCTTTTCTACCACTGCTACTATACCATGCAGAAGAACTGTATTCATCTCTCCTAAACATAAGACAGGAGTTTTAACATGGTATAGCCTCCTACCTAAAATTTGCATTTTTCAGTGGTGTACAGCTAACATTCTGAAATGGTGAAAGGTGCTCTGGCACACTTTCTTTGATAGACATGCTAGTGAGTGTCCTTGTAAATTTGTATACTTTCTTACCTTCTAGGTATCTAATCGTTGCATAGCCACAATTTTCTGTTTCAGACTTCTGCGTGTAAACGTACAAAATACGCCGTATCCAGTGCCCTCTAGGTATTTCCGAGCTATAGAATCGGAAGTAAGAACTCTTCTGTGGGAAGGTGGAGTCCCACGAATTGCACTAACCAAGCTGACAAGGGGCTGGTACGATGGAGGAATTGCCCTCCCGGCAATACAATATTATTATAGGGCATCACAACTCACAGTAGTAAATCAATGGGTCCATTCGCCCCATGCCAAACTGGCATATAGAATGGATAGACGCAATATGGGGCCAGGGAGTTATCAAAGAGCCATCTATGGTGGGAAACAGATGGCACTAACACAAACACCTACGTTGACAACGATTAAAATATGGCATGAGGCGTCAGCAGCATTGGGGTGGAGGGACAGGCTCACGCTGGTGACTCCACTGTGGGATTCAGTTCGATTGGGACTTCTGGCGAGGCAACCGGGTTTCGACAAATGGGACCTTATCAGTCTCACTAGGGTGGGAGACCTATGGGTGAAGGAGAGGATTCTGTCTTTTCCAGAGCTCCAAAGAGACTATGAGATCGACCTGGCAGAGACTTTCCGTTATCTCCAGCTACGGAATGCACTCCAAAGAGCCATTCCACGCGATGAGGAGATCCCGGCCTCCTCTCCTTTAGAAGATAGGCTCCTAGACGACTACTTAAAGGAAAAGGCCATATCAATGACATACAGGAAAATACTGAACAACTCTCAGGAAACACTGGGGAAAATACGAGCCAGGTGGGCAGAGGACCTGAGAAACATAACTGATGAGGAGTGGCAGGAAGCAATTGCATCCCCCCGGGAGGTTGCCATTCGTTCCCGTTTTGGATTGATACAATTGAAGATTTTGCATATGGCATACTATACAAGTACTACTCTAGTTAAAATGGGTAAAACAGATTTGATGCAATGCCCCAGGAACTGTGGTCAAGTGGGTACGTTTTTGCATCAATAGTGGGATTGCTCAATAATACGGGACTACTGGAATAAAATTATCACATGCATGCGGACACTGAACGGGAGGGAATTAGTGGCTTCACCACAATGGTAATAGCACAAAAAACAGGAAGAGAGGGTCCAAGGGAGGAAGTTTAAAGACCTGCAAGGAAAAGTATCCCCTTTTCTAATACAATTATAGCACAAAATAACCTTGGGTCTGAGTATGTAAGATAGCAAGCTAAGAATTATCAAATATATGTCTCATCAAATCTCCTCAGGAGAGAAATCCCTTTAAGGACGAAAGTATCTTGGCTTTCTTCAGGACCGGGAAGAAATAAATGCTGCTGCTTGTACAAAGTGCAAGAAAAATCAAATCAAATATACTGAAACCAATAATCCCTGGTACCATAGTAGTATTAAGATCAGTGTTCACATTAAGTTACCATCATGTGTGACACATGATCCTACCTTGATTTCTTTACAGAGCGGGGCCCCCCTTTCCTGAGCTGTTGCCAGGTAGAGGTGTGGCGAATGATCCTATAATTGAGGGTAAGTCATTTGTATAGACCGAGAAATTTCACAGTTTATTCGTGTATAAATACTAAAATGGTTATTTGCCAGGATATAGACTTAATCCATGCAATTTAGTAAGTACTTAGCATTGACATGCGTGTGACTTGTCATATTTGTTTCTCTTTTGTTTGTTTTACGAATACAGATAGTTCCAGTAATACTCTAACAGACAAAACCATGGGATTACTGGTTTCGTATATTTGATTTGATTTTTTCTTGCACTTTGTACAAGCAGCAGCATTTATTTCTTCCCGGTCCTGAAGAAAGCCAAGATACTTTTGTTGATCGCATTGGCTGAAACATGTCGACCTTTTTAAATTGAGCAGTTTATAGTTTATACTGCTTATTGCACTGTTTTTAATCCTGCCAGTGAGAGCAAATAAATAAAGCTTCTTTGTGTTGCCAACGCTAGGTAGTTTTAGATTGCACTCCCTTGCACACACCTTTTTTGTTTTTGCGCTGCATCCTCACCCTACCAGAAACTGTTCATATGGGATTTTAGCATCCGTAGTTACATTGTGCTATTTCACAAAAAACATCCCTGAGCTCCTACCTCACAGTGAGGGAGTTGTAGCCCTCAGTGGGACTAGGTTTTTCCACTGGGAGGAGAAACCCATATGATGAAGCATGCCACCATAGGTGGGTGAGGGTATTCGTCCTTAAAGGGATTTCTCCCCTGAGGAGATTTGATGAGACATATATTTGACATTCACCACAATGGTGCCTTTTAAACATTTGGGAGAAGACTTACATTTTTGTGTGGGATCACAGAGCCGGCAAAAATGTCCTACCAACCAGTGTTCCCCTTGGTCTCCCGCTAAAAATTATACCTCACTTGTGTGGGTGTCCAATGCAGAATCGCATAAAAAAAATATAGCGCTTAGAGTTTGCGGTGCTAAACCCTCAATCCCTATGTTTTTGACCTTTCCCAGTCGCAGGCACTTGGCCCACCCACACAAGTGAGGTATCATTTTACTTGGGGGACTGAGGGGAACGCTGAGTGGTAGGATATTTGTGCTGGTGCAGTGATTCCTGCCAGAAATGTAGGAAAATTTGATTTTTTTAACTAAATTTGAGGTTTGCAGGGGATACTGGGTAGGAAAGCATTTGGGGATTCACGCAAGCCATACCTCTCTGAACTCCCCCGGGTGTCTAGATTTCATAAATGTCTGGGTTTGGTAGGTTTCCCCAGATGGCCGCCGAGCGCGGGACCAAAAACGCAGGTGCCCCCTTGCAAAACCAGGTTGTTTTCTGATAGACAGGGGGCATCTGCGTTTTTGGTCCCGGGGTCGGCAGCCATCTAGGGAAACCAACCAAACCCACACATTTCTGAAAAGTAGACACCCGGGGGAGTCCAGGGAGGTATGGCTTGCGTCTACTCCCAAAGTTTTCCTACCCAAAATCCCCTGCAAACCTCAGATTTTGCTGAAAAAAATCACAATTTTCCCAAATTTCTGTGTGGAAAAGTTGTGGGATCACTGGGCTGACACAAATTTCCTTCCACCCGGTGTTCCCTCAGGTCTCCCGATAAAAATGGTACCTCACTCGTGTGGGTGGGCCAAGTACCCGTGACAGGCAAGGGCCCAAAACGTATTGTGGAGACATCAAAATTACCTAGCACAAAACGATCTGGTTTTGCAAGGGGGGGCACATGAGTTTTTGGTCAAAATCTACAGCTAGGCACTTTGCCAAGAAAGGGTCAGTTTTCACTGTAAAAATGTGGTGTGTCCATGTTGCGTTTTGGGCCGTTTCCTGTCACGGGCACTAGGCCTACCCACACAAGTGAGGTATCATTCTTATCGGAAGACTTTGGGGAATGTGGGGTGGGTAGAATTCTGTGGATCCACGCAGATTCCAGAACTTTCCATCACAGAAATGTGAGGAAAATGTTTTTTTTTTTTACAAAGTTTGAGGTTTACAAGGGATCCTGGGTAACAGAACCTGGTGTGAGCCACACAAGTTACCCCTTCCTGGATTCCCCTGGGTGTCTAGTTTTCAAAAATATATAGGTTTGCTAGGTTTCCCTTGGTGCTGGCAGAGCTAAGGTTCAAAATCTACAGCTAGGCACTTTGCAAAAAAGGGATCTGTTTTCACTGTAAAAATGTGGAGTGTCCATGTTGCGTTGTGGGCCTTTTCCTGTCACGGGCACTAGGCCTACCCACACAAATGAGGTACCATTTTTATCGGGAGACTTAGGGGAACACAGAATTGTAGTGCAACTGTTATTACCTATTGACTTTCGATGCATTTCTGCCTTCCAAATCTAGGACAATGTGTAAAAAATAAGTCACTTTGAAAAATGTCCTATAATTCACATGCTAGTATGGGTACCCACAATTTCAGAGATGTGCAAATAGCTACTGTTTCTAAACTCTATATTTTGTTCCCATTTCGGAAATATATAGGTGTCTTTCATACCGATTTTTCACTGTTTTTATTTTCCCAAATGAATTGCTATTTACCCTGTACACAATAAAAAACCATACCAAAGGGGATGATGGACGGAGCGTTAGAGCAAATCAAACACTCACCCCCAGTCAACTGATCTGGGTTTAATCCATCATCATTCTTTAGCTCACCCCACCACCCCAGTTCAGACATGGCCATATGCAAATCAGTCTGACCCTGTGCCTCATGGGAACAGTCCAGCCCGAACTGCCAAGCCATGTCTTCCCTGGACCGGACACAAGCATCCTGGGATAAAAAACCATTGCAAGACGCTGCTCGGTTATTGGCTCTGGGTTCCTCTGGTTCTTGGTGAAACTACAAGTCCTATATATCCCCACAACCAGAAGTGTCCTGCGGATGTAACGGTATATTGCTTTCAAAACTCTGTTATACTTAGAAGAATTTACAGGTGAAAACGTTGGCACAAATGGCTGTTTCTTTCAACTCATTTTCAATTTTTCCTATTTTCAGCTGTTAGTTTCTATAAAAAAAAACTTAAGGGATCTACACAAATGACACCTTGCTGAATTCAGAATTTTGTCTACTTTCTGAAATGTATAGCTTTCCAGGATCCATTATTGCTTTCATACCCATTTCTACCATTAACTGGAAGGAGGTTGAAAGCACAAATGATAGCAAAAATAGGCTATGTCCCAGTAAAATGCCAAAACTGTGTAAAAAATGCTGGTTTTCCTACAAAAGTCTGTCAGTCCCTGAAAGCTGGGAAGATGGTGATTTCAGCACCACAAACCCTTTGTTGATACCATTTGCAGGGAAAAAATCAGACTCTTTCTTCTGCAACACTTTTTTCCCATTTTTCAAACAAATTAGCTGTATTTTGGCTAATTTCTAGGTCTCCTCCAGGGGAATCAACAAACCCTAGGTACCTTTAAAATCCCCATGATGTTGGAAGAAAAGGACGCAAATTTGGCGAGGATATCTTATGTGGTCAAAAAGTTACAGGGGCCTAAGCGCGAACTCCCCCAAATAGCCAAAAAAAGGCTCAGCACAGGGAGGGGGGGGGGGGGGGAGGCCTAGCAGCGAAGGGGTTAAACTGTCTCTGTTTTCTTGTTAAAGTATTTCCTTTCTTAGATGACTTTTTTCAGTTAATGTCACTTCCTTTTTGTCCATTTTACATAAATTCGCACTTTGCTAGTGATTTACTTGCTTTTGCACTATTTGCAGTTTTCCATATTCTGTTTTAAGAAACTTGTTAGTTTTCTTACCAGTAGCTCGTTTCTCTTTTACTTTATCCTCGATGTTTTGCTTCTTTTCTTTGTGTGTTATAAAAGCATAGTATCCTTTTTTCTGTATCTATCTTCTCTCAGTTTTCTTTGGCATTGTAAATCTTTATTAGTAAGTAGAAGTAGATGTCTGGAAAGAAAAAGAAGCAAAACCATTTAGATTTCCATACTCTACTAATAACTGATACATTTTTTTAATTGTCACTGTGTGTGAAGAACTGACTCCACTAGGCCTAGATACATACGATGTATCTCTATATCTAAGGGAATGGTTAGGTACTATCGTGAGTGTGTGAGTGGGTGTAATAGTGGTCTATCCTTTTGGAGATAGGTATATGAGTACTCGTGTGACTGGATGAATAACTGGGCACAGGGGCTCATAAGTGCAGATGTGTCTCACTCAAACTTGAAAGTATATGTCTTAGATTTTAAGCATATAGCTCACTATCTATGGCATACCTACTACCCACCTTAGGGTGACTTATATGTAGAAGAAGAGGAGTTTTAAGCTTGGCAAGCACTCTTAAATATTAATTTGGCCTACTGGTAAAGCAGTAGAATCAGGTTTTGCAAAAGCAAGCCTGACACATGTTTGAAGAGGCAGTTGTATATATGGGTGTTGTTTTACTGTTAATGCCTCAGTGGATATTTGAATGAGTGTCTGAGTTCCTTTTTGGTTGTGTGATTGAATATTTAAGGAAGTATGTTGCTATATGACTACCACTCCTACTGTCTCTATGAAGCTCTAATTTTGTATATAAGGGGCTGCATAGATTGCTTTCCGGCTGTGTTAGGGAGTATCGTGGATTGCAACTGTATGTGCAGAACTGCTCCCAATAGGCCTAGATACATGGCTGAGTGTATTAGTGGCTCTATCATTTTGCAGATAGGTTTGTGAGTTCCAATGTGACTGTCTAACTGTTTGTATAACTGGGCACAAAGGGTCTCTAACTGCAGTTCTCAGCTACTCAAATTTGAAAGTATGTATCTTAGGTTTTGAACACATAGCTCACTGCCTATGACCTATCTATTGCCTGCCTTAGGGGTGAGTTATACAGCTTCTGTAGAATCAAGCCTGAGAAATGTTTGAAGCAGCAGTTGTCTACATGGGTGACATTAGTGTTAGTGACTCAGTAGATATCTGAATGAGTGTCTCAGTCTCTATTTGGGTATATCTTTCGAAATTTAAGGAACTATGTTGATATCGAACTACTTCTGTTAGTGTCTGTATGACTCTCTAAATGTTGTGTCTAAGGGGCTGCATGGATTGCTTAGCGGATGTGTTAGTGAGTATTGGAGTATGCAACTGTGTGTGCAGAACTGCCTACAGTAGGGCCAGATACATATGATGTGTCTCTGTATCTGAATTAATGCTTAGATGCTATTGTGAATGTGTGAGTGGATGTATTAGTAGCTCTATCCATTTGAAGATAGGTATGTGAGTTGCAATGTGACTGTGTAACTGATTGTATAACTGGGCATAAGGGTCTGTAAGTGTAGCTCTCAGTGACTTAAATTTGTAAGTATGTGTCTTAGGTTTTGAGCACATACCTCACTGCCTATGGCCTACCTATTGCCTACCTTAGGGGTGAGGTATATGAAATAGAAGAGGGGTATAAGGCTTGTGAAGCGCTCTTTAAAGTGAATTTGCCTACTGGTGAAGCTGCACACACAGCTTCTGTAGGAGAGCTGAGATATGTTAGAAGCAGCAGATTTCTTGTCTACATGGGTGACTTATTAGTGTTGGTGACTCAGTAGGTATCTGAATGAGTGTCTCAGTGTGTATTTGGGTGTATCTTTGGATATTTAAGGAATTATATTGCTATAGGACTACCTCTCTTAAAGGCTGTATAGTTCTGTAAGTGTGTATCTACGGGGCTGCATGGATTGCTTTCAGGCTGTGTTAGTGAGTAATGAGGTATGCAACTGTGTGTGCAGGACTGCCTCCAGTATGTCTAGATACATACAATGATTATCTATATCTGAATGAATACTTAGATGTTATTGTGAGTGTGTGCCTGGGTACATTAGAGATTATTTCCTTTTTTCAGACAGGTATGTAAGTTGCACTGAGAGTGTTCAAGTGATTGTATAACTGGGTATAAAGGTATGTAAGTGCAGTTCTCTATGATGTAAATGTGAAGGTATATATCTCAAGTTTTGAGCACATGCCTCACTGCCTATGGCCTACTTATTGCGTGACTTAGGGGTGAGTTACATGTAACCATAGAGGAGTTTAAGGCTTGTGACACACTCTTTAAAGGGAATTTGGCCTACTGGTGAAGCTGCACACACAGGTTGTGTAGAAGCAGGCCTGAGACATGTTTGAAGTGGCAGTTGTCTACCTGAGCGACTTATTAATGTTAGTGACTCAGTCGATATCTGAATGAGTGTCTCAGGCTCCATTCGAGTGTGTCTTTGGATATTTAGGGAACTATGGGGCATATGTACAAGCCCCTATCACCACCACAACGTCACTTTTTCCGACGTTGTGGTGCCGATAGGTGCTTAGCCTTATTTACAAGGCAGCGTTAAGCCACTTAACGTGGCTTAACGCTGCCTTGTAAATAAGGACCCCTTTCACACTATGGTTAGCATGAAAGAGGTGGGCAGTGGGTGTTGCGCTGGGCGTTCCACTGCAACACCCATTGATTTTGACGCTGCCCCCTATGTACAAGGGCAGCATACATAGGAGGCAGTGCCAAAATTAAGACCAGGGAAAACCTGGTCTTAAGTTGGCAAAATGAGGAGAAATGCATTATTTCTCCTCATTTTTGCTTTTTCCATGTGTGCTGCCTTGTGCAGCACACATGGAAAAAGCAAACTGCAAACTGCCATGGATTGTGTATGTACAGGAAGGTCCCCCTTCCTGTACATAAACAATCTGTAAAAAAAATTCAATTTTCTGACTTTCATGTGTGCTGCATGAAGCAGCACTTATAAAAGAGACAATATGGTATTTTAGGATTGTTTAATGTGCAGGAAGGGACACCTTCTTACACATAAACAATCCTCCCCTGCACGCAGACACCCTTGCACTATGGTGCCTGTGTTGGCGCTACACTGCTAAGTGTAGGGCCATTGCTGGAGAAAACGCAAGGCTGCACCATATTGTTTCTGAAGTGGCTGAGTGAGGCTTTAAGACATGACGGCTAATGCCTCACTCGGCCAATTCCTTGAACATATGCCCCTATGTTGCTATAGGACTACCTCTCTTACTGTCTCTATGAATCTCTAAATCTGTATCTAAGGAGCTGCATGAATTGCTTTCAGACTATGTTATTGAGTATTGGGGTTTGCAACTGCCTGCGCAGAATTGCCTCAAGTAGGCCTCGATACATATGATGTTTCTCTATATCTGAGTGAATGGTTACATGCTATTGTAAGAGAGTGACTGGGTGTATTAGTGTCTCTATCCTTTTGCAGATAGCTATGTGAGTTGCAATGTGACTGTGAGACTTAATGCCTAACTGGGCATAGGGTTTTGTAAGTGCAGTTGACAGTGGCTCAAATTTGAAAGTATATGCGTTAGGTGCTGAGCACATAGCTCACTGCCTTTGCCCACCTAATGCCTACCTCAGAGGTGAGTTATACTTCATAATAGAGGAGTTTAAGGCTTGTGAAGCACTCTTTAAAGTCAATTTGGCCTACTGATGAAGCTGCACACACAGGTTCTATAACAGCAAGCCTGAGGCTTGTTTGAAGCGGCAGATGACTACATGGGTGACTTAATAGTGTTAGTGACTCAGTAGGCATCTAAATGAGTGTCTCAGTCTGTATGTGGGTGTATCTTTAGATATTTAAGGAATTATACTGCTGTAGAAATACCTCTCTTAATCTCTGTATGGCTCTGTAAATGTGTATCTAAGGGGCTGCTTGAATTGCTTTTAGGCTGTGTTAGTGAGTATTGAGGTATGCAACTGTGAATGCAGAACTGCCTCCAGTAGGACTAGATATATACGATGTATCTCTACATCTGAATGAATGGTTAGATGCGATTGTGAGTGTGTGAGTGGGTGTATTAGTATCTCTATCCTTTTGCAGATAGGTATGTGAGTTGTAATGTGACTGTCTGACTGATTGTATAACTGGTCATAGGGATGTGTGAGTGCAGTTCTCAGTGACTTACATTTGAAAGTATGTGCCTTGGGCTTTGAGTTCATAGCTCACTGCCTATGGCCTACCTACTACCTACCTTCGAGGTGACTTACATGTAGCAGAAAAGGGGTTTGTAGACCTGAAAACATGTTGTAAATTTCAAGTTTGCCCAGCAGTAACACTGCACACACAGCCTGTCCAGTAGCAGACCTTAGACGTGTCAGAAGGGTAAGTGGTCTGCATGGCTGACTTGTTAGTGTCAGTTCCTCAGTAGGTATCTGAATGAATGTGTCTTCCTTATTTGGGTATCTCTATGCATAAGGAAGTATGTTGGTATATGACGGCCTGTCTTATTGAGTCTATTCTTCTGTAAACTTGTATGGAGGGAGCCGCAGTGATTTGTTACTGGGTGTGTTACAGAGCATTGGTGTATATAACTCTGTGTGCAAGTGCCTCTATTAGGCGTAGTAACATAAGAGCTCTGTGTGCCTGGGAGTGAATGTTGAAGTGCCTCTGTAACTGAGTGTTGTGCTGTGTAAATGCCTCTATCCTTTTCTAGATAGGTATGTGAGATGCAGAAAAAGTGAGACTGTATGTAATGCTGGATATATAAGCTTGTAAGTGCACGTTAGAAATAATGAAACTTTAAAGTATATGTGTTATGTTTTAGGCACACACATCAACGCCTATGAGCCTACCTTAGGGATCAGTTATATGTAGTTGAACAAGGTTTTTAAGACTTGTGACCATGTTTTAAATGTCAATTCTGCCTAGCAGTAAACCTGCACACACAGGCTGTCCAGTACCAGCCAGAGACATGTTGAAAGGGCAAGTGGTCTGTGTCACTGACTTCTAAGTGTCAACTCCTCAGCACTTATCTGAATGAGTGTGCAAGACCCTGTTTGGGTGTGTCTTTCCATATTTATGGCAGTGCCTCTCTTACTGACTCTATGGCTCTCTAAATGTGTATGGAAGGTGTGCTACATAGATTGGTTACTGGGTGTGTTAGAGAGCATTGGTATATGCAACTCTGTGTGAAACTGCCTGCATTAGGCCTAGTTACATGGGAGCTGTGTGTGTCTGGGAGTGCATGTTGAAATGCCTCTGTGAATGTCTGAGTGGGTGTATTTGTCACTCTATCCTTTTGTAGATTGGTATGTGAGATCCACTATGGGTGTGAGACTGGATGTAAAACTGGACATATGGAGCTGTAAGTGCACATGGAACTCAGTGATAGTGGAAAAAAGTATATAACTTAAATTTTTGCCACATAGCTCATTTAGTATCCCTTAACTACAGTATAGCTAACAGGTCATAGTTATGTAGAAAAAGAGTAATTTAAGGCTTGGCAATGTTTTTTAAATGTCAAGCAAACCTAGCAGTACCACTTCACACACAGGCTCTACAGTAACAAATCCTACTACAGGTACAGCACTGAACTACAACTTTACAAATAATTTATATATATCAATTGTGGATAAGATAAGAAAACTATATGTAGGACATAAAAATATTCACTTAACCACCAACAATGTTTTCACTGATCTAATTCCAACTATATAATTCAGTGCATAACTGTTTTTGTTAGTGACTGTTTCATTATTGAAATGCCTATATGTGACACTCTTTACATGTATATATCAGTTACTGTTCAGATGGATTACTAGGCCTATATCCATTTCACTTCATATATAATCAATTATTTTGGGCCCTTTACATGTATGTTACAGGTTATATAACTAATATTCTACATTTATTACATTAAATTGACACTTATAACTGACTACATTTATATACATTCTCAATGTCCCCATTGTTAACATACCAGTGATTTCGCTTTGTTGATCCTCAAATTTTAACACACTCACTTCAAATTTCTTCTAACAGACAATGATTAGTACCACTCTCTGTAAGAAAGAACCAGTAATGGCACATTTTCCCTCTCTTTTTCCAGTGATACTGATGTAGTTAGCAAATCAAAACGTTCCCTACATTTTTTCCTTTTCTTACTCCAGTTTTCATTGATCATTTTTTTAACCCTTTAGTAGTCCCCTCATAAGAAGCCCAATCTGGTAGTGTCTGTGGGTGGATCCGCAGCCCCATAGCGATGCCCAGCGCGGCCCGCGTGTTACTTCACAACCGAGTCATGACTGCATACGTGAGTCCTTTAAAGCATTTACTATGATAGTGCTATGTTTTCTCAACTACATTTCAGATACATTGACTGTACTGAATTAGAAAATTCATATTTTGCACTATATGTTATCTCTAAAATACTATGCTTTGCAGATTCAAAGTACAGTGCATTTAGAACCCTTCCCCACACTACTTTGCCTCAGTTGCCATAGCAACCTGCTTTGAAACACTCTACTGTACCAGTAACTCAAAAGTTCACTCACTTTCTAACCAGAGCATACCAGCTTTAAGTTCAACTGTAGCAGGTGCGGTTGACTCGTTGAAAATCTAAGCATATCCTCAATAGCGTAACTTTTGTAAGATTTATCCACAGCTGATCACAGATATACTTACCTTACTTATTATATTTAGCTGTCAAATTATTTGAACCAGCTAATCAAAGATGTCCTTTTCTTAAAGTAGGTCCAATTCTCCATTTTAACTGTCTTTCATTTTACCAACTGTCACATTCCTCTGCAGCCTTTTCCTGTGTGCTACTGTTCCTTCCTTCAAAATGGTTAGAGTGTGGATTGTGGGCCATAATTATGTCTTCTGGGCCAAAGAGTATGCTAGAAAAGTGGCATTGACATTGACTTAGGTTTGCCTAATGTGGACATTAAATGGATTGCCAGAGACGGTTAAAGTGGCACCAATTGCTGTCTTTGGATAAAAGCATTGTGGGTTCCTAAACCCCTGACCTTATGATTGTGCACTGTGGTTGTAATGACCTAGGCACATTGACTGGGGTAGGATTGGAAATCATAACAAAGGATACATTTGCACAATTAATGACACTTTTCCCTCACACTGTCTTGGTGTACTCTAACATATGCCAAAGGCAGAAATAGAAGTGGTCATATCAGTTCTGCCCACAGCTTGACAAAGCCAGAAAAATAAACATGTTAATAAAGTTGATCGGGCGGGAGACAGAGGGGATCGGGCGGGAGACAGAGGGGATCGGGCAGGAGACAGAGGGAACATGGCGGTCGGCTGAGGCCGGTCGGGAGCGGCCCCTGAGGATATGCAGTGAAGACGGAAACGGAGCGGGTCTCTTACCCTGTTTTTACTTGTCCTGTTTTTCTTGATGAAAATTAACAAAACTCGCTCGCATACAGCGGATGACGCAGCAGGGGTCACCTCGGTGCTGCACGGCGGCAGCACGACTCAGAAAGTTCAGGGTTGTTTGGTGCACTCTTTCGAAGAACGGAGATGCGTGCGTCAATAACGAGGGCAGAGTCAGTACAAGCAGAGTAGGGGAAGAGTGGTCGAGGCAGTGGCTGTGCACCGCGGTCGCGGGAAGTCGGCATGCATTAATGGATACTTCCTCCGTGGGTTCTGAGGGTAAGTGTATTCCTTTGACTTGCCCTCAGAAAGCCCTAAGTGAGAGGGAACAAGTAGAGCAGCGGACTGAACTTGGTGAGAGAGGGAGACTGTCTCGCGTGGGTGCAAGCAACCTCCTGGGGGCAGAGAGAAACAGATATGCTCTGAGGTCACTTAAATCTATCTGGTCAGTGAACTCAATAACCCCAGAGCTCGAGAAATCCTCTGACCCTACTTTAAGCCTGCCAATTAAGTATATAAAACCCCACAAGCTGCAAAAATCTAACTTAAGTAGGAAATCGGTAGATAGACCCACACCTGCTAAAATTGCTGTCGGGACTATAGCCAGAACAAAAGAGAAACAGAAACAGGATCAGAAGCAACCAAATCGCCAATCACAAAAGATCACCCCTTCATTAAAAGCATATTTTAAGGCAAGGCTAGAGTTGAGGAAAGAAGGGGAAGGAGAGGTAAAGAGTGGCGCAATCTGCAGTACTAATTCTACCCCTAGGAATCAATTGAATTTGTCGAGTGGGGGTGAGATAGTGATTATGGAGCCAGGGGATTTAGAAAAAAATAAAACACTGCACCATTATTCTATTCCCACAAGCAATTCATTTCTGGCCCTAGAGATGGCAGATTTAGAGCAGGGTGGGAAAGATGTAAGAACAAAAGAAGGAAGCGTAGTTCCGACTGAAGCTGAAGCCCCAACTGAAAAGGGATCAGAGGTAACAGATACCCTGCAGGGCATGTTAGGCCAGTTAGCAAGAGAGATCAAAGAGCGCTTTTCAGTCTCTGAATCAAATCAGAAAGAGATTCAAGCTAGTTGCTCAAATCTAGAAGCAAAACTTGAAAGTCTAGCACAGCGCACTGAAGAACTAGAAAGTAATGTTCTAAGTCTGCAGACCGCAGTGCGTGAAAATACCCAAGAAATAACGCACCTAAAATCGAGAGAGAAGATGTTAGCCAATAGGATGGAGAGATTAGAGAACAACGCACGAAGAAATAACATCAGAATTTTGGGAATTGCGGAGGGCACAGAAGGTACAGACATTAAGCGCTTTGTTATAGACTTGCTGAAAAGCGCGTTTCCGCAAGAAGATCGGTTTGCTAACTTACAGGCAGATATACAGTGCGTACACAGAGACCCCTTTACCTTGTGCCCAGGGCGGAAGACCCCTCGGAAAATCCTGGTGAACTTTTTATCATATACTGTAAAAGAGAGCCTTCTTAACCTGGCCCTGAGGGAGAAAACATTACAAGCAATGGGGGTTACTTTCAAGATCCGCTCAGACATCTCAAAAGAAACAGCAGACAGGCAGTGGGAGCTGGGAAATAGAATGGGGGAATTGAAATCTCTTGGTGCGAATGTTCAACTAAAATTCCCGCAACATTGAGAGTGATGTGGCAGAATAAAATGCACAACTTCTCAGATCCGGCAGATGTGGACGTTTTTTAACTTTGATGAAAAGGGGGAGACCCAGGGAAAATAATGTTGGTTATTGCCTCAGGGGTCAGCTCAAATAGGTCAGGAGTAAACCTAGTTGTAGGATGGGGAGGGTTCCCGGGGGTGTGGGGGTGCACTGAGGGTGGGGAGCAGAGGGGTAAAAATACAAAAAAGTTTTTGGTCCTCGCGTTTGTACAGCAAAATAGCACTGGCTAGACGTAATTGCCTTTTAAAGGAAATTGGAAAAGAACAAAACATAAAATATAATAGAATGAAGCAAAATACAAAAATATATATATTTTTTTTAAGAATGAACACAAAGGGTGAAGGTCTATCGTCCTGTGAAATTCTGTGTTGGAATGTAAATGGATTGCGGGTTAGGAGGAGACGACAGGCTATTGTGCTTTATTTAAAGCAACAAAAGGCCCAGTTAACCTTGCTGCAAGAGACGCACCTCAGAAGGCAGGAGTGTGCTGACCTCTTTTCTAAACAAAAGTGGGTGGAAAGTTATGTAGTCACAGACCAGGCACATTGCACTAAGGGGTGGCAATATTGGTCAGAGCGAAATCAGGAGTTGAGTTGGTTCGCCACAAGGCGGATGAGGGGGCGTTGGATTGTGGCAGAAGTTAAGATAAGCCAGAAGTTATTCTCGGTGGTAAGCTACTATGGCCCGAATATCGACGATATCTTGCATCTGGCAAATATGTTTTCTATCTTGGTTGATTTTAAAGCACCTATTATTTTAGGGGGAGATTTTAACATCCTTCTAGATAATACTCTGGATAGATCTTCCCCGCGTTTACAAATTAATTCTCCGAACATGAGGGCGTACTTGGTGGATATGCTAGAAAACTATAACCTGTGCGATGTCTTTCGCAGAGTTAAAGGTAATCATAGAGATTACACTTTTCACAGTAAAAAAACAGGCATTACTCTAGGCTGGATTATTACTTCATGGACAGAAATGAAGTAGAGAATGTGGTAGAAATAGAACACCTCCCCATTCACCTTTCAGATCATGCAGCAGTTCTTCTCAGGTTACAATTACAAGATCTACGAGGGCCCAGGAGATGGACAATTAATAGAAGGATTTTAGTACAAGCAGGGGTGGTCTCAAAATTGAAACGGGGCTCAGAGGAGTTCTTTTCTATTAATTTGTCTTCGGCTCCCCTTAACGTGGTGTGGGATGCTTATAAAGCCTGGTTACGAGGGGAACTAAAAAGTATATCAGTGAATTGGGCAAGGGAGGAGAAAAGGTATTTTCCAGCCTGGAGGAAAGGATAAGTGAATTAGAAAATATATTGAAAAGGGATGGTTTAGGCGACGAAGACAGGAAAGAGACGGTTGGGGCTCTGGAGGATTTACAGCTGCAATTTAGGACCAAAATGGGAGAAAAGGTACAACAACAATGGGAAGTCAGTAGAGCCAGGGACATCGTGCAGGGGGAATGTTGCGGGAAACTGCTGGCATGGAAGGCAAGGTTAGAGACAAACCGAAACTATGTTAAGAAGATCAAAGTAGACGATTCTGGGTGCACTACTGAAGACTGTAGTAGAATAAGGGAGGCCTTCAGGGAATTTTTTCAGGATTTATATGTAGAAGACCTCAAAGTAAATAGAGCAGAGATAGAAGCCTGGCTCCAGGAGAAGCAGCTCCCTAAATTATCCTTAGAACAGCAGGGTTATCTTTCTGGGGAGATAACAGGTAGTGAGATACTTAAAGCTGTTAAGAAAATAAAGAAAGGCAAAGCAGCGGGCCCTGATACAATCCCCGGCGAAGTATATTCAGGAATTATTGACGAGATTGTTCAAGTTTGGATTAGATTGTTTAACTCCATTTTTTTGGAGGGCTTGCCTATTCCGAGTCATGGAATGAAGCAGTTATAACGCTCATTCCGAAGCCAGGTAAAAATATCCTTCAATGCCAATCATTCCGCCCCATTTCCTTACTTCATACCGATTATAAAATATTTACCAGTATATTGGCTGCACGGATTAATAAGGTAATTGGGTGTATAGTTCACGAAGATCAAAAGGGATTTATACCCGGGAGGAATTTGAGGGAGTTAAATCATGCCTTGATCGGTACCATAGACCTAGCTACAACAAAAGGTCTTCCGCTGGCGATTGTGACGGTAGATGCCGCAAAGGCATTTGACCGGGTCAATTGGAGTTACCTTAAGGCAGTGATGGATCATTTTGGTTTTGGTAAAGCAATGATAGGCACGTTAGAGAAGATCTATAATAGTCCAACTGCCCGTATTCTAGTGAATGACAGCCTATCATCTCCTGTGACGATAGGAAGAGGGAAGCGGCAAGGCTGCCCCTCTCGCCCATACTTTTTGATCTATATATTGAGCCGTTTGCTCAAAGTTTGAGGTTGAATGAAAGCATAAAATCATTTAAGTTTGAAACTTTTTCAAGGAAAATCGCGTTATACGCAGATGATTTAATGCTCTTCACCTCGGATGCGCACTCGGCTTTACCCCAACTTATGGCCGAGGCGAGAGATTTTGGCACTATTTCCGGATATAAAATCAATGAGGAAAAAACGAAAGTAATGGGATGGAACCAAGATGAAAGTGAAATAAGAGCTGTCACAAAAATGAGGTACTTAGGAATTTATATAACTGGGGATCTTGGGAAACTGGCAACCGTAAACTTTGACAAGATAAGTCAGGAAGCAGAAAAACTGTTAAAAAGATGGCAAAATATTCCTTTATCCATTTACAGGCGCATAAACCTGGTTAAAATGTCCCTCCTACCTAAAATCACCTATCTGTTTGACAACATCCCCCTAAATTTTGAGAAAAAGGTATACTGGCCCTACAAGGGAAAATAACGTCTTTTATTTGGGCCAATAAGGGAGTGCGCCTTTCCTGGAAGAAGCTGAGAAGGAAGATTGGTGTAGGGGGTTAGGGCTTCCTGATTTACAATTTTACTGTTGGGCTTTTCAACTCAAAAATAATAGAATGTTGTTATTTCGCCCAAGTGAGACTTTAGTTGGGGGAATGTATAGAGACAATGCTTCTTGAATACTCAGAGGAAGGTTTTTGTATAAATTCGGGGCCCCAAAATATTTCAAGAAGGTTAGACTAAAATGCCTCAAGGCGGCGGCTAAGACCTGGTTTGAAGTTAAGTCGGCTGTAGGCATCCCATATTATAGCCCGTGGTCATACATTTGGGATTCCCCTGGCACTCCCGAATTTATGTTAGACTCCCTTGCAGAACCGTTAAGATGGAGTGGGGTAAGCAGATGGGGGCACCTGTTAGACGAAGAACACAACTTGAATTGGGACTATTTGAATCATAAGACGAAAGGGAAAATCTCCAGATTTAAAATAGTCCAAATAAAATCATGGATGAAAAATCAAGACGGGATAAGTAAAAATTCTAACCAAATGGAAATAGACCTACAAGATCCGCGGGCAAGAAAGAAGGAAGTGGCATTGTGGTATTCACATCTACCTGCAGCTGCCAACGAAAGGGTGAAAGCTCCCTCTTCGCCATGGGAAGGATACTTGCCGGACGTCGAGTTGGAAGAGTTATGGCAAGTATCTATATCTACACTTTACATGATAGTTAAATCTGCTGCTTTAAGGAAGAACCACTTTTTTACTCTTCACAGAATATATTGGACTCCCAAAAAATTGGCCAAATTTAAGAGAAATGGTGATTCCAAGTGTAAGCGTTGTGGAAGAGCTGACGCAGACGACATACATATGTTTGCTATCTGTCCAGAGCTTGAAGCATTTTGGCTGGATGTTGGTAAGACCATTTCTGAGGTGATTGGCACTAGAGTGGAGGTAAGCACAGAACTAATTATGTTTGGGATAAGGCCGCAAGATCTAAAAACCTCGTGTCTTAATGTAAAACAAAGGCATTTAATGTTTTACCTAATTTTAATAGCAAGAAGGGAAATTTGTAAATTATGGATTGAAAGCTCCATCCCCTCGTGGCAGGAGTGGAGGCTCTCAGTGACCTTCTTTGAGAAGGTGGATAGGAGAGGACCTGGTGGTACCTCTGGGGGCACAGTATGGGATCTATTTTGTACAGAGTAAACCACCGGTCCAATGATTACACCTTCTCATAGCATCGGGCCGGGGAAGTAAGTCACATAAAAGGGGGCCCAACAAACAACATCTGTTGTTAGTCTGTTGCTTGAAGAAGAAACTCCAACATACTAGGCACCAGGGTCATTGTAAACGTGGAAGGTGCTTATTTTGAGATTGGAGTGGGTATGAGGACTAAAAAAAAAAAATAAAAAAAAAATAAAGTTGTTTCTGCATTCCTCAGAGACCATAACATGGGCTCTATCTACAACAACAACCTGTGTTTTGACATGCGTGGAATCTATAGAAGTGAAGGAGTTCACTTCACAGACGAAGGCAACAGGGTGTTTCTCAGCAACTTGAAACTCTGCATCTGGTCTTATGTGTAGCTGTCACATACTCACAGTGCACACAAAGGTGCTCAGAGCCATCCAACAGTAAATAATATTAATTTAAAATTTGTTTAAAAAAATATTTTATGGAGTTGTGACTCCATCATGGATTTGCAAACTAAAAGCACAACAACAAATGTAAGATGTATAACTTTGATTTTGACTCTATTCATCTTACAATGACTTTGTAAATAGTTTTGTGAGTGTCTTAAGTATATGTGTAAGAGGATGCATAAGTCTGAGTGGGTCTGGGAGTACATATGTCAGTTTCTGAATGAGTGGGTGAGTGGGTGCGTGACTTTCTGAGCGGCTCTGTGAGTTGGTGTGTGAGTCTCTGAGTGGGTCTGTGAGTGGATGCCTGAGTCTCTAAGTATGTCTGTGAGTGGGTGCATGAGTGCCTGAGTGGGTGTGTGACTGGGTGCATCAGTCTCCTAGTAGGTCTGTGAGAGGTTGCATGGGTATCTGAGTGGGTATGAGTGGGTACATGAGACTCTCAGTGGATCTCTGAGGGGCTGTGTGAGTCTCTGAGTGGCTCTGTGAGCTGGTGTATGAGCCTCTGAGTGGGTCTGCGAGTGGGTGTGTGAGTGTCTGAGTGAGTGTGTGAGTGGGTGCAAGAGTCTCTCAGTGGGTCCCTGAGTAGATACATGAGTGTCTGGGTGGGGTCTCTGAGTAGATACATGAGGGAGTGGATTTGTGGGTGGGTAAACTAGGGGCTGTGAGTGGGTGTACAAGTGTCTGTGGGGGTCTTTGAGTGGATGCATGAGTGTCTGGGTGGGTCTGTGAGTGAGTGCATGAGTCTCTGAGGCAGTCTCTGACTGGGTGCATGAGTGTCTGAGTGGGTTTGTAAGTATGTGCATGAATCCCTGAGTGGGTCTGTGAGTGGGTGCATGAGTTTGTGAGTGGGTCTGTGAGTTGGTATGTAAGTGTCTGGGTGGGCCTCTGAGTGAGAGCGTGTTTGAGTGGGTCTGTGAGTTGCTGCATGAGAGTCTGGGTGGGGTATCTGAGTGGGTGCATAAGTTCCTGAGTGGGTCTGTGAGTGGGTGCACTAGTGTCTAAGAGTGGGTGCATGAGTATCTGTGGGGGTCTGTGAGTGGATGCATGAGTGTCTGAGTGGGTCTGTGTGGGGGGTATGTGAGTCTCTGAGTCAGTCTCTGACTGGGTGCATGAGTGTCTGAGTAGGTCTGTGATTAGGTGCATGAGTGTCTGAGTGGGTCTGTGAGGGGGTGCGTGAGTCTCTGAGTCAGTCTCTGACTGGATGCATTACTGTCTGAATGGGCCTCTGAGTAGATGCATGAGTGTCTAAGTAAGTTGATGTGAGGGTATATGAATCTCTGAGTGGGTCTGTCACTGGGTAGATGAGTCTCTGAGTGGGTCATCGAGTGCATGAGCCTGTGAGTGGGTCTGTGAGTGAGTGTCTGAGCATTTGAGTGGGTGTGTGACTGGTTGCATGACTCGCGGAGTAGGTTTCTGAGTGGGTGCATAAGTCTCTGAGTGGGTCTGTGAGTTGGTGCATGAGTCTCTCAGTGGATGTGTGAGTGGGTGTGTGAGTCTCTTAGAGGGTCTGTAAGTGGATGTTTAAGCCTTTGAGTGGGTCTCTCAATGGATGCACGAGTCTCTTAATGAATCTGTCACTTGGTGCATGAGAGTATATCCGTGAATGGGTGCATGACTCTTTGAGTGGGTCTGTAACTGGGTACATGATTCTCTCACTGGGTCTCTGAGCGGGTGTGTGAATGTCTGAGCGGGTCTGTGAGTGGCTGCTTGAGAGACTGACTGAGTCTGTGAGTGGGTGCATGAGTGATTGAGTTGGTCTGTGAGTATATGCATGAGTCTCTGAGTGGGTCTGTGAGTGGGTGCTTGAGTCTCTGAGTGGATCCGTGATGGGGTGCGTGAATGTCTTTGTTGGTCTGTGATTGGGTGCATAAGTGCCTGAGTGGGTCTGTGACTGTGTGCATCAGTGTATGAGTGGGTCTGTGAGTGGGTGCATGGGTATCTGAGTGGGACTGTGAGTGGGTGCATGAGTGTCTGACTTGGTCCATGAGTGGGTACATAAGTGTTTGATTAGCTCTGTGAGTGGGTGCATGAGTATCTGAGTGGGTCCATGAGCAAGTGTGTGGGTCTTTGAGTGAGTTTGTGAGTGGGTACATGAGTCTCTGAGTGGGTCGGTAAGTGGGTGTGTGAGCAGCTGAGTGGGTGCACGAGTCTCTGAGTGAGTGTATCAGTGGGAAGGTGTATGAGTCTCCAAGTGGGTAAGTGAGTAGGTGTGTGAGTCTCTGAGTGAGTGTGTGAGTGGGTGCAAGAGTCTCTCAGTGGGTCTCCAAGTGGATGCATGAGTGTCTGGGTGGGGTCTCTGAGTGGGTACATGAGTGAATGGATCTGTGGGTGGGTGCACTAGTGTTTTTGAGTGGGTGCACGAGTGTCTGTGGGGTCTGTGAGTGGATGCATGAGTGTCTGGGTGGGTCTGTGAGTGGGTGCAGGAGTCTCTGAGGCAGTCTGTGACTGGGTGCATCAGTGTCTGAGTAGGTTTGTAAGTAGGTGCATGAATCTCTGAGTGGGTCTGTGAGTGGGTGTATGAGTTTGTGAGTGGGTCTGTGAGTTGGTACATATGTGTCTGGGTGGGTCTGTGAGTGAGTGGGTAAGTGTCTGAGTGGGTCTGTGAGTGGCTGCATGATTGTCTGGGTAGGGTTTATGAGTGGGTGCATGAGTGCCTGAGAGGGTCTGTGAGTAGGTGCACTAGTGTTTAAGAGTGGGTGTACGAGTATCCGTGGGGGTCTGTGAGTAGATGCATAAGTGTCTGAGTGGGTCTGTGAGGAGGTGCATGAGTCTCTGAGTCAGACTCTGACTGGGTGCATGAGTGTCTGAGTGGGTCTGTGATTGGGTGTATGAGTGTCTGAGTGGGTCTGTAAAGGGGTGCGTGAGTCTCTGAGTCAGTCTCTCACTGGATGCATTAGTGTCTGAATGGGCCTCTGAGTAGATGCATGAGTGTCTAAGTAAGTTGATGTGAGGGTATATGAATGTCTGAGTGGGTCTGTCACTGGGTGGATGAGTCTCTGAGTGGGTCATTGAGTATATGAGTCTGTGAGTGGGTCTGTGAGTGAGTGTCTGAGATTTTGAGTGGGTGTGTGACTGGGTGCATGGCTCTCTAAGTAGGTTTCTGAGTGGGTGCACAAGTCTCTGAGTTGCTGCGTGAGTCTCTCAGTGGATGTGTGAGTGGGTGTGTGAGTCTCTTAGAGGGTCTATAAGTGGATGTTTGAGTCTTTGAGTGGGTCTCTCAGTGGATGCATGAGTCTCTTAATGAATCTGTCACTTGGTGCATGAGAGTATATCTGTGAATGGGTTCACGACTCTTTGAGTGGGTCTGTAACTGGGTGCATGATTCTCTCACTGGGTCTCTGAGTGGGTGTGTGAATATCTGAGTGGGTCTGCGAGTGGCTGCTTGAGTGACTGACTGAGTCTGTGAGTGGGTGCATGAGTGCTTGAGTTGGTCTGTGAGTAGATGCATGAGTCTCTGAGTGGATCTCTGAGTGGGTGTGTGAGTCTCTGAGTGGGTCTATGAGTGGGTACATGAGTCTGTGAGTGGGTGATTGAGTCTCTGAGTGGGTCTGTGATGGGTTGTATGAATGTCTTTGTTGGTCTGTGATTGGGTGCATGAGTGCCTGAGTGGGCCTGTGACTGGGTGCATCAGTGTATGAGTGGGTCTGTGAGTGGGTGTGTGGGTCTCTGAGTGGGTGTATCAGTCTCTGAGTGAGTCTGTGAGTGGGTGCATGAGTGTCTGACTGGGTCCATGAGTGGGTACGTAAGTGTTTGATTGGCTCTTTGAGTGGGTGCATAAGTATCTGAGTGGGTCCATGAGGAAGTGTCTGAGTCTTTGAGTGAGTTTGTAAGTGGGTGCATGAGTCTCTGAGTGGGTCTTGAGTGGGTGTGTGAACACCTGAGTGGGTGCATGAGTCTCTGAGTGAGTGTATCAGCGGAAAGGTGTGTGAGTCTCTGAGTCAGTATGTGACTGGGTGTGTGAGTCTCTAAGTGGGCCTGTGAGTGGGTGCATGAGTCTTTCAGTGGGTCTGTGAGTGGGTGTGTGAGTCTCTGAATGGGTCAGTGAGTGAGACTCTGAGTGGCTCTGTGAGCTGGTACATGAGTTTCTAAGTGGATCTGTTAGTGGGTGCATGAGTATCTGAGTGGATGGAAGAGTCTCTGAGTGGGTGCATGAGCATCTGGGTGGGGTCTCTGAGTGGGTGTTTGAGTGTCTGACTAGATCTGTGAGTGGGTGTATGAGTGTCTGAGTGGATCTGTGAGTGGGTGCATGAGTGTCTGAGCGGGTCTGTGATTTGGTGTGTGAGTCTCTGAGTGGGTCTCTGACTGTGTGCATGAGTGTCTGAGTGGGTCTGAGACAGGCGTTGAGTGTATGAATGGGACTATGAGTGGGTATGTGAGTATCTGAGTGGGTCTGTAAATGGGTGCATGAGTCAATCTGTGAGTGGGTCTGTGAGTGGGTAGAGGGTCTGTGAGTGGGTGCATGAGTGTCTGAGTGGGACTGTGAGTGGGTATGTCAGTCTCTGAGTGGGTCTGTAAATGGGTACATGAGTCAATCTGTGAGTGGGTAGAGGGTCTGTGAGTGGGTGCATGAGTGTCTGAGTGGGTCTGTTAATGGGAGTGTGGCTGTCTGAGTGGGTCTGTGATTGAGTGCATGAGTATCTGGGTAGGTCTGTGACTGTGTGCGTGAGTGTATGGGTGGGTCTGTGTGTGAGTGCGAGAGTCTCTCAGTGTGTCTGTGAGTCTCTAAGTGGATCTATAAGTGGATGTGTGAGTGTCTGTTAGTGTATGCCTGAGTGTCTGAGTGGGTCTGTGACGAGTGAATAAGTGTCTAAGTGGGTCTGTCTGTGGGTATATGAGTGCCCGAGTGGGTCTGTGAGTGGCTGCATGAGTCTTTGATTAGGTTTGTGAGTAGATGTGTGAGTGCCTGAGTGGGTCCATGAGTGTGTATATTAGTGTATAGCTGAGTGTGTGAGACTTTTTAAAATTTGTTTACGGCAAGGTTGTGACTCCCCAAATGTGAAAAAAAAATCTTGGAATTTTAATACTCATAAGTAGTCCCTTACACACCCCTAAAATGCATCCATTGGGTCAGGGTACCCTGCTATTCTTTTTGACATCAAAGATCAGCCCCAAGACACAGTCCCACTCTACAAAATTGCAGGAGTGACTTTCTATTCAGGTTGCGACCAGATAATAATGGCATTCCTCCTGGCGAGTCCAATGTTAATTCCCATAGAGATTTTAGACACAACTACAGCACTTAAGGCTGCAGTTGTGTCTAAAATCTGTATGGAAATTATCACTGGAAAAATATTTTTTTGACCCCACTTTTTCTCGGCCCCCGCTTGACAGATCGCCCCGAAACTTTCCATGCACCAAAAGAATCACCGGGGCACTTTTTAAAAAGAAAATTTGTGAAGTTTCGGCAAATAGCGTCAAAGATATAGACAAGTCAAAAAAAGGTTTTTCCTAGGAAACATGGTCCTAACTATAACTACCCACTGATGACCGGCAGTAGGTACTGTATGTGTATATATGTGTGTATATATACACCCACACACACATATATATATATATATATATACATATATATATATATATATATATATGATATATTTTCCGTTTCTGCTCCTGCTGTCTCCCTCGCCCTATACAGAGGATCGCTTATTTCCGGCGGAGCACGCCGGACGTCATTTAACTTTCCAGAGATTCCATAAGCGATCACTCAGAGGTATATTCAGTTTACAAAGTTGGTATTTATTCCAGATAGATAACGCGTTTCGCTTGACCAGCAAGCTTGATCACACAGTAAGTCTGGGAAACTGACAAGCAATACATAGAGGTAATAGAAACTGAAGAGGGTGCACACATGAAATTTTTGTGAAAATTCGGCATCCATTTTGGAACATGTAAAATACTATGTGATATACAATAATAAATTAAAGGAAACCTCCTACTATATGTACATAATATTGGCCTTAGAATAATTCATTTCTTATATTTCATCATGTGAAAGGACCCCTTATTTTTCAAGTTTCCAATAATCATACAGAAAACGTTTGGATTCACAAGTCATATCCTTCTATTGTATATCCCATGAACCATGCCTTTTGTCACTTTACATGTGTGTACAACTAGGGAAATAGGTAGCGGTCCAAGTGCCCAAAGTTTCAGCAGTAGTTTATTTACTGCAAAGTACCATGTATTGAGCTTTGTTGCATTGTGGACAGACTCATTCTATTCTAATGGCAGAGTTTTTGCTATGGATACAGTTATTGCCAGTTATATAATACTGCCTCATCCCTCCCTCAGGAGTATTGGTGCGAGATATATATTCGGTATAGTACCAAATGACTAAGAAAAACTAAGTCCTAAATTGTCCGGTCCCTATAAAATGAGTGCGTATATCCAAAGTCCCACATCTATACTCTAAAGAATCATGTCCCCTTCTAGTATTGCTAGTCATAACCTTTTATTACAAACACCCATAGGCCTCTAAGCCTGACAAATCCCCGTGTAGTGTATAAATTCTAAAATAGCAACGTGAATAATCTATGTTTTCAATAAAAACATTTAACCATTAGATAAATCTCTTATCTGTATAGATGGTGTAGGCTGAAGAAAAGGGTAGGGGGTGCCTGTGGCCTGTGGCACATGTTTTACGATCTATATCCTGGAGTGCCCGTGCAAAAAAAAAAAAAAAAAAAAAAAAAAAGATATGTAGGAAGTACCACTCTGGCCACGAAAAAAGAATATTGGAACATATGAGGGCCATTAGCAATAAAGACCCACATTATCCAGTAGCCAGGCATTTTTCTGAATACCATCTCTCCAATAACTCACTTTTAACCTTCTTTGCAATTGAACAAATAACTCAATCCTATAGAGGAGGAAATAGAACCCTCCAGTTACGTAAGAGAGAATCCTGGCACATAATTAATCTTCAAACAAAGAGCCCGGAGGGGCTCAATCAGGATGAGGAATTGAGTTATCATTTACAAGAATAGAATATTTTTCTAGAGCAGAATCAAAATTAGAGAATACTAGTGAGTTCTTGTTGTATAGCTATATGTGTGCATAACTATAGGAATATTGAAGTATGAGTTGTCTTAATCCTCACTCTGTAAATTCTTACATTTATGTTTTTTCTTTTTAGGAGAAAAGGAAGGGGCCGTCGTTGAGGATTTACTTCATCCATCCCCCTACCCTTTTCTTCAGCCTACACCATCTATACAGATAAGAGATTTATCTAATGGTTAAATGTTTTTATTGAAAACATAGATTATTCACGTTGCTATTTTAGAATTTATACACTACACGGGGATTTGTCAGGCTTAGAGGCCTATGGGTGTTTGTAATAAAAGGTTATGACTAGCAATACTAGAAGGGGACATGATTCTTTAGAGTATAGATGTGGGACTTTGGATATACTCACTCATTTTATAGGGACCGGACAATTTAGGACTTAGTTTTTCTTAGTCATTTGGTACTATACCGAATATATATCTCGCACCAATACTCCTGAGGGAGGGATGAGGCAGTATTATATAACTGGCAATAACTGTATCCATAGCAAAAACTCTGCCATTAGAATAGAATGAGTCTGTCCACAATGCAACAAAGCTCAATACATGGTACTTTGCAGTAAATAAACTACTGCTGAAACTTTGGGCACTTGGACCGCTACCTATTTCCCCTAGTTGTACACACATGTAAAGTGACAAAAGGCATGGTTCATGGGATATACAATAGAAGGATATGACTTGTGAATCCAAGCGTTTTCTGTATGATTATTGGAAACTTGAAAATAAGGGGTCCTTTCACATGATGAAATATAAGAAATGAATTATTCTAAGGCCAATATTATGTACATATAGTAGGAGGTTTCCTTTAATTTATTATTGTATATCACATAGTATTTTACATGTTCCAAAATGGATGCCGAATTTTCACAGAAATTTCATGCGTGTGCACCCTCTTCAGTTTCTATTACCTCTATGTATTGCTTGTCAGTTTCCCAGACTTACTGTGTGATCAAGCTTGCTGGTCAAGCGAAACGCGTTATCTATCTGGAATAAATACCAACTTTGTAAACTGAATATACCTCTGAGTGATCAGCTTTATGGGAATCTCTGGAAAGTATATATATATATATATATATATATATATATATCCAAACAATCCTTTCGATAAGATTTTTTGAAATTCGAATTTTCTTAAAAATGTTTTCATTTTGTTATCAATGAAAATAATAATGAAATGCTTGTTTTTCACTAATGATTGGCTGAATTACAATTGTAATATGTGGTAATCGGAATAGTATGTCTTCAATGTCTATTGTTGACGTAGAGTGCATTTAAACGTGATGCTGAGCTATGACCTTTGAACTTGACGAAGGCCGACAGGCTGAAACGCGTTGTTCTTTTCTTGCACATTAAAACCTCCCTGGTGTGATATTGGTGTGCCGCCTTCTTTTCTTATCGAAAGGATTGTTTGGATTTTCGTGGTTTTTGCCACCACGGCAGGCACCGGCAGTTACAGGCAGGTGTACGGCTTTGGGCAAAACTCTTTGAACACACACACATATATATATATATATATATATATATATATATATATATATATATATATTATCTACTGGCAGTCGCCAGTAGATAGTTATAGTTACAACCTATTATCCATAGGAAATCCGCGACATTCTATTTGAAATAACTCTCTTGCCGGTTGACGTATCTTCGCAAAATTTTCAAACTTTGTGGGGCGCTCCGGTCCGCTCCTACCCTGAAAGTCTCGGGGGATTCGTCAAGCGGGGGCCGAGAAAAAGGGGGGTCCCAAAACGCGTTTTCCCCATGCAATTTTCCATAGGAAACTTTAGACACGGCTACAGCCCGAACTGCTGAACGGAATTACACCAAATTTGGCAAAGAGGTAGTTCTTGGTTCAGAAAGAACCCTTTTTGTTAAATGGTGTAAATCCGTTCAGTAGTTGCTGAGAAAATCAAAAGTAAAAGTACATATATATCTATGGCCGAGTAGGGTCCGCGTACCCTCAGCGCACCCTGCGCGCACCGTCCCGATCACGAGCTGCATGTTAATTGGCTGTCAGCTGGCTGTCAACATTCCGATTCAGGAAATGTTGGCAGCCATTTTGTCCCTCGGTAGAACCGAGGGACAGAAACAAGTGCGCAAAGCGCACAAAGGGGGCAGGGTAGAAACACCCTGACCCCTAGGTTTGCTCAGGGGGTCCCACAAGGACCCCTGGGCAAAAAAAAATTTTTTTTTTAAAAATCGGCAAGATGCGCTCAGGGTGCGCGAATCCTGCCAAAAAAAAAAATCGAAGCGCGGTCTCCCGCGCTTCGATTACATTTGCCCCGGGTGGCCCAAGTCCCGGGGGCATGGTGAGGGTGGGTATATTGTTTGTATGGGGGTCCTCAAAGGGCCCCCAAGCCCCGGGACCGCCACCCCCGGGGCTTTATAAAAAATGGTGCGGGAGGGCTCTCCTGCCCTCCCGCAGCCCCGGGGACCGCCACCCCCGGGGCTTCTTTTTTAAAATAAATGAGTGTGGGGGGGCTCCAGCCCCACACGCCCGGGACCACCACCTCCCGGGGCACTTACAAAATAAATGTGGGGGTCCATTACGGACCCCCAGAGCCCCGGGGACCACCACCTCCCGGGGCTGTGCAGCTTAAGGGAGGGCCGCGCGGCCCCTCTCCTGGAGCCCTTGATGGCCCTGGGGACCGCCACCCCCAGGGCCGGCTCCTGCAGTGTCCCGGGGTGCCTACCCCGGGACACTGTAGTTTGCTATGGCAGGGCGGAGCCTCGCGGCTCCCGTCCTGCCATAGCAAGCTGCTTTGGATATTGGAAGCGAGAGCAGGAAACCTGCTCTCGCTAGTATCCAAGACAGTGCTTTCCACATGGGGAGCAGCATGTTAGCTGCTCCCCATGTGGAAAAGCAATGCCGGTTCGCGCAGGAGGCGGGGAGCCGGCTGGGACTGTGGGGGATTGGGGACCCCCCACAGTCCCCAACCAGAGGCCAGGCCCCGGGGGATGGGGTCCCCGGGGCCATAAGTAGCCAGGGAGGGGGCCACGCAGCCCCCTCCCCAAATTAGTAAAAAATTTAAAAAAAAAAAAAAAAGTGCAAGGCCGGCCCCGGGGGATGGGGTCCCCGGGGCCTTAAATGGCCTGAGGGGGCCACGCAGCCCCCTCCAAATAAAAAAATTGAGGGCATGCCCCAGGGGATGGGGTCCCGGGGCCAATACAGGCCCAGGGAAGGGGGCCACGCGGCCCCTTCCCCGTTTTTTTTTTTCATTTAAAAAAATAAAATGCTCAGGCCCCGGGGATGGGGTCCCCGGGGCCAAAAGTGGACAGGGAAGGGGGCCACGCAGCCCCCCTCCCTTTAAAAAATTTAAAAAAAAAAAAACGACCGGCATCGTGCCGGAGGCCCCGCCCCTCCTTGCAGTACTCTGCAAACGCGCCCCCTGGCGCGTTTTAAGAAGGGAGTAATTCCCCTTGAATACTGAGGGTCCCTGGGGGCCAACGAGCCCACCAGGAACCTCCAGTATGCGCCAGAGGGCTGCGTTGCAGAGAGGTGTACAGAGGCCACGCCCCTTTTACACCTCTCTGCAACGCAGCTCTGTGGCGCTTTTAGAAGTATATGGTGGCCTAGTTGGACTCCAGGGACCCTCAGGATTCAAGGGGACTTAATCTCCCAACTTAAAACGCGCCACGAGGCGCGTTTGCACAGTGGTGAAGGGAGGGCGGGGCTTCAGGTGACATGTGTGCAAACAGGCCCCGTGGCGCGTTTTAAGATGGGAATTAAATCCCCTTCAATCCTGAGGGTCCCTGGGGGCCAACTAGCCCAACAGGTACATCCAGAAAGCGCCACAGAGCTGCGTTGCAGAGAGGTGTAAAAGGGGTGTGGCCTCTGTCACCTCTCTGCAACGCAGCCCCTGGCGCATACTGGAGGTTCCTGGTGGGCTAGTTGGCCCCTAGGGACCCTCATGATTCAAGGGGACTTAATCCCCCAACTTAAAACGCGCCACGGGGCGCGTTTGCACAGATGTCACCTCAGGCCCCGCCCCTCCCTTCACCATTGTGCAAATATTCCTCTAAAATCTGCCGAACTACGAATTCCGATTTACTCACCTGTTATCAGGAGAGACCTCAGTGCTGCATCTTTCAGCCCAGTACTAATCCTGAAAAGTAATTTTAACCGTACTTACCAGTAACTTGAATTTCCTTGCATAGGATATCATTGCCTGCTTTTTGCTGAAAAAGTTTCTAAGTGTTGATTTTTGAAACATACAAATATTCCTCTAAAATCAGCCGAAATACGAATTCCGATTTACTCACCTGTTATAAGGAGAGACCTCAGTGCTGTATCTTTCAGCCCAGTACTGGTCCGGAAAAGTAATTTTAACCGTCCTTACCAGTAACTTGAATTTCCTTCCATAGGCTAACATTGACTGGTTTCACTTGGAAATTCTAAGTGTGGAGTTTTGGAACTTTAAAATATTCCTCTAAAATCAGCCGAAATACCAATTCCGATTTACTCACCTGTTATCAGGAGAGACCTCAGTGCTGCATCTTTCAGCCCAGTACTGATCCTCAAAAGTAATTTTAACCGTACTTACCAGTAACTTGAATTTCCGTCCATAGGATATCATTGTCTGCTTTTTGCTGAAAAAGTTTCTAAGTGTTGATTTTTGAAACATACAAATATTCCTCTAAAATCAGCCGAAATCCGAATTCTGATTTACTCACCTGTTATCAGGAGAGACCTCAGTGCTGCATCTTTCAGCCCAGTACTGGTCCAGAAAAGTAATTTTAACCGTACTTACCGGTAACTTGAATTTCCTTCATAGGATAACATTGACTGGTTTCACTTGGAAATTCTTTAGTGTGGAGTTTTGGAACTTTATAATATTCCTCTAAAATCAACCAAAGTACGAATTCCAATTTACTCGCCTGTTATCAGGAGAGAACCCAGTGCTGCATCTTTTAGCCCAGCACTGACCCTGAAAAGTAATTTTAACCCTACTTACCAGTAACTTATATTTTCTTCCATAGGAATCCATTGTCTGGTTTTCAGCAGAAAAGTTTCAAAGTGTCGATTTTCACAAACTACAAATATTCCTTAAAAATCGCCTGTATGACTTAAACGCATTCTTTCAACTGTTTACAGGAGATGCACCAGTGCTGGATCTAGGATCCAACACTGAGTAAGAAAAAGTAACGATAACAGTTTTTACCTGCTAAGTGAATTTCCTTCCATAGGATAACATTGGTGATTCTATGTGAAAAAGTTTCTAAGTGTCAACTTTTAAAATACAATAATATTCCTTAAAAATCACTACTGTAACCAAAACGCTTTTACTCAACTGTTTACAGGAGATGTCCCAGGACTGAATCTAGGATCCAGTTCTGTGGTTAGAAAAGTAATCCATAAAGTAACTAATTGCATTTAACTAGAAATTCACATTGAGCTGAATGTTGCATTGTGTTTGAAAATGTGTTGCCCATTGCAACAACTGTAACTACTGTACTTAAAAGTCTATTGCCTATGTGCAAAGTATTTAAACTAAAGTAATTCATTCTCATAAAGTATTTTTTGTAATGTAATGTATAATGTAATTACAATGTAATTTAAAAAATAAAATATGTAAAAAAAATTGTTTCTAAAAATGTAGTAAATCAGTATGACAAAAATTAATATAACAATTAATACATTTAAAAGTTGTCATTTACAAAACCTTTGAAATTCACTGAAAAAAACGTAGGTTTCAAACATGTTATAGTTAGGAATTAGCATTTAAAAACCTTTGAAATTCACTGAAAAACCATAGGTTTCAGGCACGTTATAGTTAGAAATTAGCATTTAAAAACCTTTGAAATTCACTGAAAAAACCATAGGTTTCAGACACGTTATAGTTAGAAATTAGCATTTAAAAAACCTTTGAAATTCACTGAAAAAACCATAGGTTTTAGGGACAGTTATAGTTAGTTGGACATTTCACTGCGTACAAAACCCGTGAAATTCCCCGTTATAGTTAGTTCAGCTAACTATAACTCGCGCCCGCAATGCACTGCTGATGACGTCACATATTACATCACTCATGACATGGTCAGTGACATCACTGATGACATCACTGATGACATCTCAAATGACATCACTGATGACATTATCCACGTGATAATCTGATGCACCTCCTCACACCCTAATATAACCTTTGATACACCCACTCTAAATTACACACTGCCATTCGCAAAACCATACACACTCCAACACCAATAACTACATACCCACTCACTGATTCTTAGGTCTACGCACACATCCACTCACTCACCCGTACAGTCACTCATACTTACGGTCACTCAGTACAGGACTATCATATGCACTCATACTCCTATATACACACTCAAACACCGCCACTCATCCATAGAGGTACTCACACACCTAGTCAGTCATGCAAATAATTAAACACACTGCCATTTACTCACCTATACAGTTATACACACACCAGCTCACTTACTCATACAAATACTAGCACATTCTTACGCTCTTATACAATCACTGATACAAGCACACACTCATCCATACAGCCACTATCACAATCACTCACTCTAGCTTATAGCTATTTATATACTCCAACACACATATATACTGCCTTTCACATATGTAGTTACTCACACATGTACCACTGAGATATACATTCAATCACTAACACACCCATACACACACTCACCCACCCAAGCAGTCCATCACAGATGCACTCTTGAAATCATGCACCCAGTGAATCACCCACTCACACATCTATGTATAGAGTCACACACACCCCACCCACACAAACACTCAGGCAGCCATACAGATACTCAGAGAACCAATCAATAACCCATATAGACACTCATGTAGCTATTCGCAAATCCATGCATCCACTTACACACCAACAAACAGACGGATACAGACATTCACACAGTTTAGTCACTAACCCATGCATTCAGTAAGATACGTTTAATCACTCACTTGTAGAGTCAGTCACTCACGTACTAAATCATCCATTCAGACACTTATACACCCACTCATTCTTCAATACGCCTTTCCCTATATATATTAAACATATTTAAACTTTACAGAAACACACAGTCACTGGATGATGTCATCAGTGATGTCATTTGAGATGTCATCAGTGATGTCATCAGTGATGTCACTGACCATGTCATGAGTGATGTAATATGTGACGTCATCAGCAGTGCATTGCGAGGGCGCGAGTTATAGTTAGCTGAAATAACTATAACGGGGGAATTTCACGGGTTTTGTACGAGTGAAATGTCCAACTAACTATAACTGTCCCTAAAACCTATGGTTTTTTCAGTGAATTTCAAAGGTTTTTTAAATGCTAATTTCTAACTATAACGTGTCTGAAACCTATGGTTTTTTCAGTGAATATATATATATATATATATATATATATATATATATATATATATATATATATATATATATATATATATATATATATATATATATATATATAAAATCCTGCGTTGCGGTATTGCTGGTGTGCATCCAGAACGCTGGTGGTGCTACGAAGAGGCCCCACCGCTGGTGCCTCATAACAACGCCACAAAACTCCTCAAACTCAATGGTCAGAGAATTAGCACTCGAGTCAGGAGTAAATAGACTGTTTTAATCGATCTGGTCTCCCCGGACCCAGCAGCATTAAAAAAGAAGATGCGCGTTTCGGCAGTTCAACTGCCTTTGTCAGTCTACACAGCGCCATGTTGGTGCTCAATTTAAACATTAAAACTGTAAACATAAAAAATGCACTTCACTTTTGTGGCAACAGTAAAAACAGTGTGTGGAACTTGTAGTCTATTTCAACATGAATGTGTTACTTTTCAACCAAACCTCTCAGTTTAAAATGTAAACTCTAGGAAACTCGTAAGTGAGCAGCTGTAAACAAATATCTAGTCAGTGCCTCTGAAAAGTATTCATATCCGTTTACATTTTAAACTGAGAGGTTTTGTTGAAAAGTAACTCATTCATGTTGAAATAGACTACAAATTCCACACACTGTTTTTTACTGTTGTCGCAAAAGTGAAGTGCATTAGGGCTAGAGCGGTCGACCTCAAGGCTGGGGAACCGGGTGCGAGTCTCGACAACAACGCTTAACATCCTGCGATTCTGGGTACATCACTTAATCTCACCGTGCCTAACAGAAATGAATGTGTCCTTCTGTAATGAAATTGGTGCTCATGTAAAGCGCTCTGATACCTGAGATCCTCGAGGCTAGTTCGTGCTATATAAAACTCTAAAATATATATATTGTCATGTGATCAAGACCCGAGTGGGGGTCGAAACGCGTAATGGCGGACTTGCTGGCATTTTAATAAACAGCACTGGATTTGCAACAAGAACCTGGGGTCTGCTGTCGTCTTTTCAGGTCCGGGTGAGGCTTCTCAGAAGGACGAATCGAATATATATATATATATATATATATATATATATTATCTACTGGCGGTCGCCAGTAGATAGTTATAGTTAGGACCTATTTTCCATAGGAAGTCCACAACATTCTATTCCCAATAACTGTGGCGCCGGTTGACGAATCTTCGCGAAATTTTCAAAACTTATGGCCCGCTCCGGTCCGCTCCTATCCTGAAAGTTTCGGGGTGATTTGTCAAGTGGGGGCCGAGAAAAAAGGGGGTCCCAAAACGTGTTTTCCCCATGCAATTTTCCATAGCAACCTTTAGTCGCAGCTAGAGCCCGAACTGCTGAATGGAATTACACCAAATTTGCCAAAAAGGTAGCCCTTGGTTCAGAGTCGTGCCTTTTGCTTAAATGGTGTAAATCCGTTCAGTAGTTCCTGAGAAAATCAAAAGTAAAATCACATATATATCTATGGCCGCGTACGGTCCGCGCACCCTCCCGATCACGAGCTGCATGCTAATTGGCTGTCAACTGGCTGTCAACACTCCAAATCAGGAAGTGTTGGCAGCCATTTTGTGCCTCGGTAGAACCGAGGCACAGAAACAAGTGCGCAAAACGCAAAAAGGGGGCAGGGTAGAAACACCCTGACCCCCTAGGTCTGCTCAGGGGGTCCCACAAGGACCCCCTAAGCAGAAAAAAGCATTTTTTTTTTTTTAAATCAGCGGGATTTGAAAAAAGGCTATTTTGCCCCCGGGTGGGCCAAGTCCCGGGGGCATGCAGGGGTTGGTTTATATTTTATAGGGGGGCCTCTAAGGCCCCCCAAGCCCCGGGGACTGCCACCCCCCGGGGCTTTATATAAATGATGCTGGCGGGGGCACACGGCCCCCCCGCAGCCCCGGGGACCACCACCCCCTGGGGCTTATTTAAAAAAATAAAATAAATGACTTGTGTGGGGGGGCTCCAGCCCCACATGCCCCGGGGACCGCCACCTCCCCGGGGCACTAATGAAACAAATGTGGGGGTCTGTTTTGGACCCCCGAAGCCCCGGGGACCACCACCTCCCCGGGGCTCAGTAGATGGAGCCTGTGGTGGCCCTGGGGACCGCCACCCCCCACGGGACACTGCTGTTTGCAATGGCAGGACGGGAGCCTCGCGGCTCCCGTCCTGTCATTGCAAACTTGCTTTGCTTCATTGAAGCGAGAGCAGGGAAAACTGCTCTCGCTTCAATGAAGCAAAGCAGATTGCTTTTCCATAAGGGGAGCTGCATGTCAGCAGCTCCCCTTATGGAAAAGCAATGCCGGCTCCGGCAGGACGCGGGGAGCCGGCGGGACGGTGGAGGGATTGGGGACCCCCCCACGGTCCCCAACGAGTGGCCAGGCCCCGGGGGATGGGGTCCCCAGGGCCATTAGTGGCCCGGGAGGGGGGCCACGCAGCCCCCCTCCCCAAAGAGATTATAAAAAAAAAACGTAAAGGCCGGCCCCGGGGGATGGGGTCCCCGGGGCCTTAAATGGCCTGAGGAGGGGGGCACGCAGCCCCTCCAAATATTTAAAAAAAAAAAAAAAGGGCATGCCCGGGGGATGGGGTCCCTGGGGCCAATAGAAGCCCAGGGAAGGGGCCACGCGGCCCCCTTCCCGTTAAAAAAAAAAAATCCTCTGCCCCGGGGAATGGGGTCCCCGGGGCCAAAGTGGCCAAGGGAAGGGGGCCACACAGCCCCCTCCCATACAAAAAAAAAAGAAAGAAAAAGAAAAAGACCGGCATCGTGCCGGAGAGCCCTGCCCCCTCCCTGCAGCAGTCTGCAAACGCGCCCTGGCGCGTTTAAGAAAGGAAGTAATTCCCCTTGAATACTGGGGGTCCCTGGGGCCAACTAGACCACCAGGAACCTCCAGTATGCGCCAGGGAGCTGCGTTGCAGAGAGGTGTACAGAGGCCACGCCCCTTTTTACACCTCTCTGCAAGGCAGCTCTATGGCGCTTTTTGGAGGTACATGGTGGGCTAGTTGGACTCCAGGGACCCTCAGTATTCAAGGGGACTTAAGACCCCAACCTAAAACGCGCCACGGGGCGCGTTTGCACAGTGGTGAAGGAAGGGGGCGGGGCTTCAGGTGACATGTGTGCAAACAGGCCCTGTGGCGCGTTTTAAGATGGGGAATTAAATCCTCTTCAATCCTGAGGGTCCTGAGGCCAACTAGCCCACCAGGTACGTCCAGAAAGCGCCACAGAGTTGCGTTGCAGAGAGGTGTAAAAGGGGCGTGGCCTCTGAACACCTCTCTGCAACGCAGCTTCCCTGGCGCATACTGGAGGTACAGGGTGGGCTAGTTGGACCCCAGGGACCCTCATGATTCAAGGGGACTTAATCCCCAACTTAAAACGCGCCACGGGGCGCGTTTGCACAGTGGTGAAGGGAGGGGGCGGGGCTTGAGGTGACATGTGTGCAAACAGACCCCGTGGCATGTTTTAAGTTGGGGGATTAAGTCCCCTTCAATCCTGAGGGTCCCTGGAGTCCAACTAGCCCACCAGGTACCTTCAGTAAGCACAACAGAGTTGCATTGCAGAGAGGTGAAAAAAGGTGCGTGGCCTCGGAACGCCTCTCTGCAACTCAGCTCTGTGGTCCTAACTGTAGGTACCTGGGGGGCTAGTTGGGCCCCAGGGACACTCAGGATTCAAGGGGAATTAATCCCGCAACTAAAAGCGTGCCACGGGCGCGTTTGCACACATGTCACCTCAGGCCCCCCTCCCTTCACCACTGTGCAACGCGCCCTGTAGCGCGTTTTAAGAGGTAGTTTTAATCCCCTGCCCTATTATGTACTAGGGACTTACAGAGGGAGGTCATGCTAATCACAGGGGTACCCCAACGCATAGTGTTCCCTAGTGTATGTAGGTGTTTTCACTGTATTCTAAGTGTGTTTTAGCATAGCACTGGCTCTGGTTACTCAGAGTCAGTTACCACCAGTACACGTCGGAAAAAGTTGTGGGCACAGGATGATTTTGGAACAAGGCATCTTTCTGCTCCTCTGTTGGTTCTTTCTGCACATCTTTTGCTTCTTCCTGCACTTTTCTTCGTCTTTGTGGAGTTCTGTTGCTTCTTTCTGCATTTCTTTTGCTTCTTCTGTGCGTTTTTTCTTCTTTGTTCACATGTCCTACCTCTGTAGGCATAGTTAGAAACTTGCATTTAAAAAACCTTTGCAATTCACTGAAAAAACCATAGGTTTCAGGCACGTTATAGTTAGAAATTAGCATTTAAAAAACCTTTGAAATTCACTGAAAAAACCATAGGTTTCAGGCACGTTATAGTTAGAAATTAGCATTTAAAAAACCTTAGAAATTCACTGAAAAAACCATAGGTTTTAGGGAAAGTTATAGTTAGTTGGACATTGCACTCGTACAAAACCCGTGAAATTCCCCCGTTATAGTTAGTTCAGCTAACTATAACTCGCGCCCCCGCAATGCACTGCTGATGACGTCACATATTACATCACTCATGACATGGTTAGTGACATCACTGATGACATCACTGATGACATCATCCATGTGATAATTTGATGCATCTTCTCACACCCTAATATAACTTTTGATACACCCACTGTAAATTACAGACTGCCATTGTCAAAACCATAGACACTCCAACACCAATAACTATATACACACTCACTGATTCTTAGGTCTACACACACATCCACTCACTCACCTGTACAGTCACTCATAGTTACGGTCACTCAGTACAGGACTATCATATGCACTCATACACCTACATAGACACTCACACACCGCCACTCATTGATAGAGGTACTCACACACCTAGTCAGTCATGCAAATAATTAATCACACTGCCATTTACTCACCTATACAGTTATACACACACCAGCTCACTTACTCATACAAATACTAGCACATTCTTACGCTCTTATACAATCAGTGATACAAGTCCACACTCATCCATACAGCCACTCTCACAATCACACACTCTCACTTATAGCCATTTATATACTCCAACACACATATATACTGCCTTTGACATATGTAGTTACTCACACATGTACCACTGAGATATACATTCACTCACTAACACACTCTTACACACACTTACCCACCCATACAGTCTATCACAGATGCACTCTTGAAACCATGCACCCAGTGAATCACCCACTCACACATCTATGCACAGAGTCACACACACCCCACCCACACAAACACTCAGGCACCCATACAGATACTCAGACAACCAATCAATAACTCATATAGACACTCATGTAGCTATTCACAAACCCATGCAGCCACTTACACAGCAACAGACAGACGGATACAGACATTCACCCAGTTTAGTCACTAACCCATACATTCAGTAAGATACGTTTAATCACTCACTTATAGAGTTAGTCACGCACCTTCTAAATCATCCATACAGACACTTATACACCCACTCATTCTTCAATACGCCTTTCCCTATATATATTAAAAATATTTAAACTTTACAGAAACACACAGTCACTGGATGATGTCATCAGTGATGTCATTTGAGATGTCATCATTGATATCATCAGTGATGTCACTGACCATGTCATGAGTGATGTAATATGTGACGTCATCAGCAGTGCATTGCGAAGCGCGAGTTATAGTTAGCTGAACTAACTATAACGGGGAATTTCACGGGTTTTGTACAAGTGCAATGTCCAACTAACTATAACTGTCCCTAAACCTATGGTTTTTCAGTGAATTTGTAAGGTTTTTTAAATGCTAATTTATAACTATAACGTGCCTGAAACCTGTGGTTTTTTCAGTGAATATATATATATATATATAGTAATGCTCTTGTCATACAGTAAACTGAACATATACTATGTTCTGACGGAGGATGAACATGACAAGGAAGACAAACATTTTGCCCATATGTGTGATATTGGGGGCAGAGTTCTCTGTAATGTTAGGATTTTTTTTGTACAGCACACTATCACCTGAGAGGTGTCCCTTTCTGCACAAAAACAATCTCGCCTGTAACGCAGGCACCCTTGCACCAAGGCGCATACGTGCCTACACTGACACTATGCTGCACATTGTGCGCCAGCATGAGGAAAGGATAGGAATGCACTGTATAATGTTAGATAAAGCAAATTCCGGCCCTTTCACACAACACAGCAAGGTGGCTTGCTGTGTTGCGCGGCGTAAAAGCTTGATAATTCTGCCCCTAAGAGTCTACAAGTCAGGCTTGTAACTTGCAAGTTCCAAATAAAAATCCCCTTTGGGCAGCTAAATCTCACCAGGCAAACCTTCACATCCTCAACAATCTCACTGAACAAAAGCACACCCACCTTCAAAGTCCAAGTGTTTAAAATATTAAAATGTTTTTATTTTTATCTAAAAACCATAAGGTTGGTCAAATACAATGAATTATTCAATAGATCAAATACCAAAATTTATCAAACATAAAAAAATATTTTTTAGAAAAATACAGACAAATACATACAAATACATTATGTGGTGGGAAGAGCCTGCAAGAAAAATAATTTCTTGTCAAAAATAAAAGGCACATACACTAGATCTAGATCGTTTGTTATACATAAAAACACTTATATATGAAGAACTCAATCCATGAGAATAACAAAACGTCTCCACAATCTACAGTGCGCCTTCTTTCTCTTGCGTCGACGCGTTTCGGTGGGTATCTCTGTTTAAAACACCACCTTCCTTGGGACAAGAATAAGTATCTCCCACAAGGAGTTTACAATCTGTTATGGTAATATTAGATACATCCACATGGACCGCAGGCAACCAAACCTTAAAGGCCCATTTCAGAGGATATATTAATCTCTCTATTAGATATCCTTGGACGCCGGAGGCCTAACCCCGTTTACACCGCTTTTTTGCAGAAGAGATATATACAAGCTGCTCATAGAAGATACAAAAATAAAGATGCAGTGTTGACAGTCTAACGTCCAAGAGGGTATACGCAGAGCATAGATGCAAAGAGGCGATTTATTGGCCCTTTCTCTTCTTTTCTCTACAATCCTAGAAGTATCAGGATTGGAAAGTAGAATGATCCTGGGATTTTAGAGTGATGCCCAATAGAGAGATTAATGTATCCTCTGAAATGGGCCTTTAAGGTTTGGTTGCCTGCGGTCCATTTGGATGTATCTAATATTACCATAACAGATTGTAAACTCCTTGTGGGAGATATTTATTCTTGTCCTGAGGAAGGTGGTGTTTTAAACAGAGATACCCACCGAAACGCGTCGACGCAAGAGAAAGAAGGCGCACTGTAGATTGTGGAGACGTTTTGTTATTCTCATGGATTGAGTTCTTCATATATAAGTGTTTTTATGTATAACAAACGATCTAGATCTAGTGTATGTGCCTTCAATTTTGACAAGAAATTATTTTTCTTGCAGGTTCTTCCCACCACATAATGTATTTGTATGTATTTGTCTGTATTTTTCTAAAAAATATTTTTTTATGTTTGATAAATTTTTTGTATTTGATCTATTGAATAATTCATTGTATTTGACCAACCTTATGGTTTTTTAGATAAAAATAAAAACATTTTAATATTGTAAACACTTGGCCTTTGAAGGTGGGTGTGTTTTGTTCTGGTGAGAGATTGTTGAGGATGTGAAGGTTTGCCTGGTGAGATTTAGCTGCCCAAAGGATTTTTATTTGGAACTACGGTTTAATTGGTGCCCTACTCCTTTGGTGGTTAAGGGGCCCCTCTCCTTCTATTTTTTGTAACTTGCAAGCACAATATCATCTGCAAGCACTGATGCTTTAAACTTTGCAGTTTCAAACCAGCAACCCTTTGTAATCAGGCTCAATCTCAAGGCCAATGTTAATGTTCCTACAACTAACATTTTATAAAAAGTGAAAGGGTTTGTATTGTATTCCTTGGCCGACATTCATTGGAGTTGAAAGCAAACCATGTATCAAAATTCTTGTGATTTATATACACTCTTTCAAACTACTTCTATACTTCAGACCAAGGTTATTTCTAGTGCGTCTCAAACTCAGAAGTAGCAAAGAGCATCTGAACATCCAAGGTGAATTAGTTTGTTGGTGTAGTCCTTGCATCAGCAAGTTGGATTACATTTTACCACTGAGGGCATTATTGTGACCAAATTGATTTTTAATGAAGCCAGCCTGCTCTACAGAGGTTGGCTCCTTAACTATGCCTTCCAATTCATGTTCCACTTTGTTGTCAATATTTTCACATTTACCTTCATTACCTAGATTGAGCTGCAATTGATCTGCAACAATTGCAGTCTGCCGAAGTTCTCTAAGTCAATATAAAAATAACTCCTAATACTTTCATTTCCTTGGGGAATGTAAGATTCCCATTTGCAAACCAGAAATATGTAATTTGCACACCAACTGCTTGCAAATGCAATTTGTGATACAACCCTTGTACTAATATGACATGATTAATAAATCTTAATTAGGATGTTTGCAATTTGTGACCCCCTTTACCTGTGAATGCAGGGGTGCAGACCTGCAAGGCACTGCAGACCTTCGTCTGCATTCACTTTTTAAAATTGGAAACATTTGTTTAGGAAAGAAGCCCAACCCCACACAAGCTGCAGAAGTGCCTTTTAAAAAAGTTTCCTGTTTGCAAATGCATTGGTGGGGACCAGATAATGGTCCGCTGGATGACTTACTTTTCCCCCCTAATCCAACACACATGATTCACAAAAGGGAAGGTGTCCCATAAGGACACTTTTCCCTTTGCAAATTAGTTACCACTCCAAGTCGAAGGCTGGTAACTGTTCCGTGATTTGCAACTACAGTAGCAGTCACAAACAGTTGATACACTCCCTTCTAAAGCTCAAATCACAAACCAAACAGCACAGCATTTTTCACGCAGTTCAGACACGGAGTAGCCTGTGCCGAGGGCTCTAGGTTTGACGCATGGAATGTTTTTGATGTTACATCAAACCGTTATGATTGGTTTCAAGAGTTTATACACAAGGCAATTTGGTAGCCACTTCCGCTCAAGGTCATTGAGGGAAAGTGCCCTTTTTGTATGGTCACCCCCCCTTTTTGCTCCATTGTTGATGGTTATGCCTCTGAGAGTGCACTGGAGCCTGCTGCCCAGGCCCCAATGCTAGTGCTTCTTCCCCAAAATTGATACATGTGAATTGGCAACCCCAATTGGCAAGGACTTCAAACCCCTTTGAAGTCCTTAGTATATAGAACCAGCGGTACCCAGGGCATAGGTGTTAAAGGAGTCACTAGGGCCTGAAGCACTGTTTGTGCCACCCTGAGTGACCCAAGTAAACTGATGACAGCAGGCCTGCCATTGCAGACTGCAGGAGCAGTGCCAACGGCTTGAACTCGACTCTGCCCTTACCATGTGTAGCAAAATCAATACACTATTTTTAACACATGCAAGTCTTCTCTAAGGAAGGTCTTCTGAGCCCAGGAGGCAGGGTGCAATATAATAAAGGTGAGGACATATCAGTGCAAGCTTATATGTCCCTATAGTGGCCTTTACCATTAAAAGGTACTATAGGTGATAGGCGTTCATAGGAGAACATGGGCTGGCACCTGGGCAAACTCGAGGTTGAAAGCTCCATTATGGAACCACCAATGTATGTCATGTTGGTATCAAACAATGTGCCACATCACCTCTGACATGATTCTAGTGTCAAGAAAGGCATGCACCCAGATGGCTGCCTTAGAGGTTGCCCACCAGGTTGCCTCAGCCTTTCCTGTGCTTTGGCTGCCAGCCCGCAGCTGCTGCCGGCAAAACAGGAATCTGACCTCCTGCCAGGAGGTGTGAACTCTCTCAGGAGTCAGTGGTGTCACTGGCCATGTCATGAGTGATGTAATATCGAGTGGTGTCTCGCAGAGGAGTGCTGCGGGGGTGGGGCGGGGGGAGGTGCAGGGTGGGGGGTAGTGGAGTCGGACATACAAACGGCCAGGAGTAAAGTAAGTAAATAAATAAATAAAACTATTTACCTTGCGCTCGCTGTATGGCTGCGAGTCGGCAACGGTGTAATATATGAGGTCATAAGCAGTGCATTGCATTGGCGCAAGTTATAGTTAGCTCAGCTATAACCGCCGAATTTCATTGGTTTTGTTCAAGTGGAATCTGAGCCTAACTATAACGTCCCTGCATCCTTTGGTTTCTTCAGTAAATTTCTAAGGTTTTTTAAATTCTATTTCCTAACTGTAATGTCCTTGTAACCTTTCTTTTTTTAAGTGAATTTTTAAGTTTTTTTTAATGTTGTTTCCTAACTATAACATCCCTGTAGCCTTTGGCTTTTTAAGTGAATTTCTAATGCTTTTTTAAATTTTATTTCCTAAATGTAACCACTAACCTTTGACAGTGAGTGTGTGAGTGAGTGTGTGAGTGTCTCAGTAAGTCTGTGAGTGGGTGTTAGAGTGTCTGAATGGGCCTATCAGTGGGTGTGTGAAGATCTGGGTATGTCTCTGAGTTGGAGCGTGAGTGTCTAAGTGGGTCTGTGAGTGGGTACGTGAGTGGGTCTCTGAGTGAGTACATAAGTCTCTGAATGAGTCTGTCAGTGAGTGCATGAGTCTCTGAGTTGGTCTGTGTGTGGGTACATGAGTGTCTAAGTGGGTCTATAATTTGCACATGAGTCTCTGACTGGGTTTATGAATGGGTACATGAGTGTCTTTGAAGGTCTGTGAGTAGATGGATGAGTCTCTGAGTGGTTGAGTGAGTGTCTGAGTCAGTCTGTGAGTGGATGTGTGAGTTTCTGAGTGGGTCTGTGTGTGGGTGAGTTAGTGTCTGAGTGGGTCAGTCAGTGGGTGTGCAACTCTCTGAGTGGATCTGTGAGTGGGTGCATGAGTCTCTGAGTGGGCTTGTGAATGGGAACATGAGTGTCTGAGTGGGTCTGTGAGTGGCTGGATAAGTGTCTGAGTGGGTCTGTGAGAGCATGTGAGAGTCTCTGAGTGGGCCTGTGAGTTGATGTGTGAGTGTCTAAGTTGATCTGTGAGTGTGTGTGGGAGTGTCTCAGTGTGTCTGTGAGTGGGTGTGTAAGTCTCTGAGTGGGTCTGTGAGTGGATGCATGAGTGTGTGAGTGGGTGTCGATTGAGGTTCTGAGTTGGTATTTGAGTGTGTATGTGAGTCTCTCAGTGGGTCTGTGAGTGGGTGAATAGGTGCTTGAATGGATCTGTGAGTGGGTGCATGAGTGTGTCTGTCAGTGGGTATGCAGTAAAACAGTTGGGGAGCACACAGGAGCAGGTCCTCCTGCCAGCTCCACCTGTGACTGTCCTCCTGTCCAGCAGTCTGCTACCCTCTTCTGCCTTCGGTTTTGTGCCTCCTCCACTCATTTTCTGCTCATTTTCAGCCTCTTCTCTCCTCGGTCCTGCCCTCTATTTTGCCTCTTTCTGCTCGTTCTGCCCGTTATTTTGCCTTTCTGTTTGCTCCTGACCTTTATTCTGCCTTTTGCTGCTCACTTCTGACCTCTATTCTGCCTCTTGTTGCTTGTTTCTGACCTCTATTTTGCATCTTTCTGCTCAATCTGCCCATTATTTTACCTATTTATGCTCACACCTGACCGTTATTCTGCCTCTTTCGGCTCATTTCTGACCTTTATTTTGCCTCTTGCTGCTGGTTTCTGACCTCTACACAGCCTATTTTTGCTCCCTTCTGACCTTTATTCTGCCGCTTTCTGCTTCCTTCTGATCCTTATTCTGCCTCTTTCTGCTCATTTCAGACCTTTACTTTGCCACTTTCTGCTTGTTTCTGACCTTTATTCTGCCTCTTTCTGCTCATTTCTGACCTTTATTCTGTCTCTTGCAGTTCATTTCTGACCTCTATTTTGCCTCTTTCTGCTTGTCGTTTCTCACCTTTTTTCTGCCTGTTTCTGCTCGTTTCTCACCTTTATTTTGCCTCTTTCTGCTAGTTTCTGTCCTTATTCTGCCTCTTTCTGCTCCCTTCTGACCTTTATTCTGCCCCTTTCTGCTCCCTTCTGACCTTTATTCTGCCTCTTTCTGCTTGTTTCTCACTTTTATTTTGTCTATTTTTGCTTGTTGCTGACTTTTATTCTGCCTCTTTCTGCTTGTTTCTGACCTTTATGCTGCCTCTTTCTGCTCCCTTCTGACCTTTATTCTGCCTCTTTTTGCTCATTTCTCGCCTTTATTTTGCCTCTTTCTGCTTGTTGCTGATCATTATTTTGCCTCTTTCTGCTCATTGCTGACCTTTATTCTGCCTCTTTCTGTTAGTTTCTGACCTTTATTCTGCCTCTGTCTGGTCATCTCGGACTCTTTCCGCCTCCTTTTGCTCCTTTCCCCTGGAACGCGGGGGGATCCTGAAGGCCCACACAGCCCCAGCCAGCTCCCTGACTACTACGGGAGCTGGCATTGCTGTTGCACAAAGGGAGCATCTAGAAAGGTAGCGCCCTCCATGGGTACCCCAGGACATAGCAGGAGCTGGCCTTGGGATGGGGCGCCAGGAGGGGGCTGTGCAGCCCCCTCCTTCTGTTTACATGGGCCACCCTGGGGGGCCACACGAACCCCCTCCTTTTTCAAAAAAAAGAAAGCTGCAGGGAGGTGGTGGTCTTTGAGGTGCCAGTGAGTCAGCGAAGTCCCCCACTCCATATTCAACTTAGCCCTAGGGAGGTGATGGTACCTGAGGCTCTGGGGGTCTGCTCAACCTCCTACACAATTTATTTATAGCCCCAGAGAGGTGGTGGTCTGCAGGGAATCGGGGGTGTCTGCAAGGCCCCCCCATTTCTTTGATTTAGCCTCAGGGAGGTGGTGGTCCCCAGGGCTTGGGGATCTGAGCGGCACCCCAGTATTATTAAAATTAAGCCCCGGGGAGGTGGTGGTCCCCAGGGCATAAGTAAGGTCATGGAGGGGGGCACCATGAGCCCCTCCTTTATTTGAAAAGCCTCCATGCCCCTGTGACCTGGCCCACTTGGGGTCTATAATGTAAAAAAGCACCGGAGACCGCGCTTGTTTTTTTTTCATTTTGTTACAGATTTGCTTCTCCGTCACAGTCCCAGCTGCTATTTCTTTTTTTCTTCTTTTTTTATGTTTTTTGGCCCTGTTGGGGTCACAGGAGAACCCCAGGATCACAGTTAAGGGGTCTGGGTATTCCTACCCTGCCCCCTTTTCTTTTTTCTAAATGTTTTTTGTGGGACTCAGCTGAAGTCGAGTCTCCAGATGACTGCCAACACTTACTGGTTGAAGTGCTGGCAGCCAATCAGCACAGGGACTGTCGGATCCTCAGAGGATCTGCGTCCTTATATATACAATTTTTTTTATATCTCAAAAACTGCTGAACGTATTTATGCCAAATAAGAAAAAGGGTTCTTTCTGGACCAAGAGCTACCTTTCTGCCGAATTTAGTGTAATTCTGTCCAGGGGTTTGGGCTGTAGTCGTGACTAAAATCTCACGTTGGAAAAACATTTGTTTTTACCCCCCTTTTTCTTGGTTCCCGCTTGACAGATCACCCAGGAACTTTCCATGTACAACAAAAATTACAGTTGCACTTTTTGGGGATAATTTTGTAAAGATTTGTCAAACAGCGCCAAAGATATAGGCAAGTCAAAAACGCTTTTCCTATGGAAACATGGTCCTACTATAACTACCTACTGGCAACGTACATCTACGATCCTGCTATTCTTCCGGTCATATCCACAAATCGAGGTTGGTGCAGGGCAGTGGGGTACAGGACCCCATGTATTATTATTTCCAAAACACTTGCGCCATGCCGCCACATGAGTAATGCCCGCACTCCAGTGAGATTAATTTAAATTGTCTTTATTGTGGCTGATGCATTTCGACCGTGAAGGTCTTTCTCAAAGCCAACAAAGCAACTGATGATTGTGTCATATTTCCCATAGACATCAACCAATCACGTCAGGGCATACAAGTAAACATAGAAAAAAGACTTACCGGACAGATCTAGTATCGGAAAGGTTGTTACAAACAAATGTAATTACTTCAATTTATGCATTGAAATAGAGTGCTTACAGTGTAACACATCTAATATAACACATTTTTCTAATTTGCAGTCTACATGTATTTGCCCAGTAGGCCATCTGTTTTGAAAGTTCATCATGTGATTTGTCTAAGTCAAACTCACATTCCTTCTTACTGGGACCACTTTTACAACATTTGCCCATATTCAAATCAAGTGATTCTGGGTACAGCAGCACTTGCAAAATCTATTCAACAGTCTAGTGACTAATTCAATAACTCCACTATGTATATGGACAAATATCATCCTTTCCCGACTTCTGTTCTCACAAGATTGATGTATATTAGCAGTCAGAAGTGTGTCCTTCCTGTGATCGTGAAGATATAGTGTGATAAATCCAACATAAATATATGTGCAAAAATAGATAAAAAGGAAATTAAGGGTAAAAATCTAGTTGTCAAAATATCTGCAATTGGGACAGAATAGTTAGGTCAGTTGATTGTCAAAGTCCTTCTACAAATGGGCCAATCTGATATGCCCCTTGCACTTTCCATGCCCAAGTGCCCTATTGTCTAAGGTGGAGGTGAGACTAAAGCCAGGTCGGTCGATCTAGCCTAATTGCAATGCGCAACAAAAATTACCGGGGAAATGTTTTGGGAAAATTTCAGGAAGATTCGTCAAACAGCACCACAGATATAGGCAAGTCAAAAATGCTTTTCCCATGGAAACATGGTCCTAACTATAACTACCTACTGGCAACCGCCAGTAGGATATATATAAAAAAAGAAAATATATATATATATATATATCCCTGCTCCAGAAATTTCTTTAATTCAAAGAAATACCAGCACTCGCGGGGTCGGCAACCAGTTAATCTTTACTGCATCAACAAACGCGTTTCAGAACCAGTCCTTCGTCAGTGTTTACAATCAAAATAGTGAAGCGCCATTTTTAAAGGTGTAAAATAGACAATATCAATGGAGACAAAAGAGGATTATGGTCGCCATCTACTGGGCGCCATTGCTAAGTGGTGAATTTCACAGATTCAGAAATCTAATCTGTAAAACTAATTGATATGAGAACCAATGTTCATACATACAATGAATTATACAAGAATTGACAAATTGTCATTGCATCAAATTAAACAACGTGATCATTATTCAAAAGATGTCATGTATACCACCACTTACTACCAAAATCTCGCCGTGGATCGGCATAAGGCACCCTCCAAACGGAGATTGCCCTGATTCCTCTATTTCATTGAGCCGCTAATCTCATGTTGATATTGATACAGCAGAAGTATTGTCTATATTTCATCATTTTTTGAGACATCTCAATTGACTAAATGTACTGCCAATTCTTCCCCACTATTAAGCCCATTAGGAGTCCTAGTCTGTAAATCGATTATATATCGTGACTCCAATCTTCGTAATTTCAGAACTCTATCTCCCCCTCTAATATTGATCGAGACATGATCAAGACTGAAAAATTGTAATAGATCCCTATTACTTCCATGTTTAATGGCAAAGTGCCTGGCGACTGGATAATTCAAATCCCTTTTCTCTATGGCACGCATGTGCTCTAGTATCCTTATTTTAACACTGTGTATCGTACTGCCTATGTACCTGAGGCCACAAGGGCAACTCAGGCAATAGACACAGTGTGTGGTTTGACAAGTCATAAATTTAGAAATCTTCCTACGAATGTTAGTTCCTGTAACCTCATAACTAAGTACTCTTTTACTAAAGGCACAGGCCTTACATTTGCCACATGGAAAGAAACCCCTCATTTCACTCAATGTACTCTGCCTTGGGGAGATTGCATCTAAATGACTATGGACCAAACTGTCCTTTAAAGAACGGGCCTTCCTGAAAGTGATCATTGGAAATGCTGGGATATCCTTTCCAATGATCATGTCAGTTTTTAATATGTGCCAATTCCTCCTCATGATTTTTTTAAGGAACACCACCTCATCCGAATATGTAGTAATCATGCGAAACTTCCCTTGGTCATGACTCTTATCCCTCTCTGGGCATATTTTTTTAAACAATTCATCTCGTGGCAAAGAATCCACTTTTTTTAGAGTAGTTTTCAACAAATCTGTGTTGTATCCTCTAGATAAAAACCTGTCAATACTATCCTTGATGGCTACATCAAAATCACATTTCCTAGAACAGTTACGTTTTATCCTGAGAAACTCCCCATATGGTAAACTGCTCTTGAGTTTAGGAGGGTGACTGCTGGTAGCATGTAACATGCTATTCCCAGCAGTTGGTTTTCTATAGAGAACGGTAGTTAGTTTCCCTTCCTGCACTTGCACCCTTACATCAAGATAATTAACAGCCACTGTACTGACTTCCCCTGTGAATCGTAAATTGACTTCATTGGCATTAAGATGTTGAATATATGCCCTTGCCTTATCTATTGACCCCCTCCATACAATGAAGAGGTCGTCAATGTACCTGTACCAGGCTACTACCTCACTCATCCAGGTTTCATTGGCTGCGGACCAGGCTACCTGCTCCTCCCACCAGCCCACGAATAAATTCGCGTAGCTGGGGGCGAAGCAGGTGCCCATCGCAGTCCCCGATATCTGCCTATACAAATCTCCCTGAAAGAGAAAAATGTTATTCAATAGGCAGAATTCAATGAGTTCCATCAACATGATGTTATGACTTGCGAACTTCATTGATCTCTTTTGCAGAAAATATTTTACTGCTTCCAGTTTCTTTGAGTGTTCGATACAAGTATAAAGGCTCGTAATTTCCAGTACTATAAGACTGTACGATGATTCCCATTGTAATTGTTCGATGTGATTGATGAAATCCGTTGTGTCTTTAATGTACAAAGCCAGTTGCAGTACTGAGTGGAAAAGATGATGGTCCACAAACCTAGACAAATTCTCTGTTAGGCTGCCCAATGAAGAAACAATTGGTCTTCCTGGTGGTCTAGTGGCATCCTTATGAATCTTTGGTAAGTGATAAAAGTGGGGAGAATCGGATTCAAAACTCTAAGAAAGAGAAATTCGTCCAAGTCAAGCATCGATTTGTCATGCCACTTTTTGATCAATGTATGGTATTGTGCCACACTCTCCTGGTATTGGTCTTTGGTCGTTAGTTCATAACAAGTTTCATTTTTTAATTGTCGTAGAGCCTCCTCCACATACTGCTCTCTTGGAATCAAAACAATGTTCCCCCCCTTGTCTGAGGGTTTATAGATGACGGTCGCATCGCTCTGTAAATTTTTCAAAGCTATTCGTTGAGCTTCAGTCAAGTTCTTCATCCCGACTAATGGTTTAACATTCCTCCGGAATTTCGTTAAGTCTTTTATGACGGCTTCGGAGAAAACATCTATCGCATCCGGTGGCATTTGTGGTAGAAATTGTGATGGCGGTTTGAAGGGGCTTGATGATGCCTCTTGTTCTATGCCCAGACGGCTAGTCCTTTGTGTCAAAGTTACACCCATTTCAGTATTTGCATTTACATTTTCTTGGCGTAGTTCTTCCAACACCTCCAAGGTGGTTAAATCATTCACCGTTAACAGGTCCGTCTCCCTGACCTTTGATTTTAACAGCCTCACTTCCTTCACCGTTGGTTTTAATTTAAAATATTTATGCAATTTCAATTTGCGCACAAATTTAAAAAGGTCTATCCTGGTTTGTGTGAACTCCAAGCGGCTATACGGGCAAAAGGTGAACCCCAATTGCAATACTGATTTCTCTGTGGCAGTCAGTATCTTGGATGTTAAATTCACTATCGTGAGATTATCTGTTCTCGTTATCGTCTGCCTCTCCTGTTGCTTCGTGTCACCCGTGGCGTCGAGTTGCCTCTTCCTCTTCCCCTTCCAGCCGCCCCTTCTGGTTTGTTTTCTCCTTCTGGGGGTTTGCTCTTCCCCCCTCTTAACCACGTTTGTCGAATGAGATTGAACTCCTCGTGAAAAGGAGTTTTCCTCTGTCCTTCCAAAGGGCCTACTGTCTCATCCTCCGAGGCCTCATTCTCCGTGACTTCAGACTCCGAAGTTTCCACCCTAGCAACCGCTAAGCTTGGAATACTTTTCTTTCGTGACATCTCTTTTCGTGGCTCATCAAATTTTTTCGAGAATGTTAAGACTCTTCCCATAGCATAGTCTCTATCATCTCGTTCATATTTTTCTTGTTTACGGTGTCTTATTTTCATTTCATACTGCATCAGCCGCCTTTTCATGACTTCCCTTAATTCCTCTTGTTTGTTTTTATCCGCATCTTTATTAATTTCCTCTTCCAATTCCTGTATGTCTTTCAGGGCTTTTTCTCTATCGCTCCACGCAAATTTTACAAGTATCTGGAGCATCCCCTTACATGACAACGCTGTATGTTCCGCCCACTCCTCAAGGAGGAGCGGATCTGGGTTTTCATAAGCTGGTACTGTATAAATGCGCAACCCTCTAGGGACTCTATCCACCTCAATATAGTTCTGAAGAGAGGTGGCCTCCCACCATTTACGTATCTCTCTTTCGTATAGTCTTTCAAGTTTTGTAAATTGAATATGTAGGGTATTGGCAACATTAATACTCTCAATCGTCTCTTTATTTCCTACAACTGCTGCTGTTTTCTTTTTGAATATATCCATAGCAGCCTCTCTGCGCGCTGTTTCACTAAACATGCTGGAAAATGTTACTTAGGAGCTCTGATCCCGGGCTCCTCTCTTGACCGTAGTAAAGATTTTTTACAAAAGTCTCTTTTGTCGACCCCTCGCCCTGACCCGGGTTATACCTTCAAATGCTAGTATGCAAACGCGGCTTACCGACGTCTCCGTGGCTCGCCGCGCGTCTTCAGTGCTGGTTCGCCCAGATCTCTTTTTTCGGCGTTGCCTGCTCCCGAGTCGGTGCCTCCGCTAATTAAATCCAGCTCCTGTGCACCCCACTCGCGGTTCACTCAAAGCGCGGGTGCTTCTCAAACCACGGCAGTGCTCGTGGTTATAAATCCCTGCTCCAGAAATTTCTTAAATTCAAAGAAATACTAGCACTCGCGGAGTCGGCAACCAGTTAATCTTTACTGCATCAACAAACGCGTTCGAACCAGTCCTTCGTCAGTGTTTACAATCAAAATAGTGAAGCCCCATTTTTAAAGGTGTAAAATAAACAATATCAATGGAGACAAAAAGAGGATTATGGTCGCCTATCTACTGGGCGCCATTGCTAAGTGGTGAATTTCACAGATTCAGAAATCCAATCTGTAAAACTAATTGATATGAGAACCAATGTTCATACATACGATGAATTATACAAGAATTGACAAATTGTCATTGCATCAAATTAAACAACGTGATCATTATTCAAAAGATGTCATGTATACCACCACTTACTACCAATAATGATCACGTTGTTTAATTTGATGCAATGACAATTTGTCAATTCTTGTATAATTCATCGTATGTATGAACATTGGTTCTCATATGAATTAGTTTTACAGATTGGATTTCTGAATCTGTGAAATTCACCACTTAGCAATGGCGCCCAGTAGATAGGCGACCATAATCCTCTTTTTGTCTCCATTGATATTGTTTATTTTACACCTTTAAAATGGCGCTTCACTATTTTGATTGTAAACACTGACGAAGGACTGGTTCAAACGCGTTTGTTGATGCAGTAAAGATTAACTGGTTGCCGACCCCGCGAGTGCTGGTATTTCTTTGAATTTAAGAAATTTCTGGAGCAGGGATTTATAACCACGAAGCACCGCCGTGGTTTGAGAAGCACCCGCCCTTTGAGTGACCCGCGAGTGGGGTGCACAGGAGCTGGATATATATATATATATATATATATATATATATATATATATATACATACACACACACACACATACATACACGGACATGCATATAATTAAGATTGTATTTATTTTAAATTATTTACTATGGGATTTAAATGTTATAGGCCTTCTGCATTGTTTTCTATCAGAATGTGTTGCAATACTGTGGTTTGCTATATCTGGTTATTGATTTACTCAACAGCTGGTCTGAATTACATTTAAGCCTGTTTTGTCACTATTAGGGATGTAGTAGAATCCAAGTGTATTTGGTAAATTGTAATTATCTTACTCTTTTGTGGGTATGTATTTTGTATTAGCATGTCCTTACCTACACCCCTCCCTAAATGTACCCTTTTCTCACCACTCCTTCTTGACACGCCAACATTTACTAATACAGCATTTACCTAGGTTTGTGGAAATTTCTGCCAGAATCACAGAGATCTCTACACTGAAAAGATAGGAGAGTCTGGAAGTGGAGATGTCTGGCCAAGGTCTGTTAATTGCATTTTGTAGGGCGTGAAGTAGTAGTACTTGAGTGCTACTTTACGCACTCCAAAATGCCTTTTGTGAATTGGCACCCCTGGTGTGTGACTTACCTGCTGGGATTAAGATATCAATGCTAATCAATGCTAGAGATTGCTTGACAGAGTCACTGGCAAGTGTGTGGAGGCTAACATAAGCGGGTTCTCTAAAGATTTCATGATTCAGAAACGGGAGTGAGGAAAATGGATGTTTTTATTCAAGGTATTACAGAATATGAATAAAGCGTAAGTTACAGGTGTGGCTTCTGTCCTGAGTCTGGGGGTGAATGAAAGATCAAGTTGGGGGGGTTATATGGTGAAACGTTCAAGAAGCTCTGAATAGCATGCCATGTCCCTTTTCCACAAGTGCAGTGACTATCCCAACAATGGAAACTTGAATTTGCACACAGGGATGTGATGGCCCAGGCAAAATGCAAAGAATACGTTTAGTGTAAATTTCTACAATCAGTAATAACAATCACTGGCAAAGTCCATAGGTCTCGGTATGAACAGACCTAGATATTTGCTTTTCCATTGTTTTTTAATTGATATTTGCTTGTGAAAATATGCCCCATGACGCATCAGTGGTGACCAGTAATTTTAGCAGTGGGGGGGATGGGGCACACATGCAAACATACACATTCAGTCAAACCCATGCATTTACATATGTATGCACACACACACACACATCCATTCATAACTCTCACTCCTAAATATTCCTACATACACACATGCATGCACCAAACACTAAATAAAATCACACTTATCTGCACAGCTTTGCTTCAGAGGTCCCAGGAGGGTTGAGACAGGTGTCGTCTTTCATTGGCTGACCTTAGCTCAGCTAGTGAGGGAAGGTAGCAGTCCCTACCTCGTCACAGAGTGGAATGAGGTCAATGAGAGTTGTCCAAGCACCTATGCAAAACATGAATGGTCAAGTGCAAAGGTACAATACGAATGGGAATTTTAATACAAATGATCAATTAAATTCAAATATACATGTTTCTTCACAGTACTCGAAGAGGTTGGATGAGAGTGATTCAGATACAGTTCATTTATGGTGGCTCGTATTTGAAACAAAACGGAATGAATTATTTTTCCCAATCACTTACTGCAGCCAAATATGTCCATTCAGGTGCTGCGTACTTTTTACTTGTAACTCATGCTCTTTTGATCTGCGTACTGCAATTTCTTCTCCGTCTGTGTCACTTTGTTCAATTTGACTAGAGACTTCTACAGCAGTGTTTGAGACTCTCTTCATCACTGTGTCTTTCAACTGTTCAGCTCTTTCAGGCAAATGATCACCTTTTTGTTCTTGTTTTTCTGGTACACTGTTTATTTCATTTGTTTCAGAACTTTGCTATGCTTCTTCTGAAATTAATTCTTTTCATTTTCAACAGTGTCTTGAGACCCAGTAGCTGATGCCCACTCTACTTGATTCTCAGTCTGTTCAAGCTGTCTTTGTTCACCTTCAACTGACTCTGTACTTTCAAGTGGAGATAGGACTCGACGAGTGTGACTTGCATGCACCCAATTAGGTAGACCACCACATTTAACTGCAGCTGTTGTCACCAGAATCACTTGATATGGCCCACGCCAACTAGGTTGCAAACAGGTTTTTCTCACATGCTTTTTCACAAGCACCCAATCACCTAGGCACAAGTCATGTGTTTGCTCCTGTTGAACAGTAGTGGCAACTTCTCCAACCTGGTGAGACACAGAACGCACTATGTCAGCCAATCCTTTACAATAATCCAGCACCATATCATCAGATATGTTCACAAGCTGATTTGCTGGGACTGTAGGTTGTCTCATAGCCCTCCCCATGATAATTTCATGTGGGGACAGCCCTGTTCTTTTGTCTGGAATACTTCTCAAACACATCAACACCAAAGGCAATGCATCAGGCCATTTCAGTGAAGTGGAAGCACAAACCTTTGCTAATCGTGATTTTATTGTGCCGTTTTCTTGCTTGACCACATCTGATGCTTCGGGTCGATAAGCACAATGCAACTTTTGGTCAATTTGTAAAGCAGCGCAAAGCATTCGCACCACTTCATTATTAAAATGACTTCCTCTATCTGATTCCAATGAGACTGGAAATCCGAACCTAGGAATTAACTCTCTAAGCAGCAGTTTAGCAACAGTTAGGCTGTCATTACGTCACGTGGGCTATGCTTCAACCCAACGTGAGAACAGACACACAATTACAAGGACATATTTTAATCCATTGCAAGAAGGTAATTCAATAAAATCCACCTGCATTTGAGTAAATGGACCTCCTCCTGTCTCAAATTTACAGTTGTCTTTCTCCCTGCATTTTGTTGCTGACACGTTATGGATCTTTGACATAGATTTTCTGCAATGGCGCTGAATTTTGGATTGTACCGTGTTAGTTTAAAAAGTCTCATCATTGCATCTCTTTCCGCATGAGTCAGACCATGGCAGACTCTTGCCATTTGGGACTGTATGCTATCTGGTAAAACAGGTCTCCCATCTGTGTAAACCCATACTTCATCTTCTTGCCTGCGTGTACATCCTGTTTAATCCAGCCGTCTCTTTCTGCCTCAGTAACTGCATCTTGTAATTCTCTAATTTCTTCCCATGTTTCAACAATTGAAAACATTAGTCTGCATTCAGATTCATCAGATTGTTCTTTCAAAAATTCCCCATTGATTGCATATGAATTTAGAGCACAATAGCGCGCAATTCCATCAGCATATTTATTGCCAATGGTGACATAGTCATGACCAGATTTGTGTGCTGAACATTTGACCACCGCAATGTGGGATGGCAATTGTAGTGCCATCAATAGGTTTTTACACACTCTCAATTTCGAATTGGTGAACCTGAAGAGGTCATAAACCCACGTTGAGACCACAACTGCCCAAAATCATGCACCACCCCAAAACCATATTGACTATCTGTAAATATGGTTACTCGCATTTTTTCAGTGATACAACATGCCCTAGTAAGTGTAATCAATTCTGCCACTTGTGCCGAACTCACTCCTTTCAACCATGATGCTTCAACAACACCCACCATTGTACAGATCGCATATGCAGCTCGCAAGATACCTTCATAGTCTCTCAAGCATGATCAATCCACAACCAAAACATGATCAGATTCAGTTAATGGAGTATCCTGTATACCAGGTCTCAGTTTTGTACATCATTCAGTCACATCAAGACAATTATGATCTGCTTCATCTACCATCACTTCACAACTGGGAACAGGTAACAGTGTAGCTGGATTCAGACTTGTGCATCTTGTCACTGACACATTCTCTGCACCCAAGATCACTTTCTCATATTTTGTTAAGCAACTGCTTGTAAGATGCTGTGTGTGAGTTCGCGTTAACAAAATCTCAACTGAATGTGGCACATACACTGTCAATGGATGTCCCAGTACAATCGTCTCACTCTGTTCCAAACTCATACAAGTAGCAGCAACTGCTTTTAAACATCCAGGTAATGCAGCAGCCACAGGATCTAAAGTCGCTGAGAAATATGCCACTGTACGGCGTGATGTTCCATGCATTTGCATCAGAACTGAAAGTGCACAGCCATCACATTCACTGCAAAACAGTGCAAAGCTCTTATTGAAGTCTGGCAATTCGCAATGCTGTTGCTCAACACAAGCTGTCTTGTAATTCAATAAATGAACTCGTCCAGATGTACAGGATTTGACACCTCTTTGTGTGTCAGCCTTTGCAATGGTTTGGCTATCAGTGAAAAGCTCGGTATCCACTGCCTGCAGTATCTAACCATTCCCAGAAACATTCAAAACTCCTTTTGTGAGCTCGGTGGATTCATTTGCAAAATGGCATTGATCCGATCTTGAGACACTTTCCTGACTCCTTTTTCAATATTATGTCCTAAATAAAGGACCTCTTTTTTTTTTTACAAAATTGTAACTTTGCTGGAGACACTTTATGCCCACCTACTGCCAAATGGTTCAGTAGAGCAATCGTATCAGTAACACAAGCTTCTTTTGTTCCTGACGCAACCAATAAATCATCAATGTACCGCACTAATACCGATTTATTAGGCATTATCAATGACTCTAGATTTTTCTTCAAAATTTGGTTAAAGATTGAGGGACTTTCAGTATACCCTTGTGGAACTCGGCACCATGCAAAACAGGGTTTTGAACCGGAACGCAAATAAATATTGAGTATCCGGATGCAAGGGTATCGAGAAAAATGCTTGACACAAGTCAATCCCCGAAAACCATTCCGCTTCACATGGGATTTGGTATAGAATCACAGCTGGGTTTGGCACTATTGGACAACAAGGTATCACAATCTGACAAATTTTGCAAAAATCTTGAACTATTCTATATTTGCTGTTAGGTTTGCAAATTCCCATTATAGGTGAATTGCATGGACTACCTAAAATCTCTTTTAAAATACCTTGTTCGATTAGCATCTCAATCTCAGGAGTTACTCCTGCAATTGTTTCAAGACTCATTTTGTAAGCTGGTGTTCTCGGAAATTCTGCATCTGGTTTTACAGTAATCCGTATTGGAGCTACTCCTTTTATTAGACCAATGACTTTACCTGAAAAATCTCACACATAAAACAACACTGTATCTCTCAATTCCACTGGCAATCATTTGCTGTAAATAGAGGGCATAAACTATTTATTTCCGTTTCTTGTCGTGCCATTTTAAATACCACATCCTCATCTTTTGTGAGAAATGCTATTCCATCTGGGGTACAATAAATGGAACAGTTCATCTTGCACAATAAGTCTCTACTCAATAGATTACCTGGACTGGTGTCACACACCACAAATTTGTGTAATTCATTAAAATTTCCAATTTGTACTTTCATAGGTTTAGTCACTGGTGTCTTGATCAATCTATTTGAAACTCTCTATAACTTGGATACTTTCTCCCTAGAGGGGTAGGTTAGGTACTTCCACAGTTCTCACAGTGGAATGGGTAGCACCAGTGTCTAAGAGGAACGTAATAGAATTTTCGTCAACCTCGCCATCCACATAGGGACTACTCTGATCTACATCTAAGGATGCGCCAAGTACGCATTCCTCCTGGAAAAAAGTGGTTGATCGAAAAAGTAAACCTTGCTAATCTAGTCTAGTTAATATTATTCAAAGAAAATGAATAGTTCCGAGACTGAAAATCCGAACCCAAATAGGTTTCTGTTGCTTAAACGAAGGTGTTTAAGTATTTGCTTTATATGTTTTCTTGTTGTAATACTTGTTTTGTTGGTGTCTATACTAATTATGCCTCATATTGTTTATCCTGTCGAGTCTAATAATAAATATGTGAGCACGACTACTGAATTAATAAGAGTCTTTGATAAGGATATGGATATTAAAAACAGGAGATGATTTACACCAAGATAAATCAATTAATGACTTTTCGTTACATGTTTTCACTAAACTTTTGTATGAGTATGTTGATACCATTGATGCGAGAGATTGTTATGTGTGTGTCCAATTACTAACGTCCATGTCTGAAGGGTTGACCTACCACCACCTTCCTTTAATATATGGAATATCTTGTAGTGTAATAACTAGTTTGTTCTATGGCAAGGAGCAGTTTCAATATTATTATTCAAATTTTGATTTCGTGTTTTCATAAGTTCCTATTAAGAAAAACATGAATATAGTGATGAGTGCAAAAAATGCTGAAATTATGGGTGAATTTTTTCATACTACTAAGCCTATTGATACTGTACACACACATAGAAATTATTTAACCTATATTTTAAGTAGTGTAGAGAAAGAGTTTATTAATTCTGTAGAAGATAGACATGAAGAAATTAAGAAAAGCTGTAGAAGAGAAAACTAACATACCTCCTTGGGCTCACAGGGAGGGTGATTACAAAAAAGGTGAGACTTAAGCTGCAATGACCCTGGATTGGCATCATAAGGGAAAGCTTTGCATACTAAGACAAAAGACTGAATCTAATAATAGATTCATTGGTTCCAGTGAATGTGAACACACCTTCCAAATTACAGGGGGTTGGGGATTAAAAGGTGGTACTGATACAGTTTTCCCGGGAGTGTATTTTGTGTGCGGTAAGAATGCTTATTATAAATTGCCTGAACATTGGTATGGATGTTGTTATATGGGCATTGTCTTCCCGAAGATCTATCATGTGAATAATAATCCTGGAACCAATAAAAAGAAACTAACACGAAGTAAAAGGGGAATAAGTGCTGCAGAAATCGTGGGTGATGTATTTGGTGCAATAATACCTTCAGTTGGGGTGATTTTGAATTCACATATAATTAGAAAATTGTCTACAGTGGTTGGGTTCTTAGTGATTGATACTGAAATGGTTGCTATTAGATCAAGGGTTTTGCAAAACCGCCTTGCACTTGATGTGTTATTGGCAAAAGAAGGCGGAGTCTGTCGCATGCTGAAGATTCAACAATGTTGCATTTATATCCCTGATAAAAGTAGAGAAATTTGGGGATATATTGGTAACATTACTAACTTGCATACTAATTTAACTGAATTAAAAGTTGATGGTGCATGGGAACAACTTGGTAAGGGCTTTTCTTCAGTGGGAAATTGGCTTGCAGCATTGTGGGGCAAATACTAACACCATTAATAGCTATTGCTGTTAGCATAATAATTATAATGTTGATATATAAATGTTGCATACGCAAAGTAGAAACCAAACAAGGTAGAGGTAGAAAAAGAAAAAGGTCTGATATAGAAATGGAAGACAGAAAAGGTACTTATTATGAAGTGATGAAAGATGTAGAATGTGTCAGGCTAAAGCAGATGAAAACAAGTGCATTCTAAGATAATCACATTGCAATAAGAATTTATGGATTGTGTGATGGCTTGATTCACCATCAGATGGGGGAATTGATGGAGCGTGATTATTTAGGATGATCAGACTTGATCAATTCCTGCTCATTGAGTGTGTTACTAATACACTAAATGAGAAACAACTGACTAACAGAAGTGTCTTGTGAATACGTGGAAGTTTAAAACTGCATCGTAAAAGCACACAGAAGTGTCACAAACTGGTTTAAGATTAAGTTATTCATGAAAGAGAGAGTAGCCTACTAATGTATGAATGTATTATAATAATAGTTTGAAAATATAAATGAAAAACGTAAGTTAGCAAAGTATAATTGTGAGAAACGCTTATGAAAAATGTTTTTTGCTTATGTTTTCCTTAACATGCAAACTTAAGAAGAAAATGCTTGCACATATATTTTAGTGAAACGTAAACAATTTATGTTTATATGTTTAATGAAAATGGCGTTTCTTATGCACCTTTATTTCTCTTCTCCTATTTTCTTTATTAGTGTGTTTATTCATTAAAAAATGATGATTTAGTAGTTTTCCATGTAGGCTTCGAAATTTAAAATGTATTTTGTTCTTCTCTTTTCCTTTGAATGCATTAGAAATGCTACCTTGATTGCAATGTAACTACGAATGTTACTTTTAGAGTTTCTTTCCTACAGTCTGAATAATGGACATTTTCTCTGTAACTAAAATAACAGTATCAACCTTGTTGCAAACTCAGAGGAGAGCGTGATGAGCGGACACAACAAGATTTGCAAATGTCAAAAATGTATTTCCTATTCCCGAAGGAAGTTGATAAAATACTTTCTTAAAAACAGTGAACAGTGGACAAAGGCATTACGTATGTGTTCCAGATGATTTGGGATAGAAAACGATCACACCATGGTGGCACCACAAATTCTGACCAATGGAAATCATGCAAACTGTGAAAAAGTTATTTTGTGAGACTGAACTGATAATGAAGGAGGTATAATTACCCCGTGGGAAAAGGACGATTGCTCTCGCTGTTTCTTCTTCTGCCTATGAGCCTGACATGCTGTCGGTTTGAATTCTGACTTCCTCCGAACCAAACTCTCCTGATTACCCTATACTTTACCGGCTGGTGAAGTCGAGTGGGTTTAGCTATTGTACGCTGTACTCTAGCATTCTATTGGACTCATCTTATGTCCTGACTCTGAAAAATTCTACAACCAAGCTTTGGTTTGTATGATTCCTAATTGCATTTGTATTTTTAAATGTTCTCTCTATCTCTCTCTCCCTCACACAAATGTTATTTGATGATGTATTTGTTTTAAAGTGTGATGTATTGTGATTTACCTGTATTTTACTAAAAGAAATTGCTGAATAACAAAAACTGACTCTAATGTATAATGGGGCACAAGTGTCATCGTTCCTATTTTCAAAAAGGGAGCAAAAAGCGAGCCAGGGAACTATAGGCCAATATCCCTTCTGGACAGCACCTCAAAATTAATGGGGCGGCCATTACTACACCGGCTGGAAGAATGGGCAAATGACAAAAATATACTGATCCCAGCCCAACACGGATTCCAACGGGGCAGAGGCACCATTGACCAGTGCCTGAACTTAAGCCTTATAATTGAAAAATATATCAGGGCCAAAGGTGAATCAATCTACATGGCCTTCATGGATCTCTCAGCCGCACTTGGCTGTGTAAATCATAGTAGGCTGTGGGAGATAATGGAGGCCATGGGGGTGGATCCCCCAATACTCATGTTCATTAGACAGCTCTACTCTCAGACTACCGCCTCAGTGCGGTGTGGTAATAAGGACGGGGCTTGTACCCGTTCTTTTAAGATTCTTCGAGGAGTTAGGCAAGGGTGCATTCTCACCCCTTTCCTTTTCTCCTTATATACGAATGGGGTAAGAGAGGCACTGGCAGGTTCAGCCCAGGACATTCCAAAGTTCGGGTTACTATCATTGCCTCTGCTTGCATATGCAGATGATACGGTTTTAGTGGCCAGAATGGGGAGGGCGCTGCAACATATGCTAACAGCTTATACCTCGTTTATGAGCTCCCTCGACCTAAGGGAAAATGAATCAAAATCATTTATCTTAATAGCAAGGCAAGCAGGGCGAGGTAAAACTCCATCCTTTTACTTAGTGGCTCGCAAACTGGAGATAGTTGACTCCTTTCCCTACTTGGGTGTCGTATTTGATAAGCACCATACTTGGGCACCTATGATTAAAAATAGGCGGCTGGCAATGGAAAAAAGTTTGGCAGGTATTATTAGATTTTCTAAAAGATTGGGCTCTAAGCCTCTAAGAATCATAAAAAGTATTTACAAGGCAAAGAGAGTATCCCTGACCACCTACGGAGCGGGGGTGTGGGGTATTTCTAATATTGCCCTTGTGCAGACTATTGAGGATAAATTCCTGAAATGGCTCATTGTCTTACTGGTTTCATGCTCCAATTTTAACTGCCATGCGGAATTGGATTTTCCATTTATCAGTGATCAGATAAGACTGGCCCCTTTAGTGCTATGGCACTCAATCTGGAGGAGGAACACGCTCCCCCTAACACAACACATTATAAAGGACTGCCTCGAGCTGGATAACGCGCACAAAGTAAGATGGTTTGGCTATGTAAGATCGACTCTGAATAGACTGGACATGGAGGACTTGTATAAAAATCCAAGCAATTGTCTCCAAATTTCAAAGACACTTTCAAAAGAAAAATGCTTGGCTAACATGGCCCAGGAGCGTACAGAGATACACAAAGATAAGCCTTCAGTCAGGACCAATATGAGTCTTGCACCCTTACTAGAGCCTGACTATCATTATTTAGAGGAAATTTTAAATCTAAAACACAGATTCATACTAGTAAGGTTCCGTCTGAATCTGTTCCCACTGTTGGTAGGGTATCCAGCGGGAAAATATAAGCTTAGTGACCTTTCTGCTTGTCCATGTGACAGAATGTCAGAACAATCCGACTTACATATTATTTTATTCTGTGATCTGTAGAAAGAGGAACGAGCAAGATATTTATTACAGGTTCTGAGACAGCACAACTTTAGGCAATGTAGAGTGGCCCTTACCTATCTCAAAAACTTGGTGATCCTTTTATCAGCTATGTAATGGCAAACTTCCTCTGGGCATGTGCAAAGAAAAGAAAGCTTTTTAACTAATTTAAAAAACCTTGAGGTATATGTGTAGTTTTAATGTATTTACTGGAGTCTCTGATTATTTCTATTCTTATTATTATTGTCTGTGCTTTTATGATCTTTGTTTGTATTTAAGATCAAATAAAGCTTTTATGATGATGATGATGATGATGATGATAACTCTAATGTATTGATTTTTGTGCATTGACCATTTATCTTGAAGTTTAGATAAAGGTATTTGATGATTATTCCAAGTGTTTGTGTTTATTATTGATATTGTGAAAGTTTTGTTATTTGCTTGGCACTTCTTTATTCCAGGTCCTACTGGAGGAGTGGTTTTCTGTCTCTAATTATCTAGTCCCTATTAGCTCTTACAAAGATCTATCGTAGGACCTTGTGGTTGTGTTTGTTACAGAGTTTCTATGGGCACAACTCTGTGATATTGTGAATAGTACTGCTAAGAATTGAGTTATGGTGTGTAAAGTAGTTTATGTCTAATGATCTCTAAGAAAAATTTACACACTCTTCCGCTGGATCACTACATGGGTCAAAAATGGCCATAAAACTCCCAATCATCCCTTATGTCTGCAGATATAGGAATCTATCAACCACTTTTTATTCTTTTGTCCAACCTATACCACAACTCGCAAGGAATGGATCGTTCCAATATGTAAACTGTTGGCAATTATCCATTACTGGGAAGCTTCCAGAATTCTTAGAAATGACACAAAGAAGAAAAATGTGCTTAGTGTGTTCATATTTTTATTATGGGCATGGAGAATAAGAGCCAATAAGTTAAAGGTGACTCCCCGGGGAAAGTCTTTCCTTCGGACCAGGGCTATCAAGTATAATATGCAGTGACACTTTAAAGCCTGCTGAGGGTAAATGTATTATTTCAAATAGTGGTGTGGGACAATTGAACAATTGGTCTTAAATGTTGTACTCTTTTAAATCTTGGTTTTAATATAAGTTATTTGATCTGCTTTAATTATTTTTATCCTTATTTATAGTAGGTTCGGCTCCGCTAATTAACGTTGGTTGTAAATTGTTTCATGTTGCATGAACTTTTATGGTTATAAAGCAGAAATAAAGTATTGAATTGATATACATATATGTATATATATATTCATCAAAATGTGTCCACACACGAAGACGCACTCAGCAACAGATCATTCTTCTGAATTCTTTATTTAGGCAAACCGGCACTTGCATCCAGATTACTGAAATGCCTAACGCATTTCGGAGCTGCCTCGCTCCTTGATCACAGGCTCTTGATGCACTTCGCAGATCAAAAGGGCACTCATATGCTGACTGAGTTTATTGCCCTCCGGTGGGCCTCTCAAGTAATTTTGATTGTTGGTGCAGGCTGGGACCTGTAGTGTCCTTTCTTCAATTCTGACCCTTCAGTGGGTTCTGCGCCGTGACATACTTATTATATTATTGTTACAACCCTCCAGTGGGCCTCCAGATGAAATATACCAGTTCATTTTCGTAGATCTGTTGTTCCGCTTGGAAGGTTTAGACAGTACTTAACCTCTGCGGCCCCACACTGCTCCATGACATTCTGTTACAATACTCTAATGTGTATATATATATATATATATATATATATATATATATATATATATATATATATATATATATATATCCCAACAACAAAGTTGCCCTCAATGAAGGAGCCCACACAGGTGAGTATTCCTGTTGCATTTAATGAAGACTGCAGCACAAAACAAGTAAAGTGCCAACAGCAGTTGTCCTCAGCCGACGCATTTCAGGCTCCTGCCCTTTGTCACAGGCTCGATTCAAACAGCAATGCACACACCATTATTGCGCCCCTATTTACCTAGTATCCGCCCCAGTGGGCGTGGCCGCTCACACGGCCTCATGGTACCCGTAGTGCTGACACTCGTATTCCTCAAGTGAGTGGGCGTGCATACTGTCAATAAAGTTTATCAACACCACATTGGGTTGCTGCGACCTTTTAACATATGTTCCACTGCCATTATTAGCCTCCATTACAGCACCTGTCCTCAAACTGGTGTCAACCACTTCGGTGTCACCGAGGTCTGTTATCCACAGCAGGGCTTCCTTTGCGGCTGGGCTCGCCGCTAACATCCCAACAACAAAGTTGCCCTCAATGAAGGAGCCCACACAGGTGAGTATTCCTGTTGCATTTAATGAAGACTGCAGCATAAAACAAGTAAAAAGCCAACAGCAGTTGTCCTCAGCCGACGCGTTTCGGGCTCCTGCCCTTTGTCACAGGCTCGATTCAAACAGCAATGCACACACCATTAGTGCGCCCCTATTTACCTAGTATCCGCCCCAGTGTGCGTGGCCGCTCACACGGCCTCATGGTACTCGTAGTGCTGACACTCGTATTCCTCAAGTGAGTGGGCGTGCATACTGTCAATAAAGTTTATCAACACCACAGTGGGTTGCTGCGACCTTTTAACATATGTTCCGCTGCCATTATTAGCCTCCATTACAGCACCTGTCCTCAAACTGGTGTCAACCACTTCGGCGTCACCGAGGTCCGTTATCCACAGCGCGGCTTCCTTCGCGGCTGGGCTCGCCGCTAACATCCCAACAACAAAGTTGCCCTCAATGAAGGAGCCCACACAGGTGAGTATTCCTGTTGCATTTAATGAAGACTGCAGCATAAAACAAGTAAAAAGCCAACAGCAGTTGTCCTCAGCCGACGCGTTTCGGGCTCCTGCCCTTTGTCACAGGCTCGATTCAAACAGCAATGCACACACCATTAGTGCGCCCCTATTTACCTAGTATCTGCCCCAGTGGGCGTGGCTGCTCACACGGCCTCATGGTACTCGTAGTGCTGACACTCATATTCCTCAAGTGAGTGGGCGTGCATACTGTCAATAAAGTTTATCAGTGGGTTGCTGCGACCTTTTAACATATGCCCTAGGGTTTGAACAACGATGAGGAACTGTGGGTCCATTTAGAGTAACATACTTTAATTAGCAATAGATTCCACACCATACTGAATGAAATACATGGTGAGGGTAATCATCAATAGGACCACACTAAGGGGCCGATTCCGATCTCGGCCGGTAGTGCTCCGAATCGGATTCGGCTTTACCGGATCCGATTCGGAGCCCTGTTTGCCGACCGAACCGTACGCGGGTCCGGCCGAGCGAGTACGATGCGAAATCGCCGACCGACTCGTCCGGGCGTCCCGACCGCTCCGACCGACTCGCTCCCGGCTCGAACCACTCCGACCGACTTCGCTCGGACTCGACTCGCACCGCGCAATGGAGACGTTTCCCGGCCGGGTAAGTACGATGCGCGCCGCGAGCAGTCCGACCGAGCCGCGCACTCCGGCTCGAAAGAGCTGTCGGAGCCGTACTTTGGGTGTCCGTGTCGGACCCCCTGTACTGCGTAGCCGCGCGAGTCGCACACAGGGGGGACCCATGGGTCCCCCCTACCTGTGCGTGTACGGCGCGAATCAGCCTCGCCGCGTACCCGCTGTAGGGGGCGCCCTTGTCCGACTCGCACCCATTGAGTCAATGGGAGTACGCGTTGTACGACCGGCTCCCATTGACTTCAATGGGAGTCCGACCGACTCGAGTCCGATAACAATCGGCCGCATCGTACTCGTTCGGTCGGACTGCACGGGTCCGATTCGGTCGGAAATCTCTCCGGGTCCGGCTCGGTCGGAGAAATTTCCGGCCCGAATCGGAATCGACCCCTAAGAGTTTTCCAACATAGATTGCTACTTATGGATCCCACTTTCCTGACCAATTTAAAGTTGTACTACATACACCAAATTATAAGGTTGTGTCCTCTTTTTCTTCAGTATATTATTTTCTCCTGATCGTCTTAATTTATAAATAGAAATACGGTTCGCCCATATAGGGCTATATATGAAAGTGAGACTATAAAGTCACACTAGTCCGCCCCTACATAGATAATAAGTTAGAACACCTATTATATGCCATATTTGGCATTTTAGATACAATTACATGTGATATCCATGTGTATACAGACATCAAAGAGGGATTTCCCTCGGCCATTAGACCTCTTAGCGTTCTGGTTTCACCCGTTCTTGATATGGTAATACACTATGCCCATTCAGGGCTACATCATATGTGTAACCAGTTTGGCATATTGAGTACAATACTGACTGTTATATTTGATGCTAGTGTGGGGACGATGTAATGTTATATAATGCTTTTTAACATTTGTGCAAAATCATAGATATGATGCATGATGCCATGGCACATTATTCGAATCTAGATTGCTATTTGAAACATCCTGTATTATTTGTGTGTAGTCTGCTCTCACATATATATAAACCCCCCCCTTTCTTTTTTGTGCCTTAGCCAAAATTTTGAGGACTTTTAAAAACTATGATGGATTTATCCACATCTTTATCTATGCCGAAACATGTTTTAAGATGGCCACCGCAAAAAAGACATATTCATGTATGAATTGAATTTGAGCCATCTTCTATGTTTACGTTCTTTGACCGACATGCACTCTTTTCACTTTAAAATGGTGTTTGATGTAATGAACTAACTGACATCGAGAAAGCCGGAGTGGCGAAACGCGTCTGTCAGTGCTGGGGAGGTTCTGCACTACTAAAGAAAATACACGTATGAATTCTCGTGAGTGCTCTCTTTTGTGTCGGCCGACACAATATTCGTCTGCTGCTGTGCTTCTAAACGTAAGTGGCTCACCACCGCTAGAGAAAGGCACCCAGGGTGTGTGGAGCGGCGGCAGTGATTTTCGTTTTGTGTATATATATATATATATATATATATATATATATATATATATATATATATATATATATATATATATATATATATATATATATATATATATATATATATATATATATAATACTTACTGGTGGTTGCCAGTAGGTAGTTATAGTTAGGACCATGTTTCTTTAGAGAAAGCGTTTTTTGGCTTGCCTAATTCTTGCTCGTCGTTGGACGAATCTTCACAAAACTTTCCAAAGAAAATACCATATTGAGTCTTGTTGTGCATGGAAAGTTTCGGGGTGATCCGTCAAGCGCGGGATGAGAAAAAGGGGGGTCAAAACAAATACGATTTCCCATGTTAATACCCGTAGGAGCTTTGAACACGACTACAGCCAAAACTGCAGGACAGAATAACACCAAATTTGGCAGTAAGGTAGATTTTGGTTCACATATCATGCTTTCAGTTATTTGGTGTAAATCTGTTCAGTAGTTGTTAAGAAATTTAAGGGAAAACAAATAAGGATTTCTGGGTGCAGCCTAACACAGATCTCATGGTGATATCTGATTGGCTGTCAATACTTCAACCAGAATATGCTGGCAGCCATCTTGGGACCAATATACATGATAGTATCCCTTTGAAAGGCATTGTATTGAATGGCAGGTTTTGAGGGTCACAAAAAGGAGAAATCATTTGTTGATGGTACCATGCTAATTTTTCAAAATTGTGGTGTGTTCTAAAGTGATTTTACCCTGTGAACAAGCCGTCTGCCTGGAGTACATCAATCATGTTTTAGAGAAAACAGTTTTTTCATGATTTTCCCATAGAGGGTATAGGAGGTGCTCCAGAAGCTTAAATGAGAGCATATTTTCTGTAAATTCACACTATGTTTTTCAGCCATATGCGAATGAAGCCCGACATTCTCAGTAAAACATGTACTTCCAACTGGAGCAGACTGTTAGTTGATTCGTGTGTGTTCTACTACAGTCTACCAGAGTGTTCTAAAGAACAACTAAAGCACTAACAGTCATGCTTATGACGAAAGTATGGCACTCCTGAAGCCATTTTGATTGAATCAAACTGGTAAAACTTAAAACGTTTAATTTAGAAGGGAACACAATGAGGGGGTTAATTTTGGCATAGACATTTTGGTTAGTGATGTAGAAATTTTATGTCAAGACCGGAGGCTAATCTTATTGCAATCTTCTTTATTTAGCTCACCACAGCCACTTTAAAGAACTTAGAACATTAAAGGAAAAAAATTCCAACTTAATAAAAGGCCAGAACACCCAGAACTCTCCCTTCTTTTTTTGGCTGGCACCGATCAGATAAGTTCACCGATTCATTATCTTATGCTTTAGATATGTCACGCACGATGAATGATTGTGTGCTTGTATGCGATACGTGGCGGGTAATATTGCCACTGACTGAGTCCCCATATTTTTAATTTTGACTAACTTAAATTCGTTTAGCATTTGTTTAACGCCCGCACGTTATTGACTTAATCCCCCTATCGAACTAGCCGTAATTCAGGGATATACCTCTTGAAACTGAAACTTGCTACTCATAAAGATAAAAAGTTAAACTTACATTTTTATCGATTACCCTGAGCGTCGGTTACGACCACAAGGTGCGCTCCATGGTAACCACCGGCTTCGCTAGGAGCGCGCGTTCCATGCATTGTTAGAGCACGCGTATCCCTCGCTTCCTGCATTGTCAAGAGCACGGGTATCCCTACGTTGCCACGAGCGCAACCCGACAACTCCCCGTTCGTTGGGGCTTGTGAATAAACGTGCACATAATTTGAAGTCGGAGGCGGGAGATGCTGCCGATAAGCATTATCGATCCCGGGTGCTCTCCCTGACCTCCAGATGTTTTTTTCCAATATAAGCAATAAAAATAGAAAAGAGACCTTTACATTTACTGGATCACGTCAGTCTACATCATGACGTATGACTCGATGGCCATTTTAGAGGATTGGGATGCCTCTTACCTTGCTAAGAGAATACTGAGGCAACAGAACAGTCAATTTCACCGCTGACATTACATTCTGTTTATAATAATCACATATGAGCTCCACTGTGCGCGGAGAAGGGAACAAGAGGCGCGGGGTTCCAGGAGCTAGCAGCCTCCAACAATAAATGTTAACCACAACAAGAGCTGCTCCTAGTATAGTGACCACTGTGGAGTTATGGTTATATTATGAGTGAGGGCATCTCAAAAAATGTGATGGACTGGTCTCACACACCACCTGGTGTCATGCTTCATCATCGGCCGTCCTCGCCCTCTAAAACCTTGGTTTGATAGAGGGCGGGCATACACCTGATGACAGGGATGCACTTCTAAACTAAGTGGGGGCCCGTGAAAAAGTGAGTGAGAGTAAAAATCATTATAGTTATCAAATTGTGTTTTTAATGTGATTGGTAACTATATGATATTAAAATCAATGGACGGTGTGTGGGGAAAATTATTGTCCCCTAACCGTAGTGTAAGCGGTCGACATGTTTCTGCCGTGTTGGCCCAGGTGTGTCCAGGGCATTCATCAGGACCTTAGTGTAAAGAATGGGGGGCTCCGTTCTTACCAACTGGTGGCAAGAAGATACCACTGTGTGGGTGTGACCTGTGTCACTCTCCACTATTGGAAAGGCTTCCACGTTCAAGCCTGGAATAGAAGTTGAAAGGTAGAACATGTAACAACATAACTGGGTCACGATAGAATATTGAAAACAATACATGCACTGATTCAGTTAAAAGTGAGTGACTACTCATGTGACATGTGACACTCTCTGTGTGTACACAATTTCAAGAATGATAAAGTGAGATGAGATCTCACTGTTCTTACCCTAAATACCCAAGCTACTTGCCCCATGGGAGGAGGGGAGGGGGAACCCCTGTTGTCAAACCCTGTAAAGAAAAACACACAGACCGCAATCGACGTGAATTGTGGTCTCAGGCCAAGGCAAAGAAGAAGATATGGAAGGACTAACAATCAGTAAACCAGTCATTCAGCTTCCAAGCACACTCTTACTGCCTCAAGGAAAGTTTCCCGCGTTGCTCCTAGGTGACTGCTCCCGGTCCTCCCCAATGTTAAAATGAGGAGAGAGTTGCTAGGCTATATAGTGTGGCCCAATGAGGTAATTGATGTAAATTGGATCGGCACTTAAGGAAAATATCGCCAGGTGCGCGGTTTCCAGTGTCCTCGTACACCTAGCGCTCACGAGTGAGCAATTGCCTGGTTCAGTAATGGAGGTGGTTCGCGCATGCTCTATATACTGATGTGAAGCTGAATCCGCCAGTACAAGGGAGTGCCTGTGCGGTAGGAGAATGGTGAAGTAATTGCTTTCCCCAGTGCGGGCCTATAGCTGTGGGCAAGGCTGCGCATGTCAATTAAATCTTTTTGAAGCCGGGGAACGCCCAAGTATGGTGCAACTATAATCAAATCGTAGTGCGGCCGCCATATGCACACGTGTAGTGGCAAAGTGACGCCTGGAAACGCTGCTATTAAGGAATGCGGGTTGAATTTAATAATAACTCCATAGCTGGTGAATAAAGTTACATCAAGGTAGCATGTGAGTCTATGAGCGCTAGTTGAATAAATGCAATGCGGCTGTGGTTAGCCCGCATCTTGTAGCAAAGTGACACCATACTTATAGTTTGTATGTGAGGTTGACTATGACCCAACAACCGGTGGATGAAAATAAAATAGAGGCAGCGTATATGAGTCTGTGAGAGCTCTCTAAATACCCGGAGGCAGGAGTGTCCGTGTCCCATCATAACATGCTGGAAAGATGTCCCAATATGCACAGGGGCCGATGTTAAAGGCATTGCATCTAAATAATAGTAAAAGGAAAGGTCCCTTAATTCTATGAGACTGTCTACTCTGCAGCTGTGTGCTGCTCAAGGCCTGCCACACGCGAGGATATACTAATGACCTAGATGTAGGTCAGAAAACCTTTTGAGGTTAGTAGTCTGATAAGGCCGAATGTGCTCAGAGTGTCTGAGATGTATGTGGTGTTGGTAAACTGTGTAGGGTATTGCATGTTTGTGTAAGGTATTGTATGTTAGTCCACAAGGTAATGTCCCAGGTTGCTGATTAACATCCCATCTGGAGCCATGGGTTCTCGTCATTTAGTCCTTTTTCCCAGGACCGCAGGCGGTAGACCCATCGTTGCTCCCTAACATGAAGGGCTTTTGTCAGGTCTGATTTTCGTTTTTTCATTACCTCCAGGATTGTCCACCTGAGGTCTGTGTCTTTATGATTCTTCTCAGTGAAGTGACGTGTCAGTTTAGTATTGGTCTTTTTGCACCTGATGGTGCTTCGGTGTTCGTTGATGCGAACCTTTATTTTCCTAGTGGTCATGCCCACATACTTGAGGCCGCAAGGGCATGTTAGGAGGTACACGACGTTTTCCGTGTTACAGTTATCTTTTTTGGATAGTGACGTTCCAGGAGTTTCTTCTCCAGTTGTTCCGCCTGTTCCTCAAAGGTCAATCAATCAATCAGGGGTTTGTTAAAGCGCTACTACTCACCCGTAAGGGTCTCAAGGCGCTAGTGGTGGGGGGGTGCAGGTTCCATTCCATCAAGGAGGGGGTCTGTCGAAGAGCCAGGTTTTGAGGTTTCTTGCGAAGATGGGGAGCGATGTTGTCTGTCTGAGGTGGAGCGGAAGGGCGTTCCATGCTTTGGCCGCGAGGAAGGAGAAGGAGCGGCCTCCCGATCTGGTCTTTCTGGTGCGGGGGACCACCGCGTAGGAGAGCTGGGCTGATCGTAGGGTCCTTTGGGGTGCGTGGAATTTGAGTCGGCTGTTTAGGTATGCTGGTCCGGTGCCGTGGAGGGCCTTGTGTGCGTGGGTGAGCATCTTGAAGGTGATTCTCGCCTCGACGGGGAGCCAGTGGAGTGTGCGCAGGTGCTGGGAGATGTGGCAGTGTTTTGGCAGGTTGAGGACCATTCTTGCGGCGGCGTTCTGGATGTTATGTAGCTTGCGGGTGAGGTTTTTGTTTATTCCGGCGTAGAGTGCGTTGCCGTAGTCGAGTCTGCTGGTGACCAGGGCGTGAGTGACGGTCTTTCGGTGTTCGAGGGGGATCCATTTGAAGGTCTTACGAAGGAGGCGGAGGGTGTGGAAGCAGGAAGACGAAACAGAGTTGATCTGGAGGTCCATTTTAAGCTCGGAGTCCAGGACGATTCCCAGGTTGCGTGCGTGGTCTGTGGGTGTTGGCGGGTCTCCGAGGGCGGAGGGCCACCAGGTGTCGCTCCAGGCGTCGGGGTTTGGGCCCATGATGAGTACTTCTGTTTTGTTGGTGTTTAGTTGTAGGCAGCTGTTTTTCATCCATTTGGCGACGGCTTCCATGCCTTCTCGAAAGTTGCGTCTGGCGGTGTTGGGCTCGTTGGATAGGGAGAGGATGAGCTGGGTGTCGTCTGCGTATGACACGATGTTGAGTCCGTAGGTTCTGACGATGGGGGCAAGTGGAGCCATGTAGACGTTGAAAAGCGTAGGGCTGAGGGAGGAGCCCTGGGGGACTACGCAGGTGGTAGGTGTAGGGTCTGAGAGGAAAGGGGGGAGTCTGACCCGCTGCGTCCTGCCGGAGAGGAAGGAGCGGATCCAGTCGAGGGCCTTGTCTTGGATTCCTGCGTCGTAGAGTCTGCGTATTAGGGTGCGGTGGGAGACTGTGTCGAACGCCGCTGATAGGTCGAGGAGGATGAGGGCTACTGTTTCTCCTTTGTCCAGTAGGGTGCGGATGTCGTCTGTTGCGGCGAGGAGGGCGGTTTCCTTACTGTGGTTTTTTCTGAAGCCGGATTGGGAGGAGTCGAGGATGTTGTGTTCTTCAATGAATGTGGCGAGTTGGCTGTTGATGGCTTTCTCGATGACTTTCGCTGGGAACAGGAGCAGGGAGATGGGTCTGTAGTTTTTGAGGTCGGTGGGGTCCGCTGAGGGTTTCTTTAGGAGGGGTTGACCTCGGCGTGTTTCCAGTCGGTCGGGGAACGCAGGCGGTCGCCAGGGAGTGGTTGATGGTGTGGCGGAGCATGGGTGCGATGGTGTCGGCGGCTCTGTTGAAGATGTGGTGGGGGCAGGGGTCCGTGGGGGCCCCTGAGTGGATTGACTTCATTGTCTTCAGTGTGTCTTCGGTGGTGAGGGCTGTCCAGTCGTCAATCGCTGGTTTCCGGGTGTCGGGGTGGTTGGTGAGGGTTCAGTGTGTTGGTTGTCTTCGTCGAAGTTGTCGTAGATGCTCTTGATTTTGTGGTGGAAAAAGGTGCTGAGTTTGTCGCAGAGGTCTTGTGAGGGAGGGCTGTCGGTAGACTCGCTAGTGGGTTGGGCGAACTCCTTGATGATGCTGAAGAGTTCCTTGCTGTTGTGCGCGTGGGTGGAGATTCTGTCTTCAATCGCTTTTTTCCTCGTTTCTCTGATGAGTTGATGGTGGGCGTTGGTGGCGGCTCTGAAGTTGTTGTGGGCTTCTATGGATTTGGTGTTCCTCCAGGCCTTTTCAAGGCGGCGGCATGTGCGTCTGGACTCTCGAAGTTCGGTGGTAAACCATCTGGCTTTCTTGGCGCGGGTATTGTTGTTTTTCTTTGAGGGGGGCTATGGTGTTGGTGCTGTCCGAGATCCATCTATGCAGGGTTCGGGCTGCGGTGTTGGGGTCGTCGTTTTCCGCGATGGTTGGGGTGGAGTTGTTGAGTGAGGAGGTGAGCTGGTCGTCGGTGATTTTGGTCCAGTTTCTTCGTGGAAGCAGGTGCTGGTGTCTGTGGATGGTGGGTGTTATGAAGGTGAAGTGGACGCAACGATGGTCGGTCCATGGGAGTTCGGTGGTGTGGCTGAAGGTGATGGAGTTTCCTGTAGTGAAGAGGGGGTCGAGGGTGTGTCCTGCTGAGTGCGTGGGCTCGGTCACGATCTGGCGGAGTCCAATGTTGTGGAGGTTGTCCAGGAGGGATGTGGTGTTGGGGTCCAGTTGGTTGTCGAGGTGGAAGTTGAGGTCTCCCAGCAGGGTGTAGTTGGTGGATGCGATGGCCTGCGGGGAGATAATGTCCGTGATGGAGTTGGCGAAGGGTCCGCGGGGTCCAGGGGGTCGGTAGATGAGGGTTCCTCGGAGGGTGGCGGTGGGGCTGGCCAGTATCTTGAAGTGAAGGTGTTCCATCAGTTCTGTGGGCTCGTCCGGGAGTGTGCTCAAGCGGAGGCTGGATTTGTGGACGATGGCGATTCCTCCTTCTGGGCGGGTGGGGCGGTCCTTCCTGGAGATCCTGTATCCTTGGGGGATGGCGATTGCGATGTCCGGTCCCGAGGTGGTGTTGGTCCAGGTTTCGGTGAAGAACGCTACGTCCGGGGTGGTGCTGTCGAGGAGGTCCCAGATTTCTGTGGCGTGTTTGTGGAGGGATCGGACGTTGAGGAGGATGCATTGCAGGGTCTTCGGTTCGGTTGTGTTCTTGTGGACGGGTTGTGCTGGATCCGTGTTCTTGGCGGTGGTGCAGGTGTGCCGGCAACGGTGACAGCTGAAGGGTCCGTGGGTGTCGGCTGGTGATGCTAGCTTGCAGTTGTTGTTGCGGCCTGGGTTGAGTGCGTGGAGTGCTGCTGGGTCGTAGCGTTGGCGGCGCGGAGGTCCAGGGTTCCTGGCGCTGGTCGCGGACGGGTCGCAGACGGGCGCAGACAGGCTTGCCTTTGATGCGCCTTCGGTGCACCAGCGGCGCGTGGAGGAGGGCCTCGATCACCAACACTCAAGAGTGCAGGGGCAGGGGCAGGCCTCACTTAATGGTGGAGCTGCGAGGGTGGGAGAGCAATTTCACTGACAATGAGTCAGTGGTCTTGCTCGCCTGTCCCCGCAGTGGCCGCCATTAAGTAGGGGTCAGGGAGGGCTGGACACCTGGGAGGCGGGAGCGGGGAGGGGAGCTGGATTGGGCCGGTCGCACTGGGGGGGGAGGGGCAGCGGGGGCAGCAGCGGCAGGGAAAGGTAAAGGGAGGAAATAAGGGATAAAGAAAAAGGGAAAATAAGCAGAAATAAGGCACAAAAGAGCAGAGATGCAGAAAGGTGAAAGATAAAAGAGGGTAGAAAAACGAGTGAAAACGAGTGAAAGAGCAGAGCGAGAGAAAGGGAAAATGAGCAGAAATAAGGCACAAAAGAGCAGAGATGCAGAAAAGTGCAGAAAGGTGAAAGATAAAAAGGGTAGAAAAACGAGTGAAAGAGCAGAGTGAGAGGAAGGAGACAGAGGTCCACTGGACCACCAGGGATGAGGCGCAGGAAACCTGCGGGTGGAGGAGGGCCTCGATCACCAACACTCAAGAGTGCAGGGGCAGGGGCAGGCCTCACTTAATGGTGGAGCTGCGAGGGTGGGAGAGCAATTTCACTGACAATGAGTCAGTGGTCTTGCTCGCCTGTCGCCGCAGTGGCCGCCATTAAGTAGGGGTCGGGGAGGGCTGGACAGCTGGGAGGCGGGAGCGGGGAGGGGAGCTGGATTGGGCCAGTCGCGCTGGGGGAGGGGCCACGGGGCAGCAGCGGCAGGGAAAGGTAAAGGGAGGAAATAAGGGATAAAGAAAAAAGGGAAAATAAGCAGAAATAAGGCACAAAAGAGCAGAGATGCAGAAAAGTGCAGAAAGGTGAAAGATAAAAGAGGGTAGAAAAACGAGTGAAAACGAGTGAAAGAGCAGAGCGAGAGAAAGGGAAAACGAGCAGAAATAAGGCACAAAAGAGCAGAGATGCAGAAAAGTGCAGAAAGGTGAAAGATAAAAAGGGTAGAAAAACGAGTGAAAGAGCAGAGTGAGAGGAAGGAGGCAGAGGTCCACTGGAGCACCAGGGATGAGGCGCAGGGAAACCTGCGGGTGGAGGAAGGCCTCGATCACCAACACTCAAGAGTGCAGGGGCAGGGGCAGGCCTCACTTAATGGTGGAGCTGCGAGGGTGGGAGAGCAATTTCACTGACAATGAGTCAGTGGTCTTGCTCGCCTGTCCCCGCAGTGGCCGCCATTAAGTAGGGGTCGGGAGGGCTGGACAGCTGGGAGGCGGGAGCGGGGAGGGAGCTGGATTGGGCCGGTCGCGCTGGGGGAGAGGCCGCGGGGGCAGCAGCAGCGGGGAAAGGTAAAGGGAGGAAATAAGGGATAAAGAAAAAGGGAAAATAAGCAGAAATATGGCACAAAAGAGCAGAGATGCAGAAAAGTGCAGAAAGGTGAAAGATAAAAGAGGGTAGAAAAACGAGTGAAAACAAGTGAAAGAGCAGAGCGAGAGAAAGGGAAAATGAGCAGAAATAAGGCACAAAAGAGCAGAGATGCAGAAAAGTGCAGAAAGGTGAAAGATAAAAAGGGTAGAAAAACGAGTGAAAACGAGTGAAAGAGCAGAGTGAGAGGAAGGAGACAGAGGTCCACTGGACCACCAGGGATGAGGCGCAGGGAAACCTGCGGGTGGAGGAGGGCCTCGATCACCAACACTCAAGAGTGCAGGTGCAGGGGCAGGCCTCACTTAATGGTGGAGCTGCGAGGGTGGGAGAGCAATTTCACTGACAATGAGTCAGTGGTCTTGCTCGCCTGTCCCCGCAGTGGCCGCCATTAAGTAGGGGTCGGGAGGGCTGGACAGCTAGGAGACGGGAGCAGGGAGGGGAGCTGGATTGGGCCGGTCGCGCTGGGGGGTAGGGGCCGCGGGGGCAGCAGCGGCGGGGAAAGGTAAAGGGAGGAAATAAGGGATAAAGAAAAAAGGGAAAATAAGCAGAAATAAGGCACAAAAGAGCAGAGATGCAGAAAAGTGCAGAAAGGTGAAAGATAAAAGAGGGTAGAAAAACGAGTGAAAACGAGTGAAAGAGCAGAGCGAGAGAAAGGGAAAATGAGCAGAAATAAGGCACAAAAGAGCAGAGATGCAGAAAAGTGCAGAAAGGTGAAAGATAAAAAGGGTAGAAAAACGAGTGAAAGAGCAGAGTGAGAGGAAGGAGACAGAGGTCCACTGGACCACCAGGGATGAGGCGCAGGAAACCTGCGGGTGGAGGAGGGCCTCGATCACCAACATTCAAGAGTGCAGGGGCAGGGGCAGGCCTCACTTAATGGTGGAGCTGCGAGGGTGGGAGAGCAATTTCACTGACAATGAGTCAGTGGTCTTGCTCGCCTGTCCCCGCAGTGGCCGCCATTAAGTAGGGGTCGGGGAGGGCTGGACAGCTGGGAGGCGGGAGCGGGGATGGGAGCTGGATTGGGCCGGTCGCGCTGGGGGGGGTGGGGCCGCGGGGCAGCAGCGGCGGGGAAAGGTAAAGGGAGGAAATAAGGGATAAAGAAAAAGGGAAAATAAGCAGAAATAAGGCACAAAAGAGCAGAGATGCAGAAAAGTGCAGAAAGGTGAAAGATAAAAGAGGGTAGAAAAACGAGTGAAAATGAGTGAAAGAGAAGAGCGAGAGAAAGGGAAAATGAGCAGAAATAAGGCACAAAAGAGCAGAGATGCAGAAAAGTGCAGAAAGGTGAAAGATAAAAAGGGTAGAAAAACGAGTGAAAATGAGTGAAAGAGCAGAGTGAGAGGAAGGAGACAGAGGTCCACTGGACCACCAGGGATGAGGCGCAGGGAAACCTGCGGGTGGAGGAGGGCCTCGATCACCAACACTCAAGAGTGCAGGGGCCTGGGGCAGGCCTCACTTAATGGTGGAGCTGCGAGGGTGGGAGAGCAATTTCACTGACAATGAGTCAGTGGTCTTGCTCCTGTATTGTGACTGTATTCGAACAGTTCCTTCGGACTCGAAGGAATTGTCCCACCGGTAGATTTTGTCTCAGGGCCCTCGGCTGATAGCTCTCAAAGAGGAGTAAACTGTTTTTATCAGTGGTCTTGTTATGTACCTTCGTAGTAATACCTTCATTAGTGAGGGTGATATCCAGATCAAGGAATACTGCATGATCCTTGCTGATTGTGTGTGTGAACCTCAGGTGGTTATCTTTGGTGTTAACCCACTGGACAAACTTGGTTGCATCTTCCTCTGTTCCGTTCCACACAATCAGTATGTCGTCTATGTAGCGTTTCCATATTTTCAGGTGTTTAAGAAATGGGTTGTTTTGGTTGAGGATGTGGTCGTCCTCAAATTGTTGAACATAGAGGCATGCCATGCTGGGGGCGAAGGTGCTGCCCATGGAAGTTCCTATGATTTGGTGATAGATCACATCCTCGAACTCGAAGAAATTCTCTGTAAGGGCCAGTTCGGCGCATTCCATCACAAAATGTTGGGGGGTGACGAAATCCCAGTCCATATTCAAGATGATATGTTCCACAACTTGCAAGGTCCGTCTTTGTGGTATGCTCGTGTATAGAGCTTCTATGTCCATCGTTATGAGCAGGTCCTCAGTTGCATCCACCTCCAGGTCTCGTAACAGGCAAAGGACATCCTTGGTGTCCCTGAGGTAGGAGTGTGATCTCTTAACAATTGGTCTAAGAAACCAGTCGCAAAACTGCGACAAGGGTTCTAGAACCGACCCGATCCCTGACACAATGGGTCTCCCGGGTGGGGGCGTCCGGTTCTTGTGGATTTTCGGAAGTGTGTAGAATCTCGGTATCCTGGGGTCTTCACTAATAAGGAAACCTGCCTCCTGTCTGGTGATCCAATCGTTATTCAGTGCCTCTTCCACTATGTTTTTGATTCTGGTCATGAGTGGACCTGTCGGATCATTCCGGTGTATGGTATAGCTGACCGTGTCTGAAAGTATTACATCCTCTAGTAGCGATTCTCTTGAGTTGTTTCTTGCTCGTTTTTTTGCTCTTCTCACCATCTTTTTTGGATAGTGACGTTCCAGAAGTTTCTTCTCCAGTTGTTCCGCCTGTTCCTCAAAGGTGACTGTATTCGAACAGTTCCTTCGGACTCGAAGGAATTGTCCACTGGTAGATTTTGTCTCAGGTCCCTCGGGTGATAGCTCTCAAGAGAGTAAACTGTTTTTATCAGTGGTCTTGTTATGTACCTTCGTAGTAATACCTTCATTAGTGAGGGTGATATCCAGATCAAGGAATACTGCATGATCCTTGCTGATCGTGTGTGTGAACCTCAGGTGGTTATCTTTGGTGTTAACCCACTGGACAAACTTGGTTGCATCTTCCTCTGTTCCGTTCCACACAATCAGTATGTCGTCTATGTAGCGTTTCCATATTTTCAGGTGTTTCAGAAATGGGTTGTTTTGGTTAAGGATGTGGTCGTCCTCAAATTTTTGAACATAGTTCTTTAGGAAAATCAAGCTTCGTGACTACTTCGGAGATACTAAAGATGATACTGAAGAGAAAAGGTCAACCGGACTACGGAAGAAGTCAACCTTCCAACCACCTTCCCAGAGTATAGCTTGCCAGGTACAAGCCTTTGAAGAAGCCGTACTTAAGGATATCGAGGAGATTAACTTCCAAAACACCAGGGGTTCCAGAACTTCACCAAAGGAACGTATAGCACTGCAGGGCTTGAAAGATAATTACGAGCTTGTTATCAAGCCTGCAGATAAGGGGAGCTATCGTTATTATGGACCAGGAAATGTACATTCTTCTCGGTACATTTCCTGGTCCATAATAACGATAGCTCCCCCTTTATCTGCAGGCTTGATAACAAGCTCGTAATTATCTTTCAAGCCCTGCAGTGCTATACGTTCCTTTTTGGTGAAGTTCTGGAACCCCTTGGTGTTTTGGAAGTTAATCTCCTCGATATCCTTAAGTACGGCTTCTTCAAAGGCTTGTACCTGGCAAGCTATACTCTGGGAAGGTGGTTGGAAGGTTGACTTCTTCCGTAGTCCGGTTGACCTTTTCTTCAGTATCATCTTTAGTATCTCCGAAGTAGTCACGAAGCTTGATTTTCCTAAAGAACTATGTTCAAAAATTTGAGGACGACTCACATCCTTAACCAAAACAACCCATTTCTGAAACACCTGAAAATATGGAAACGCTACATAGACGACATACTGATTGTGTGGAACGGAACAGAGGAAGATGCAACCAAGTTTGTCCAGTGGGTTAACACCAAAGATAACCACCTGAGGTTCACACACACGATCTGCAAGGATCATGCAGTATTCCTTGATCTGGATATCACCCTCACTAATGAAGGTATTACTACGAAGGTACATAACAAGACCACTGATAAAAACAGTTTACTCCTCTTTGAGAGCTATCACCCGAGGGACCTGAGACAAAATCTACCAGTGGGACAATTCCTTCGAGTCCGAAGGAACTGTTCGAATACAGTCACCTTTGAGGAACAGGCGGAACAACTGGAGAAGAAACTTCTGGAATGTCACTATCCAAAAAAGATGGTGAGAAGAGCAAAAAAACGAGCAAGAAACAACCCAAGAGAATCGCTACTAGAGGATGTAATAAAAGAAGACACCAAGAGATTGGTATGTGTCACTACGTACACCCCAGCCTCTAACACAGTCCAGAAAATCATTAGAAAAAATTGGCACATCCTAAACAGCGCAGGAAATCAGTGGGAATTACCTCTGTTTCCTTTCAAGAGCAACAGGAGCTTACGCGATGAACTGGTACACGCTAAAATGACGGTCCCTGAAGGAGAAGAACAGCAGACACTTTGGAGTCAACCACGACCTGTGGGCCACTTTACCTGTGGTGGGTGCATGTCCTGTGACCTCACGACCAACACAAAGGAGGTGGACATAGGCACCGGAAAACCCTGGCAACTACGAGAATTCAGCAACTGTAACACGGAAAACAACGTATACCTCCTAACATGCCCTTGCGGCCTCAAGTATGTGGGCATGACCACTAGGAAAATAAAGGTTCGCATCAACGAACACCGAAGCACCATCAGGTGCAAAAAGACCAATACTAAACTGACACGTCACTTCATTGAGAAGAATAATAAAGACACAGACCTCAGGTGGACAATCCTGGAGGTAATGAAAAAACGAAAATCAGACCTGACAAAAGCCCTACATGTTAGGGAGCAACGATGGGTCTACCGCCTGCGGTCATGGGAAAAAGGACTAAATGACGAGATCCCATGGCTCCAGATGGGATGTTATTCAGCAACCTGGGACATTACCTTGTGGACTAACATACAATACCTTACACAAACATGCAATACCCTACACAGTTTACCAACCCCACATACATCTCAGACACTCTGAGCACATTCGGCCTTATCAGACTACTAACCTCAAAAGGTTTTCCGACCTACAACTAGGTCATTAGTATATCCTCGTGTGTGGCAGGTCTTGAGTAGCACACAGCTGCAGAGTAGACAGTCTCATAGAATTAAGGGACCTTTCCTTTTACTATTATTTAGATGCAATGCCTTTAACATCGGCCCTTGTGCATATTGGGACATCTTTCCAGCATGTTATGATGGGACACGGACACTCCTGCCTCCGGGTATTTAGAGAGCTCTCACAGACTCATATACGCTGCCTCTATTTTATTTTCATCCACCGGCTGTTGGGTCATAGTCAACCTCACATACAAACTATAAGTATGGTGTCACTTTGCTACAAGACACGGGCTAAGCACAGCCGCATTGCATTTATTCAACTAGCGGTTCATAGACTCACATGCTACCTTGATGTAACTTTATTCACCAGCTATGGAGTTATTATTAAATTCAACCCGCATTCCTTAATAGCAGCGTTTCCAGGCGTCACTTTGCCACTACACGTGTGCATATGGCGGCCGCACTACGATTTTATTATAGTTGCGCCCATACTTGGGCGTTCCCGGCTTCAAAAAGATTCAATAGACATGCGCAGCCTTGCCCACAGCTATAGGCCCGCACTGGGGAAAGCAATTACTTCACCATTCTCCTACCGCACGGGCACTCCCGTGTACTGGCGGATTCAGCTTCACATCAGTATATAAAGCATGCGCGAACCACCTCCATTACTGAACCAGGCAATTGCTCACTCGTGAGCGCTAGGTGTACGAGAACACCGGAAACCGCGCACCTGGCGATATTTTCCTTAAGTGCCGATCCAATTTACATCAATTACCTCATTGGGCCACACTATATAGCCTAACAACTCTCGCCTCATTTTAACATTGGGGAGGACCGGGAGCAGTCACCTAGGAGCAACACGGGAAACTTCCCTTGAGGCAGTAAGAGTGTGCTTGGAAGCTGAATGACTGGTTTACTGATTGTTAGTCCTTCCATATCTTCTTCTTTGCCTTGGCCTGAGACCACAATTCACGCCGATTGCGGTCTGTGTGTTTTTCTTTACAGGGTTTGACAACAGGGGTTCCCCCTCCCCTCCTCCCATGGGGCAAGTAGCTTGGGTATTTAGGGTAAGAACAGTGAGATCTCATCTCACTTTATCATTCTTGAAATTGTGTACACACAGAGAGTGTCACATGTCACATGAGTAGTCACTCACTTTTAACTGAATCAGTGCATGTATTGTTTTCAGTATTCTATCGTGACCCAGTTATGTTGTTACATGTTCTACCTTTCAACTTCTATTCCAGGTTTGAACGTGGAAGCCTTTCCAATAGTGGAGAGTGACACAGGTCACACCCGCACAGTGGTATCTTCTTGCCACCAGTTGGTAAGAACGGAGCCCCCCATTCTTTACACTAAGGTCCTGATGAATGCCCTGGACCCACCTGGGCCAACACGGCAGAAACATGTCGACCGTTTACAGTACGGTTAGGGGACAATATTTTCCCCACACACCGTCCATTGATTTTAATATCATATAGTTACCAATCACATTAAAAACACAATTTGATAACTATAATGATTTTTACTCTCACTCACTTTTTCACGGGCCCCCACTTAGTTTAGAAGTGCATCCCTGTCGTCAGGTGTATGCCCGCCCTCTATCAAACCAAGGTTTTAGAGGGCGAGGACTGGCCGATGATGAAGCATGACACCAGGTGGTGTGTGAGACCAGTCCATCACATTTTTTGAGATGCCCCCACTCATAATATAACCATAACTCCACAGTGGTCACTATACTAGGAGCAGCTCTTGTTGTGGTTATCATTACATTCTGTTTGCCAGTTACCTCCGTGTCTACGTTGTGGTAATTTCTCTTGACTCATCTCTATCACGACTGAAAATTTAGAATATCTAGACTCTTTAAATTAGTTAGATAATAGAATAACTAGCTAGGTTTTAATTACCTTGAGGGAGATACCCCATAAATTTGTCTTATGATGAGTAAGGAAATTACTCCTATCGCAATGGAGGAATCTCTAGAAGATAAACTAAAAGGAGTTGTGGAGATATTCTCTGATTTTGACTCAGACAATTCTGAGAGAATCGCAGCACAAAAGACTGACACCTTAGAGTTAGAAGGTGACGAACAAAATGGAGCAATGATTAACCCCTTGGGGGGGTTCATGTTTGACCCTACTTTATTAAAGCATCCTCTATCACCTGAATGGTCACCAGCTGCCCATGTAGCTGAATACTTGCAATTCTGGATTAGGAGGCAAATTCCTAAAGACATGAGATTATGACTTCAGTCGGAGTGTCCTAGACCCGTATTGGCCAATAAGGTGGCGCAGACCCCAGACTTGGATGCTAAAATAATAGCCTTCATTGGCAAGGGAGGTCGAGACCACAGGAAAGGTCTTGATAAAGGTTTATGCATGTGTCAAGATAGGCTACTGGACCTATCTGGCCCCCTAACAATTTTTTTTGATATGACCGAAGAATCTTTCGCGGGAAAAGCAAGCCTCAATGTTGAAGAATTAAGACAATGGATCCAGCAAGCAGTATGCCTACTAGGTAACGCCAATACGGCCATTTCAGTGGAAAGAAGGAAAAGCATCCTTCTCAAAATAGACCCTAAATTGGTGGAGTTGGCAAATAACGAGGAAGGTAACGGGGCAAATGGTCTGCTTTTTGGCAATGACTTTATCGAAGAGATGTCAAAATATGTGGGGGCATTCAGCTCTTTACAAAAATCTCAAAGAGAGATTAAGAAAGTTTTTGACAGACGTGTTTTTGGTGGGGCTGGGCAAAAGAGAGGTTGGTTCCCCGGCCGAGGCCAAGGGAGTTCCAGGACCTCGTTTTATAGAGGATTCAAACCTAACCTCTACCAATCACAATATCAATACTGGGGATTCTATCATTAAAGACAAGATTATAAAGGAAGAGGATCACGAGGAGAACGTCGCTCACGTGGATCAGGTAAGGCAAGATCTTTCTGTTATCCCTATAAAATTGGGCGGCAGACTTGCTCAGTTTTCCAACAACTGGCTAAGAGTAACAAGAGATCCCTGGGTGCTAGAACCTGTACAAGATCATATTCCAGAGATGATAAGGTTCAACGAAGAACTAACAAAATTGGTGAACAAAGAGGTTCACGAACTGGAAGAGAAAGGTGCCATTATGGAATCAAGAGGGACCCTCAAAGGGTTTGTGAGCAATATCTTTTTGGTTCAGAAAAAAGACAAAGGTATGAGACCAGTTATAAATCTAAAGAGTTTGAACGACTGGGTAGAATATCACCACTTCAAAATGGAGGGTCTACATCTAATAAGGGATGTGCTCCAGCCAGGAGACTGGATGACAAGGTTAGACTTAAAGGATGCGTACTTGACAATTCTTATCTGCAGGGATCATCAAAGATACCTTTGTTTCAGATGCTGTGGAAAAATGTGGAAGTTTGTCTGTCTACCTTTTGGTCTCTCATCGGCCCCTTGGTGTTTCACCAAGGTTCTATGGCCAGTTGCAGCCTTTTTGAGAGAACGAGGTGTGCGTCTAATTATTTATCTAGACGAGATGCTGCTAATGGACCAAAAGAAATCAAGGGTTCTAGATCATACTCTTATGGCAATAAACTTATTAGAAGACATAGGATCTGTTGTGAACAGACAGAAGTCGTGTTTAATTCCACGCCAGATGACTCAGTTCCTAGGATTCATGATAGACACAGTACAAGGCCAATTGAAAATACAGAGAGAAAAATTGAAACGTATAAAAAAGGAATTAAGGAATATTTTACTAATAGGGAAAAAATCTCTAAGAATGTTAGCAAGGGTGATAGGATTGTTATATTCTACAATTCAAGCCATTTTCCCAGGTCCTTTGAACTATCGGGCTCTCCAACGTTTGAAGAGCAAACACCTGAGAGAAGGTTTGAAATATTCAGATGAGATAACTCTTTCAAAAGAGGCCAGAGAAGAATTAAACAGGTGGTTAAAAAATATAAAAGCGTTGAATGGATGAGCAATTTTTGGGTCTCTTCCAGACTTGGTCATAAAATCGGATGTGAGCTTGTCAGGTTGGGGAGTGAACTGTGGTTCAACTTCTACAGGAGGTCTTTGGTTAGAGAGAGAGAAGAACTGCATATAAATTGTTTAGAACTTCCAGCGGATTCTTTCGAGATAAAGAGTTTTATGAATGACACTGCAAAGTGCTTGATTCTTTTGAGAATGGACAATGTGTCGGCAGTGAGATACGTGAACAAGCTATGGGAATCTGAAATCGAAGGACTTGGCAGATTTGGCAAAGGTATTTTAGGATTATTGTCTAAAACAGAATATTGTAGTACAGGCGGAACATATCCCTGGTTTGAACAATGTGGAAGCAGATTGGTTTTCAAGGAATCACAGGGATATGAGCAATTGGACTCTGGACAGAGGAATTTTCTTGAGATTGATGAATCTTTGGGGTCCCTTTTAGGTGGATCTGTTTGCGGACAGACTGAATACCCAACTAGAGAGTTTTTACAGTTGGCATCCTGACCCGGAGTCTGCAGGTATAGACGCATTCAGGAAAGATTGGAGGGGTCTGATGGCATATGCTTTCCCACCATTTTCAATGATAACACGAGTTGCTATGATGGTTCGCAAATTGAAGGTAACGCTGGTTCTAGTGACACCACTTTGGAAATCTCAAGTGTGGATTTAAAATGGACATTTCTAATGTTTTTTCTGGTTGATGTTTTTGATTGTTAACTTATAAACAAATTTTATGAAAAGTTTTAAAAAAAAAAGAAGGGAGAGTTCTGAGTGTTCTGGCCTTTTATTAGGTTGGAATTTTTTTCCTTTAATGTTCTAATTTCTTTAAACTGGCTGTGGTGAGCTGAATAAAGAAGATTGCAATAATATTAGCCTCCGTGTCTTTAATAAATTCCAGATTTTCTGACCATCGTGGTTGGGGAAATCTACATTAGGGCACATTTTAAGTGACTTCCCAAATATCTTCCTCTTCTGTTTCATTAAAACGTTGTGACATGTAGACTGAAACATGCACTTTTAACACCAGCCCAGCAGCAGACTGCCAGTTAACTCCCTGGTGATCAGCAGTTTACTACAGTGTTCGGATGAGCAACTAGAGTGCTAACATTCTGAACTTATGCCACAAATGTGGCACATCTGACTGCCATCTTGATGGATTCTAAGTGGAAACTGAAAGCATTTTCTATTGAGGATACTGCAGTAAATGAGGAGACTAGGAAGCTTCATAACAAATAAGACTCCCAAGATGGCCACCAGAGAGAAAAGAACCCAAATGTAGCACAAATAACACCCAAATATAGCCCAAGTATAGCCCAATGTCAGAAGTGTGCAGAACACCCACACATATTTGGCTTCTTTATAAAAGTACATGAAAGGGTTAACACATACTAACCATTCAGGAAGTGACAAAATAAAACAAATTAAAGGTATGTTTTTTAATTTGCTGCCTTCCACACTATCAGAGGGTGAAATGTTAAAAAGGTTGCCATTAATGGTTGCTTTGTATGAGAGTGGTTTCCAATTCTTATGCTTAGTTTTTACATTTCCTGAGAGTATTGCATCTATCTGATAAGAGCAAAAAACATTTGATCAATGAACTCAATTATCAGGTATGTGAATTACATTTAATTTGGAGAAAAAAACAGCTTGAAAATTTATATGTGTATGTGAGAACGTTAAAAGACAGTATGAAAATTTTTTGAATAAATATTCACACTACATGAGATGGTTGATGAGTGGCAATGTGAGTGGTTTTTATCTTTATTAAAAGGTGAGTAAGATGCTTTATGAGTGTATGAGTATATAGCAGTTTGTCTGATGTGCCGACTGTGTGTGAGAAGTTGTTTCACAATGTGTTGCCATGAAATTGTATATTGTACATCTGCTGTTTTACTGCATGCTCTAATTGCTAGAAACAAACAGTATTTTAAGGCGTAATCTTATCATTGACAATGTATTAAAAGATGTGGGAAGATTTACATGTCTATGTATGATGTGCTGTTCACAAGAAATGTTTTTCTTTAAATTCTGGGACTTGTAGTCCTGTTTAATGTATTTTAAAAGAGGAGTACAAGACTCAGAATTGAAAGGAAAAACATGCACTGTAGGTATAGATCACACATGAATCTGTGAAACTTGCCAGCTATGTAGTAGATACCTTTTAGGGTAGGTGTTGGTAAATTATAGGGCAGGTTTGTATGCGCTTAGCTGGTAAGACATGCTCCTTAAACTAATACTGAGTCTGATGTGAAGTATGAGAGTCGTAGGCATAGTTAAACATGCAGGGGCTGATTACGATGTCGGTCGGAAAGGCTCTGAAAGGGATCGGATTTTCCTAACCCGTGTCGGAACCTATGTTTCCGACAGACCGATTATGATGGAAAGGTAACCGTTCTGTCTTTCCGACTTGGTTCCGACCGACATTCGGAGACTCCGAGTCAGTCGGAGCTGAATCATACATGTCTATGGACCGCGTTTCCGACCAATGTATTATGATGTCAGATTCGGACAGCCTTTCCGAATCGGTGTGTCCGACACGAAACGGCTGTTGGAAACTGACTTTGGTGGTCCATAGCAGGCCCCTCTTCACCCGGAGGCCTCCGGTTGGGGCCCTTGGGGGTACCAATGGGACCCCTCTTTACAACCATGCACAGTGTGGCAGGCACCATGGGGTGTCCACCACAGGGTGCAAGGTTTTCCGCAACCACCCCTTTTTTCAATTGGAGCCTGTGTTGTCGGTCGGAACACAGGCTCCCATTGAAGACAATGGGAGTCCGACCGAACGGTGTTCAGAGACATCTCGGTCGGTCAGACTCCCTGAACCCGAGTCGTCGGAATGCTTTACGACCGACATCGTAATGAGGCCCATAGTGTTTAAACATAGATCAAGCCTACTACTTCTGACCCTGTCTGTACACTCTTACTCACATCACAAAAAAGGCCACGGGTCCAAAGTAAACGGAAGGTAATACAGGTGACTGGGTGTACTCTTACACACAAAGGGGAATTCCCTTTAAAGGACGGTTCCCCTCACACACCAGAGGTGTCATGCTTCTTCATAGGGGTGCATCCTCGCGTGAGAGACCTAGTCTCCACGCGGGCTACAACCCCCTCACTGCGAGAGAGGAACTCAGGGATGTTTTTGTTGGAATAGGGCGGGTGTACTAAAACCCTATGTGAGCCTGGTGTGTTGGAAAAGGTGCAGTGCTGTAATGTGAGTGGTTAAAACTGGCTACGGGGTTAGCAATGCTGCAACTTTATTCAGTTACCCGGTGTCAGGATTAAAAACAGAAAATAGCTGTTAATGCAGGTGCCGTCATTAGAGGCATCTGTGTTAGTGTCAAACCAACATGTTTCGGCCAAGGGACCTAAACTAGTGTCACGGCCCTCTTCATGGTCAATCGTTCAGCTACTGCAATAAATAAGTGTACAACGTGAAAAAACATGAAAAAACACATGCATAAAATATAATGGTGTAATACTGAACCAGTGAATCGACTGTTCGGTATGTTCAATGCATAACCAATTTAGGTATATAAAGTTCACCACATCTGTCCCGGCATAATAGCCATATGGTACGTGCGCCAAAAACCACCAGTAGTGGGATCCAGAGACCAGGAGGCGCACGTCCCCGCCCCCCGGACGTGCGCCTCCTGGTCTCTGTAAAGTACTGGAGCATTCCTGAAAGAATACTGCAAGGAATAATGCAACTATATACACATACTTGGACTAGAGTCAAGTTGGGCGATGGCACCAGGACCTCAAGTAAGATTGCCACAAATAAGGGCTTGAAGGAGGGGTGTGTGCTGGCCCTGTATCACTTTATCCTGTTTATGTCAGATCTAGCACCTCGGCTTGATCAGATTAACTCCCACCCACCACGCCTGGGTCAACTAACTCTCTCACCTATCTTATGCAGATGACGTGGTACTAATGAGCTTAACCAAAGTTGGCCTTAAGTCACTGACCAAAATGCAAGAATATGTTACTGCCAATAAACTGGAAATCAACATAGTAAAAACTAAAACAATGTTGATTCAACACCACCCTGTCCTTCCATATAAAATTTGGCTTGACGGAAAGCAGTTGAAAGAAGTAAACAGTTATAAGTACTTGGGAGTCCACATTGAAAACAGATTCAATTACTAGGAACAGAAAAAATACATGGTAAAAAAAGTTAACACCCTGGTATTTGCATTTTGTACATTGGCCCAAAAAATTGGAAGGCCCTTCCGTCAAACCATTATCTGTAATAGTCACAAAAATGCTCCCAACTGTAGCTTACACCAGGTCACCTTGTATGGGAAAGATGAGATACTATTGAATAGGTTGCAGGAAACCACTTTCAAAGCGGGTTTTTCGGCTCTCTCAAAATGCATCGCCGGCGCAGGTGCGTCTGGAATTTGGGCTTATTAATGAAACCTTAGGGAGAATGTATACTACCATAAAAAGCTGGTTCAGAATCAGATTAAATATAGGCCACTCACCACTCAATGATGCATTATGGTTCGCAGTTGAAAACGACACAAAATGTATGTATAATCAATACCTTTTTAAAGCTTTAATTTCGACTAGTACAGCTGAGTTATGGAATAAGAACTTACCTTTTAGAACCTTTAAACAAACAAATAATAATTCTGCAAAATTCAATTCCTTGTTGGTCGACAAAAATTGTTTCAGCCTACAATCACACGCTTGAATGGTGCTCAAATATTATGAAAACTTGAAACTAATACCTTATGTAAGCCTTACAAGAGATGGTTGATGGCACTTCGTTTTGGCCAGCTACCGACAATAGCAGATCAACCAAGCTGGAAACAAAACTGTCCCTCAGCATGCAGCCTTTGCGGTTATAAAAAAAGAGGATTTTATTCATTTGCCTTGTATATGCCCTTATTTATATACAGCACATGTCACTTTGTTAAGAAAAGATTTTATTGCTGGTGGGATTGGCACATGTAGGGCTGAAATGATAAAACGTCTTGATCCATCTGATCCCCAATTGAAACGTAGATTATTAAAGTACCTTTCAGTACATGAGCAAGCACTCAAAAATCATAGTCTGGTATGAACGAATAGTTTCGTTTTACAGTAACTGAAATTGATGCACTTTTCATCTTAAATGATCATTTTAAACAGTAGTCATGATATTCGATTGGTGATAAAGATACTATGTATGGTTTTATGGTATGGGTAGTTCCAACCTATTCACGTTATGTATTATGTGTTTTAATGGATATTTAAATATTGAACGTGTATATGTAACATTGTTACGATTTTAATTAACCAAACAATAAAGAATTGATATGATTTGATTTGGGTCGGCCTAGAGGTGCAGACCTTGTTTGTGCACTCTCACTGCCAGCTGCACTTGGCATGTAATAGCTGTTTCTCAAAGTGTCAAACCCATATCTTAGTAGACATAACTCACCTCTGAGATATGCTGTAGGTATGCCATAAAGCATGGTGCTTTGTGCTTAAAAGATTCAGAGATCACCGTTTGAGTTCAATAAGTGAGTTAAACATTTCCAGGCATCTATGCCAAGTACTACATAGAGTATGCCATCCATAAAGCAACTGACATACATGTTCATAAAAGCATAGAGCCTCTCTCTCGCCCAGTGACACAGCTGGAGAAGGTCTTATAGATTCAGACACATACTCAGAAACACCTTCTGTATGCAGTAATATCAAAGGCAGTTGCAGACACACCTGCTTACCCCTGTATTCCCTAACACAGGCAGTGAGGTATTTGTTCAGCCGCTTACATACATATTTAGAGAGCCATTATCTAATCGAGGTTTCATAATCTACCATAGTGCATTTCCCATTAATTAACTTAACTTGCATTCTTTTTTCATTTAAGCTGTGCCGTATTTTATATGTACTTAAGTGAAGGTAAAAGACCGAAAAAAGTTACAGAATATTTTATTTTTTGGCCACGCCTGTGACCCAGCCCCTCACGCTCGCTCTCCATGTCCCCTTTCGGCACAGCATCACAGTTCCCATACTGTTTTTTAATGCATTTCGGCAACTGGCGGCAAGGAGATACTTCTGGCTGCGCAGCGGCATTCGAAGTAGGAATATTAAGAAAACCTCAGAATATTTTGCAAATTGGCCTTATAATTTTTTACTACGTTATTGAATTGTGTCTGTAATCAGGTGTATGCATGGCAGCTACATACATTTATCTGGCGTTATTGCTTGTATCATTTTGTTAATAATACCGTCTCTAAACTTCAAAAGTCCAACATAAATACTTCTGCCTCTCTTTCACGATTCATTGTTGACATTTCTGCAGTAGCGTTTTCAGTAATAGCGTCACTTCGATTTTATAGTGTTTTTTTTCTCATCTTCTGAATTTTTGCTGATATGTTTCGTTGGGAATTGACAGCTCCTGCGCATTTTCTTGTCAAGAAATTTGAGTTTTTCTGAGCAATTCCCAAAGGGACGTGTGCCAAAACACTTAACAGATTAGTAGGTGACACACCTGCTGTTCTGGAAATTACTGCTGAAGCAAAAGTCCAAATGCACAACAACATTTTCTCCACATGCACGGATGCCTCCTTGCTGTTTTCTAGGATTTTGGACAGGATTCAATTTGCTGAGTGCTTGCCTCGTCTTGACGTTTTACGTCAATGCGCGTGCCATGGTCACGAAAAGAGAATGATTCAGAGCTCGCCCTCTGTTTACTGATTAGTTTAAATGTTTACATCGTTGTTCTCTCCCTGCCAAGGGCTGCACAGCAGTTTACGCAACATGCAATATGACAACCTACAACTTTATTTTAAAAGCAAATGATATGGGTCAACAGATGAGTGTAATTTTGTTGCCAGAAAAGGCATGCTGCAGGTGTTTGAAAAGCAGCAAAGTATAATTGGGGCTTGGCACCGCAAGCTTGAGCCCGCATGAGGATGCTCCACTGACTGTAAAAGCGGAGATGGGAAGCATTTTCCATAAAAGCTGAATAATTTCAAAGTGCTAGGTGAAGTAAATTTAGGCTCCTTAGTTGGATAAATCAGTTCCGGTCTGATTGGAAATGAGAGGGTTTAATCAAACATGCAAGTACTCAACACGGAGGAGTGTGCAGCCTGACAAACTGGTATCTCACTGTGAAGTACTTATGACAGAAGATGACTATCAAGCAGACACAACAAAGCAACTCCTCGTACCCACTGGAAGTGCGCAATCATTATAGCAGTTTAATGTCAACCAGATGTTGAGATTATGACCCAGCGAGAATTACAGAAAACAAAGAAGTTATAACATGGAACATGAAAATCCTCACCAAGAGCAAGCACTGATGCAGCCATTAGATTAGACTATTGCATGGTCCACGCTCACATGCAGTTAGATACACAGGGGCCTATTTGCAAACTGCATTTTGTACTGCGTGTAGTAGTTCTACAGTAGTACTACTCAAGTGCTACAAAATGCTATTCATGAACCTAAAGGCGGAGATTTCCGCCTCTCCTATCTTTTCTCTGCGGATATCGTTGGCACAGTGGCAGAGACCTTTGTACTAGTAAGACTACTTTTTATTAGTAAATGTGGGAAGGACAAGGGTGGGTGGCTGGAAAATGGGTTCTACTTACTCTGGGAGGAGGTTAAAGTAAGGAGGGGAGTAGGAAGAGACACGCTACTATAAACATTCACTGACAAAAGAGTAAGTAATTGCAATGCACAAACTGCACTTGTTACTACAGCTCTAACAACAACAGAATAGGCTTAAATTCACTCCAAAATTATATATAACTATTGCATAATTATTTTATAATCTAATAATAAACTTAATTTAACATTTAAATTAAACTTTTAAACTTTTGGTAAACTAAAAATAATATAAAAAGTAATTAATTTTACATATAATGGACAAAATGTAATACAAATTAAAAATGAAAATGTTACTGTGAGAGGGATTTTTTAAAAAGCTATTCTTTAAGACATAGGCTATAAATCAAAAAATGTATGTTTTTATTCATTATTTGACACATATTTAATTTAATGTGTTAATGTGCTGTAACGTTTTATTTTAATAGCTTTAAAGTTGATAATAAATAGTTTACACTACTTTACATTAATTTCTATTAAAAAAAATTCCATGCTGTTTTTAAAGATTACTAATAACGTATACTAGTAATAATCTAGATCTCTGCCACAGTGCCGGAGATCGCCATCTATGTGTGAAAGGTTACTAGTAGTAAGCATCCTATTGCTCCATTGCAGGCAGAGACATGTAGTGTATAGTTAGATGTAAACCTACTGTCCACAATAGTGAATAGAAAAAAAGTGTAGCTTTCCACGTCGGTGCAGAAGTAGATTTTACTAAATCTAAACATGTAAATGTACCTTTGTCATTCAAGTCCACAGTATCCACTCCCATATTATAATATCATTAATATGATCACAACATTTTATGCTGAGAGAACAATATACATAAAGGGAGCTAAGCATAGGCCAAAATACCTTCAGGCATCAACCCAAACAGAAAATCGGTCAAAGAGGCTTCCACGCACACATCACTAGACATACAGGATCTGATTACGATGCCAGTTGGACCGACTTCCATGGTCCTGTTGGAGGTGGTCAGATCATTGCAGTCATGTCGGAAGCAGTTGGTCCGACCACCGGAATACGATGCATTCATCCTGTACTGCGACCAACCACTGATAGACCGCCGACTCCAACAGTCTTTCTCCGACTGCCTAGATGGCTGTTGAAGACAAACAGCATCCACAAGGTAGTACAGGGATCTCCGACTGCCGTCCGAATTAGGATGTGGGTTTCCAATGACCCGACTGTGGCAGTCCGACTGACTGCCACAAGTCATCAGAAATGAAGGATTTGGGGTGCATACTCACCAAAATCTCCTTCTTTCCAGCAGTCTCCACCGTGGATCTCTTCCTTCAGGTCCCCCATACACCTGAGCAGCTGCACCTCGATGACTACAATCCTGTGGGCGCCGAAATCCAGGTAAGTCATTCGGGGGTATTTATCCCCGTTGACTGGACTGTGCACATTTTGCCACACTTCAGCAATGGGTTACATGGTGCACAAGGCATAACCCCACATATATCATTCATGTGTGTACAATTCACATGTTTTCTGTGATTTTGTATGCATTTGCAGCAACATATTCGAAGATATGTGCTTTGCCGTAGATGCGACAGCTGCAGTAGCAGAGGTTGCATCGTAATATGGCGGGGGAAACTTCCATGTCTTGCCGGTTGGAAAGGGCCCGTGAAGACAGCGGTCAGGCGGTCGGTCCGACCGGCATCGTAATCAGGCTCATAGTCAGCCATGCACACAGACCAGCCGACATGTTACGTTATGCTGTTGCTTGTACACTGATTATGCTACTCTAATACGGCCTCAAAGTGCTAGAGGTAAAAGAGTAGCAAAAAGAAGGGAGAGAAGGAGGGCATGAAAAAGGAAGCCTGTGTAATCAATCAATGATGAGCTGAATTGAGTAGCCTACATTGGAAATTTAGTTAGCAAGAAGGAAGCAGAAAAGAAAAGTAGAGACTACTAGAAGGAGGGTGGGAAGGAACTAGCAGGGAAGGAGAAGAAGCAGAATTCATGTGGATTCGAGAAAACAACGTACAGATTCAAAGTGCAATGATCAGTTATAAACTGTAACAAAATTCTTTTTTAGTTGAGAGGGTAAGTACTCACCTCAAGTAGTAATCACAATGGTTGTCAGTGTAAACCACTAAAGTCACTAAATAAACCTGAGCTCAACCCCCAGTAGCCATGGCACAGAGCAGACAGGCTTAACTTAGAGGCAATGTATAAAGGTTTTATGCAGTATAAAACAGTAATAAAGTGAAAATCCCAAAACAAATTTTGAAATTTCGAAGAGCATTTAGTAAAAGAAATGACATCAAAGTGACAAAATGCAATAAGGGTAACCGGACATCTGAAGTTTTACATTTTCAAGTAGAAATATCGCCAAGAAGCACAAAGTGCTAATGATAGCCAATAGTTGTGGCGGTAAAACTGGTCCTAAGTGCTATTTGATGATTGCCACAATGGAGTGTGGGTTGGATAAACTAACCTGGTCCGTCCTGATCAAAGATTTTACCTTCTGACTTTAGTCCTTTAAGGCCCAATCCACCACAGGAGTAGACTTCTAAAGCCCACCAGGACCTCAGGGAAGGCACTTAGAGACTCACAGGGTGGCACGAATAGGCTAACAGATGGGTCCAGTCCAGGTCGAGTTATCACTGATCAGCTGGGGGAAAAGGCCTCTCATAACTTGTTGTGACCCTGTAGCTTTAACAGGAAGTCTACATTATGACTATTGGAGTCCACTTCTTTGTCCTAGGTACAAGAGAGAGATCTGGTCCAGTCTTCTAGGCTCCTCTCAGGTCTCACACAGCGGTTAAGCCCTCTTTGGATCTTCTACAGCCCCAGGAGTATACTGAAGTGGGTGCCTGGAGATGTCACATTTATGCCTGGCATGAGCTAATGAGTAGGAATGACCCCTGGGGACGCCTTAACCAATGGGGTGAAGGGGGGTGTGGCCAAGCAGGCTACAATGGCGGACGTGCTGAGCTGAGGCTCCTACACCGGGCATGAATCTCCCCAGCCACAGAGTGCCTAGCCGATGCAAAACGAGCCCACAGCTGTCGGAATGCCACAGGAACCCAACGCTGGGCTCCTCACCACGATAACATTGTGATTTCCAGTAGAAACGAGTCCAGAACAACTACGGCTCCGAAAGCAAGATGGCGGCCACCGGAGCCCGAAGCTGACACTCGATCGAGCGAGCTCCGTGATTAAGCTCTGGACCTAACAGCCGCGCTCGAGTTGAGCAACGACCGCTTAGGCACTGTAGCGGAATGGCTGGCATCCCGAGAAAGAGGAGCGAAGCAGGAGGCAGATACAAGCCAGTGCTGACCCCTCGCTCCATCCCCTCCCCCCACACCGGGAATCAACGGGTGTAGGCGAAGAACCAGACATACGCCCAGCGAGGACGTGTTGTGGCACAAAAACCCCCCCGCCACTGCCCCGGGGAACAGCAAAAGTATGTGGATGAGACCGGGTGTCCAGGAAAACACTGAGCGCGTAGGGGTCAGGCACACCTGTAGTCAAGATGGCGACCGTCCAGCAACTCGGACGACCCCGGTGACTGGCACGCACCTCAACACCCAGCGAGAGGGGCCCCAGTAGCATAGCCTCGGCCCCAAAAGCACTCAACAGAAGACCGGACGGAGTGAGAGGTGCTGCACGTAGGGAGGGCCGGCAAGGCACTCACGAAGGACAGGCGTGTCGGCCCCCCTCCCCCTTCCCCCAACACAGAGCGGATGACAGTGCGCCACGCGGCTCAAAAACCATCTCCATAACCCAGCGGTCAACGGAAGCTCTCGCTATTATGCGGCACAGTTTAGAGCCTGGGCAGGGAAGTGGCAACCAAAACGCTACAATCCAAGCTGGGGCCCAACATGTCTGGAGACAAGATGGCGACCAACAAGCGACAATAATGGCCCCGGCGGATGGCGTGCACCTCTGCATACAATGAGAGGGCACCTCAGCAGCAGCATACCAGCTACGACAACAACCGTCAGTAGGCCACGCAAGGTGATCGACAGCACACGGAGTAAGGGCTGATAGACACTCGTGGAGGCCCATTGGGCCGCCCCAACCTGCTGGTGATTTCTAGAATTGGCGCACACCCCCACGAGAGCCAAGGAACTACAAGGAGACAGCTCCAAGAACGAGCAGCCCTCCAGTGCACGTCCCTAGAGAGAAGGCGCCTACAGCCCTCACGCACCTGCCTACTAAGCCAACGGAATGCTATCCGCATCAGAGTCCCCCCCAGGCAGCTACCCTCTCATCCTGAGAAGGGGTACAACCCTTCCTAAAGGCCACATGAACCCCAGGCCGGCAAAATGGGAAAACAACGTGCCACAGCAAGCTCAGCGATGTCAGGGACATCACAAGACACCTCTACTGGCGAAAGACCACCACTTAAAGCTGCAACAGTCCCAGCAGAACTGACCCTCTTAGAAAAGATGGACAAAGTGCTTGCAGCTATCGAACACTCCAGAGTTTCAATGGAGGAAAGGCTCGGTACCTTAACCACAGACATCAGCCTGCTCCGGGACGACCATCGCAAATTGCCAGAGAAAGTGTCCGATGGGGAGAAAATCATTGCCACCATGCAACCCTCAATAGACACACACCAAGAGACCCTGCAGACCCTGCTTGGTCGAATGACCACCTTGGAGGAGCGTATTGATGATCTTGAGGGTCGCTCGAGGCGATGCAACATTCGAGTCTTAGGACTACCGGAGGGAGTCGAAGGCACTGACCCCGTAGTGTACATGGAGGCATGGACTAAATCATTCAGTCCGGCCACGGAGCACACAGCATTCTTCTCCATCGAAAGGGCCCACAGGGTACCGGCCCACAGACCCCTGCCTGGCGCCCCACCTCGTCTGATGCTGGCAAAATTCCTACACTTCAGGGACCACGACGCGGGACTCAGAGCAGCCAGACAGCATGGCCCCATCCACATAGAGAACAAACAAATAATGCTCTTTCCGGACTACTCCCGAGCAGTGCAACGCCAACGGTCCTCATTTCTTGAAGTAAAGCGCCGTCTCAGGCTGGAAGGAATACAATACTCCTTGCTGTCTCTGGCCCGTCTCAAAATTATGCGTGAAGGTTCCTCCATATTTTTCACAGATGCAGAGGAAGCCAATGACTGGTAAGACCAACATTGCCAGAAACACCCCATCGCAAATGCTAAGTTTGTTAGACGCCCAAAGAAACAGCGCACCAGCAGACGCCGGTCAAAATGACAAAACAGAAGAAAAGACTCAGACATGCACACCCAATCTATGGGCTCACCTGACCTGGAACAAATCATACAGGAACGACGAAAAGTACTGCAAGCAGCAGCAGATCTCAGACCCTCCTCACCAGCAACGGACATGGAGAGAGGCCCACACATTTTCTCTTCGGGACAGGAAGACGGCAGTGAAGGATCGATATCGAGGGCGGACTCGGTGACCTCACCACTGGTTACACCACAGACTGCTGATACACTAATATGAATGGACTCCAGTAGATCATAAAGGCAGGATAACCCTGAAAGTCACATTATAATGTAACTCGAGGTATGTGATCAACTGAGCTGCATGTCTAGCGACCAAATGCTTTTTCATTAGGCTACCTAGCGCAAAATGATCCTACAATTACCCCTAGTGAGAGCCATCTCGCTGTCATGCTCCGCGACCCCACACTACGTTAAAGTTCTCTTCTTACACAAGAGTAAGTTTGGACGTATCACTTGTTGCGATAGGTCCCCAGTATTGGGATTGTTCTCCACCCCAGTTGTCTCTCCCCATGATGTCGTACACCACTACCCTGTATTCCTACCCGCATACGACTGAGGGGCCACAGCTGAACCAGGGCAGAGAGATCAGCCCAAGACAAGGAGGTGGGTTAAAACTCGGCGCCGCACCTGACCATACTACCCTTCCTAGAACCCCCCCAAATATCACTTGGCACATAAAGGAAACTTTACCATCCTCACACTAAATGTGTGAGGAATGCACATGGCATGCAAGCGTTACTCAATATATGCGTATATAAAGCAACAAAACGAGCAGATTGCGCTGCTGTAGGAAACCCACTTAGTAGCAGGAGAATTGGAAAAACTGCGCAAGCACTGGTGCGGGATATTCTGCGCCACAACATACTCAGCCTATGCACGAGGGACCCTTATCTGGATTCGACCGGGGGTCCCATACCAGGAACTATCTAGAACAATTGACACAGAGGGCCACTACACTCTTTCACAGGGGCTCCTGGACGGTCAACCGGTAGTCCTGGAAAGCATCTACGCACCAAACACAGACCAGAGTAAATTCTGGGACGCACTCTCACACCCATTAAGCTTACACACCCAAGCACCATGGATCCTAGGAGGGGATTACAATTGCGTACAAAATATGTTTTTAGACAGATCCTATCCCCCTCACCCAGCCTCCCCAATAATAGCACAGGCCAAACGCTTTGCAGCAACTCACTGGTCCCTAACAGACGCGTGGCGCTCCAAATACCTGGATACACGGCTTTACTCATTCCACTCGATTCCACATGATCACAAGGTCCGCCTAGATAGCTTCCTCTGCTCCTCCCCCATACTACCCAAGACACAAGAATCTGAATATCTGGGAAGAGTACTGTCTGACCACGATGCCCACACGATCACCCTGGCATGGCGACCACCCACACCACCGGTCCCCACCTGGCGGCTATCCAAAGAATGCCTGGACGACCCAGTGTTTAGGCAACTCGAGCAGTGCACATTAGGAATTATTTCCGCGAGAACACACACACTGCCAACACCCGTGCAATGGAATGGAACGTGTTCAAAGTTGTAATTAGAGGCACATGCATACAGCACATTACAGGAGTGCGTAAATCCCTAGAGCGAAGCATAACCGAAAAGGAATGCACACTGGCCACGTTAACCCAAGCAGCAGATAAAAATGAGGCCACGCCGACCCAAGTAGCGGAAGCTAAAACCGCTTATGCAGAGGCACTAACCGACCTCTGCAGGTATAATTTTAGAGGGCATGCAGCTAGGGTGCACAGGGAGGGAGACAGAATAGGTGCGCTGCTGGCGTGGTGAGTGAAACCGGACACAACCCTCCCACTGGTCACAGCGGTACGGAACACAGTGGGCACCCTAGTCCATTCACAAGCTTCCATCCTGGAAGTCTTCCTGCAATACTATACACAGCTATTTGCAGCCTCCGACCCAGCAGACTCAGAACTGCTCAACAGATTGTTTTGGATGTGCATCCCTTACCTCGCATAGTACAAAGCGACCGACACACCCTAGATGAACCCATCACCGCGGTAGATGTCACACAGGCGCTACAGACCCTGGCTACATGTAAGGCTCCCGGGCTAGACGGCCTTCCACTAGAATTTTTCCGCACCTTTTCAGCGCACTTGGTCCTCCAACTGGTGAAACTGTTCCAAGCGGCCCTAGATAAGGGAGAGCTACCACAATCCATGTGCGAGTCAGTTATAGTCTCCTTCCTCAAACCGGACAGAGACCCCCCACGTTGGCTCATATCGGCCCATAGCCCTATATCAGCAGACTACAAAATATTGGCGGATAGATATTCCACAATCCTCCCAACGCTGATACATCCGGACCAGTGTGGATTTGTGCCAGGGAGAAACACATTCTATAACATAAGACGCCTGTTTCATGTCCAGGATCAGGTCCGGAACCACTTCCCCCTTGCGGCGTGCTTGGTCCTGGACCTGGAAAAAGCCTTTGACACCCTCCTTTGGCCCTACCTCTTGCAGGTCATCCAGCGGATGGGTGTGGGACCCCGCCTGCTTGCATACACTAAGCTCATATACTCCAAGCCGACCTCCAAGGTGAAACTTGGACACCATATGTCACCGTCATTCCCAATACTCAGAGGCAGGCGCCAGGGCTGCCCGCTCTTCCCTTTGCTTTTTGTAATGGCGATGGAGCCACTTGCGATCCGCCTCCGTAAGGAGAGAGAGAGTTGGGGCATCCCAATGGCAGAAACGATCCACGCAGTACCATTATACGCGGATGACGTGCTTATCTACATCCGTGACATCACTTCGGATCTCACTCCAATTTTTAACGCACTACGAGACTTTGAGGCGGTAGCGGGCCTAAGGGTAAATTGGGCCAAGTCCACAATATATCCACTCTCAGACAGCCTCCCCCCAGAAAATACAATTGGGCGGCATAGACATATCATGGAGCGCCCGGGCGGTACGATACCTAGGAATACAGCTGTACCACACGCCGCAAGACATGTATGAAGGAAAGCACTGCAGGGCACTGGCCTGGATCTGATCCTCCGTGAACTTCTGGAAGGATCTCCCCTTGGCCCCCATTGGGAAAATTACAGTGGCCAAGATGATATTGGTCCCGCGATTATTATATTACTTCACAAACCTCCCAGTGGTCCCCCGCGTCCCTTCTTTTGTGAACTGGATACCCTCCTCGGTACCCTTATCTGGGGATCAGGACGTAGGCGAATTGCTCTCGCCAAACTGCAGTTACCTATGGACCGGGGAGGTCTGGGTGCCCCTTCCTTCGAGGCATACTTCCTTGGGGCCCAACTACAATGGGTGTCACGGTGGACAGCAGGCCACGCGTTGGGGGAAACCCACACAAACACAGGACCTATTCCAATCCCTGTCATACACCGCATGCTATTAGCGGGAGCTGAACCAATACAGGAGTGCCCACTCCAGGTGATGGTGGCATGCACATGTCTGAAACGGGTACACAAGATGAAACGGGAGGCCCCCATCCAACCACTGGTAGGATTTCCCAAAGGCCGTGCTCACTACACGGAGCGAGCGCTACGTGTGTGGACTGAGCACTCGGTCATGGAGGCGGGCTCCCTCTATGTGAACGGGCAACTACAGACATTTGCGGAACTTGCTACGGACACGGACCTCCCAAGAGGACAATTCCTCTTACACAGACAGCTACTAGGAGACTGCCGCCGCGTATGGCACAAATAGGCACAGAGCCGCCCACACACCCTGATTTACATGCAAACCTACAGATGGGCCCCGGTCGACACTTGGTGACTTGGTTATATAAGGTGGTGAGAGCACTGAACACAATCACCCTCACTCCACTTTGTGAGAAATGAGAAGCAGAAATCTAGAGACCACTCCACGACAAAGAATGGGAGAGGGCACTCGAGTTCCCCAAAAAAGTGTCCCGCAACTACAGCTTCAAAAAATATACAATTCCACATACTACACCGCACCTACCTGTCACCCAAAAAGCTCCAACACTACTACCCAAATACGTCCTTCACTTGCCCTAGATGCCCAGAACCCAATGCATCCTTTCTCCATATGTTTTGGGACTGCCCAATGCTCCGAACCTATTGGACCACAATACACGCCACCCTCCTGGCTGTAACAGGGCTTACAGACATTCATACATGGGAGGCCTGCGTGCTAGGCATAGCCAAGCGTCGAAAACACCAAAAAGTAGAGACACGCTTCGCATCCCTAGTGATCCTATTAGCCAAGAGAAGTATAGCAATGCACTGGAGAGCGCCTGGGGGGCCACTGTTGGCGGCCTGGAAAGGAGCGGTGGACAAGTGGGGAGCGGCAGAGGAGGAGGCCCTAAGATCAGAAGAAATTAAAGGCACTCGCAAGTGCCACATATCCATGCAATGGGCGTTATTACTCCACTCCTTTAAGCAGGAAGCAACAGACGAGCCACCGGCGTGAGACACCGTCCCCTATAGAAGAGACACATCATGAGTCAGCCTAGCGCAACCCCCCTTAAAGTTGACATGAAGCAGGGTGTGGCCCCAAGCCGAGCACGTACAGTAACCAGCACACTCCGGTTTGACATTCCCACCTCACATCAAGTTTCACATAGTTCAAAGACCAAAATTGACAAATCAGCCCACCGGCCCCCGTCATAATGTGATATCTCATATACAGTGAACCCCAGTTACAGTTACCCTTGTTGAAGAGTTACGTTCCTCATTAAAAACACAATAAGCGGTGTACCCCAACACCAGCAACGCAGAGCAGCACAGGAACCATGGTACATCAAGTAGACAATGCCCCGAGCTCTCATGTGGCGAATTAGCATGTCCCCCATAAACAGCTGAGATATTCGGTTAAATATGATCTATGTCGCTACTGACAGCTGACACAACTGTATACCAGATGATACGATCTAAATATGTACTGTGATTATCTTATGGTCATATACGATGTATGTATTCTGCGAAATAACGAAATGTCAATAAGAATGATTTTACAAAAAAAAAAAACAATGGGGTGAAGGATCCAGTGGCAATTCCTACATCATTTTCGAGATGGCTGAAGTCTTTGGTAACACTAAACATAGGCTCCTAGGGCTGGGGGTGTGATTGGGGAGTGTACTATGGTAATCTTAGTGTCCTTCCACACAGATCAAACACTAAAATCCAGTTTTAGGCAGTCCCTCTACTACCAACAAACTCAGAGACAAAAGTCTGGTAGGACAAGGCTGAGCTTTCAGCAACTTGACAATGGCTACTGCTGCGGCCTCGCGGATAGCTATCTGATGTTTTACTGTGTTTGAATTTGCGATATTCTTAAACTAAAGCTCACCATTTTTAATTCGATTCTTACCTGACTGACTTGGGCAGAGGCTTGCTCCGTGATTCGGCCGAGTGCCGAATGTACTTCCTGGGGCACGCCCAGTGGGGGCAGCCAATCAGCAAAACGGGAGGAGGAGTAAGGCTGCAAACCGACCATTTAATGCCGGTCGCAGTGCGGGAGCACAGAGGATGCGCGCTGAGGGCGCACCGGCGCGCCAAAGGCAAGCCCGTCTGCGCCCGTCCGTGCCCATCCAGGGCCCGGGGCCAGTCAATATGCCCAATTCTTGACATACACCTCGAGGGAGCTCAAGCAGCTCCACTCCACAAACCTTCATCTGAATCCCTTCACGGGCCCCAAACTGATTAAATCAAATATCATGAAACTCAGGGACGCTTTCCTTGAATTTGATAACTGTTCCCCTGTTAGGACATACACTCAAAGGCAAGACAGCCAGGGGACCCATGAACTAATAATCACGTACTTAAACACACACTCCCTAGTAAAACATAAACTGGATATATTTCATCTCGCAGACTCTACAAAGCTTGATATTCTTCTGCTAACTGAAACCTGGCTTACCCCAGAATCAACTCCAGACATCTTGGCCGCTCTCCCAAACAAATATTACATTCTTCAGGCCAACCCACCAGGTGATAAAAAAGGAGGTGGGGCAGCCGCCATAATTCGTAAAGATTTGAACTTTACTAGACTTACCACTTTGGACATAACCTCAGTAGATAATCTAGTTATTAAACTAGATTCAGCTTTGGCACCTTTAATCTGTGTATTGCTCTACAGACCCCCCCAGAGCATGCCGCTCTTTCCTCAAAAACTGGGTGAACAGATGGCCCATTTAACCATTAATCATGCAAACATTTTGCTCAGTGGCGGTTTTAATTACTGGGCCAATGACATGGCGGGCGGCCCACACTCCGCCAAAATGACTGATCTACTCAACGAGTTGAATCGCACTCAGCATGTAGCATCCCCTACGCACATTAAGGGACATATCTTAGATCAAATCTGGACATCCAGTCTTGCAATATCCGATTTGACAGTGTCCCCATGCACATGGTCCGACCATTTCTTAATAAAACTCGTGATCTGTAATGCAATCACAGGTAAACCCTCAGCCAAAGGAGGCCTGAAGGCAAGGAAATGGAACAATGTCAACATTAATGGCTTTTGCAACTCATTGGCAGATACAGCTCTCATTAATCAGCTATCTGTTGATCTCGACCTTAGTGCAGAAATTGTGACAGACCGGCTATCTGCAGCTAGTAACAAACATGCCCCTCTCAGGATAATTAGAGCAGCAAGGCGCCATGAGGCACAGGGATGGTTCTCTGAAGACCTAAAAATCCAAAAGCTGGCCTTGCACCAATTAGAAAGAAGATGGAGACGGAACTACTCCCCCGACAAGAAAGTCACCTACTTAGCTCAACTAAAGAACTATAAGAAAGCGATCCAAGTCACTAAGGCTAATTACTTCTCTGCGAAGAATATGAATTCTACTAACAAATCAAAAGACATATTCTTAATTGTCAATGAGTTATCCAACCATGATAGAGTCACAATAAAACCATTGCCATCCCAGTCACTCTGCAACTCATTGAATGTCTTCTTCATTGACAAAATTGCTAAGATCAAATCCAGCATCATCGCAAGTCCTGCATATGAGGTCCTGTCTACTGCCTCGAGGAACCCTCACTCCCTATATCAATTCCCAGTGATCAGCAGTGAAGCCTTCCTGTAACTCCTGGGCAGGGTTAAATATGGTTCCCCCACTGATAGCTGTCCACCACACATTCTTAAGGAAGTGTTTACAGTAAACCCTGCACCGGCCCCCCGTCTTCTGAATGAATCACTGAAGCAGGGCTGTGTTCCTAGAGCCTTTAAAAACGCTACCATAGTTCCCCTTCTGAAAAACCCTGGGGCTGACTCTCTGGCCCTACTTAACCACCGTCCTATATCTCCGCTTCCCTATCTGACTAAGATATTGGAATCCCATGTAGCGAAATGCTTATGCACATTTATTGAACAGTCTCAGTTCCTTGACCCCCACCAAGCGGGATTTCATCCATCTCACTCTATGGAGATTGTCATTCTGACGGTATTGGATGAACTAAAAAAGGAAGCTGACAGGGGCACCACTCAGGCCTTGGTGCTGCTAGATCTTTCCGCGGCATTTGACACAGTCGACAATGCAATTTCGGGTCAGAGACGCTGGACTCCAGGGTCCAGCCCTTGACTGGGTCATATCCTTTCTGGAAGATCGGTCTCAATCTGTTCGTCTGTCTCACTTTATTGCTCCTGAGGTTAAGTCCAACTGTGGGGTGCCACAGGGATCGTCACTATCCCCGCACTTGTTTAATCTATATCTACTCCCTTTGATCCGATCCTTAAGGGAACGTAAGGTGAACACATTTAACTATGCAGATGACCTACAACTTATATTCACCATCAATAAGACACCACCCAAGTCCATCTCTGACTTTCAGACTACCTTGCTGTACATCAGTATCTGGATGAATAGCAACCATTTAAAGCTAAATTCGGACAAAACCGAACTGATTTTGACTGGCAGCACTGAGAACCCCTGGAGTTCACACTTTTGGCCTACATAGCTGGGCTCTCCTCCAGTTTCATCCCCTTCAAAGAAGAGCCTTAAGGTCACAATCAACAATGACTTGTCAATGAAGTCCCAGATTGGAACAGTAGTCTCCACCGGATTCTTCCAGTTGCGTAGGATTAGGAAAATCAGTAGATTCCTTCCTAGAGAAACACTGGTGCAAGTTGTCCTAGCCCTGGTCATTTCCCATATAGACTACGCAAACTCCCTGTATCGTGGGTTACCAGCGTATTTAGTCAGGAAACTGCAGCTGGTGCAGAACCAGGCTGCCAGATTGATCTTCCAGCAACCAAGATGGCAACATGCCACCCCTCTTATGCAGAAGCTACACTGGCTCCCAATACCACAACGCTGTGCTTTTAAAATTGGGTGCCTTATCTTTAAATCTCTACAGGATGTGGGCCCAAACTTCGTCTCCAACCTCATTACGAGACATGTACCCAAGCGCAATCTGAGATCTGCCCACATGAACTTACTGGTCATTCCCCCCTATAAACGGAAGAGACTAGGTGGCAGCAGGTTCGCAGTGCTGGCTCCCCACTTCTGGAATGCCCTCGCCTTTGAAATCAGATCCTGCATAGACCTACCTGTATTCAGGAGACTTCTCAAGACATGGCTCTGTGTTCAGGCATCTGAATAGATCTACCGGGGCCCAGCTACTCCTATACTAGCGTCAAGAAACCAATTGGTGTACGTGCGCTTAAATAAATAATTTAACATAACATAGCATACACACAAATTGTTTTGGTATTCTGTTTCCCTCCTTTGAAGTGAGCCCCAAATGTCATATGAAAAACTCCAGCAGACCTGTCAATCCGCTCTTGTCACTCCAGGAGGATCTGATCTGACACTGTGATGTCAGCAAGAGGTTCCCTTTGAAAGAGACCAGTCTGGCTGGACAGACAATACAAGGGTGCAGGCCTGGGTGTTAGCTACATCTACTTATGGCAGGGTAGGCCTCTTTGAGGTTAATCAAATCCGTGGGCCCAGACCACAGGCCATCCTATCAAGGGCACAACCCCACCTCCAACATCCAAAGCCTTTTGTCCCTGTCCTGGGAGCAAGTTCACACTTCATTCACAACCATTGAAATGCTAATTACTGGCTAGCGCAAGGGAGATAGAAAAATGTAGATTTAGCTTCCAGGGACTTCTGGCTGGGCAAATGTGACTTTCTAATAGGCATCTTTCGAAAATGTTTATGGCTAATTCGCTTTCTCTAGTGAATTGGGCTTGTAATAAATAGTCCAAAGAGTCAAAAGATTAGATTTGGAGCTATTTTAGAGGTTTTATAAAGTGCTCAGTTACCCCAGTGTGGTTTCCCGGCACTAACACATCAGGGTAGGTCTGTTCTGGTCACACTAGATCATCAGTGGGCGGTTTCTCAAACTTTCAGGGAGCTCGTTCCAAAGCTTAGAGCCCTGAAACGCAAAAGACTGTGTGCGTTTGACTAAAGAAACCACGCACTGGAAAAGTTCCCTGGAATGGAGGATCCAGGAAGGTTGGTAGGCTTTCACAAGTTCTTGCAAGTATTGTGGGCCTACCGCTGCTCTTGATTTGTGCACATAGCACAAGGTTTTGAACTAAACTCTTTTCTCTAATGCAAGTCAATGTAGTTCCCGTAACAGACCAAAAGCAAAGGTATTTTTCGGGAGTCTGATGAGCATCCTTGACACCGAGTTCTGGACCACCTGCAACCATTTAATGGCCACTTTGTCTGCTCCTAGGTATAGTACGTTGATATAATCCAGCCTGAACATTATGAGCGTCTGAGTCACCTCTTTTGAGCTGGAAATGGGAGCTGCCAGATAATTTTTAAACTTCATATTGTATTCCAGTGCTTTCTAATGGCACAGCCAACCCTACTACAGTGAAAATAGTTTTGAGAGCATTTTCATTGTGAGGACATGTTTAACATTAAAGTTTTACATGTCCTACTGTTAAATACCGTGTTCCCTGCCCTACGGGCAATAAGGCCTACTTAGGTGTGACTTATAAATATTTAAAAAGAAAAGCTTAGCCCTATAAACAAGGGTTCACTTTGAAAGGTTGAATTTGCAGTTTAAAACTGCACACCTAGGCTACAATGGTAAGTCTGGAAACATGCTTCACAGTACCACTGCAGTGAATGGCACATTGAGTGCTGCAGTCCACTGGTAGCATTTTATTTACCAGCACTTAGTACATTTGGTACACATATATTAGGGAGTTACAAACAAATTAAATTAACCAATCTGGTGTATATGAATTCCATCATGTCGAAAGAAGGAGTACAAGCACCTATAGTTAGCAGGGGCAACGCGCACAGAGTCTATAGCTCAAAAAACATAGGGTTCAGTAGAAAGGACAAAAAAATCCCGGGTGACCCTCCAGAATGGGCACATTTCCAACAGTAACCATGGTAGACTGTTAAACAGATTCTGGGGCAAGCCATGTTCACAATCTAACAAACAGAGATTAACCCACAGACAACACACATAGAAAGTCAAACATAGTGTGAAACTAACCAAAGTACATCAGACAACACAAAACCAGGCAAAAATAGATGGGTGCGGGGAGACATGCATAGAGGAATAAATAGAGGGGTGGAAGCTGAGTGAATTAAAGTAGGTTTCATGTTCACTTAACCACTTCATGTACACCAAGCAGGATGTATTTTGGCATAAACCTTTTTCTTTACAGACCATGTCATCAGTTTCATCCAAATGGGTATAATAAAGTTTCCAGATCTTAGAAAACAAGTATCTGTTGAACAAACGTTCCCACCAAAAATATGGCCCCAATGCACTTGGGTTAAGCAAGCAACTGACTGATCTGTTTTTATGTTCCTGCTTTCAGACAAACTAAGGGGCCAATTCCGATTCGGGCCGGAAATCTCTCCGACCGAGCCGGACTCGGAGAGATTTCCGACCGAATCGGACCCTAGAAGCCCGACCGAACGAGTGCGATGCGCACGTATGCCATCGGACTCGATTCGGTCGACTCCCATTGAAGTCAATGGGAGCCAGTCGTATGACGCGTACACGGGCTCCCATTGACTCAATGGGCACGACGCGAACAAGGGCGCCCCCTACAGCGAGTACGCGTCGATGCGGGTCGCGCCGTACATGCACGTGTAGGGGGGACCCATGGCTCCCCCCTGTGTGCGACTCGCACGGCTACGCGTACAGGGGGGTCCGACACGGACCCCCAAAGTACGGCTCCGACTGCTCTTTGGAGCCGGAGTGCGCGGCTCGGTCGGACTGCTCGCGGCGCGCATCGTACTTACCCGGCCGGGGAACGTCTCCATTGCGCGGTGCGAGTCGAGTCCGAGCGAGTCGGTCGGTGCGGTTCGAGCCGGGAACGAGTCGGTCGGAGCGGTCGGGACGCCCGGACGAGTCGGTTGGCGATTTCGCATCGTACTCGCTCGCCCGGACGCGCGTACGAATCAGTCGGGAAATAGGGCTCCGAATCGGATCCGGTTAAGCCGAATCCGATTCGGAGCCCTACCGGCCGAGATCGGAATCGGCCCCTAAATGTGTCTTGCTATTTGGCACGTGGATGACAAAATGCAATCTAATTGAGTTTAATTAAATTACTATGCCAAACATACCATTGTAATGTTATTTTAGGGTTCTTGTTTTCAAGTACATTACATGTATTTTTTACAGTGTTCGACTTTCAGGATAATTTTTCTTCTTGCTGGAAATTATGTTCATGGAATGGATTTCTATGAAGGGATGAGGGGTATAACAGACTGCTCAGCAGTTTGAACAACGGATGTATCCAGTGTACATTCATATGGCTCACAAAACAGATGGTTGTCTTAAAATACTCTGTCTAAACTGCACTTGTTTCTATCAACACAAAAGGGCCCCCAATGAACACAACGGGTATACTGAATTAGAATATGTGAAAGCTGATCTCCATTCCAATGCTTGTATATTACTTTTGCTCAACCAATCATAGCGTCAACACTAGCTCACTCCTGTATATCATATACAATTATTTGCTGTGAACGTAAAAAGGCATTTTGCAGAAAAACAGACATGGTTATATAAGAGAAACCCAAAAATATTGCTTTGAATATAGAGGTCTCAGTCCACAGGGATTATTCTTCCATGTGAAAAGAAAAGCACAAGGTGATGAAATACCTGCCAATACTATCAGAGGTCAATAATATTTGAACCACAAAAATAGACTCAGTTGAAGAAAATAAGGAACAAAGCAACATAAACAGTGCCAGATTTTTTAGCTGGAACAAGATTAATCATGGAAAGCTTAAAGGAAAACCTGGGCTATTTAATGAGTGGACAAGATACAAACTTCAGACAGAAGCCATCATTGATACAATGCAATTATTAGGAAAAACACATATCAATTTTAAGAGATGAATCTGTAAAATTACCCAAACAAATGAGAGTCTCAAATGATAAGATAAGATGCTTTATTTGCGTGATTAATTAAAATCATTGCAACAATATACATTAATAAAAACATGGGCAAATGAGTGGGATTTCAGGTTATCGAGTTTTACATGCGCCTTAGTTCCCATATGAAATTCAAAAGAGAATGGTTAAAAAAAAATTCAAAGTAACATCGGTAGTGTGTTATGGTTCCAAGTCCCTGGCTTGGTTGAGATCAGGAGCCAGTTCTATGTACAAAACAATCGTTGATCCGAAAGGGAGTAAAGTGCAAGTTCTGTGTGCCAAGTTCACAGGTGAAAGAATTTCCAGCGCAGTTAAAACCCAGAGATTGGAGGCCTGGTTGAGATCGGGAGCCAGTTCTATGTGCAAAAAAATCGCTGATCAGGAAGGGAGTAAAGTGCAAGTTCTGTGTGCCAAGTTCACTGATGAAGGGGTTTCCAACGCATTTAAAACCCAGAGAGTGGAGTAGTTTTTGGTTTATGGCTTATTCAGGTCCCAATCCCTAACTAGAGGTGGGTAAGGTGCAGGTTCTGTTGCCGAGTTCAGAAATCAGAGTAAGAATAGTGTCCAAGCTCTGTGTGCAAAGATCGCAAATAGAAGAATTTCCAGTGCAGTTGAGGCCCAGAGATCATCTGTTGCTGAGTTGTTGGAGTCCTTCTCCTCCCCAGGAAGTCTCAAATGAGGCTCATTGTTTCCATCATCTATAGGCAAATCATAGCCCCACTTAGACATGAACCAAAAAGAGTTGTGCTTACTTAAGACTAGATATTGCTACTGCCGTAGTCAAAGAGTAATGTATGGTTTTTTTGGGGAATTTTATATAAGCGCGAACTAGACCCGAAGGTATCAGAGCGCTTTACATGAGCACCAGTTAAGTCACAGATGGACACATTCATTTTTGTTAGGCACGGGTAGTTTAAGTGTTTTGCCCAGAATCACAGAATGTTGAGCGTCCCTGCTGAGACTCGAACCCGGTTCCCCTGCTCTGAGGTCGACCGCCTTAGCCGTTAGGCCACCTTCTCTAATCGATATTGCCTACTCCCCATGAATACCATTGCCATTGCTACTTTGCATTCATTTATTGATTCCTTTACTTTGAATGTTTTGTATAATGGTAACATATCACCATTGTCCACTTTGAAACAACAGAAAGGGAAAGAGGAAGTTGGCAGCGGTGGAGGAAAAGATGGGAGATGGGGTGGACAAAGGGGTGAATGTATGAATCGAGAGAGCAGCTAAATAGAATGGATAAGGGATCAATGTCTAGGCAGGAAGAGCAGGTGAAGGGAAAAGGATAGGCATAAATAAATGAGAGACAAGGGCCACTTTAAAGGACCATAACTAAAAATAGATTTTTCTTAAATTTGTGCCACAGTGGTATCCTTGGGTCACTTTCAAGCATTTAGGGACATTTAGGGCCATAAGTTATAACCCAGCTAGAGTATTGTGCATTAGACTGGTAAGAAAGCTAAGGGCCTTATTATGAGTCTGGCGGTCCACAGACAGCCAGACCCGCGGCAGTGCGGCACCATATTACAACCAGGACAGTCAGGCCGCCCTGGGACCACCGCATCCGCCCGGGATCAGAGATCCCTGGTGGTGGCGTGGCGGTCTTGAGGCCACAATATGCTTAGCAGGGCGGCTGCGGCCCCGCCAAGCATATTGCAAGTTTCGTCACTGCCATGGAAAGTGTGGCGTGAGGAAACAAAGGGGGCCCTACAGGGCCTCTTGAGTCTCTGCACCATAGGGTGCATACAGGGGGGCACATGTTGTGCCCCCTGTGTGCATGCACCCCAGTACCTGCATGACATGGACTGCAGCAGTGGATGCTGTACACAAGAAAATAGATGACATTTTGAAGAGGCTAATTGTTGTTTAGTCACGGATAGAAGCCCTAGATATGAAAATATTAACCCTGGAGACAAGCTTCTTGACGGTGAATGGGGGTCTCAATAATAAGGGGCGTTTGTCTTCCCATTTGAAGTCCACATTACAACATCCTAGAAGCTAGTGAAGTTGAGATCGAGTGTATTTTCTGATTGGAGCATAAAGAGGAATCATTGGAAAATGCAAAGCATGCAGCAAATGTGAGAACTAATGGAATGCTACTGGAAGTGCAAAAATCTGATGCAAGAGTTAAAAAAGGAGGATTTTCTTACACAACAGGTGAATTCTGATGGAAATGTGAGCCCTATATTTCTCAAGCAAGTGACAAGACTGGTGTATAGCACTTGAATCAACAGTTGTGGAGAATGTGTGGCAACCTTGGTTACACCAAGTGATGAAACACTGAGGTAGAAGATTCTCCAGGTTGCCACTATGAAGATGGAGGTTTGATATGTGGAAAGAAAGATTGTGTTGTTCCTGATATGGTCACTGAGACCAAGAGGAGGAATTGGAGGGTCTGAGAAAAGGGCTGGTAACTCTTCAAATCCATGACTCAATTCAAAGCAGAAAGTTTAACACAGTGAGAGAATGTACATTTGCACAGTTTGAGGCAACTTCTGATGGTAATGATCGCTAATGTTGGAGTGAATGGGGGGGTTTGACTGAGAGATAACAGTTCCTTCTGAGCAGTTGACCTGCTAGTTTCACTTTCCATTGTAGTTGCAAAGAATTGATCTACTTGTGATGTTTCATGGAGGACATATTTACTTTTCCATCAGTTGAACTCTCATAGGGAGGAGTAAATCAAATGGTACTTAGAAAGCAGGCCAACAGGCGTTTAGATTGTGATGTAAAACCACACTCTCCTCTACTTCCACAGGAGTTTTAGTCAGAGTTTATGTTTTTATATAATACACGTTCATGTAAACTGGCATTGGCATTTCATGGCTGTATTCCTTTCCAATGTGGTGTATTTCAATATTCTGGGGTTAAAATGCCAATTTACTACTTTTTACTTGTACCAACAATTTCAATAACACATGAAATAAAAAAAGAACCACTGCCGGTATTTTCTTTTAAAAAGCATGCATTATGAAAATTTTGAAGAGATAAACAAAAATAAATGCGGGAAAACATGAGATAAACAAAACTACAAAACATTTCGAGCATCATAAACAATCCTAAATAGAAATCAAAGGAAAACACAAGCGATCAGATTTCTAATGCACCCTGTTCCCAAGTTGTATGTTTTATTAAGAAGCCTTTTCAGTCCTTCAACACTCATAAGTCTAATAACCATACATTTATTGTAAATGTGATTTATTCTGAGATCCAGCCACATACGATCTAAGACTCTATCTTTCTTATGCAATTTTATTTTAAATTGTATGCTGATTTAACATATCAAAAACTATTCATAAATCATGTATGAAATTAGCTGGACCGTTGTATAGTTGAAAAAGCCATTACTTTATGGTCCATGGAAGATATTCACAAAGCCATCCAGAGTTTATCTGAAAATGACCCGGACATTAATCCCCAAAAATGTGATTTTTAAAAATTAGGCTGTGAACGATGTATTACTTTGAACTAGGTTTTCAATGGATTCTCATAAGTTTGCAGCAGCTGGCCTTGTCAGACCACTTTCAAGGAAACAATCATCTGTTGTCCAATTGAAAATTTAAATCAGGTTCTGTAGCAATATTTCTATTTTTTCCTATATTTGACTCAGATATTTCAGATGACTGACTTACAATAACACAGTACAATCTACTACAGAATTTGTTGCATTTTTGTACAAGGTGTTTATTGAAGGTTATTGTCTTATGTTCTTCCTGTTCAAAGTATGGCTCCTGCTCCAATTTCTTTTTCTGCAGCATTGCCTCTGGTTTATTGTAAGGTTTTGTGGTAATAAATGATACAATTGAAGCTTGAAGTCATACACGTTGAGAGATTGCATTTATTCTTATGTAGTAATAGACCAAGCTTCAGCCATAACAGCAGTACAAAATTGACCTAAGAGAATCATCCCTAGCCTTGAGCCCTAGCATTTCTAGGCAGAATGCAGAGAATATTCTAAACAAAAGCTAGAGCGCTAAACCACATATCGCACATCCTCCTCCCCAAACAATAAAACAGAGAAGAACAAAAAAACAAAATCGAGACATAGACAATATCAACAAGACTTATAGACAATAGCAACTACACCCCCCCACGAAGACCCAATAATACATGCCTTAAAATAACAAATAGTTACAAATAAAAAGTTAATTTTTAAATATAGAAATGCGGCTGATATTCCAAATTTGACCACCCTGAAGCTTAAAAAAGGCTTCATCTAGGAGACATGAAAAGTAGGGTGACCCATCTGGGTTTTAGAAAGATGGAGCCGAAAGGCAATGTGATCTATTTGTTTGGTTGATGGCTACCCAGTTAGAGCCAATTGAGCACCAGAACATAGAAATATACTGAGAACTCCTGTCTGAGACGATAGTGTCATGAGTAACATTTAGGCCAAATAAATAAGCCAGAATTTCTTTGCCATCATGCTGGCACTTGAGCAAAGTGAGCGATTATAGAGAAGAAATCTACTGTAACCATTCTGACTCAGTTACCTGCCAAAGGGAGTAAGACCACAATAATTTTGGTGGAAATCATGTTGCATGTCAGATGAGGAACAAGCAAAGGCTGAAGACAGTCAAAAGACTTATCGTGGTGTGTCTTGGATTGTACACAAACTGAGCAGGATTTAACATAAAGCTCCACATCTTTGTGAACAGTAGGCCAACAGAAGGAGCATAGGACTAGTTCTTAGATTGATTTAGCCCCATGAAGACCTACTACTGCAGTGTTGCGACACATTTCCAGGACCTCAGTTTGATGTACCTTAGTGGGGATCAACAAGGTAAGCTGAAAAAACTGATATTCTGGCAGTAAGCCAAGATTGCTTTACTCTGCAGGCTGTAGGTCTTCCGGAGAGATCTCAGGGCAAGCGCCTCTCAGCAACTGTAAAAAGCACCTTGCTAGACAGACAACTTTGTCATGAAGGAAAAAGGACAGAAGTCTCAGAAATGTCCTGTTTAGACAAGACATCAGCAAGAACGTTCTGTGTGCCGGGGAAATTAGTAACATATAAATCATATTGAGCAAATAAATGGGCCCAACTAGCTTGTTTTCTATGTCAGCACTGTATGCTCTGCAGAAACTGGAGGTTTTGGTGGTCTGTCCAAACCTCAAACGTTTTTACTGCTCCCATTAAAAGATGTTGCCACTTCATAGAAGCATGCTTGGGGGCCAGGCGCTTCTTGTTCACATGAATTCAGGACATGGGAGAGACACAAACTAGGATGCTCCAGGTTGTCCCTCTGTAGCTGAGGTAGCACTGGTCCTACAGCAAAAGTGAAGCATCAGTTACCACAATAAACGTCCTAGATGGAGCTGGTTACCTAGAAATAGGAGCTTGGGTGAAAGTCTTCTTGAGATTAACAAAGGACTGCTGGGCTTTAAGAGTTCAAGAAAAAATGTTAGTTAGTTGTTCTCCTTCTTCAAAGTGACAGATATATTGCTAATCCTGTAAGGAAAGTTCCTTATGCACTGTCTATAAGTTAGTCAGTCATAACAAACTCTGGGTCTCCTTGATGGACTTTGAGTTCGGCCAGTCCAAGATGGCAGAAATCTTCAGAGGATCCATAGATAATCCACTCTCAGAATGGAGACACCCTACTCTCAGATAGGAGATACCGCAAGTACTCCACTTTTGTTTTTCATAGGAATGATGACTCTCCCTCAGATGTAGAAGGACAGAATGAACATGTACTCAATATTAAGGAGGGTAAGCAGAGAAGATCAGGATATCGTCCAGGTACACCACAAGAAACTGGATATAGCATCAGAGAATATGCTAAAAATGAATCTCTGTAAAACACCTGGAGCATTGGTAAGGCCAAACAGCATGACCTGATATTCATAATGCCCAAATGGTGTCCAAAAGGACGTTTTCCACTCATCATTGTTCATCACTGTTCTCTATCTGGAGCAGATGGTAACTCTACAGAGGTCTAACTTTGTGAAATATTTAGCACACTGAACAGACTCATGGATGTGATTGATGAGTGGAAGCAGGTAACAGTCCTTAAGTTTTCCCTTATTCAATCCACAATAATCGATGCAAAGTCTTATCTCCTTGGAATTCTTCGGTACATGAAGAGAGGAGCTTCAGCAGATGATGGTGACTGGCCAATCAGATTATTCTGAATGTTTTCATCCAAATATTTCCTCAGAACCTGCTTCTCATGTAAGGACATTCTCTCATAGGGAATTATGGCTCTGGGTATGGTCTGAATGGCACAATCCAAATCTCTATGTGGCGGGAGTGACACAGAGTAGGCTTCTGAAAGACGTCAACAAACTCTTGATAAGCTGTAGGAATGGAGAAGGTCTAGACTATGGTGGAATGAGACTGGTCTTCAGAAAGTTCTTGTGCCACCGGAGCTCCCAACCAAATAGAAATTGTCTCTATCTAACTGGGAAGAAAGAGAGACGACTCTGGTATCCAATTAATGTAGTAATTGTATTGATCCAGCCAGGGTATTCCAAGCACAATGGCATAGTTTGGATACTTGATTAGATCAAAGGCAACCATCTCTTTAGGATTGTCTAAAGACACAAAGAGAGGAACCACGATGGGTCAAGTCCATATACATTTTGGAAGCACCAAAATCTAACAAGACTGGAACAGAGATGGACCAGCCAGGACAGACTTGGAGAATGAAATCTAATATTGACCAGCATAAAATGGCCCCACCAGATGAGCTAAAAGCTTGATGATGTAAAAAATGTATCACTGACATAATATCGACAACAAAAATATCGTATTTACAAAATATCGGCGTCATAATATCGACTACAATAATATCGACTACCAACACTTATTTATAAAATACAAAAATATCGAGTACACAATATTGTAAATAAAAAACATCGTACACCACAATATCGAAATACAAAATATCGTTAAATTAAATATTGTTTAAATTAAATTAACATACAAAATAACAAAAATATCGAATACAAAAATATAGACATCAATATTATCGACTTTTTGAAAATATCGACTATAGAAAAACTGCTCAATTAAATATATCTTTAGCACCAAATATAAATTCACATTATAAAACAATATAAAACACTTAAACAACATAAAAAAATAATTTGCAAACACATCAATATATAAAAATAAATTTTTTCTCTAAACAAACAATTACAGTAATAAAATAAAATCTGTAAAATATATAATGCTTGCATCATTTCACATTCAAAACAATGTTTAAAATATTTTAAAAAAGCAAAACGAAAAAATAATTACTTTCTAATAACAGTTTCTTAATTAGCGTTTCCCTTATATGGAAACAAACAGCCAAAACAATAAAAACAATTAACTTCAACGAATCAAATACTCACATTTTAAAATACACCAATAACATAAAGCAACCAATTAAATAAACACTATATAAACATCAAATGTTTACATCTCTTTTACACTTCTAACCTACAATAAAGAAGAAGGTGAAACTCTGCCCAACTGTTTCCTAAAAGAAAACTTTCATTACTGAAGAAATCTTTAAAACTGCACTAAGTAAGTATAACTGTATTTAAAATATAACAATACTACTACCCTTCAACAATAATTATTTCTGAGACCTAATTTACTATTCTTTCATGCTTTACATTTATATCAGCTCTACAGATATCTTACAAAGCCAGAAAAATATTTTCAAAATTCTCACCAATAAAAGAACAATAAATGTAAGTATATTATATTTTTGCCAAAGCTACCTAAAATTATTTTTCAAACGTTATTCACTAATATATATTTTCTTTTTTATCTATCTCCTCTGCAGCCAACAGCAAAAGCATCCAAAATAATTCTACAACCACTAACCAACTAAATACAATTAAAAAGTAAGTATATAATTTTTAAACACCCTTAAATACCCACCCAACTGACCCTTTTGCCCTAAAATCCCTATCATCTACAAACAATATAATCAAATTATTAAAATGTTTGTTTTCTCTTCCCAACAGAAATTACATCAAGAAAATAGAAAATAAAGCTTGAAATCATTTCCTGGACAATTTTATTTACATCAAACTAAACATTGTAAGTATATTCACTGAAATGTAACTGTATTTAATAAATATGTGGTATTTATTATATTAAAAATTTTGTTTTTTTAATTTTTCCTAGCATAAAACAAAACAACATGACTGAAGGTGCAGAATTTGTAATGTCACAAAAAATAAAATGTTATTATGTTATATGGGGTATGTCTAAACACAGGAGAAACAAACTGGCCTTAAAGTGTTTTGGAAGTGTAGCAAATACTACTCTAACAAATGCTATGGAAGAGCTACTACTCATGAAACTACTGTTCTTTCTGTAAAAGAACATAATCACCCCCAAACATAACAGAGATTGAGGTTAGAGATGCTCTTGAAAGTATAAAAGAAGCAAGCACTAGTACTGATAAACCAACTACCCAAATACTAAAAGAGCAACCATTAAAAGTACCTCAACATGCATCAGGACAATTACCGTCCATAGCTTCTTTAAAAAGAACTATTGCCAGACAAAAAAAGCAACTACAAGTACCATACCTGCCCCTAAAACGTTTGCAGAAGTAGTTATTCCACCAGAATTAAGCATTACTCACACTAAAGAACCATTTATATTTTTTGATAACAAATGCCCAGATAAAAGAATAATTATGTTTGCTACTGCAAACAATTTAGTTAAATTACAGCAATGTGACACCTGGATGATGGACGGAACTTTCAAAGTCTGTCCAAAACCATTTTACCAGCTGTACACAGTGCATGGATTGTACCAACATTCAAATATTCCATACATCTATGCCCTATTACCAAATAAACAGCATACTACCTACATAGATATACTCACTAAAATAGAAGAAGAAAGCAATAATTATTTTCCTTCAAAAATAATTATTGACTTTGAAATAGCCATGATAAATGCTATACTGAAAAATTATCCACACACAGCAATCCAGGGTTGCTATTATCATTTTAACCAGAGTCTCTGGAGACATCTACAAAAATCAACCCTAAGTGTACAATATGCTACAGACAGTACTTTCGCCTACCAAATTAAAAAGCTAATAGCACTAGCATATGTACCTGTAACTGATGTAGCAGAGCACTACAATATTCTAATAGAGAGCCCCTATTACAAAAGGAACGAAGACAAAATAAGCCCACTACTAGACTACTTTGAGGACACCTGGGTGGGAAGACTGCATAGATCAGTGCATAGAAGGCAACCTAAGTTCCACATTCCTTGGTGGAACATGTACCTAAGTACCTTAAACAAAGAAGCCAAAACAAATAATAGTGTTGAAGGATGGCATAATGCCTTCCAAGCAACAACAAGCAGAGGTAAACCTACCCTACAAAAACTACTACAATCTATACAAAAAGAACAAAGCTATCAAGAATTACGGATGGAACAATCTGTAACTCAAATATGTCCCAAATTAACTAAACAAACTAAAAAAATGTTTGAGCTACTGCAAAGTCAGGTTACCCTATACCCATCAACAAGAGGCCTAGATTACCTATCCCTAATAACCAAAAGCATATTATAAACTACAGTTCCACAGCTATTATACATTTTTTCGTTCACAAAACAAACACTTTACACACATATATTAATATTATATTTTCACAATTATTACTTATTTGTGATATATATTTTTTTAACTAAAAAAAATATATTTACAAATAAATAATATTTATCAAAATATACTATATATCACAATTAATTTTAACAACATTTCCCACCCAATTAATTTAAAAAAAATAGACTTACGGTTTATGCAGCTGTAGAAGATGTATTCCAACAAGTAATAATCCTTACATCTGTCTGTTAATCCATGTTAAAGTTTAAAAAAGCCCCAAAAAAAAATACAAAAATCCAACAGGTCCTATATAAATCCATCCTTGCGAAATCCAAATAACGGAAACCCTCAAAAACCCGAAAAAGATATAAAAATATAAAAATCGCTCCAGGAAATTCCGAAAAATAAAAGAAACTGTGATAATAATATTAGTTTAACAAACTAAGGGGGTCATTACGATGGCGGGCGGAAGCACAACCGCCGTGCTGGCGGATGCAAAAACCACCAGTTACCGCCGGCACGCAGCAGTCCACACGCCCGCCCAATTACGATGCGAAAAGTAGGCCAAACACCGCCGGCAAGCCAGCAACACCGTCCGCCATCAAAGTGCGCCCGTACACGTAGCGGCGCAGCCCAATTGACACACACCGTCCGACGAAACACGTCCCGCCCGGCGTATAAATTACGATGCCGCAAACAAACGGCTCCCACGGCCAAGAGATACCGTACGACAAACCGAAGCGGTAACACGGACGCCGAGCACGGACAACGAAGAAGCGGCTCCCCCGAGCATGAATCCAGCACTGCAGGCCCTCCCCATGCTCCTGCTGATGCACCACCAAGGACGCAACGTACCGCGGAGACGCAGGTAGGCACACACACAACAAGTGCACGCAAACAGCGCACACAGTGCAAGGGCGGAAAAAGCGGACAACCCCCCACCAGCGCGTGTACACTACACATCCACCATTGCATCCACATATGACACACAGGCCAAATCGTAACATCGCGTAACACATGTGTACACACCACCTGGGACTAGGAACCAACGACCCCGTCACGGCCCCAAAGCGGCGATGACGCCGCCACACATGCGCACAACGCAGAGGCCAACCGCAGCGCCATGCATGCGTCGCACACAGACACAGGGACACAACAAAGCAGCACACACATCAGCCCCACCCCGAACGCACATGACACGTGACAGGCCTGCCACAGACATGTCCCCAACGCCCAATTCACGGACAACACCCAACGCCACACAACCGACGCACACATGTCAGTGAAGTCACGCAACAGCAGGACACACCCCAGTGTAACAAACATGGCGTAGCACACAGCGGCGGCAACACCAACTAGGAGAAGCAGGGCCCCTTCGGGAAGAGGAACGCCAGTACCACACTGAAACACCCATACCACCCTGCACATATGAACAAGACATATAAAACGGAACACCAAAGAGCCCGGGGACCGACAACAGGTGGCCCAAGAATAACATTCACACACAAGGCCCAATGCAGAGCGGAAAGGCAGCCTGCCGCCCACACAAGGGAGAGCAGACAGCACTGAATGACCTTCCATTCCAACTCCGAAACCACAGCCCTACGACAGAAGCCGGTGAATACAGCCATTGTCCAAGAATAGACCAACACAGGCATGCCGAGGAGACCGACCACAGGGCAGATAGCGCATATCACAGAAGCACACAACGGACGGGGAAGAAAGAAGAAAACACTCCCCCATGTCGGCCACATGCAAGTTAATTGGAAGGAGTCACACATCACTGACCTTGAACTGTCTGAGAAGCATGTGGGATGAGGGCCCGTGTCCTCCAAACAAGCCAACAGAACACAAGTCCTGTCTCCCTACGACTACACAGAGCTCACAGCAACCTCGGAGCGTGCACATTGCAGACTGCACACACAGCCGGAGCACGCCACCACAACGCACCGCTGCGAAATGGCAACCGCAACACACCTACCCAACTACGCCGGACAGCTCAAGCTGTACAAAACCAACCTGTTACATATATTGGGATGGGATCTCCTGTCCCTGCTGGACGTAAGTTACCGACTGACTTACCGCATCACATTGTTCAACTGCGTCATGCCCGTCTTCTACTGTCGGAGGTGTCCCTACCAGCATCCCGTGGAGATATGCCTCTCCAACCCGGCATGTCTAAAGGCGGACCTGCTACCACTACTCCTCCCTCTGGACGCACACGACAGGGCCTGCTCTGCCTATGGGGGCATGGCGTATGTGGCCAACATCGCACCCGCACTGAAATGGGACCACTGTGCCTCCACACGACGGATCATCGAGAACAGCTACATCGAATGTCACCCAGCATGCCCCATCATGGTCCTCCAAGGGACAACTTACGAACAACACCTTGACAGCCACCATCCGCTACATTGGCTGGCAAACATGTACACCACCAATGACATGGAAGCCCTGCTGGACGGCATCGCATACCTGACAACCTGTAAATTCGTCGGACCACAACGCAGGTTCCCCGATTGACCTATGATGTCCAACCCCGCACCCATGCTTAGCTTCCGCACGGACTGGCCAGTCACCACCACAACAGCCATACCAAACGACCGGCAACTGTAACCACACCATCAACGACATCGCCATGACATCGGATATGACCGGGACATGCACACTGTTCCCCATCACATCCAGGAACACCGCATGCATCGTGGGAGGCAGTGGCATGGGGTCTGTGTATCGCACCCACATGGACGGAACTGCACGAACAACCAGGACACGACATGGATCCAGCGCCCATGGACACACACACCGCTCAGTGGACATGAATAGGTCGCCTGGAGTCTGTGGGTGCTGCACCCCTCCCACCCCCGCCCCGGGAATCCCATACCAGGACCTTTGCATGGACGACAAGTGCATACAACAACAACACGACCCCAGTGACTGTGACATGTCCAGTAACCACCACAGTGCAACAACAAGTGGCACGCCGCTGCATGCACGCAAGCACATGCCCTGATGTCATCTCACATGCACGCGTGCATGAGGAACAACCGCAGCAAACCTGTCACATGGAACTGAGATGGACTGTGCCCATGATGCCAAGCGGTCTGGTAGGCTACATGTATACCGTCTGTGTCAAAGTCCGCAGCTCCGCAGCTATACGTAAATGTACATTAGCACAGCCTTGGCCAAGCAGATGTAACTCTGAAGCCCACATCCCACATGCAACAGCCAATCACATGTAACCCCACACCCTATCCCATTTGCAATCATGCTCAGTATATCCTCAACATGTATTCCGCTGCCAGTAGTGTCCACTATACTGCATCACAGAGGACAGAAGACTCAATATAATGTTTGAAACCAAAACTGTCTCCGCTGACTCATTTCACAAGTACGAATGAGAGAGGATGAGAGTATGTGAAGTACACGGCAGTCGTGACATGACCATGTAGTCCACTGGTATTGGATGTCAACGCAAATGAGTAGCACAACTGTGGAAGACACACATGTGTCGTGTGAAGTCGTATGGACGCAGTGCTCAGGTGGGTGGGTGTGACGGGTAGATGCGCACATGCCAAGTTGGAGCACGCCGTGTTGGGAGGGGTCATGAACAGTACACCACCGCTTCCCTGGGCATTGTGAGAGGACACCTGTCGGGGGAGTGAACACGTGTGTGCACAGCAGCCGGGCACACGTACAAAGCGGTACCAGGCGCACCTCAGCCCACCCTCTGTGGACAAGCTGGATCCTGTTATGCGCCCGCCATGCCCCTTGACAAGGCACACACAGCCCCAGTCGACCAGGTGTAACCCCAACATAGTCAATCCGCACAGGCGATACAGGGCACGGGATGGCAGTGGAGCATGGTGTGTGAGAGGTCTCCTCGCGCTCCTCCTGGTCATATCACGCAGGCAATAGAACCTCAACGTCTAGCATGGCACAAGTCAAATGGAAGTGTAGGGGGACGCACCACAGCACGAGCAGCACTGACGTCACGGGAGGTGGTTCGCACCATCCCATCCATTGCCCATTATACCAACCACGCCACATGCCATTGCGACTAAGTGCAAGCGCGTGCGCCACCACCCCCGAGCCCTCCCCAGAGAGGCCAAAGAGTGAATGTGTGGGCCATCAGTCACAGACGGACGCGGCCTGGCCGCAAGGGCAGCCACAGCCACTGGGTGTCGCAGGTGGCGGATCCGGAAGGCGAAGACTGTGATGCATAGTCCATGCAGGCCGGGTCTCCATTTGGGGCACCACGCAGGTGGACGGCGTCCCGCAACACATCATACCCTGAGACAGCCCACTCGTGCAACTGGACCCACACATACACTCCTTGCCCTCTCTGGTGCGAGCTTGGGGCTGCCTGTGCAAGCGCTAGCCTCGCAGGTGCACATGCATATTGGGGGAGCGAGGGGAGGACATGAGGGCTGGGGCGAAGATGACTGTATCACTGTCAGTGAGTACAAGGGATGACCCAGATGTGGAAAGGAAGAGACGTGTCCCGTGTGTACTGCAACTAGTCGCCAATCCAACTACCCCCCATGTCCGGAATGTAAGCCCGCACCTAGGCCCGCCCATCCGCCACATCGAACATACCACCAGCACGACAACCTTCCCATTCGAAACACTGACTGGGGGTGGCGACCAGTGAACAATCATGTGTAGCCTACCCACGCGTACATGTGGGCCCTCCATGATCCATGTCACCTGCGGCAAAGTCATGACATGCGCAATGAGGGAAGTGAGGAGAGCTGTCCGCCCCACGCACAGAAGGTGCATCAGCTCCACAGACCCAGCAGCGAGTCCAGCAGGGGTCACATGTGCAGGGGCAGCTGTGCCTGGTGTGAAGGCACATGCATATAGACAGCACATCGACCAATGTGTAGTCTGCCCACATCTACAGTCCATCATCATGCGGACATAGGAATTGAACACAGGGCAACACATCTTAGTGGGTGCACCCACCGTGACCAACAATGCGCAATCATCGACATACCCGCCCTGTGCATGGCCCCCCACCCAACGGAGGCACATCCAGTGCCACCATCCCACACACACAAGCCTTCCACGGAACATGCTGTGTCCAATGGTCAGTACAGAGTCAGCGCCCATCTGGTGGATCCTGAACAGGAGACACATGCACACACATGCCAGCTCCCACTATGTACGTCTGCCACCTGGCACGTGCAATGTAACCTCTCACCTGTGACGTGTGACTGCAAGCACACAGCCGTCTTGGCATGGGGCTGTCAATGTGGACACCTGTCAATGTTTCGGGAGGTGTGATCCGTACAGTGCTGTACATAGGGTTCAGTGCTGACACCTACTACTGTCTCATATCCCCTCGTGCCACAGGTCCCACTTGTTTTGGCCGCTCAGCCTGTGCCCACATCGTCGTCGTCGTGTGCCATACTCATCCAGCCTCGGAAGCAGTTCCATACTCAGCAGACATTCATGTTGCCGTGGCGTTGCCGCTTGACGAATATGCAGTCAGTCCCCATCAGCACGCCCCGCAAGTCATTGGGGCCTAGATCCCCATGTGCATGCACATGGCAGTGGTTTGTATCACTAGCCATTGCCATTGTTGGGAGACCTGTGTAAGTGTATTGTGGCCGTGCCGTCCCAGCTTGACAGCTGGGCTGTGGCTCATGTGCTTGCTCAGTCATGTCAGTGATGTGTATGCGAAATTGCTATGTGTTGTGTTGCTTTGACATGTGTCCACTGCCAATTTCCCTAGGCGGAGACCGAACATTGACCGCCCATACCAATTGCTGGCGGACATGGACGATACAGAGGTCATTAGGAAGTTTCGGCTGGACAGGCCAACCCTGCATCGACTGTGTGCCATGTTGGAACCCCATCTTCGTCCCCGCAGGGTGTATCCGACAGCTGTCACCCCCACGGCTAAGGTGATGGCCGCCATGCATTTCTTCGCCACTGGGTCATTCCAGCACACAGTGGGCAGTGGAGGAGGGATGTCCCAGCCCATGTTCAGCAAGGTGCTGAGGGATGTACTGGCAGCCATGATGCTGTACCGAAACAGGTACATCCGCTTCCCTAGGACTCGTGAATTGGTGGCAGTGAAGGGTGCATTCTATGCCCTTGGCAGAATCCCACACGTCGTTGGAGCCATTGACTGCACACATGTTGGCCTTGTTCCACCACAGGCCACTGAGCACCTGTACCGCAACAGGAAGCACACGCACTCCCTGAATGTGCAAGTAGTGTGCCTTGCGGACATGGTGATCACCCACGTGTGTGCAAAGTTCCCAGGCTCGGCCCATGACGCACACATTATGCGCAACAGCATCTTGCCACGACTGATGTCCAATCTGCAACAGGATCGTGGCTGTATTGTCGGTGAGTATGTAGAGTGGTGTAGCGTGCTGGTTGTGCGATGCTGTCCCCTGTCCAGTTGGAATAGCAACGGTTCTCTGTGTCCCTCACACCCAGGTGACTCTGCGTACCCGAATGGGGCATGGCTGCTCAGTCCATTGAGGAATCCTCGCACCCCAGCAGACGATCGCTACAATGAGGCACATGGGAGGACCAGACGTGTGGTCGAGCGTACCTTTGGCCTCCTCAAGTCCAGGTTCAGGTGCCTGGACCGCACCGAGGGTGCGCTGGCGTACTCCCCACAGAAGGTGTGCCAGATAGTGGTGGCGTGCTGCATGCTGCACAATCTGGCCATTCGGAAGCAGATCCCCCTCATCGTGGATGACGGAGATCAACCAGGGCCCCAGCCCGCAGACCAGGACAGCTCGAGTGAGGAGGACAGCGGAGAGGAGGAAGCTGGTAATGTGCGGCAGCAGCTCATCGCCCACTACTTCACTTGACGGTGAGTGTCCATGTACGACGGCTGATGTGGCTGTATCTGTGCAGGTGTGTGTGTGCTGTGTCAGGGTGGCCGTTTGTTCACTGCGTGCTGTGTGTCAACGCTCCATGGCCAGGGTTGTATGCCACTGTTGGTGGCTGTGGCATTGTGCCCTATTGCTCTGTGCGATGTGTGTACATTGCTTGTAGTTGTTGACATGTACTGTGTGATGGGTGTGTGACACACTCATTGAATGTGCTCCTGTTCTGTCTCCCACCCCTAGGTCCCTACAGGCCCTCCGGTTCCATTGCCATGCCACGCATCAGGTGCCTTTCCGCCCAAGGTGGCCGTTGTATTCCGTACAAATAAAACACAGGGCACAAACAGCAGTTTGTGTAAGAGGTGCATTTATTTCAAACTGTGACATGTGATTGTGTGTAAGGTGATGACAAAAGTGGTGCGTGCAGTGACAATGAGCTGTCGGTCATGGCTGCGTGATGCTCAGGGTGTACCCACTGGTTCTATGTCCATAGTCCAACACACACATGCCATCCAGATGGCTGTGTGGAGTGGGATCGTAGTCCAAGTCAATGCAGTGGGTGGTCAAGGAAGGCTGGCTGGCTGCCTCACTTGCGTCTGGAGCGTGCGAAGTCCTCCCGGGAGATCTGTTTCCACTTCGGACGGCCCCTTCCACGTTTGCGAGGGGGGTGCCTGCTTGCGACATGCTGGTGGTTGAGGTGTGCTCACTGGCTGTGGACGCAGGGGAACTGGACACTGCTGCTCGACCCTGCGCCCCGGCAGGTGGTGGCGGAGGGGGAGCTGCTGTCCCTGGCTGTGACCTCACCGCCACCACCAGCTGGCCCATGAGGTCCACGAGTTGGCCCATACGGGCGTCCATGGACCTCAGCACCCCCAGCACCTCACGCGTGTCTGTAGCTGACCTGGCCCATTGTCCTTGGGCCTCTTCATAGGCCCCAAGGACTCTGGCCATTTGAGGCAGGGCATGGCTCCCAGGGGAGGCTGGCGTTTCCCTGACCCTGCTCCTCCTACCAGTCCTGCTGCCACCGGCCTGCCCACTAGCCACATTGCTCACCACGGTCCTCGCTGTGGCTCCCAGGGTGGATCCAGTCGGCCGGGCCACCACCTGCGCTGGGGCTGGTGCCAGCGAAGACGTGGTGGTGGTGGCGGCGGTGGTGGTCGGTGCGGCGATGGTGGCGGTTGCGGCAGTGGTAGTGGCCACAATGACCGTGGGTGTGGCCGCAATGACCGTGGGTGTGGCCGCAATGACCGTGGGTGTGGCCGCAACGACAGTGGCAGCAGGGGGCTGGGAATGTTCAGCAGCCCTGGATGATGGGTTGGTGGGTAGGAGGGGTCCTGGGGAGCGGCTGGGCCCTGCCACACCAGAAGGGCCTGCTTGGTGGTCCGTGTCCGAAGAGGTGGACAGATCCTCCACATCCGTGTGTCCTCGTTGGGGGCTTGTAGGCTGGCTGTGCTGGCTGCTGTCTCCATCCCCAGCATCCAGCAGTTCGTCACCTGTGGAGAGAATGAGATTTGTTATTGTGTTGCACCTGGCGAAGTATGTATTTGTCGTCTGACATTCACAGTTCGTGCAATCTCGTACATGCGTTTCCCGGAGGCGTGTGTGTGGCTGTACCATTTGTAGTTGTGTGTGCTTGGCAATGGGACTGTGTGCTGTGCACATGTGGCATGGGACGGATTGGCCATGCCGATGGGTGTGTTGCTGTGCCCCTACTTATTGTGACTCTGGTGTATGCGGGCTCCTGGCCCATCCTGGGTCTGGTTTGTACTTTGCTTTTGGTGTTCAAATGGGACGCTTAGGAACGCATATGGCAACATGGGGGCCATGCCCCAGATTCGCATTTGGGAGGGAATATGCTTTTGGGGTTCAAATGGAACGCTTAGGAACGCATATGGCAACATGGGGGCCATGCCCCAGATTCGCATTTGGGAGGGAATATGCTTTTGGGGTTCAAATGGAACGCTTAGGAACGCATATGGCAACATGGGGGCCATGCCCCAGATTCGCATTTGGGAGGGAATATGCTTTTGGGGTTCAAATGGAACGCTTAGGAACGCATATGGCAACATGGGGGCCATGCCCCAGATTCGCATTTGGGAGGGAATATGCTTTTGGGGTACATGCTGTGAGCCATGGGTGCCGAACGTGACATGTGTTGTGGCAGCATGACAGTGCATGGTCTGAGGTGTGTGCATGCCTGACATGGCCTGCATATTTGCTGTCTGTTGTGATTACTGGACATGGCATTGGACGCATCGTTATGAGTGAGTGATGGTTGTGTGCCAGCCAACGTATTGCAGTTGTCCCATCTCCTTGGTGTGCGTGCTGCCCTGTGCCATGTGCATCACTGCAGTGCTCGTGGGGGGTGTGGCCCATGTTGTGTGTTGTTGCTCACAGTGTGGCGTGCGCTTCATTGACTTCTGGCACATGGTTGGTCATGGGCATGTATCTTAGCGTGACTGCTGTATGTGTGGCAGCTGTGCGGATGACATGCCTTTCATGAGACTGGGGCTGACGGATGGGATGGATGGTATGTTGTATGTGCATGGTGTGTCTGTGTGTTTGATGGGTTCAGTGGTGTTCGTGTGCATTTATGTTGTTCCGCTCTGTTGCGTCTAGTGTTGTTTGTCTTACATAGGCGTAGTTGTGGGGTGTGTGGTTGACAGGCAGTAGGGGCTACATGGACAGGACTTCAATGGTGTTTCGGTTGTGTGTGATGAGTTGCACAGTGGCTGCCGTGTGGTACTATATTCAGTGTGGCTTGTGCATGCAGACGTGGCTCCTTGGGTGTTGCTGTGTCTGTGATGGGTCATGTGAGGTGTGAGTCTGTGGTTCATGTCCGTGTGCACATTGTTCACTTGTTCGTGACGGTGGGCGGTGCTGCGTGTTCGTCTGCTACGTGACATGTCCCATGTGTTGGTCGTGTTACGGTCCTCATGCCTCCAGTAATCCAGCCCTGTCCAGTTTCCCACCTGCAGGTTGTTCGGGCGTGCACTGTACTGGATGCCACATGGTTCTAAGCGGGGGTGCTCCATGTTGCAGGTCTGTGGGGGTGGGGGGGTGTTGTGGGTCGTGGTGGTGGCTGGACACCCACTGACACCGATTGCTGTGGACCGTGATGTCTACCTTTCGGCTGTCGTTGTGCACTGCGGTGGCTGACACGTGGCTGTGGGGTGTGGGGGATGCTCCTCCTTGCTGTGCTGTGGGACTAGGGGCCTGGTGTGTGTTGTACTTGGGCTGTCCACCCTCCCACCCACTGCACTTTGTGTTCCTGCCACTTACCTGTTACTTGTCGGTTAGTGCAGCTGTGGCGGACACATGGGTGTGGTGGGTGCTCGTTGTGGCGCTTCTGGCATATTTGGGGACCTGTTGGTGGTTACGTGGCTGGCTGAGTGTACACATGTCCCCACGCATCTTACAGTTGTTCTGTTTGGGCTGTGTGTGGTGGTGTCTGTTGCATGTGTGTGTGATGTGTTGTGTATTGTGTGCTGGATATGGGGGTGTTTGTCCCTGGGAGCTGTGGCATGGTGGTAGTGCATGTGAGTACATAGCGGTGTGCTGGTATACATTAGTTTGTACTTACCAGCCTCCACTCCCCCTGCTAATCCGGCGAGGATCTCGGGATGTATGATGACTCGCACCTTCTCCTCCCACGCTTTGAAGGTCTTGAAGAGCGCGGGATTCCCTCCGCCAGTGACGGCAGCCAGCTCTCTGTTCTTGGTCTCCTTCTTCTTGACCAGGCTCTTGACGTCATTCCACCGTTTGTTTATTTCGACTCTGTTCCTGGGCAGGGTCCCGACTACATTGACCTGGTCTACGATCCGGTTCCACATTCTGTTTCTGGTGGCTAGTGGTGTGTGCTGGACCATGTTCCCATAGATTTGTGGGTGCACCTTGATGATCTCGTCGACCATGACCGTCAGCTCAATGGGCGTGAACTTGGGCATTCTTTGTGGTGCCATGGTGTTTGTGGTGCTGGTGCGGTGTGTGTTGTGTAATGTGCAGGGGGTTTGTGGTGCCGGTGTTTGGTGGTGGTGGTGGTGGTGGTTGTGATGTGTGCGTTTCTGTGGTGTGCTGCTGTCCTTGCTGTGTCACTGTGTCCTCTCCTCTCCTCTCTGGTTTGCAATGTTGCAAGGGGTTGTGGTCTGTGGGAGTGCTGCTTTTGTACTTACCTATGTGGGTGTGTCCTCATGGTCTGTTGTTTTCAGGTGTGTTGTGTCTGGGGTTCTGGCCTTTGTAGTTTTTGTTTGTCCAGGGGGGTGTTTTCGGGATGTGTACTGTGCTTGTGTATTTGTGCGTGCCTTGCTGTGTGGACTTGTTGGCCATGTTGTGTGCGATTGTTTTTGTCAGCGGATGGTTTCTGTGCAGGGACGTGGGCGCCATGGCTTCTGCCGTGTCGATTCTCATCGGCGTTGTTTGCGCAGGCGGGCGGTATATTTGTAGTTTTCCCGCACTCATGGCGGTGCGATCGTAATCTCACGTGCGGTGTGTCGGCCGTGAGGGCGGGCGGTTTTGTGTTGTTGTGCGTGTTTCCGTCCGTGGCGGGCGGTTTGACTCCGACTCGGACGATGGCGGGCGGTATCTTGTGTGGTTTTTCCGCCGATGGCGGTTTTCGGTTTGTGTAATCGTAATGGCGTGGTCGGTGTTCAGACGGTGTGTGCGGGCGGATTTTTGCCGCTTCCATGCCTGGCGGATTCTTTTACGCCGGGTATCGTAATGGGCCCCTAAGTACCTTAAACAAAGAAGCCAAAACAAATAATAGTGTTGAAGGATGGCATAATGCCTTCCAATCAACAACAAGCAGAGGTAAACCTACCCTACAAAAACTTCTAGAATCTATACAAAAAGAACAAAGCTATCAAGAATTACGGATGGAACAATCTGTAACTCAAATATGTCCCAAATTAACTAAACAAACTAAAAAATGTTTGAGCTACTGCAAAGTCAGGTTACCCTATACCCATCTACAAGAGGGCTAGATTACCTATCCCTAATAGCCAAAAGCATTTTATAAACAAAAGTTCCACAGGTATTATACATTTTTTCGTTCATAAAACAGAAACTTTACACACATATATTAATATTATATTTTCACAAATATTACTTATTTGTCATATATATTTTCTTAAATTAAAAATATATATTTACAAATAAATAATAATTATCAAAATATACTATAAAACACAATTAATTTTCAAAACATTTCCCACCCAATTTATTAAAATAAAATACACTTACGGTTTATGTAGCTGTAGAAAATGTATTCCAAAAAGAAATAATGCTTCCATCTATGGGGCCGATTCCGATCTCGGCCGGTAGGGCTCCGAATCGGATTCGGCTTAACCGGATCCGATTCGGAGCCCTATTTCCCGACCGATTCGTACGCGCGTCTGGGCGAGCGAGTACGATGCGAATTCGCCGACCGACTCGTCCGGGCGTCCCGACCGCTCCGACCGACTCGTTCCCGGGTCGAACCGCACCGACCGACTCGCTCGGACTCGACTCGCACCGCGCAATGGAGACGTTCCCCGGCCGGGTGAGTACGATGCGCGCCGCGAGCAGTCCGACCGAGCCGTGCACTCCGGCTCCAAAGAGCAGTCGGAGACGTACTTTGGGGGTCCGTGTCGGACCCCCCTGTACGCGTAGCCGCGCGAGTCACACACAGGGGGGACACATGGGTCCCCCCTACACGTGCATGTACGGCGCGACCTGCATCGACGCGCACATGCAGTAGGGGGCGCCCTTGTTCGCGTCGTGCCCATTGAGTCAATGGGAGCCCGTGTACGCATCGTACGACTGGCTCCCATTGACTTCAATGGGAGTCCGACCGAATCGAGTCCGATAGCATACATGCGTATCGTACTCGTTCGGTCGAACTGCTAGAGTCCGATTCGGTCGGAAATCTCTCCGGGTCCGGCTCGGTCGGAGAGATTTCCGGCCCGAATCGGAATCGGCCCCTATGTGTTAATGCATGTTAAAGTTTAAAAAAGCCCCCAAAAAATGCAAAAATACAACACGTCCCATACAAATCCATCGTTCGGAAATCCAAATTACGTAAACCCTCAAAAACCCGAAAAAGATACAAAAATATAAAAAACGCTCCAGGAAATACCGAAAACTAAAGAAACTGTGATATTAATATTAGTTTAACAAACTAATACACAGTTCTTTTATTAAAAAAAACGCGTCTCTGTCTCCAACGTAAACTCGATTAAAATGAATCTGCAAAAAAGATTAAAAGCATACCCACCCACACAAATACACCAAAATACATTGATTAAATACAATAAAATGAATTTATAGCAACAAAACAACACATATTTACTCATATTAATGTCCGTCTACACTACACCGCAAACATTAACTCACGTCATCGCACTAAAATATAACTAACAACTACAGCACACCAAAAACGTAATAACCTAACTATAAATACAATATATAGGTCCTAACTACACTAAAACATAAGTATTAACTTAGAAAAATAAGTAAAATGTCCCTTACCTTGCTCGACGCGATGCAGCTTCCGACCGCGAGCTTCTCAGACCCTCAATGACCCAAAATAACAGTACGCGGTTACAAAATAGTCCCTGTAAACTTAAAATGGCTGCCTAAATAAAGTTTAAAAAGGAATAATGTTAAAAAAAATCATTATAGCAAAGTATACATTTCACATATATTTTTCTTATCTTGTACACAATTTTCTGTATATTTAAAAATTACTATATAATGTATTATACTTTGTAAACTTATAATAATAATTAATATAAAAATATATTTATTATTATTATATTTGTATATGTTTTTTTATAATGATAAAAATTATAAAAAATACATATTAATTATGTAAAATTGTTAAATAAAACTTACCTGTTTAAAAAAAAAATTCATTAATTACAACAATGTGATAATTAATATTATTAATATTTTATATACTAATAATATTAATTAAAAATATATTTATATGTAATAAAGTGCTAATTATTTGTAAATGATAAACAATATTTACTACAACATTATAATGTTACAATATTAATTAATAAATAAACATACAATGCTTTACTTTCTGTATATATATACCAAAAATGGTTATATAATTTGTATACATATATTACAATGTTACAAATGTTGTAAAATAATGACATTACATTTTTTTCCCTTAAAAAATTGTATTAACGAATAAATGTATGTAAGATAATTTATGTTCCTTCAATAAAAATTGACAAATTTTATGTATATTTAATAATGTCTATTGCATTGTATAAATAATAAAAAAAATTGTTTCTCTTTCTATCTACTTATACAAAAATAAAAAAAATTGAAAATAAAAAATGTCTCATTTATTTTTATATGTATATCTTATTATTAAATATTTTACTTAAATATATTAATTTGATAAATGTACCTTTTTAATTAACATTTGTTTTTTTACTAGAAAATTATAAACTATACATCACTTACACAAGACAAATTCATTTTCACTACACATAATAAAATACATTTATATTCCTTCACATATAAAAACACATACAGTAAGTTTCCTACAACTCTTTATATAAAATAAATAAATACACATCAAATAACATATTTGTTATATAAATATTTAATATTAATTATAAATAATTATAAAAATATATTTCTACATAAACAAACCACCAACTATTCCCAATACATTTAAATAATATTCATTAAATGTGGTAAACTTAAACAATATATAATTTACTCTTCCCACTACACTTAAAATTTACTAATAAAACATACAAAACATTAACCATATATAATTTACTATTCCCAATACAGTATACATTAAATAATAAATACTACTTTACATTGAACACATTAAAATTACTATTCCCACTGCACTAATTAGTAATTCAAAGAAGTTGCTGGACACTAAACATATAACAATTACTATTCCCACTGCAGTAACTATTAATTCAGGGAAGATGCTGGACACTAAACATATAAAATTACTATTCCCACTTCAATAAAAATTAAATCAGGGAAGGTGCTGGACACTAAACATATAAAATTACTATTCCCACTACAATACAAATTTAAGTCAGGGAAGGTGCTGGACATTAAACATATATAAATTACTATTCCCACTTCAGTCAGTATTAACTCAGGGAAGTTGCTGGACATTAAACATATATAAATTACTATTCCCACTGCAGTGAGTATTAAGTCAGGGAAGATACTGGACACTAAACATATAAAATTACTATTCCCACTCCAGTAAAAATTAAGTCAGGGAAGGTGCTGGACATTAAACATATATAAATTACTATTCCCAGTCCAGTAAGTATTAACTAAAGGAAGGTGCTGGACAGTAAACATATATAAATTACTATTCCCACTCCAGTAAATATTAACTCAGGGAAGGTGCTGGACACTAAACATATAAAATTACTATTCCCACTTCAGTCAAAATTAAGTCAGGGAAGGTGCTGGACATTAAACATATATAAATTACTATTCCCACTCCAGTAAATATTAACTCAGGGAAGGTGCTGGACACTAAACATATAAAATTACTATTCCCACTTCAGTCAAAATTAAGTCATGGAAGGTGCTGGACATTAAACATATATAAATTACTATTCCCACTCCAGTAAGTATTAACTAAAGGAAGGTGCTGGACAGTAAACATATATAAATTACTATTCCCACTCCAGCAAATATTAACTCAGGGAAGGTGCTGGACACTAAACATATAAAATTACTATTCCCACTTCAGTCAAAATTAAGTCAGGGAAGGTGCTGGACATTAAACATATATAAATTACTATTCCCACTCCAGTAAGTATTAACTCAAGGAAGGTGCTGGACATTAAACATATATAAATTACTATTCCCACTCCAGTAAGTATTAACTCAAGGAAGGTGCTGGACAGTAAACATATATAAATTACTATTCCCACTCCAGTAAATATTAACTCAGGGAAGGTGCTGGACACTAAACATATAAAATTACTATTCCCACTTCAGTCAAAATTAAGTCAGGGAAGGTGCTGGACATTAAACATATATAAATTACTATTCCCACTCCAATAAGTATTAACTCAAGGAAGGTGCTGGACATTAAACATATATAAATTACTATTCCCACTCCAGTAAATATTAACTGAGGGAAGTTGCTGGACACTAAACATATAAAATTACTATTCCCACTTCAGTCAAAATTAAGTCAGGGAAGGTGCTGGACATTAAACATATATAAATTACTATTCCCAGTCCAGTAAGTATTAAATAAAGGAAGGTGCTGGACAGTAAACATATATAAATTACTATTCCCACTGCAGTAAATATTAACTGAGGGAAGGTGCTGGACACTAAACATATAAAATTACTATTCCCACTTCAGTCAAAATTAAGTCAGGGAAGGTGCTGGACATTAAACATATATAAATTACTATTCCCACTCCAGTAAGTATTTACTCAAGGAAGGTGCGGGACATTAAACATATATAAATTACTATTCCCACTACAGTAAATATTAACTCAGGGAAGGTGCTGGACACTAAACATATAAAATTAATATTCCCACTCCAGTAAAAATTAAGTCAGGGAATATGCTGGACACTAAACATATAAAATTACTATTCCCACTTCAGTCAAAATTAAGTCAGGGAAGGTGCTGGACATTAAACATATCTAAATTAGTATTCCCACTGCAGTTAGTATTAACTCAAGTAAGGTGCTGGACATTAAACATATAAAATTACTATTCCCACTTCAGTCAAAATTAAGTCAGGGAAGGTGCTGGACATTAAACATATATAAATTAGTATTCCCACTGCAGTTAATATTAACTCAAGTAAGGTGCTGGACATTAAACATATATAAATTACTATTCCCACTGCAGTAAATATTAACTCAGGGAAGGTGCTGGACATTAAACACATAAAAATTACTATTCCCACTACAGTAATTATGAAGTCAAGAACACGCTGGACACTTAGGGGCCGATTCCGATCACGGCCGGTAGGGCTCCGAATCGGATTCGGCTTTACCGGATCCGATTCGGAGCCCTGTTTCCCGACCGAACCGTACGCGGGTCCGGCCGAGCGAGTACGATGCGAAATCGCTGACCGACTCGTCCGGGCGTCCCGACCGCTCCGACCGACTCGCTCCCGGCTCGAACCGCTCCGACCGACTCGCTCGGACTCGACTCGCACCGCGCAATGGAGACGTTTCCCGGCCGGGTAAGTACGATGCGCGCCGCGAGCAGTCCGACCGAGCCGCGCACTCCGGCTCGTAAGAGCTGTCGGAGCCGTACTTTGGGGGTCTGTGTCGGACCCCCTGTACGCGTAGCCGCGCGAGTCGCACACAGGGGGGACCCATGGGTCCCCCTACCTGTGCGTGTACGGCGCGAATCGCTTCGCCGCGTACCCGCTGTAGGGGCGCCCTTGTCCGACTTCGCACCCATTGAGTCAATGGGAGCCCGCGTACGCGTTGTACGACCGGCTCCCATTGACATCAATGGGAGTCCGACCGACTCGAGTCCGATAACATACGGACGCATCGTACTCGTTCGGTCGGACTGCACGGGTCCGATTCGGTCGGAAATCTCTCCGGGTCCGGCTCGGTCGGAGAAATTTCCGGCCCGAATCGGAATCGACCCCTAAATATATATGTTTTACAATATTAACAACTTTACCATTTTCCCCTAATAACCCAACATCCCAGTACTAAAAACAACTTACTATTTATATTTATAAATTACTTTATTTCTTCTAATTATTAGTAATTTTTTTAATTTATACTTAATAAATATTTTTGAAATATTATTTAAATAACACTTCCCACCCTTATCCCCTAATAACGAAACATCACCTCCTAAAACAAAACATATATTTTAACTTTTTAATATAAATTTCTTTTTTTAATTATTTTCTAATTTCTAAAATTTTTAAATTCATATCTAAATTTACATTAATATCTTTAAAATACTCCCCACCCTTATCCCCTAATAACCCAACATCCTGCTCCTAAAAGAAAACATATATTTTACATTTTTAATATAAATTTCATTTTTTAAATTAATTTCGATTTTCTAAAAATTTTAAATTAATATCTAAATTTACACTAATATTTTTTAAATACTCTCCACCCTTATAGCCTAATAACCCAACATCTCACTACTAAATGAAAAAATATATTTTAGATTTCTAATATAAATTTCGTTTTTGAATTAATTTCGAATTTCAAAAAAATTTCTATTTAAATATAAATTTACACTAATATTTTTAATTTACTCCCCACCCTTATCCCCAAATAACCCAACATCCCACTACTAAAAATAAACATATATTTTACACTTTTAATATAAATTTCTTTTTTTAAATTAATTTCTAATTTCTAAAAATTTAAAATTAATATCTAAATTTACACTAATATTTTTAAAATACTCCCCACCCTTTACCCCTAATAACTAAACATCCCACTCCTAAAACATGTTACAATTTTTTTTATATACATTTTCACACTAATATTACAAAAAAAATTATAATACACAATTAATAACAATACATAATATTTAATTATTGACTAATAATTAATATTTTACAGTTTCTATATTATTTTTTTCGATATTTTTTACAATACTAACAATTCGATATTATCTACTTACGATATTACTTATTCGATATTTTGTACTTCGATATTTTTTAAAGAAATATAATAACGATATTTTTGATTGAGATATTCATGTATTCGACATTATCTAACATTCGATATTAAAACTTCGATATTACTACAATTCGATATTTATTATTCAATATAATGTCTATTCACCCTCTGGGACGCCTTAGAGGCTCTCTATCTATTGTGCCCGAGGCCTAAACCTACATAGGGCTACACCAAGGCCGGCAAGTAGGCATCCGCATAGCCGTGCACTTTATACCCTACCTGTCCATGCCGGAATTTCCTAATTTTATTTACCCTTATTTACACAATAGGCCTGGCTCCCAACTCTCTGTATTATTTTTGTTCACTGCTATTTCATGCCCCAAGGACCGCCTTCAGGTACATTTTTCCAAATTGTATCGCAATTGTAGCAGGTTAGCGGTCCTGCTATCCTGCTGTTGCCGACCGGATGTGATTGCACTACATTCTCTGGCCAGGCGTGGCTGAGGGATTAAATAAAAGGGGGTGGACTGCTCAAGGTCACACCCTGATACCAGCAATTAGTGTACGCTTCATGTGTCCTGGTCTGAGGCCTCACAACACTGGCGACGAGGGTGCGGGGGTGCCCACGCCCCTACCACATGACTCACCAGCAGCAGTGCAAGCACCAGCTCAGCAGCCAACTCTGCCCTGGTGCCGCTGCGCAACTGAGGAGAACAACTCTGTGGCAGGACGCTTTCTCCTGCTTCAACCAGTCGATGTAAGGGGGAGCGCTGCAGCCATGCAGCCTCCTTTGGTGGCTCAAACTCCTACCGTGTGTGGCTCCGCCCAATTTCTCCAGTCAGCATGCACACGGCCTGGAGGCCCACGGTGCACAGAGGCAGTGAGCAGAACGTGCAGACAGGTGAGGAGAGGCCTCACCATGCCCAGCAGTCCCCAGGCACCCAGTTGAGTCCAGGAATTCGATGCTGAGTGCCTGGGCAAGCAGAGGCTACTGCAAGTGCAGAGAGTTGCCACAGAAATAAAAATAAAAAAACAGGACAAATAAGGGATTTATGCAAAGGAATAATTCCTGGCTGGGTGTAACTATAAAACAGAGGGAGACACACACTAGCACAACCAAATCCCAAGCTATTCAGTGTCAGGGAAGCAACACAGCCTATCCAGGACACTCGATACCTAGGCCACCAACCATATACCCAGAAGTACACCCAGCATGGGGGATGAAGACCAGCACCGCAGGCCAAACCCCACATAACACACCCTTACAGGCGTATTGACACCACTTAGTGAACTGGTTGACCACGCAACAGCATTCCGGAGATGGAAAATATGGCCCGGGCGACTAGAGAACTACTTTATTGCCTCAAGGTAGACAGATGGCACTGTCAAAAGATCACTACTCCTCCACCACGGGGGAAGAAATCTATAAACTGTTCAAACACCTACCCAACACAGGACCAAACACAGACTACGACGCAGCAGTAAGAGCACTCAACGGCCATTTCGATCCCCAGCTAAACCCTGACGTTGAAAGATTTAAGCTGCGTCAGGCTCGCCAACAAGAGGGGGAATCCATGGACACCTTCTATGCCAGGCTACGCGAGCTTACAAGCACGTACACAGAAGACGATGAGCTGAAGGAAATCCACGCTCAACTCATACAAGGGTGCAGGATCGAAACCTTGCAAGGCCTAATCCTACGCCATCTAAACATCAACCTTGATGATATCCTAATACTAGCACGATCACACAATCTGTCCACCGCACAGGCCCACGAAATGGACCTAGCCATCACACAACATCCATAGAAGCCCGCATGTGTCACAATGGAACGGGTTGACGCAGTCTGGACCAAGAATCGAAGAGGTGGAACCAAAGGAAATCAGACACAGACCACTAAGGCACCGTATGGGTACTGTGGCCGTGAAGAACACCCGGTCAACTAGTGTCCTGCGCAAGGCTGCACCTGCTCGAACGGTGGAATCCAAAGCCACTTCACAACTGTGAGCAGAAAGAAGCTTAAGGATAAAGGCCCCAGAGACAGTCGACCGCCGACCAGGCAGGTGCGCCAACTATCTCTCACGCACCTGGCACGCCAGGGAGAAGCCAAGCCACCAGCGACACAAAGTCACCGCCTGGAAGACTCCTCCCCAGAAGAAGAGGAAACCTTCCTCCTCTCATTCACCAGGGAATTGAAGTGTCACAAGAGGCCACAACCCACATGTGTTGTCCGAATAGCTGGGTACAAAGTGAAAGCAGTAATCGATATGTCAATGTGTTGGGAATACAACAATACAACCGCCTGAGACCCAAACCCATTCTGGCACCATTCCACACCAAAATATTCACGTATGGGAGTCAGACGCCACTACCCCTCCTCGGGCGGATGTCAGTGCCGGTACAATCCGAAGATCAGGAAGTGACCACCACCGTCCACGTTATTGACCAGGAAGCAGATACACTCATCAGCAGACACACAGCAGAAGACCTTGGCCTCGTGTCCTTTGCCAAGAGAGTGAAGTCACACCAGATCGATGAACTGTTAGACCAATTTCCAGAATTGTTCAGCGGACTGGGATGCCTCACGCGCCCACCAGTGAAGCTGCACATTGTCCTGTCGTTCGCGCCTGGGGCGCTCCAACACCGGCGTGTCCCATTCCACCTACACTCCCTGGTAGAAAAGGAGCTAGAGAGATTAGAGGAGCAAATCATGATCGAGAAGCTCTCAGGACCCACACCCTGGGTCTCACCAATGGTCATTGCCCAGAAATCAACCTGGGAAAATCCGCCTGTGTATTGACATGAGGTTGCCAAACCACGCCATCAAGCGGTAGAGGCACATCACTTCAACCATGGACAAAACTGTAGCGGATGCAAACGGCTTGCACTAGTTCTCAAAGCTGGACCTCAGCGCCTGGTATCACCAGCTACTACTTGTAGAAGAAAGCCGATACATCACCACCTTCAGCATTCATCTTGGCCTGCACAGGTACAAGCACCTAAACTTTGGCATTTGTTTTATCTGCCGCAAAAGTATTTCAAAATGTGATACGCAGGACCCTATCCAGACTGCCAGGCATCCTGAATGCAGCGACGACATCCTAATTCATTCATCCACAGCTGCTGAACACCACAAGCACCTAAAAGCTACCCTAATATGCCTTCACAAACATGGAGTGACACTGCACAAGGACAATTGCTCTTTCTTTTAGCTATCCATTGAGTTCTTCAGGTGTGTCTTTAATCAAGAGGGGATACAAGTCAACCCCCAAAAATCCATGTGCATCAAGCATGCACCCGCACCCACCACCGTCCAGGCAGTAAGGAGCTTCCTAGGGATCGCTACCTACTACCGGAGATTCATCCCAGACCTGGCCACTATCGCTGAGTCCCTGAGATCCCTTACGAAGACAGATGCCAAGTGGACATGGGGCAACCGGGAGAAGGCCACATTCCAAGAGGTCAAAAAGGCCCTCCTCGAGAAAACCACTCTTGTCTACTTTGACCCAGGGAAACGTACGGAATTGTTGGTGGATGCTAGGAGCCATCCTCTCCCAAGAACAAGAACCAGGTTGCTGGGCCGCACTGGCATTCACCAGTAAAGCACTGACATGAGGAGAGACAAGATATGCTCAAATTGAGACAGAGGTCCTGGGGATGAAGTGGGCCTGTGGGCATTTCCACCTATATCTGAGCAGCCAGCCCTTCAAAGTAATCACAGACCACCAGCCGCTGGTCCCACTCTTCCGAGGGTCAGCCCCTCACCCACCGCCACGGATCAAGAGATGGGCTATTCAACAACAACGTTACTGGATGGAAGTGGTCAACCGTCCTGGTTCAAAGAACCCTGCCAACTTCCTGTCTCGCCACCCTGAAACCCCAGAAAGCCGAAACAGCAGTGAAGACGTAGAAGAGTACGGCAGAATGATCTCGACAGCCACCTGCCCCCAAGCCCTACGCTTAGAGGACATCAAAGAGGTGGCAGAATCACATCCCACCATCCTGTGAGTATGGGCAGTGGTCATAATGGCACCTGGCGAGATTTCCTTGGTGATGCCAACGACTGGCTGGGAGACAACAGAGAGGACCTAGCAAGGATTTGTGGGGTACGAGATGAGTTCAGTACCACCCCAGATGGAATACTCCTGCATGGAGCCCGCATTGTGATTCCGGAGACACTAAGGCACCAAGTGACAGAGTTAGCCCACGGAGGGCACCAGAGAGCCACAAAAATGAAGGTGAGGATGCGGGAGAAGATATGGTTCCCAGGCCTTGAGGACCTAGTGGAAGAACTCGTGCGGAGGTGCCGCGCACGCCAGATAACGGGTGCACTGGAAAGACCACCGCCAGTGATCACAGAGGACCCATGCACCACTCCCTGGAGCAAACTCAGCATGAATTTTGGGAGCTTCCCAGATGGACTGACGACCCTCATCCTCATGGACGCATACTCGAAGTACCCCATAGTGGAGGTAATCGAGTCACCAGCCTTCGTGCACTTGGCCCCAGTCCTCGAAAATACATTCGCTATCTTCGGCCTGCCAAGTGAAATCAAAAGCGACAATGGGCCACCATTCCATGGTGCTAAATTTCGAGACTTCCTAGATCAACTGGGAATCCACCACCGCCGCATTACACCCCAGTGGCCGCAGGCCTACGGGGAAGTTGAGAGATTCATGTGCACCATGAAAAAGTCTCTGCACATTGCTTCTGCCGAACAGGGCAATCCGAACGCCATTTACAATCCTTTCTGAGAGGGTATCAGAGTACCCCTCATTGTATGACTAACAAGCACCATGGGCCCTGATGTTCAACTCGCCCCGTCAAGACACCATCCGCATCTGCCCAGGGTGGATGCCACCACCTTAAGACAGTCAAAGGACCCAAGCACATTGTGAGCGGTGCAATGCCCTCACCAGCCAGAGCAAGCAAGCAAAGGAGAACACCCTCCAACATGGGGACAAGGTGATCATTAGAGATCGGAAGCCCAGGTGGAAGTTCAGGACACCATTCGAGGCTGGACCATTGTCAGAAGCGAGGGGACCATGGTAACAGTCGTGAAAGGTCAAGAAGTCATATCTAGAAACATCTTGTGGTTCAAGAGAATTGAGACCCCATCATTTACCCATCCTCAAAACTCACATGAAGATGACACCAGATGTCTTGAAAGCAACGGGATCGGTCCTGAGTCCAGCAGGTCCGAGGGCCGAAGCCCACGAAACTCGGAAGGAAACCGGCAAAAAGTCCTGCAAAGCACCCCTCCGGGACGCGACCTGCCTGCCCGGAGTCAACCCCACCGATACAACCTCCGGCCTAATCCACAGCCTAGTCAGTGGCTCATGGACTATGCCTGTCATGTGACCTGAACTCTGGTCAACCAAGAACTGAGTTGGGGAGAGATGTAGCAGGTTAACGGTCTTGCTATCCTGCTGTTGCCGACCGGATGTGAATGCACTACATCCTCTGGCCAGACATTGCCAGAGGGGAGTAAATAAAAGGGGGTGGACCGTTCGAGGTCACACCCTGATACCAGCAATTAGTGTAAATGTAAATGTCCAGTATTTGTAAAGCGCGAACAATTACTCGAGGGTGTCAAGGCGCTGGGGGCCGTCGGGAAGATTAAGCGAGCTATTGCCCAGAGTCACATGGTGCTGGGCTGATCTGCCACCGGCGCCGGGGGTCGAACCGTGAGTCAGTTGCCCTGGCCGCTGCGCCAAACCTCTTCCGAGTGTACACTTCATGTGTCCTGGTCTGAGGCTGCCCCAGGCCTCACAACACCGATCAAGAGCTTTTAGTAATGCATGCTCTTTGAGACCAAAATGAGGCGCCGGTTCCATTTGGCATTAATCTCACTTTGTATTCTTGTCTCACAATATTGACACCTGCATGTGGTGTTTTGGTTTCGAGTGATCGCACTGTATAAAAATTAGATTCTTCTTTCTTTGCACCACACACCGATACCTGGACAATGAGACTGCATGACATATTTCTAGATTCTATTGTCTCCTTGGAACTATGGCATGTTATTTATAACAACAAGTTTCTGCATTTGCATTATTGATTAGGTCACACCTTGTAATCTAGTCACCTCATGTCACACAGAGGCTTATTTTGCTGCCAGTGTGACACTGCAAGTAATTGCAACTTTATTTGCCTGGAGACAAGTGGCACAATCTTATCAGTTGTGCCCCATCTTTTATTCACCAGGCTCATATTTCCTTCTTCTTACAAGCTCCAGGTACATGACCCACTTCCCATTTTGAATATGTAGCCTTCCTTTCAGTTTTATTCATCGCTTCACTCACATTTGTGTATTTTTACCTTACAGTTCTTTCACTGGCCACCTAGCAGTAATTTCACTTTTGGGTATACATATATATTTCGTTGGCGGACATTAAATGCAAATATTTCATGAATGCAGGTAAGTAATATTTAATTTTTCTTTTCTATTTTTATTCTGCTTAATTTTTCTTTCAAATTCCAATTTCATTACTCAACTGAATTAATGCCTCATGAGACCTTTCTGTACCTCACCACCTTAGTTTGGAGCATTTGGTCCTGTCATGGTCTGTAACTGATACTGCCTATACTCTTATTTTTATATGCACAGTAATAGACGTTGCTTTCACATTGGGTGCTTGGCTTTGCATGGTGATAGTGGTTAGCCACTGGTTACAAACTGTTTTTTTAGTTATTTAGGTTCATAATTTGGGTTATGTTTAGGGCTCCTTCTAATGTTATGTATAATTGCAGGTTCCTATTATCTTTATGTGAAGGTGACTTTCCTAATGATGTTGCTTTTGTGCCGAAGATTAAAGTGACTTGAAGACTGAAAACAAGGCATTCATCCAATTTATGCTTTTTCGAAAGTATGACCTGGATGCCTGTACTTGTAAAAATTGCATAAATCTCAGGAAAACTTTTTTCAAGAATGCAATGTGGCATAGATTTAATGTATTCTGTCTTTGTGTCTGGGTGAGATGAATGTATGAAGATTTGAATGGTGAGATACTTGATGGACCTGATTGTTGTTATTTTTACCAAATAAAAATTGCATGTGTGCACCAATATCGCAATGGCATTGGATAGGATTATGTGTTTACATATATTTACTCTGTTGATTAACAATAAGAAATCTGTTTTGTATTCACTCTAGATGCATTATGTTGTGAGCCCTTTATAAAGATAGGACACTAGTCTTAAAATTTTGAGTTGCCTGAGGTTTTTGTACACTCACGGCACCTGGATTCTGGCATCTGTGAGTCCTACCCTGCGAAGTGGGCCAATCCAGTTCTGGGCTCTTGGAAGTGGGTTTTTTGTGCTGCATCTTCAAAATCCATGCATCGCCATCATTGCACCAGTCGGAACCGATGCATCTCCTTCAGTTCCGACGCATCGCCTGCTTCGAGGACATCACATCGCCAGCTGCATGGCCCGACGACGACGCATCACCTACATCCAGTGCTGCTCAATGACGATGGCTCTCCGAGTGCACAGCTCGATGACGACGTAGTGCCTACGAATCCTAAGGATCGGAGCCAACGCATCGCTTCCCTGCTCCTCGCATCTCGCCCTTGATGTTGATGCATCCTCCAACCAAGGTACCTTTTCAGTGGGACAGGGTTGGTCCCTGTATCTGACCCACACTCCATCGTAGTCAGCCTGAACTTTTGGATTTACTCCTGTTAAGCATGACCAGATAACCCCGGTTGGAGCTTTATGCTTTTAAGCACTGTATTTGCAGATATTCTTTAAAAATGCATAAATCCATTTCGACTTAGTGGGCGTTTGTCGTTTTGGTCTTGTTTTGTTCAATAAATCAAGCTCTATTTTTCTATTCAGGTGTGGTATATTATTGTGTCATGCTATCACTGTTTTACTGTTTTAAGTGTTACACAAATACTTTACATATTGCCTATTAGGTTAAGCCAGACTGCTCTATGCCAAGCTACCAAAGGGTGAGCACAGGTTAATTTAGGGTGTGTATCTGGCTTATCCTGACTAGGATTGCAGTCACTACTTGGTCAGGGTGCATACCTCTGTCATCTAGAGACCCCATTTCTAACATTGATGATCCGCGGTGAGAATAAGATTTGTGTCTGTGCGGTGCCTTATAGTTATGTAGTGTACACTACCAATCCACATCTAAGACCAATTCGAGTTAATTCTTTCTAATTGGCATTTTCTTTTCTCTATCACTTCTGATTGCCATTTTTAATTGTTCTATTTCTCCCTGATTGGAATTTTTACTTTTTCCTGAAATCCTGTCTCTGACTGAAGGCTGTACAAACTTGAGAGTTACACTGTGGCCCAGCTCAAGAATTTTTGTGAGGGGTTTGAGCTTTTTTACTAAAGGCTTCACCAGAAAGGTGCAGCTGCAAAAGGGGCTGAGGGCCTAGATAGAAGTGTTGCAGTACCAATGACCCCAGGGGTGGAGGATAAGGTACTGGATGATTATGAGTAGCTGGATAAGGATTCACTGGAGAATCGAGGACTGCCTTTGGGACAGGGGGTCAATATCTTGCTAGGAGTAGTGGTTCTCCCCAGGGCAGGGAACAATGTATTATCCAGGGGCCTGTCCCCAGAGGAGCTAGAAGACAGGAGGTAGAAGAGAAAACTTAAATTGGAGCTTGCCAGATTGAAAATGAAGCAATAACAAGCTCTGGAGGAAAAATGGCTAGCCATGGAGGAGAAAAGGATGGCCCATGAGCTAAGCTTCCGAGAACTGAACATCAAGTCCATGCAAGTGGAGTCCAGCAGTAATGGTGGCAGCATACCTGCAGTGTTCACTGGTAAAGAAAGCGTCCATATCCCAAAAGATTTGGTGCCCAGTTATGCAGTGGGGGATTGACAAAGATAAGAGTTTCTCAATCTATGAGTTGGCTCTAAGGGTGCACAAGGTTCCTGAATATTGAGGGGGGTAGTTTGTGGACGTACATGCCCACAGTGGGGAAGGACACACTCCTGACACTAGTGGAGGAGGATCAGATCCACTACACTCCCATGAAGGTCATACTTGTCAATACGTTTGGGTTGACTTCTGAGGGTTACAGACAGATATTAATGGTTATTCACAAACTTCCCACACAGAGCTGGGTGGATATCCTTGATTTTTCCAGCAAAGCACTGAAGGGCTGGGTGAGGGGGAGCAGGGTAGATGATTTTGATAGGCTGTACAACCTATTTATGAGGGAGCACAAGCTTGAAATGTGTTTTCCAGAGCTGCACCAGCAACTAGTGAACAGCAAGTTGACTGACTCCAGGAAGCTTGCTGAAGAGACAGACCTTTGGGTCAGAATCAGAGTGTCCATAAAGGCATCTGGGGGACTCCCAATAAGATGGTCAGGGTTCGCACCCGAAAAAGGATGGAGGGAGAAACTAAGGGGCCGATTCCGATCTCGGTCGGAGGCGCACCCAATACCATTCGGTCGGGAAAAAAGCCATGCGAATGCCTGTTTCCCGACCGATCCGTACATCATTCCGAACGAGTAAGTACGATGCGCACAACAGCATAGAATCCGGCCGAGTCGTACTCACCCAATCCAGGTCCTGTTCTCCGACCGAGGCGAATCCGGAAACGCAGAATCGAGTCGCACGGAAGGGAAAATGCAGCCCCGTTCGGCCGAACAAGTACGATGCGCTTTCCGTACGCGCCGAACCCGTCGCTACGTCCGGCACGTCAAAGCTTCCGGGAGAGGCGCACATAAGCTCCGATTCGCGCCACAACACGATCCACGGCTACGAGGCGAACACGCCAGCGACGAGGACGACGCAAAGCAACGAGAAAGACGAACGAGACGAACCAACCATGAATCCCTTCGTACCGATCCTACCAATATTCTACATTTACTACCGGAACAGGCACGGACGCGTACGGCGCAGAAGGTAAGTCAGACACCAACCACAAAAACATACAACACGTACACGACACATCACACACACACAGAGGGATGCAGAATTTACTTACACCAGCAACAGCAGCACCATAGGGGCGGGATGCCCATCACCAATGCCCCATATGCACACAGGGGCCTGGATGCGCACCACCACTACCACCCCTACCCAGGGGGGGCTGGATGCCAACCACTACTACCACCCTTAGCCATGGGGGTGCCAGATGCCCACCACTACTACCACCCTTACCCAGGGGGGGCTGGATGCCTACCACTACTACCACCCTTAGCCAGGGGGGCTGGATGCCAACCACTACTACCATCCTTACCCAGGGGGGGCTGGATGCCTACCACCACTACCACCCTTAGCCAGGGGGGCTGGATGCCTACCACTACTACCACCCTTAGCCATGGGGGTGCCAGATGCCTACCACTACTACCACCCTTAGCCATGGGGGTGCCAGATGCCTACCACTACTACCACCCTTACCCAGGGGGCTGGATGCCTACCACTACTACCACCCTCAGCCAGGGGGCTGGATGCCTACCACTACTACCACCCTTACCCAGGGGGGCTGGATGCCTACCACTACTACCACCCTTAGCCATGGGGGTGCCAGATGCCTACCACTACTACCACCCTCAGCCAGGGGGCTGGATGCCTACCACTACTACCACCCTTACCCAGGGGGGCTGGATGCCTACCGCTACTACCACCCTTAGCCAGGGGGCTGGATGCCAACCACTACTACCACCCTTACCCAGGGGGGGCTGGATGCCTACCACCACTACCACCCTTAGCCAGGGGGGCTGGATGCCTACCACTACTACCACCCTTAGCCATGGGGGTGCCAGATGCCTACCACTACTACCACTCTTAGCCATGGGGGTGCCAGATGCCCACCACTACTACCACCCTCAGCCATGGGGGTGCCAGATGCCTACCACTACTACCACCCTTACCCAGGGGGGGCTGGATGCCTACCACTATTACCACCCTCAGCCAGGGGGCTGGATGCCTACCACTACTACCACCCTTACCCAGGGGGGCTGGATGCCTACCACTACTACCACCCTTAGCCAGGGGGCTGGATGCCTACCACTACTACCACCCTCAGCCATGGGGGTGCCAGATGCCTACCACTACTACCACCCTTACCCAGGGGGGCTGGATGCCTACCACTACTACCACCCTCAGCCAGGGTGGCTGGATGCCTACCACTACTACCACCCTTACCCAGGGGGGGCTGGATGCCTACCACTACTACCACCCTTAGCCAGGGGGGCTGGATGCCTACCACTACTACCACCCTTAGCCATGGGGGTGCCAGATGCCTACCACTACTACCACCCTCAGCCAGGGGGGCTGGATGCCTACCACTACTACCACCCTTACCCAGGGGGGGCTGGATGCCTACCACTACTACCACCCTCAGCCAGGGGGGCTGGATGCCTACCACTACTACCACCCTTACCCAGGGGGGGCTGGATGCCTACCACTACTACCACCCTTAGCCAGGGGGGCTGGATGCCTACCACTACTACCACCCTCAGCCATGGGGGTGCCAGATGCCTACCACTACTACCACCCTTACCCAGGGGGGGCTGGATGCCTACCACTACTACCACCCTTACCCAGGGTGGGCTGGATGCCTACCACTACTACCACCCTTAGCCAGGGGGCTGGATGCCTACCACTACTACCACCCTCAGCCATGGGGGTGCCAGATGCCTACCACTACTACCACCCTTACCCAGGGGGGGCTGGATGCCTACCACTACTACCACCATCAGCCAGGGGGCTGGATGCCTACCACTACTACCACCCTTACCCAGGGGGGCTGGATGCCTACCACTACTACCACCCTTAGCCAGGGGGCTGGATGCCTACCACTACTACCACCCTCAGCCATCGGGGTGCCAGATGCCTACCACTACTACCACCCTTACCCAGGGGGGGCTGGATGCCTACCACTACTACCACCATCAGCCAGGGGGGCTGGATGCCTACCACTACTACCACCCATACCCAGGGGGGGCTGGATGCCTACCACTACTACCACCCTCAGCCATTGGGGTGCCAGATGCCTACCACTACTACCACCCTTACCCAGGGGGGGCTGGGTGCCTACCACTACTACCACCCTCAGCCAGGGGGGCTGGATGCCTACCACTACTACCACCCTTACCCAGGGGGGCTGGATGCCTACCACTACCACCACCCTTAGCCAGGGGGGCTGGAGGCCTACCACTACTACCACCCTCAGCCATGGGGGTGCCAGATGCCTACCACTACTACCACCCTTACCCAGGGGGGGCTGGATGTCTACCACTACTACCACCCTCAGCCAGGGGGCTGGATGCCTACCACTACTACCACCCTTACCCAGGGGGTGCTGGATGCCTACCACTACTACCACCCTTAGCCAGGGGGGCTGGATGCCTACCACTACTACCACCCTTAGCCATAGGGGTGCCAGATGCCTACCACTACTACCACCCTCAGCCAGGGGGGCTGGATGCCTACCACTACTACCACCCTTACCCAGGGGGGGCTGGATGCCTACCACTACTACCACCCTTAGCCAGGGGGGCTGGTTGCCTACCACTACTACCACCCTTAGCCATGGGGGTGCCAGATGCCCACCACTACTACCACCCTTACCCAGGGGGGGCTGGATGCCTACCACTACTACCACCCTTAGCCAGGGGGGATGAATGCCTACCACTACTACCACCCTTAGCCAGGTGGGCTGGATGCCTACCACTACTACCACCCTTAGCCATGGGGGTGCCAGATGCCTACCACTACTACCACCCTCAGCCAGGGGGCTGGATGCCTACCACTACTACCACCCTTACCCAGGGGGGGCTGGATGCCTACCACTACTACCACCCTTAGCCAGGGGGGCTGGATGCCAACCACTACTACCACCCTTACCCAGGGGGGGCTGGATGCCTACCACTACTACCACCCTTACCCAGGGGGGGCTGGATGCCTACCACTATTACCACCGTCAGCCAGGGGGGCTGGATGCCTACCACTACTACCACCTCTACCCATGGGGGGCTGGATGCCTACCACCAACACCACCCCCACTCATAGGATGGACAATGCATGACACAACCAGCACACCACAAACTAGGGAATGCAAGAAAAAGACATCCCCCCAACACCATGACAAGCGTGTGTAGACTGTGTCAAATGCCTACAACACTGAACATGACTTTGAACATACAATGTGACCCCCTATCACATGTGCCACACATATATGTGTGTGGCTCCCACAATGCAAGCAGGCCATGACCATTGTGGCAATGGGGTCCAAACCCCCATCATCACAGTGACCAAAAGGTAAGTGTGGGGTCCATAGCTGAAGCACATTTTGAACATTGTGGCAATGGGGTCCAAACCCCCATCATCACAGTGACCAAAAGGTAAGTGTGGGGTCCATAGCTGAAGCACATTTTGAACATTGTGGCAATGGGGTCCAAACCCCCATCATCACAGTGACCAAAAGGTAAGTGTGGGGTCCATAGCTGAAGCACATTTTGAACATTGTGGCAATGGGGTCCAAACCCCCATCATCACAGTGACCAAAATGTAAGTGTTGACAAAGAAAAAGCTGCAACTGCCAAACTGCATGGATGATTCCTGGTCACAGAACATAAAACACATCAGTGGCAAAGTAGTGCATGTGTCCCATTGCAACATAGATTGGGGGAGGCAAATACTGCAGTGCAAATAAGACATACCTTTGGCCATGTGCAGACAAACAACACCCATGGGGGCTGACACAGTCAACATTCATCAATGACACAATGACAGAAGTGACCATCAGAATGCAGACCCACATATTTGCACCAATGGGCACACAAATGCAGATACCCTGTGGAGACTGTAGATGTGAGGTGAACAGATACCATACCATGGCAGCAATGGGACACACAAACCATGATCATTGTGCTGACCGATGACCTAGGAGTCCCAGGGACAGCAGGGGAAACACACCAAACAACATACAGCCAATGGCACACCTAAGATATGCCAATGCAGTGGTGCAGATGCACAAACACAAACAGGCAGTCCCACACTGCACATCAAACACAACAGGTGAGGGGGGTGCCAGTGTCCCCAGGCAACCACACAACACATGAGGAGGCCTGAATACCAATTACACAGATGTGCATACAGTGCCACACAAAGGTAACTCATGGATCCAAATCCCCTATGTGGGCAATCAGGCATTGTCAGATGAGAGGGAGCACAAATCACACATGTCACACAAGCACGTAGGAACAGCAACTGACACAGCAAGACACAGACACACCACAGCACTACCCCCAGGGCCCCCACAATGTGGTGACCCTGGGCTGCATTACAATCCCACTGTGATGACAAAGCTAAATGTCGTTCACACTGTGAACCACAGTCATGTGTCCTGAGCAACAAACTACCATCACACCTACACAAGCACAAATCAATCAGCACGGCCAGTAAGCCAAGGCCAACATGGAGGCAGGGGTCTAGCCGGGCAACAACTCTCATCTGCACACACTCAACACCACACACCTCGACCTCCAACAATGTGCAGCAGTGAAGCACACATGCACTGGTGACATTGCACATGCACCCATGACAATCCCAGGGTGGTGGGTGGGAACCAAGGTGCAGAAACACATCACACATGGCCACTCAACAAGACTCCTGAATGTCTGACACACTGCACACTACGCTGTACATGGACATGACGGCAATACACACCAACCAATGGGATCCCAGCCACAGTCACACACCAATGAAGAAGCCAAGGACACCCACAAAGAACACACATAGACAACAACCAACATTGCAGCCCGGACCCTGAGGAGTGCCAGCAGTCACACACACAACGTGTCACAATCACTGAAAGATAACACAAACTGGAAATCACATGACAGGTGTAAACAACAAGTGCCAAGGGGAAACCTGACTGTAACCCATCTGCTTCTGCACACAAACTCAGCCCTGACAGCAAACACACCTATGGGTGACACCCTGATGACCAGTAATGTGCCATGCACCCACATCACAGAGAACCCAGGGAGAAGACTTTGGGGGAACATAGGTCAACTCAGCAAGCATCACAAACAGGTACAACACTAGGGATCCCAGCATGCACAGCAAAACGGAAGTGAACACACAGACATGCTCATACAACACACACCTTGGGCGCAGGCAATTTCACAGGAGTACACACTGCCATGAGGGGACTCCACTCCTGTGTGAGGAAAGCTGTGCCATATGTTGCCTCAGTAGGGCCCCATCATGTCAGCTGAGCACTTGGTCACACAATCAACAATTAGCACCAAATGAAGGCTCCCGTCACATCAGCCTGGTCATGGGAGTGCCAATGAAATCATCAGCACAGATCCAACACACTTGTATAGCAATGTTGCACTGACAACACAGATGAGTCCTTCCCCATTGATGCCCAAACCTGCATGTCCAGTGGAGATGGCCACACGGTCAGGGAAGTAGACGAATTGAACAATGGCTGGCACAACAGATGTGCAGGTGTGGAAGCCACAGATGTGAAATTGCTAATGTAAGTAGGAAATCCCATTGCCAAATACTGAACACATGACACCCTCAGATGCTGCTAAGGATGACATGGATACACCACAGGATAGGACACATTCCCCCTGGACCACATGTGTTCCTGCACAGTAACACTTCATTATCATGAGACCAAATATCACCATCACTGCAGCAAGGGCATGGTTAGCATCATCAACAACATGTACATCAGAAGCATAAGCACTAGAGAACAGAAAGTTGCTTTATTCAGCATATGTGTGTCCAAAAACTCAGAGAACAGTAATGCTCCAACAAAGGCCAATGGCCAGTCCATCAAGTAAGTCAATACAGGGTGACAGTGGCAGATGTCACCCTACGCATGCCTGCACTGCACAGAACCAGGGACAATCCACTAGGAGGGGCAACCGGGGGGCAGGCCAGGCACCGCAGGGACAGGATCAGGGCTCACCAGGAGGAGGCAGGGAAGGGGTGGTGGGTGCTGGAGAGCCACTGACAACTGCAGTGGAGGTGTCTGACATGGTGTGTGCCGGCACAACTGGGGGGCATGACTCAGATGTTGTGGGTGCCGGCACGACTGCAGTGGACCCTGCAGATGGAGTGGACAGGTCCGCCACTGCAGTGCCCAAGTCAGACAGGGTGGTAGTGGACTCCACTGCAGTGCCTACCTCCAGGGGAGGAGAATGGGGAAAAGGCAAGGTGGGCTGGACAGAGGGGAGGACACCCTCACCACATCAGTGGCACAGACAAGCGCAGCAGGGGGTGTGGTGCCGGGAGAGCAAGTGGCAGGGGGAGAAGGCCGGATCCTCTTGGGGATGGTATATCTGTGGGTGGGGGAACCTGGGGCAGGGTGTGGTGGGGGCACCTGTGGAGTGGGGGCCTGAGGGATGGAGGAAGGAGACCTGGTGCCTGAGCTGCAGGGCGGCGGCAGGGTCTTGCTCTTACGACTCCTGGGGGACTTGCGGGTGGGGGCCTCAGTCTGTCTGCGCCTGGGGGAGGGTGTCCGGGGGCGAGGGGCACTCTGCTCCGTGTGGGTGGGCTTCCTCTTCCCCCTGAATGCTGTATCAGCTGGATCGGAGGGGAAGAGGCCGAGGTCACTGAGGAAGAGCCGCTGTGTCTTTGGGGTTGCAGGTGAGGCAAGGGAGGGTGCTTTGGAGGGAGAGGCAACTGAGGACTGCGCAGTGCTTGTGGATGCGTGTGTGTGTTCCAGGGCCCCATCCCCTGTGAGTCTGGTTTCAGTCCCCTGACTGTGCGTGCTTGTGCGTTTTGTTTGTGGCGTGTGTGTCTGTGTGCTGGACGTGTGTGTGCTGGTGTGTGCCTGTGCCGGTGTGTGTGTGCTTGGGACGGGTAAGGTGCTGGGGAGTGTGGATGGAGCAGAGGCAGGAGGGGTGAGGGACTGTCTGAGGAGGGACACTGCTGCCGTCAGGGAGGAGTCCATGGACCTATTGCCCCTCTGCAGGTCAGACATGCCCGATGAGATGCCCTCCATGAACGACACCAGCTGAGTCAACAGAGCGGTGTGCGCATGGAGGACACTCAGCATGGCTGTCTGCCCTACATGGAGCTGGCGAAGGAGGTACACAGACTCCTCACTCAGGGCAGCAGGGGACACAGGGGCAGGGGGTGCGGTGCCTGGCCCAAAGGAGACACGCTCCCAAACATGGGAGCCTCCACGGACCTGGGGAATGGGAGCCGATGGGAGGGCGGTGGTGGTGCTGGTGGTGGCGGGGACAGCAACACTAGCTGGGGTGTGGTGGCTGCAAACACCCGCCTCCATAAGGGAGTCATCCTCCGAGCCGCTGTGGTCCTCAGCTGAGGTGGATGCTGCTGAGGACTCCTCGGTGTGGCTCCCCTCGCCCTCCGTGCCACTGGGTCCCTCCGACCACTCCTCGGCTGCTGACCCAGTCTGGCTCTCCGGCTCCTCCTGGTCCGTGGAGCTGTCCCCTTCCGTGGCCGTGGATGTATCTGCAAACAATGGGGAAACAGACAGACATCAGTCACCTGCACCAAACGCACACACCACTGTGAGCACAGCACATTACAGAGCAAGCCCTGGCATCATTAGTTGAACATTGCTAAAAGTGCCCTAACTGAACAGGAGAAGCCAATTGTCAGTCTGATGCCAACCATGGCACTCACATCCCACATGGCCTTGCACACATCTGTCTGGTGTCTGTTGGATAGCAACACCCCAGTGTGGACACATGCACCACCTACACAGTAGTTGGACAGTGCAGAGGACACGGTGTAGCATGTGGACATGCACACATCACAACTCTTGCCACTGAGTCAGTACAGGTTTCCGGATGAAAGGGATGCCCAGAGTCAAATAGGAAATGCATGTGATGCATACCAGCAACAGACACCATGATGCACCCATGTCCTGATAGCCATTGCCACAATGGTGTGCATGTAGCACATGTCACTCCCCTGCAGGATCACCAATAAGTAGACACATGCCATGGCGGAGGCATGACTGCTAAGTCATACATCACTGTCTCAGTGATGTATGACTTGGCAGCCAGACAACAACACTCTGCACTGTGTCACAATAGTAGGTCATGGGGAATGCAAGTCCTGGAGCTGCACAAGTGCACATGTACATCCCCCACACAACACATCATCTTAACCCTCATCTGTCCAGGTCATACCGATTGGACATATGGGAGACCTGTGACACTACCCTCTGAACCTGAGCCCCTCACAATCTGCTGTGAATGGGAAACAGCTGCCTGAACTTCACATTCACATACCCCAGTCTGCACGGGCAGCTGATCAAACACCTATGTGACACACAAGTATCGTCTCCTATGGTCACATCTCCAGTGGCATGCTGAGCCCCTACCGAGAAAAACCCCAGCAGTCCTGGCAACAAATCCACAGCACACTGACACAGAGGCAGACACCTGAGGGGTCAAATCACTGCGCACAACGTGTCAGCTGATACACGGGAGTGGGAGTACAGGTGTATTGGATGGGCTGGAGTAGGCATGACTGTCCTGCCCCACATGAATGAGGGATGAGCCCTGGACAGTGGATAGCTGGCTATGTATGTGTGACACACGTAATCTGCACACTCCTGGGGCCCAAACATTGTTCCCACCCGCTGCATAGGTGTGTGCCAGCTACCCCAGGCACATGTGGTGGCTCAGCTCAGCAAGTGGACCGCATATCAAAGCAACACGCAGATTACATGTCCGAACACAGGCATTGTGTGAACAATGGACCCACCCATGATGCCCACAACAGAGTTAGGGAAACAGATGCTGTCCCCCACCTTGAGTGAAGCAAACTGCAAGGACACAGTCCCAAGTGACACAATTCCCTGAATGTAAGGGCCACACCTGGGTAACAGATGAGGAGTGGGCAGTGCACAATAGAGGGACATGGCTCCTGGACAACATGACTGCTGTACTGTGGCAGTTTAACCAGGCCAGAGGAGGGCACATAGCATGTAATACAGAGTTCACAGTGCAGTCTTTGACTCACCCCCTCCTTGCTGCTGTCTGGCCTTCAGCTGCCCATCCAGGTCTGGAAACACCACCGCCAGGATCTGGAGCATGTGGGGGGTCAGGGTCCGTGTTCCGCCCCTCCTGCGAGGAGGCGACAGCTTCAGCTGGACCCGTGCAATCCTCCGGGTCCAGCCCCGAAGGTCCTGCCACCTCTTCTGGCAGTTGCGGATCCGGCGCTTGTAGACCCCCACGGACCGGACAGCCCGGACGATGTCCTTCCAGATCTCCTGCTTCCGATGGGCATTAACCTGTCAGGATGACAAAGTGAAAAGGCCATTACTACACATGCAACATATCCGTGCATGACACAGTTGTATATACATGTCTCAATCACAGGGGCACATGATGTACACAGGCAGTGCAACGCTGCCCATGGACAGTTTGCCAGAAGTCACTACATGGTATCATTGCATGGGAAGTAAAACCTTGTTCAAATGCACTGTCACTGCACCATACCTGTCCAGTGCATGTCACTACACACTATGGGGGGTGACAACTACTCAGTGAGCCTGCTAGCCAGTGGCGTGCAGACTTTCAGCCTTGCTAGTCAGACAAAATGCACATTCAGAAAGGCAGTGCACAGAACACTCACCTGCTCCCCTGGTGTCCCATACAGCTTGCTGTACTGTGGAAGTAGGCTGTCCAGCAGGGCCTGGTTCTCCTCAAGGCTGAAAGCTGGGGCTCTCTCCACAGTACGTGCCATTGCAGGGTCCAGAGGGGGCAGAGACAGCAGCAGTGCAGTGGCAGATGTCGTCCTGGAGCATGTAGTGCAGGCAAGTGAGCTCTCAGGGGAACAGCCAGCAATATATATGTGCTGCAGAGGCAGATACTGTCCCATGTGTCCAAAGTGATAGGTCCAAGTCGTTTGCATCTTCTGAATCTGGCCAATCCATGGAATAGCAGCACCAATACACGCCCACAGCATCCTTCAAATCTTCAACTTCATGACATACATGATTTTGCAACATTGTTGTGGGTGACCAACTGAATTTCCAGCAACCGACTCGTTCGAATTTCGAAAACATGTCCGTTGCCAGGCTAGGCCATTGACAATGGGTGCGCACCGATCAGTCCATTGCTGTTCAACGCGTACAGGGGTACAACGCTTACCCGCACACATTGAATGCAATGGGCCGGCCGGGTGCACCGATCGGTCCATTGCGGTACAACGCGTACAGGGGTACAACGCGTACCCGCACACATTGAATGCAATGGGCCGGCCGGGTGCACCAATCGGTCCATTGCGGTACAACGCGTACAGGGGTACAACGCGTACCCGCACACATTGAATGCAATGGGCCGGCCGGGCGCACCGATCGGTCCATTGCGGTACAACGCGTACAGGGGCACAACGCGTACCCGCACACATTGAATGCAATGGGCCGGCCGGGCACACCGATCGGTCCATTGCGGTACAACGCGTACAGGGGTACAACGCGTACCCGCACACATTGAATGCAATGGGCCGGCCGGGTGCACCGATCGGTCCATTGCTGTTCAACGCGTACAGGGGTACAACGCGTACCCGCACACATTGAATGCAATGGGCTGGCCGGGCGCACCGATCGGTCCATTGCTGTTCAACGCATCCCTGTACAAGTGACTGGCATATGTCACCATGCCTGTCTCAGATGAACATATGCCAGCCACAGATAGCTCCCAGGGAGTGAGGGGCACACCTACAACACCACAGCCTGACCAAACTGTATCATAAGGCATGTAAGGCTGCATTTCCTATTGTGTGTATGTTGGTGTACATGTTGTCCTGTGGGTGTCACCTGGGGGCAGCCACCCCCAGGCTGTGCACGTGTTCAATGGGACAGGATCCTGGGTGTTACGTGTACATGACCACTGTGATGTGCAACTGTTCATATCTGTGCATGTGCCATGGTCACATTTCACGGTGGTGTATGTGTATGTCATGTCACATACCCCGTGAGTCCCATGTGGGACGGTATGTTTGAGCCAGGGTGTCCCAGTGGCACAATAGTGATGGTCCTCCACAGTCTGTGTGCATGTAGTGTTTACAATGTCTCTGATTTCATGTGCACAATGGGAGACAGTCTCCACATCCACGTTGTGTGTGCATGGACTTTGATGTTGTGCGTGTGTGTGTCACAGACGTCCATGTCTGTCCTGCAGAGGCAAGTGGAACCACTACCTGTGGGGGTCATGGTTGTTTTGCTGTGGTGTATACATGATACTCCATGTAATGCCAGTGTCCATGTGGCAATACAGGGTCCCTGGGAATGTACCTGTCGTTGAGCTGTGATGCCTGGGGCACATCTGTCCTCACATGTCACTGTGGGGGGTGATTGTGACATGGCAGCAGGAGATGGGAACTGTGACACGGCCTCATGATATCCAATGGGCCAACCTGGGACTTATTGATGCCACTTGTTGAACCGTGATGACAGATGTTGGCCATGTATGTACCATACATGTCCTTACGGAACTGCACACTTCATGTAGTTGTGCCTCATAATGATGTACGATGTGATATTGAGTGTGTTCAATGCCGCATATGTGGGGTGACTGACAATCTTGCTTTCTTCTCCTCTGCACTGCAGGGCTCCTGCTGTCCATAGACCATTCCCAGACCTGGCAACGATGGTGGAACGGGACAGCATCTGACGGTACCGCTTCACCAGGCAGCTGATTGAGGATTTGGCAGTGCAGTTGGCACCACATTTGCAGCCTGGCCGGCCGTATCCTACAGCGCTGACCCCCAAGGTGAAGGTGATGGCAGCCCTACACTTCTTTGCCACCGGTACCTTTCAACATACTGTGGCGACTGCTGGTGGGATGTCACAGACCATGTTCAGCCGTGTGCTCCGCGATGTTTTGGAGGCAATGTTGCTATACCTGAACCGGTACATCTATTTCCCTAGACTGCAACGACTCACTGACGTGAAGAGTGACTTCTATGCCCTGGGGAGGATGCCGCATGTCATTGGCTCCATTGATGGGACACATGTGGCTTTGGTACCACCACAGGCCCAGGAGCAGGCCTACCGTAACCGCAAGCACTACCACTCGGTCAATGCACTGGTGGTGTGTCTTGCAGATATGACCATCTCACACGTGTGTGCCCGTTTCCCTGGTTCAGCACACAATGCCTTTGTGATGAGGAGTAGTCGCATCCCCAGGATGATGGCACAGATGCAGAACCAGCGTGCCTGGCTTGTCGGTGTGTACTGACTTTGTGCCATTGTGTGTGATCTGATCTGTAGTATTCCACCCACTTTTCCAAGTCAGCTAATGTGCACTTGTCTGTCCGTAGGTGACTCGGGATACCCCAACATGCCGTGGTTGCTGACACCCCTCAGGAACCCTGTGACACCAGCCCAGATGCGCTACAATGAGGCACATGGTCGGACCAGGAGAGTGATTGAGCGGACATTTGGTCTCCTGAAGAGCCGCTTCCGCTGCCTCGACAAGACAGGAGGGTCCCTCCCATATGCCCCAGCGAAGGTGTGCAAGATTATCATCATCTGCTGCATGCTCCACAACCTGGCAGTGCGGAAGGAGTTGCCTCTCATCCAGGATGACAATGACCAACATCCGCCACCTGTGGAGGATCCTGGCCTGGACCACGATGCCAGTGATGATGATGATGATGGTGATGTCCGCACACAGCTCATCACCAACTTCTTTAGCTGAATGTGAGTATCCTGAGGTGTCATGTCAATGATGTGAGTTGGCATGATATGTGTAGGTGGTGCTCTGGTGCTGTTGGAGTGTGTCCATGGGCTACTTGACTGGATGTGTGTAGCGATGTGTGCTTACAGGTGGTCTGTACTCCCCAACAGTGTTGACATGCTAACTTGGTTCTGGGTGGGTATCTTGTAACATGTATTGTGCATGAGTTTTGCTGTTCTGTCCTGTTCTCCATTGCTTTTGACTGTGTGTCATTTCTGTCCTTCACAGGGTACTTTCAGATTCGTTTGGTCAACTGTGTCCACCGACGACGTGATTGTACTTCCAGGGTGGTAGCTGTTGTGTCCCTACAGGTGATGTGCGCCATACCCATGGACTTCCTTCCTTCTACAGTTGTTGACTGTGTGCCCGCTGCCAGGTGGGATTACCTTGCATCTGTAGTGGTTACGACATGTTGCAACTGTGTAATAAACCTGTGCTTCACTTTGTGATGTGCGTTGTCTGTGGTCACACATTTGACTGCCATTTGCTTACTGCACCTGTGGGCTACTTGACTACAACTGGGAATAGATGTGGTGTCTGTGCATTGCACCGTCTTTCCTGGCAACATCAGTGTAGGCAATGAGTCAGATGGCCTAGGTGTGTATGTGTTGTGTAGCCCTGGTGGTGTGTCTCCCTCATATGTGTCACGTTGCCATTACTCACATGCCTGTGTTGTACTTGCTGTTGCAGTTCGCATACACAGTGTAATTTTGCAGTTCATCATCCCCATGACAGCACCCACGTTGGAATCACAACAGAGGCAAGTATGGTGTATTAGTGTGTTTTTTGTGATACATTTGTGTGAATAGTGCATAGGATGGTTAGTGCTGTACATTTACATTGCAATCAGAAGTTCCTAGTTGAATTGAAAGTCCTGGTAGACAAAATCCCCAGTATCGGGCCACAGTTGTCTGAGACATTGGTCCAACTTGTACTCCCCATGTCATGTGTGGGAGTTGTGTTGCCGTCAACAGGGTGAACAGTTTGTGCACAAAGGTGAACATCCAGAACAGGTTCAGGCTTCCTGGGGGTTGCACTTGGCCATCGGCCTCTCACTTGCCCCTCCTCGGACGACCCCTCTTCTTTGGGGGGGCCCCTCAAGTACAGGCTGCTGCGGTGCAGGGGACTCTCCGCCAGAGTCATCCTCCCTCCCTGTGGCAGTTGCAGTTGTTTCAGCACCAGATGTTGTTGGCACACAGGGAGGTGTAGACTGGTTGCTGTTCATCTGGCAGAGGCATTGTAATATGTCCCTGTGCACCGCCGTCATCTCTTGCAGTGTGTCCCACTTGGACTCCACGCGGGACATGTGTGAGTCCAAGCGGGCATGATGGGCAGCCTGCTGCTGTTTCATGTCTCTGAGGAGCCCCACTACCTGGCTGAGATCTCCGGTGCTGGACTGGTACGCATCGGCTATGCGTGCCAGTTGTGGGTCATCATGCACACCAGACACCTCTGCAAGCAGCGACCTCTGTCTCCCACCCCTCCCACCACCCCTGCCGACATGTGCAGTGCGTGCAGTGGAACACACAGATGACCCTGGTCCCCCTTGGGGGTTGGTGGTGGTGGTGGTGTCCATGGCCCCACGTTGGTCCAGGGTCCCTGTGCTGGTGGTGCTCCTCGCTCTGTCCATGTCGGCAGGGATGGTATTTGTGGTGACAGTCGTTGGAGGGGTGGATGCAGGGGGTGCAGCTGGTGGTCCTGCTGGTGCTGCAGCTGGTGGTCCTGCTGGTGCTGCATGTTGACTTGCACCGGAGGTGCCAGGTTGGTCTTCTTCATCCGAGGAGGGCAGAGGATGTTCGACACCAGTGAACTCCGTATCCTCTTGAGCCTGGGACTGGGACTCCTCAGCGTCTGATGCTGTGTCCCCATCATCACCTGTTTTTGGGAGACACACACAATGTATGTTATGTTTCTGCAGGCATCAATGGTTGACACACCTGACAGTTGTGACTGTGCCTCTGGGTGCGGGCCTGTACATTGCATTGTCCTAAGTTGTCACAGTCAGGGGTTGATATTGGTGTAGCACATTGTCCTGCATTATTTGGGCATTTCTATGTATTTGTTGGGGTGTGAACATGGTCTGCATTGGTTGTATTTGGTTGACAGCCGGCCCTCCTTCCCACCCAGCCAGTCAGTTATCCCACCATGGACTGTGCTTGCATTGCAGGGAGTGAAAGTTGTCTTTCAGGATGTCAGTCAGTGGTGTCCTGCTGTTGGTTGTTGCACAGTTGCCAGCAGGGCCTTGTGCTCCCCACAGCAGTAGCCAGTGTCAGCCATCTTGTGAGTCCTTTTCCACTCCCTGTGATGTGAGCATGGTTGTGGGTGGTGTTGATGGGCCAGTTGTGAGGCTGAGCAATATCTGTGCCTACTACTCCCATCATGCTATTGCCTCCACCCCCTTCCCAGCATGCCCATCCTTCCTTCCTTTTGACTCTGCTTCCCTGTGGGGTGGGCTGCCTGTACTGACAGGATGGCTGGGAGTGTTGTCCTGGCAGTTGTTTGGCTAAAAGTCCCAAGAGTGTCCCTGTGCTTCACACAACATAACCCAGGGTGGTGGTTCTTTGTGGGATCTTGAGTTAGGATGTGAGGCATTGCATTCTCCCAGGTGGGTTATGTGGAGTTTGTGTTGAGGGGGTGTGTGAGGGGAGGTGCTTGTGACTATGGTCAGTGCTGCAAGTCCTCCTTCCCACCCAGCCAGATATCCCACCATGGAACGTGCTTGCATTGCAGGGAGTGGAAGTTGTCTTTCAGGATGTCAGTCAGTGGTGTCCTGCTGTTGGTTGTTGCACAGTTGCCAGCAGGGCCTTGTGCTCCCCACAGCAGTAGCCAGTGTCAGCCATCTTGTCAGTCCTTATCCACTCCCTGTGATGTGAGCATGGTTCAGAGTGGTGTTGATGGGCCACTTGTGAGGGTGAGCAGTATCTGTGACTCCAACTCCCATCATGCTATTGCCTACACCCCCTTCCCAGCATGCCCGTACTTCCTTCCTTTGGACTCTGCTTCCCTGTGGGGTAGTGTGCCTGTGCTGACAGGAAGGCTGACAGTGTTGTCCTTGCGTTTGTTTGGCTACAAGTCCCAGGTGTGTCCCTGTGCTTCACACAGCATTACCCAGGGTGGTGGTTCTTTGTGGGATCTTCATTTGGTATGTGAGACATTGCATTCTCCCAGGTGGGTTATGTGGAGTTTGTGTTGAGGGTGTGTGTGAGGTGAGCTGCTTATAACTATGGTCAGTGCTGTGAGTCCTCCTTCCCAGCTAGCCAGATATCCCACCATGCAACGTACTTGCATTGCAGAGAGTGCAAGTTGTCTTTCAGGATGTCAGTCAGTGGTGTCCTGCTGTTGGTTGTTGCACAGTTGCCAGCGGGGCCTTGTGCTCCCCACAGCAGTTGCCAGTGTCAGCCATCTTGTCAGTTGCTTTCCACTCCCTGTGATATGAGCATGGTTCATGGTGGTGTTGATGGGACAGTTGTGGGGGTGAGCAATATCTGTGACTATGACTCCCATCATGCTATTGCCTCCACCCCACTTCCCAGCATTCCCATACTTACTTGCTTTTGTGGGGAATTCAGTGTGTGTGGGTGTGAGAGCAATGGCAAGATGGCTGACAGTGGTGTCCTGCTGTTGGTTGGTGTGCAGTTCCCAGCATGCCCTTGTGCTCCCCACGACACAGCACCAGTGTCAGGCATCTTTGATGGGCCTTTCCACTCTCTGTGGGATGTGCATGCGTGAGTGTGAGCTTGCTGGGCCATGTGGTGGGGGATGTTGAGCTGTGACTATGACTCCCATCATGCTATTGCCTCCACCCCCCTTCCCAGCATGCCCATGCTTCCTTCCTTTTGACTCTGCTTCCCTGTGGGGTGGGCTGCCTGTGCTGACAGGATGGCTGGGAGTGTTGTCCTGGCAGTTGTTTGGCTAAAAGTCCCAAGAGTGTCCCTGTGCTTCACACAACATAACCCAGGGTGGTGGTTCTTTGTGGGATCTTGAGTTAGGATGTGGGGCATTGCATTCTCCCAGGTGGGTTATGTGGAGTTAGTGTTGAGGGGGTGTGTGAGGGGAGGTGCTTGTGACTATGGTCAGTGCTGCAAGTCCTCCTTCCCACCCAGCCAGATATCCCACCATGGAACGTGCTTGCATTGCAGGGAGTGGAAGTTGTGTTTCAGGATGTCAGTCAGTGGTGTCCTGCTGTTGGTTGTTGCACAGTTGCCAGCGGGGCCTTGTGCTCCCCACAGCAGTAGCCAGTGTCAGCCATCTTGTGAGTCCTTTTCCACTCCCTGTGATGTGCGCATGGTTCATGGTGGTGTTGATGGGACAGTTGTGGGGGTGAGCAATATCTGTGACTACGACTCCCATGATGCTATTGGCTACACTGACTTGCCCAGCATACACAGAATTCCTTTCTTTCAGTGGTCTTCACTGTGTGTTGGTGTTGTAGTGGTGGCTACATGTCTGGATGTGTTTGTTAGTTATATTTGTTCCACTGCCTAGCTGTAGTTGTAGTTGTGTTTGTACATGTGATGACACGGTTAAATGTAACTTTGAGATGGCATGTGTTGTGTTTATCTGACTGACATACACATTTTGGGATGATCTGTTTTGGTTGGTGTGTATTTGCTAAGGGTGCATGGTTTGACTCTCCCCTTGACAGTGATGTGTGTGTATTGTGGCACAATATTGTGTACATTTGTTGTGTACTCACCAGGCTCTGGGATGTTTTCTAGTCCATAGACGCTCACTGGCGGAAGGATGGCCCGCACCTTCTCCTCCCAGGGCCTGAGGTATACTGGCTTGGCAGGAGGGCCACTGCCGGTGTATTGGCTCAGGAGATAGTCCTTCTTCAGCAGCTCCCGTACCCTCCTGCGCATGTCATACCACCTGTTCTGGATGTCAGTCTTTGTGCGCAGACATGGTGATTGTGCGTTCACCCTGTTGATGATCCTCTCCCACATCTTTGTTTTCTGGGAGATGGGTGTCTGTTGGACCAGTGCGCCAAACAGCTGTGGCTCTACCCTGAGGATCTCGTCTACCAGGACTTCCAATTCACAATCTAGGAACTTGTGATTCTTCTTTGGGGGCATGGTGATGGGTGGTGATGGTGAGTGATGTGTGTGTTGGTGTGCAGGTGAAGGTGTGTGAGTGTGTGTTTTGCTGGGTGTATGTGAGGTAGCTATTTGTTGGTGTGCTGATGGTGTGTGGCTTGTGTGAGGGATGAGCTGTGGGTGTGTGGTTGCTGTCTGTTGAGTGCTGGCAGGTGAATAGCATTTGCAAAGGATCATGGTTGGGATTTGTGTCCTTTATATGGGTGGAGTTGTGGGTGTGTCTTTGTTCTCTGTCCCCACCCCCCCCAGTATTTATTGGCTTTGTGATTGCTTGTTTGGCCTTTTTTTGTGTATTTTTCCTTAGTACTTTCTGTGCATGTTGGAAACGTTCTTGTGACCGAGTCGGACCCTGCAGTTGTCTCGTACGGTCTTCTCCGTTTCGTTCACGCTGTGTTTTTGCAGTTTTCTATGCTGCGTATGCGTCGGTCGCGGTGTTTTGTGTTACTTCGGCTCGCAGTTTTGTATGCGTGTCGGTCGTACGGCTTGTCCTCCGTACGACTCGTTCGTGGTTTTCGCGCCTTGCATCGTACTTTGCGGTTTGGAGTTCGCGGGTACGTTTCGGTCAAATTTGTTCCGGGTGCGTGTCGGTCGGTTCGATTCGCGTGTTTTTCCGGCCGGATTGCTGTTTTCCGTGCGGCTCGGTCGTTCGGCTTGGGTTCAGTACGTGTCGGTCCGATTTTGCACGCTTTGCATCGTACTTGGCGTGTCGGGCGCCACGGGTACGTGTCGGTCGGAATTAATTCCGGCTCCGAGTCGGTCGGTGCTTTTTCCGGCCCGAATCGGAATCGACCCCTAAGAAGGAGATCTCGCAAGCCCCCCAAAACAGTTCTAATGGAAATGGGTCCCAATCCCAATCTGGTCACCAGAAAAAGAGCTTCCCTGACAGGAGTAAGAACAAGCCCCTTAAGTCCTATGAGTGCTATGAGTATGGACTATTGGTATGGGCACTACAAGTGGGACTCAAAGTGTCCCAAGAGGGCATTGCCTCCCATGGGAGGTAAGACACCAGGGGTGGCGAGTGTAATACTTGGGAAGGGTTTGTTCCAGTTAGTTGGGCGATCTCAGTGAGGTTACCCTAGTGCCCTTGGGTGATGTGTAGATGGTCCAAAAACCCATATGCCATCCAATACTGCCAAGTATAGGCAGTAGGTTACCATCAATGGGCAGTGTGTTGAGGCTCTGAGGGACACAGGTGCCAGCAGTACTATGGTAAGGAGTCAGCTGGTGGCCCCAGAGCAGATTTTGCCCAATGTATTCCACCAGGTTGTGGTAGCAGACCATGAGGGTCACTACCCAGTGGCCCTTGTTCTATTTGAGTGGGGCGGTCTCAGGACTTCTGAAGGTAGCTGTGAGCCCTGCCGTGCCTGTGGATTGTTTGGTAGGGAGTGACATAGAGCAAGAAAGTAGAGCTCAGGTCACACCTGGAAATGTTAGGGGTACCTGAGTGGGCTTGTGCAACCACCAGGTCCATGGCTGTACGGGAAGGGAGTTAAGAAGATCTGGAGCCTTGAAGAGTGACCGAGACAGCTGCTAAGGAAAGGAAGGGCAAGAGGAGTGGGAAACCTGCCACTGAGTGTCTCCCAACTGAGGTGGATGGGGTGGCAGAGGAGGCTGCCCTTGAGTTCAGTGGAGAGGACACTGACTCCCTTGGTGACCTACCAGAACTTGCTGGATGGCAAGTAGAAGGAAGACCCACCAGGGAGGACTTCTGCAAAGCTCAGAAGGAGTGCCCAGCCTTGAAGGGCATGAGGCAACAGGCTGAAGCCCAGGCAGCAGGTGATGCCTCTGGTAGTCACCTGACAACCTCCTGTATAGTGATTCATTATTTATGTATTTAAAAAGTTTTCTATAGCGCGAACATGACCACCGAGGGTATCAGAGCGCTTTACAGTTTATACATCAAGAAGGATTCAAGAGGTAAAAACAGAACAACCAAACAAAAAACAAAGTTAACAGTCTTGTAGAGCTAGTCACCCAAGGGAGCCTTGGAAGCTAGGACTCAAACCTATGAGGGTGTCCTCTATCTCCTTGGAAGCTCCCTTTCTAAGGCAGAAATTTCCTCATCAGTAACAACCTGACTTCAGGGGGCAAGGAGTTCCATATCCTCGGGGCAATACCAGAGAAGGCTCGATTGTAGGTTTTTCTTTTCTTTAATTTTTGTGCTTTGAGCAGTAAATTGCTGGCACTTCTAGAGGCTCTCGATCCACCTGAGTGCTCCGGTTTTTGAGCGAGGTACATTGGGGTATAGAAATTAATGGATCTATGTGCCATACATGCAATTTTTAGTTGTATCTGAGCTTCATATGGGAGCCAGTTCAGGGATATCAGATCTGGCGAGATATGATTGTATCTTTTGGCGCCTGTTAAGAGCCTTACAGCAGAATTGAGGGCAGCCCTAAGAGGAGCTGTCTTTGATCTTGGAAGGCCACAAAGGGTTGCACTCCAATAGTCCAGCTTTGAGATCACTAAGGCTTGCACCGCAACCTTTAAGTTATGTGAAGGGAGAAAAGTTTTTTTTCCCTTAATATGCTGAGTTGGAGGTTCGCTCCTTTGGTGAGTATACTAATGTGCTTCTGCATGTTCATACTCTTGTCTAGCATTATTCCCAAAGAGGTTGCGGAATCAATGATGTGTGGCGTACAATTAAGAGCTGTTAGCTGATTCATCCATTGTTCTATGACTAGAGATTGCTTGGGTGGTGCGATTAAGAGGAATTCCGTTTTAAGAGCACTTAACTTCAGGTGGGTATGTATCAGCCAGCTGTGTGTTTTCAGTAAGACTGAGTTGAGGGACCTGATGTCCTCAGGGGAGGAGATCTTCAGGTAAAGTTGGGTATCATCTGCGTACATGTGATAGTGAATGCTGGATGATTTCTGAATTTCTGTTAAAGGCTCCATGAACAGGTTGCAGGGCGTGGGTGAGAGCGCAGATCCCTGTGGATCCCCCAGCGTGACCAGAGAAGGATGAGACAGGGACTGGTTCACCTTGAAGCTTTGGGTTCTATTGTGGAGGAATGAGGAGAACCAGTTTAGTACAGGCCCAGACAGCCCCATCCTGTGCTCCAAGGAGTCAATTAGGTTATCGTATTTAACTGTATCAAACACTGATGAAAGGTCGAGGAGGATCAGTAGGCAAGATTCGTTTTTATCCAGCAGTCTTAGCGCATCATCTTAGCGCATTATCATTCATTTAATCATTTATAGAGCATGGCAAATCACCTGTGAGGGTTTAGAGGTGCTGGAGCTGTTCGCTGCTGCTTGGAGGTTGATTATTCAAACAGCCACGCCTTTCGATCGTGCCTGAATTGTTAGAGTGATGCTGCGGTCCTAAGATGCAGTGGGAGGTTGTTCCAAGCCCTGTCTGCCAGGTGTGAGAAGGAGCTTCTTCTGTTGTTGGCTCAATGGATATGTGGGGTGTCTGCGATGGAGAGGGAGGCTGATCGGATGTGCCTGGACAGTTGGCCTAAATCACCTGTGCATGGGGTAACAAGGGCCCTGGTGGTCCCCCCTGCTACAGGGCCTTCTTAGTGGGGCTGGCTCATGAAATTTGGCAGATCATCTGGGACAGAACAAGACCTTTGCTAGGGTTGCCTCCCTCTTTTACTGACCACAGATGAAGGTGTCTTCAGATGCCTACTGTAGAACCTGCTTGACCTGCCAAGCCAGCGGGAAAATAGGACAGAAGCTGAAAGCTCTCCTGTCACCCTTACCTGTTATTGGTACTCACTTTGAGAGGGTAGGCATCAACATCGTAGGGCCCATGGATCCGCAGACCACCTCTGGTTACAGGTTCCTGCTGATTCTGGTGGATCATGCCACTAGGTTTTCAGAGACCATATCTCTGAGGTCTACAACTGCACCCGCAGTGGCTCGGGCCCTAATGGGGATTTATACACAAGTTGGTTTCCCAAGGAAGTGGTTTCTGACAGGGACACCAACATTATGTCAACTTAAATGCAGTCAATGTGGAAGTAGTGTGCAGTACTTAGGAGTTCTCTACCCCCTACCATTCACAAACTAATGGACTTGTTGAGAGATTCTTCAAGACACTGAAAGGCATGATCAGGAGCCTACCTCATGCTCTGAAACCTAAGTGAGACGTCCTCTTGCAATGCCTAGTCTTTGCTTACAATGAGGTACCATGGAAGGAGGTTAGGTTTAGCCCCTTTGAGCTTCTGCACGGTCATTCTGTAAGGGGATGTCTCAGTCTGGTGATGGAAGGGTGGGAGCAAGTGCCCAAGAAAACTCCCCATGATGTAGTGAGCTACATCCTGGCCTTCAGAAGCCAGAAGGCCAAGTTCTGAAAGCAAGCTTCAGACAACTTAGAGGCCAGCCAGGAAGTGATGGCACAGTGGTATGACCAACCGGCTGCCCCTGTGGAATTGCAACCTGGGCAAAAAGTGTGAGTGATGGAGCCCATGGACTTGGCCCCATGAGATTGTTGAGAGGAAGGGGGAAGCCACCTACTTGGTGGACCTCAAGACCCCCAGAGAGTTCTTAGTTCACCATGTTGTTGGTGACAGATAGAGGAGTGTAAGAGGAAAGTGAACCTCTACATGACCTCTTAGTCTCAAAGGAGATGGATAGGTCAGTTGAGGCTTTGAACCTTTCTCCTACCCTGACTTCTGAAGTCTGGGACAATTCTCTCTGTTTTTTCTCACTCCTGGGGTTACACACTTGTGTACACATGACATTGACACAGGAGACAGCCCCCTCAAGAATAAAATCTATAGGCTGTCCGACAAGGTGAAGGTCAGCATTAAGGAAGAGGTTTTCAAAATGCTGGAATTGGGGGTCATTGAACCTTCCAGTCGCCCCTGGTCCATCCCTGTGGTACTGGTACCAAACGCCAACCCAAAGGGCAGCACACCTGAACTCAGGTTCTGTTTAGAATACATGGGGCTCAAGTCAGTCACCAAGACTGATGTTCTTCCCATTCCCGGGCAGATGAGCTGATTGAAAGGTTAGGGGCTACTTAGTTCAAGAGTACTTTTGATCTTACTTCAGGTTTATGGCAGTTTGCCCTGACCAAACAAGCCTGACCCTTCTCCACCCCAGAGGGCCACTATCAATTTAGAGTGATGCCATTTGGACTCTAAGAATGCCCCTGCCACCTTCCAGAGGATGGTGAACCATGTTTGGGCTGGTATGGAGGTCTTCAGTGCTGCTCACTTGGATGACATATCTGTCTTCAGTAGCAGCTGGAAGGACCATCTCTTTCACCTCCAAGAAATGCTTCAGGCCCTTCATAATGCAGGCCTGACTTTCAAGGCCAGTAAGTGCCCAATAGGGCAGGGGTCTATGGGCAGGGGAAGGTACAGCCCCTCCAGTCCGAGATAGAAACCAATAACCAATATGTACTGGGAGTGCCCAAACACTCAGACAGAGGTGGGACAGAGGTGGGAGCCCTCTTAGGCATCACAGGATATTACAGGAGGTTTACCATAGGGTATGGCACTATTGTTGACCCTTGACTGAACTGACATCAAAGAAACAACCCAGAAATGTGATTTGGACAGAGGCATGCCAAAACGGATGTGACTCCCTGAAGCATGCCATGTGTACAACCCCTGTGCCCAAGGCCCTTGACTTTTCCAAACAATTCACAGTACAAACGGATGCCTCAGAGCATGGCGTAGGAGCAAATCTGTCACATCTTAATGAAGAGGGCCTAGACCAACTTGTAGCTTTCATCTTCAGGATGTTACTACCGCAGAAACATAGGTAGAGTGTTATTGCGGGAAGCCTTTGCTGTGGTCTGGGCACTTAAGAAGCTGAGACTATACCTGTTTGGGATGCACTTCCGGATTCAGACAGACCACAGGCCCCTCAGGTGGGAAATGCAAATGAGGGGTGAGAATCCAAAATTGTTGATATGGACCATCTCCATACAGGGAAGGAACTATACGGTGAAACACTGACCTGGGTTAGACCACACCAATGCTGATGGTCCCTCTAGATTCTTCTGCCTTAGTGATGAGATCTCCTAAGAGGTTGGGTCGCTCACCCCACTTTCAGCTGGGGGGACACATGTTAGACCTGTCATCCTTATGATGGTCTTCCCCCAAATGTTTTGCCTGTTTTCCCTCACTGTTTGCTGATCTGTTTTTGTTAGCCTTAGGACTTTGAGCACTTTACTACTGATAACCAGTACTAAAGAACATGTGCTCACTCCCGAAACATGGTAACATTTGTTTATTCACAATTGGCATATTTAAGTTACTTATAAGTCCTTAGTAAAGTGCACTATATGTACCCAGAGCCTGTAAATTAAAGGCTATTAATGGGTCAGCAGCACTGATTGTGCCACCCACTTAAGTAGCCCTTTACATATGTCTCAGGCCTGCCACTGCAGAGCCTGTATGTGCAGTTTTCCTGTCATGTCGACTTAGCATTTAAAATCCCTTGCCAAGCCTTAAACTTCCCTTTTCTTACACATACTCCACTCCTAAAGCAGGCCTTAGGTAGCCCATAGGGCAGGGTGCTGTGTAAGTAAAAGGCAGGCTATGTACTTTTAGGTTTACATGCCCTGGCACTAAAAAACTCACAAATTCGATTTTCACTACTTTGAGGTCTACCACTATCATAGGTTAACCTGGTATGGTAATTCCTTATTGCATTTATTAATACGTGTAAATTCTGGTTGAGAAGGAGTAGAACTGTTATGTTTGATATCTATGGACTTAGAATAATAAACCCTCTTTAATGGTAAAGTTGGATTTATTATTACAACTTAAAAAATACCACTTTTAGAAAGCCTGAATTTTTCCTGCTCTTAAGCTCTGTGAGCCTGCTGCCTATCTCCATACCCGTCTGGGGTGGGTGACAGCTGGGCTTTGCGCATTCCCTCTAGACATCCATACACAAAGAAAGCTTAGGTGTGTCTGATGGCTCATTCCCTGATGGGTCATACTAGGCAGGATGGGAGGGAGGAGCTGAGCTTATACAAAATGGGCTGTGTCCTGTCCCCACACAAAGGACTGCTTAACCCCCTGTAGTGAGTCTGGAGCCAAAGAAGGAAGGGAGGATCTCTGTGCACTTCAAAGCCCCTCTTTGAAGTCTCCCTCACTTCAAAGGCACCTCTGGGTATACAAATTGGGCTTCTGATTCTACCAACTTAGTACACTTCTGGACCTGGGGATACTCTGCCAGGAAGATGGACTGCTGTGCTGCTCTAGGACTGCCACTCGGCTGGACTGCTGGTCTGGAAGAACTGTTTTCTGCTGTGCTGACCTGCCTGCTGCCTGATGTCCTCTCTGCCTGGGTGAGAAGGACTGGACCGACACCACTTGCACCCAGAGTGACTTCAAGGGCTTGTCTTCTTGTCTCCTATTCTGTAGTCTCAGAGTCATCAAAGACTTCTAGCAACCCTGAAATAGCACCTGACTCTTCCCTCTGTGAGTCCTACCCTGCCAAGTGGTGCCAATTCAGCTCTTGGAAGTGTGTTTTCTGTGCTGTGCTTCAAAATCCATGCATTGCCATCGTTGCACCAGTTGGAATGCATCTCCTTGAATGACGATGATGCATCGCCTGCTTCGAAGACATTGCATCGCCGGCTGCATGTCTCGACAATGATGCATTGCCTTCATTCAAAGCTGTTCAATGATGACCTATCGCCGAGTGTGTGGCTCAACGACAAAGCATTGCCTACCAATCCTAAGAATCGGAACTGATGCATCGCCTCCCTGCTCCTTGAAATGAAAAAAAAATGAAATTTGTACTTGTAAAGCGCACCCATACCCCCAAAGGGGTGTCCAGGCGCTGTACGCATACCGCTGTGGAACCCTTCCTGGCTTTTCCCTGTGAAATGTCCACTCCTGGGCACCCCCAGGGTGAAGCCAGGCATCCCAGCGCTGTTGGGGCCGTTGTGGAGATTAAGCAAGCTATTGCCCAGAGTTGCAGAGTGGGACCGATGATTAGAATAGGCACCGAGGCGAGAATTATCAGGTCCGAGGAAATTGAGCCCAAGACCCGCCGAGGCGGGAATTGAACCCTGGTCCCAGGCCAGATCTCTGCATCAGGGTCTGCCGCTCTAACCATTGAGCCACACTTCTCCACTCTGCCGCTCTAACCATTGAGCCACACTTCTCCACACTGCTCCTTGCATCTTACCCTCAATATATCCTCCAACTAAATACTTTTTCAGCTGGACAACGTTGGTCCCTGTATCTGACCCATGCTCCATCATTCTAGGACTGAATTTTGGGATTTACCCAGTCAAGCGCAACCAGGTAGCCCCGCTTGGTACTTTATGCTTTTAGTCCCTATATTTGCAGCTATTCTTTAAAAAATCATAACTCTAGTTATATCTACTGGAATTTTGTTGTTTTGGTCTTGTTTTCTTCAATACATCAAGCTCAATGGGCCTGATTCACAGAAGTAATCTGAGACTTTCGGTATTCATAAAGGGCATTTACGAGTAGTAAAGTTAGACTTATGGTCTAAGTTTAGACCAAAAGTCTAACTTTACTACTACTAAAGTTAGACTTTTGGTCTAAGTTTAGACAAATGAAATTTCCCCAAATGAAACAAATGTGAAATGTGCATTTTCTCATACCAACCCAATGATGTTTATTTCTAGCAATCGTGAAAATTAAAAGTTGTGTTTGGCAGGGAAACAATTCCATGTATCAGCGATGTGACGGCTGGATTCTCACTATCTGAAAATTGGGTTCCCTTCATTTGCTCTATCCTTAAAAGAAAGATTCCTTCCTGGGCATTGTTTTGTGCTGACATTAAGTTTTAAGATTAAAAAAGGTCTGTTTCATTTTGAAGTTGCCAGGGCACATAACTTGCTCTAAGAGTCCATAATGCCTAATGTTATTGTAGGATAGCTTTAAACTGAGCCTCACCATTTTGTAAGAGACCTAAATCACCATTAAGGAGACCTAGTGATGAAGATATGATGAGTACACCCTTTGGGAGAGTGTGTGCATGCCATTGTCATTAATACAAAAAACTGCTTGCCTTCTGTGTCTATCAGTCAAGTTCTTTCAGTAGCTTCTCTTTCTGAGTATTTGTTCCACTCATAACAAATAGCATGTATTACAGTGTTAACCAGTTGTCAAAGAGGCATCAGGGTCAAATGAACATTGCCTCAAGTAAGAGTGTGAAATGTCCTTTGCTGCCAATATTTGCTCCTCCTTACACAAATATACAGAACCTGTATTTCGAGTTGACCTCATGGTGGGAAGAAAACAGGTAGGTCTGATCGCTGTACATGTGAGATTTATAGAGAAAACTTAGGATTGAGTGCTCCAACATGTCGGACTACATTTTCCATGAGTGTATCGGAACCGGAATGATAAAAGCTGTTTTTGGGTTCAGCGCAAGGCAGATTATTCATGTTCAAACATTGGAGTAGTACTGCTGTTTCTTGCAGCGTTCCTGGATCCTGGTTTGGTGGTAAGTGTGCTGTGCACCACTCAGGTTTCATTCATTACAGTTTCATGGTGCTCGTATTGGAGCGAAGGATTGCTTCGAGTGTTGTCACTCAATGCAAGAGGTTGTTAAATAGACACATCACAGTACTGGGTACCTCGTCCCGTAACATTTGCTACGTATAAACTACTCATGTGATAAATCATTGCGGCATGGATTATGTAGTTGTTAGAGTTAAAGAATGAGTGCCAATGTCAGTCGGAAAGCCTCCAACCGCTGGTCAGAGGCTTTCCGACCGACATTGTAGATTTAAACTCCAACCGCCGTATTACAATGACAGCGGTCGGAGTTTAAACCAGCCGTGGAATCCAACTCGGTTCTGACAGGCTCAAGGAGCCAGTAGGAGAGGCCTCATAATCCCTAAAGGACAGCGTTTCCGCTGTCGGAATTATGATGGCACTTTTACAACAGCAGCTCTATGTCAGCCTTTCTGACATGAAACTACTGTCGGAAAGTATCTTTGGGGTCCCCTAGCAGGACCCTCTTCCCCCTAGCCCTCGGCATGTGGCCCTGGGTGCCCCCCTTCACAGCCCTGCACCATGTGGCAGGCACAGTGGGGTGCCTGTCACACGGTGCAGGGATGTGAAAAAATGTCAATTTTTCAATGGGAGCTTGTACTGCGGGCGGTTTTGGCCCATGGTACAAGCTCCCATTGAGAAGCCGAAGTTTGGTGTGGTTGCATCCTAATTGCGTTGTCAGAACTGCCGACCTGAGGTCTGTCGGTGCCCCAGCCGCAGCGATGTCGGTTGGAGGCAACTCTGACCAAGATCGTAATCACGGCCTAAGTCTGCTGATCAGTAAGCAGAGCGGGAATTTTGCCAAAAGAATTGTTTTGGTGCCTCAATTGGAAGTTTGATCTTCTTTAAGATTAGAGCACCATATGAAAATTGGGTACAATTGTGGCTTATCATTGTAGTATTCGTGTACTATCTTTTCATCAATTTAAAGCAAAAGACAGTATGCATATACTCTCTGGAGAGAGACTGTCACGGTGAGGAGTAACAATCGTTGATGTCTAATAACATTTTATTGTGGCTCATGAAGAAGAACTCTTGTCTATAGAGTGCTTATTCTTTTTATTTCTTTCTACTATTTCTAACAGTGTAAGTTGAGTCCTGAGTTGGTTCAACCCCTGTGAGGCTAGGCCTTTGGCTTTAAATGGTAGGTATTCTTTTTTTGGAGAAGATGGTAGAAATGTTTAATACAAGCACAGATAGCTAACCTTATTTTTTATTGCAGTCTTTATCGGACGAGTATAGAGAGAGAAGGGAAATACGTGGTCTCTCTCCTTATGGTCAACGGTTATTCAAGGTCATTTTATGTTACAGATAATATATATATATATATATATATATATATCTACACAGAGATATCAGATGTAATACTCACACATACATATGGTTTAAAGAATCTTATGTTGTTTTACAGGTCTCCTTCCCTGCTGATCCCTTCCTTTCCTTCCCTCACTTGACCATCTTAAATGTTTGTGCTGTTGTAGCAATCAGAATTAAGACTGTCAAGAGGTGGGCCACTTGAGCAGTGAACCGATCCAGAGGGACTTGATTATTCCAGCATTACATCCTGTCACTATAAGCCGTTTAGTTCTAGCATGACTTGGAGCCAAGAGGAAATCAGAAACATTACATATTTTCTTTAATTAAGGGCAAATGTTCCTTGACAGCTGGAACACTAGAATATTCTATCCAACATTGGCATAGCTTCCCCACATTATATGCAGTAGCGACTACAGGTATACATCCGTTATACTAGGGATCAGGGCAATTAGCTTTTGGGCTAGGAGTGTTGGAAAGGAAATGATGTATGCATGTATTGGAATCATAGGGCCATGAAGCTAAACCTCCAGGAGGGAATTGTGAGGAATTGTAAGTTCATATAATTTATTTCAGATTCTGCAATGTTTATTTGTGGGTGCCAATTAGTGAGCATAGTTAAATCAACCTCAGATATTGAGGGTTTTTAAGGTCTTTCATAGTTTCACATCCCAGACTGAAAGTCTGCTGGATGGTTTCATTCCGAAAAATCATTTTTTGGGGTATATACATGCTCGTAAGAGGGCATCTTTACCTTAAACCTATCCTTATTTTGTTGCCCAAATACTTTTCTCTTCAATATTTCTTTCCAATATTCATAGCCAAATTCTGATTAAATTCCTCTGAATAAATCAGTTTATTAGTTGTAATTAAGTTCTTAAGGAGTTTTTGTGGATGTTGTGAAAAATAGACAGCTGAGGGATGGGACCTGTCCTCATTCTGGAAATAAGGGTATTTCTTTAAGAAACTTGAATGACTACTAAGGAGGACAGTTTCACAATGCTTTCCCGGTGTGTAATTGTATACTTATCTGGGATACTTAGTTTAAAGCATGTAATAGTGTGCATAATGGTGAAAACAAGGCATTTCTTCGCAATTCGAATGAGGATCTTCATTGTTTACGTTTGTGTACACCTGTAAACCAGAAATCATGTGTTTTTCAATCTAAGTGTCCTAGACTGAAATAGAGCCAGGAATTATTATGTCATTCATTGAAACTTTCAGCATGCATGGCAACTGCAATGTCTCAGTGGGACCCATAACCTGAGAGGGAACCTTTTCCCAGACAATGCCCTCGGGCACAAGATGTGATATTTGCAGCGTAGAGATCTTGTTGAGCCCTGTGGGATGAGGGATGTGATTGAGGTCCTCGAACCACAAGTTGTGGAGCAGGTCTTCAAGGAACGTATTGTTTATTCAGTAGCAGCATTGTCAGTCACATGATGAAAAGAAACACTACTGTAAGATGCAACACATAGTGGTGGTATCAGGTACCTGTCACTAAATCAATGATGAGCAAGGAAAAATCAATAGCACAGAGTGACTTGGGAATGTGATAAAAAGTCAATCAAGAATGTATGTTTGGTTCACAAAATCATAAAAGTACACTATAGAAAGATATAAAAGTGTTATAAAATATACAGCTCTGAAAAATGAAATTCAATACAGAAATGGACAAATCAGAGCAGCTTACAACTCTAGTAAATTAATTCAGAAAAATACAATATAACCTCATGAAAAGTCCTAAGAAGGAACTCAAAATGGATCCACTATGCTATCCAGAAAAATGCTACTAGGGTTCAAGATAACTAGATAGTAACTTGAGACACTTGTTTAGTTTCATAATGGCTAAAGTGCACAGTGCATTAAAATAATATCACAATGCACCCCTAGAGCTTTATTTTTTAGCAGCCATTCTATATCTAATATACCAAATTCACTGCAGACTTGGGAATGTGATGAAAAGTCATTTGTGCAGAACTCAGATTCATTCTCATAAAGCTTTGTTTCTTTAAAAGGTTACACCCAACTGACTGGGGCAGCCCTTCAAACCCAGAACCTGGGCACCATAAGTAGTACAAAGACCACAATGGTTCCGGAAAGAATTACTTTACAAAAATATGTCTACAAAGAGAAAAGATAGAAAAACAGGTGCCCACACAGGAAATTTTCAAACAATGAATGAAATTGTTTTACAAAATTAACAAAAGGTTATTGTATGAATAATATATCAAACAACAATACAATATGCACACAAACAGTTGTGCTCACCAGATTCCACTAAACAAAAATACATATCAACAATATTCAGTGTAGATGGAAAACAATCCCAATGGCAAAGGGTTTACAATTCCATAAAGTTGTCCAAATTACAGTAGGAACAGAATGCAGTTAATGCTGTATCCCAATTTATCAGTGGTGTTTCGATGGCGTTTAAACCCTTGCAATTTATTGTGTCATCATCAGGACAAGGAAACCCCTTTGGAGAAACCACAAGACAGAAAGACTGAAAATATAAGAAATATGAGAAATAATGTATAATGGGGCACCATAAATTTCAACAAATGCTAAAACTGAATCAAAGGCCAAGAACTCACATAAATGACCACTGGACAGACCGCCTACAATGTCTCAGGATTTAAGAGACCAAGTGAGTCACCTATGTAAAATTAAGGAACAACTGCTATGAGTATGCACTGGGCATCATACCAGGCTAATTCACATATTAAATTGGGAGGAGAAAATACAGCAGGCACCATGATCTCAACACCCATATTTTAAGGGTGAAGGTAGGGGGATTTGCGTTGGTGTGGAAACTCACCTTATCATTAAATCAAATCAACCATGTTGGACAAGAGTCAAGGAGTCAGCCAACACCACAATATTTACAAAAAAGTAAAGAAAAGGTGCATCACATACTGAATGTATAAGGAATTAATTAATTGAAATGCCCCCAAATTCAAATACCTTAATTTAAACACGCCCACGACTACTGTCCTCTACACCTTGCTAAAAATGCACGCATCAAACATGGTCTCCGGGATGGCCCATTGTATCTGGGTGTGGCTCTGTGCTTGAGCCCTTATGTAAATACATCGATATCTTCATCAGATAATTTGTAGCCTTATTCCTCTTGGTGGCATTGATTTAAAACTATGGTGTCAGGCTAGTAAAAAGACTCATTCCCTAATCACTGAGATGTGCAGGGTAAGGATCGTGTGCCTCTGTTTAAGTGAGAGACTGCCGTAGCAACCTGGTTGTCATCACCAGCTGGGAAGCTACACGAATGGAAGAACTATGGATTTACCCCAGATCTGTTGACTGGGAGTGAATGTTTGATTTGCTCTGCATTTCGTCCATCATCTGTGTGTCTTTTGCTTTCTCGTCCTAAGAGCGCCGGGCATGCCCAGATGTGGGTCCCGGGCTCACTGTGCCACTGGATTCAAGCTAGCATGGCTGATGAGGGGTGATGCCCCGAAACCGGTCCCAGGATGCTTGTTTCCTGTCCAAAGAGGACCTGGCTTGTCAGTTCATGCTGGACTGTTTCCACGACGCACAGGGTCAAGACTGATTTGCATATGGCTGGGTCTAAACTGGGATGGCATGGTGAGCAAAAGAACAATGAATTTAACCCAGATATGTTGACTGGGGGTGAATTTCTGCATTCCGTCCATCATCTGTGTGTCTTTTGCTTACTCGCCCTAAGTGCGCCGGGCATGCCCAGACGTGGGTCCCGGGCTCACTGTGCCACTGGATTCAAGCTTGCCTGGCTGATGAGGGGTGATGCCCCGAAACCGGTCCCAGGATGCTTGTTTCCGGTCCAGGGAGGACCTGGCTTGGCAGTTCGGGCTGGACTGTTCCCATGAGGCACAGGGTCAAGTTGGGAGGCTCCTGCGCCTCTGTGTTATGTTGCTAATTTCCACCTGACTGCTATCTATGGAATGCAGTAATGGGGAAGCAGTGTCCCAATTCCACGCATTCACAATCCAGCATATCACGGTTAGAAACAATGCCTCCCCCGTGAATTATTATTTTCTTAATTTTGTCAAGGAGTGAAGTTACACAGACTGCTGCAGGACTTTTGCCTGTCCAGGGACTTGGTGTCACAGACATCTCCACAAGCCCAATGAGGAGGGGCTGACCCTGTTTCCGCCACGCCACACGCTTCAAAGCACCCGACCACCTTCCGCAGCATGGGATGTCCAGAGAATGCGGCCATACTTTTGCCTACCAAGGACCTCGGTGTCTGAGACATCCCTTCAAGCCTGAAGCGGATGGGCTGACCATGTTTTCCTCCCACGCACCGCGTGCTTCAAAGCACCTGACCACCTCCCACGGGACATACAGGGAGTGCTACTGGAGTTTTTCCTGCTCGGAAACTCTATGTCCCTGGCATCTCAGCAAGCTCAAGGAGGAGGTGCTGACCCTGATTTCCCCACGCCGAGAGCTTCAAAGTGCCCAACCACCTTTTTGTGTGTGACATACAGGGATTGCTGCTGGACTTTTGACTGCCCAGAGACTCGGTGTCTAAGACATCTCTGCAAGCCTAAGGAGGAAAGGCTGACCCTGGCCCCAGGCTTCAAAGTGACTGACCACCTCCTGTGATGCATGACATACAGGAAGTGCTGCTGGACTTTCCCTGCACAGGGACATGGTGGCCCAGACATCTCTGCAAGCCCAAGGAAGAGTAGCTGACCCTGTTTCCCCTGTGCCATGCACTTCATTGCGCCCGACCACCTCCTGTGGCGTGGGACGTACAGAGAGGGCTGCCAGAGTTTTGCCTGCCCAGGGACTCGCTGTCCCAGACATCTCTGCAAGCACAAGGAGGAATGGCTGACCCTGTTTCCCCCACACCGCATGCTTCAAAGCACCCTTCCACCTTCGGTGATGCAGGACACACGCAAGACACGCCACGGGTAAAGGGCCCATCTGCACCCGTCCGAGGCTGGACTAGGCTGGGCTGACCCACCCCCTTAACACTTCAGGGTAAGAAACTTTTCCTTCTTCTGCTGTCTATGACCACAGTTTTTTTACCTTCTTTTTGCTCCAAGGGGCATGTTCCCATCAACCAGGACACTGTTGCTCAGTAAGGAAGGGTCTACCGGCAAACATTCTTTGTTCCCTACTGCCACTTGAGGTTGAGCTGGGCCTCCTCTTTGAGGAGGTCCTTACTTTGCCCAAAGGACTTTGCACTTTCTTTCCTGCATGTAAGCACACCTACATTTAAATACCATGGTCAAGTGAAAAGCAATGGGACGTACCACACTACATCACAGACCGACAAGCATAGATACAATGCTTGAGTGAGCTATAATGGTTGTATCAAACAAGATAGCTGTAAGTGAGCATAGATTGTCCATGGAGCATGGAAGGGGACCCAGGGTGCTAGTTCTCAGTACCATCATACCCAAGGATGAACCTCATGACCCAACGGTGGTCGGTGCATTAAGGAAGGCCTGAGCGGCACCTATCTCTAGCCCTGAATGAGACGAAGGAGAGGAAATAGGGTTACAGCCACTGACGTCAACCCATGCATCTCTTCGGTGCCACCTAGTTTAATCAGTGTTAGTTCTTCCTCTGAACTAGTCGCTAAGTGCAAGAAGACCTGCACCCGACTCCCCGATCAACACAACAACTTAATAGATCGAAAACGGGCAAAAGGTTGGATTTGACATCATCGGGAACACCAATCCTTGAGGAAATATGTGAAAAATGTTCTGTAATCTGACATGAGCATCTCAGCCCAATCAGCACCTGGATCGCTATGGAAGACCAATTGGCAAATCTGACGAAGCTTCAAGCAACTGGTTGTAGCCAGATCAATCCCAATGTTGGAACTGTGGAGCGTATTTGTTGCCGCAGTCCTTGTGAGGGCATAGCTGGGAATTTCTCAGCTGCAGCAACACCACAAAAGAACGGGATTTCCCTAATATATGTTCTATCACATAAAGTTAATCACAGTACCACTAGCAAGCACTGCTTTGAACGAGGCTCAGAGGCTTCTAGTTCTGTTTCGCATAAAGAGCCATTAACGAAAGCAACCGGCATGCCGAGCCATACAGCTATGGTAAACAAAGAAAGCAAAAACACTGATCGTAAGCCCAACTCCATGATTTCAAACCTAGCCCCTGAGGCTTGCCTGTGTGTGTTGCTATTGGCAGGAGTGCCCCCTTTAAAGCACAATGACACAGAGACCTGAGAGCAGGCCCACAAAGAAAGCTACCCATTGGCTTGGCGTCCATAGACATTTTAGTGCAGCAGAGAGAAATGAGATTCTAATGTTGTGTAGAGTTGGCTGGATTTGCCCTTTATCGAAAGACACCGAGGGAGGTTGCATTGTAGTGAACTTCAGGCACCCATCCAGCGTAGGGAAGCTACTAGGACCACGCCTGGAGGGGCCAACTGTTACTACCAGCATTGTCATTTTACCCCTGGGGTACTTCTACTAATCTACTAAGCAGTTTCTGCACCCACCCACACTAGATCGTCAGCCCCAACTAAGATGAGGCTTACCAGGCAACAACAGGTACGCACCCTTACCAGGTCTCAATGAGAACGATTGACTGGGAGTTCCCGGGCTACCTGCGGTGACCTCCCTGTCAATTAAGTCTGTGGTCATGCCCGAATGCCCAGTCTCAAGCTGATTTATCTCACTCATGGAGAACACCCTGCTAACTGCTAACTGCTCCTGTGCCTGAATCTGAATGCCTAGTGCCAAGTTCAAACCCTCCGGCTACCAGTGCAAAAGGCCCTTTACTAAGTTGGAAAATTGCAGGCCCTCGCTCCTAGATAAATATCCCAGACTGGCAGTCATTGTGAGAAACAATGATATTTTGTTACTGCAGGAAATCTGGGACATCAATCCCCTTGCATTTGATGGGTTCTCGTGCTTCGCCATACCTGCCACTTCAGGGGGTTTGATGACATGGATACATTTGGCACTTGCCGGCCACACAGAGGCCTTAAGTACTCCTAGTACTGCTTTCCAAGTAATAGTCTTCAAGGGGGCCCTGACATTACATCTCATGACTTTGATAAAATGCCAAACCAGTAGGTTCCCCAGTATATTTGAATGCATCGATTCCATTGTGGGGAGAGCCTCTGGTGAAGGCCTGCAAATATATTTATGTGTGGCAGGGGTTTTTAACACAAGGTTGTCAAACCTAAGTCATCGGACAGGGACAGCAATTGTTGAGGGCCCTGATCAGAGGGAGAAGGAGCTGGAGGTCCTTCTTTCTACATCGGACTTGCACAATGGGCTGCTCTAGTTCCGTGGTAGGACAGATTAATCTGTTATTGATTATATCTTTGTGTCCCGTAATTTACTTAATTTGCCTTTTGGGTATCATTATTTGCTCAGATTTTGCCAATTATACTCCCCTTGTACTAGCCCTGACCTTGCCATCCGGGGAGACATTCATAGCAGAGGCCAGGGTCAGAAATCTGAGGTCATCCATGGACAACCTCAGGCTGATCTGGAGACTGCGTGAACCACCCCAATCTTTGGAACAAGTAACCGCCCAGGATATGGAGCTAGTCATGGAGTGTCTGGCAGATGATGTCATAAACAGGGAGATAGTTGGCTCCTTTGTGCCCTTTTGTCACAGGATAAAACAGTCCCTCCTTAGCCCGCTCAAACCCGTCCATACTGCCCAATGTTGGTTTGACCACAAATGCTCAGTAGCCTAACGATCACTGCACAAGGCCTAGAACACCAGCCCTAGGGACCCCTCAGCAGTGGCAAACCTTCAGAAACACTATAAAATAGTAGCTAACAGGCGATGGAAGTAAGTCATTACCCGGCAGTGGGCTACGCTAGCCCATGCAACTTTAACCAAAAACAGTAAGTATTTCTGGGGAGTTGTGTCAAACATGAGATCCATCAATCAATTGGGGTCTTCAACTAGCTGCCATATTAATAGTGAAGCATAGGTGGTAGACTTGTCTCAGATTTACACCTCCGCGTAGTCAGATCCCGTGACATTCGGAACTGATGTTCCACGTCATGCCATACAGGTTACCCTGTTGGAAGTCACTCCTGCTATCTTCAGCAGAACTCTGGGGGCAAGTCCCTAGGCCCGAACGGCATTCCATCTACTTAATTAAATGTAATGTCAGTCTCTGGGCCCCAGTGCTGACAATTGTTTTTAATAGCTTAACCCACCTTAACATACCAGGCCCTTTGGTCACATCTATTATTGTCCCAATCTTCTAGAAGGGGGAACGAGCCTTTCCAAATTGTTATCGCCCAATTTCTTTGATCTATATTCCGGCCAAGATTTTGGTCAGGGTCATATATAACAGGATCTTGGAGTGATCTGAGGACAATCAAATTCTAAATCCCTGCCAATATGGTTTCTGCAATCAGATAGGCACCACAGAGCATTGCCTGAACATAAATTTAGTCTTAGGTAAAGATGCAGTGGCAAAACAAACCCCTCTCTAACTTGCCTTAATGGACTTGTCCCTGGCTTTTGGCTGTGTAAATCGGTCAAAGCTATAGCAGCTCCTACTCTGAATGGGGCTGGATGCGACACTAGTCCATTTCCTAGCATCTCTACATGCGAATACAAAAGCTAGGGTTAGATTTGGCCAAAACGGCAGAGTATCCAATGAAATCAATGTAGAGCAAAGTATCCGGCAAGGGTGCCTTCTTGCTCCCTTGCATTACATCCTATACATAAAAGAGCTCACTCACAAATTGAGAAAAAGCTGCAACTGCCAAACTGCATGGATGATTCCTGGTCACAGAACATAAAACACATCAGTGGCAAAGTAGTGCATGTGTCCCATTGCAACATAGATTGGGGGAGGCAAATACTGCAGTGCAAATAAGACATACCTTTGGCCATGTGCAGACAAACAACACCCATGGGGGCTGACACAGTCAACATTCATCAATGACACAATGACAGAAGTGACCATCAGAATGCAGACCCACATATTTGCACCAATGGGCACACAAATGCAGATACCCTGTGGAGACTGTAGATGTGAGGTGAACAGATACCATACCATGGCAGCATTGGGACACACAAACCATGATCATTGTGCTGACCGATGACCTAGGAGTCCCAGGGACAGCAGGGGAAACACACCAAACAACATACAGCCAATGGCACACCTAAGATATGCCAATGCAGTGGTGCAGATGCACAAACACAAACAGGCAGTCCCACACTGCACATCAAACACAACAGGTGAGGGGGGTGCCAGTGTCCCCAGGCAACCACACAACACATGAGGAGGCCTGAATACCAATTACACAGATGTGCATACAGTGCCACACAAAGGTAACTCATGGATCCAAATCCCCTATGTGGGCAATCAGGCATTGTCAGATGAGAGGGAGCACAAATCACACATGTCACACAAGCACGTAGGAACAGCAACTGACACAGCAAGACACAGACACACCACAGCACTACCCCCAGGGCCCCCACAATGTGGTGACCCTGGGCTGCATTACAATCCCACTGTGATGACAAAGCTAAATGTCGTTCACACTGTGAACCACAGTCATGTGTCCTGAGCAACAAACTACCATCACACCTACACAAGCACAAATCAATCAGCACGGCCAGTAAGCCAAGGCCAACATGGAGGCAGGGGTCTAGCCGGGCAACAACTCTCATCTGCACACACTCAACACCACACACCTCGACCTCCAACAATGTGCAGCAGTGAAGCACACATGCACTGGTGACATTGCACATGCACCCATGACAATCCCAGGGTGGTGGGTGGGAACCAAGGTGCAGAAACACATCACACATGGCCACTCAACAAGACTCCTGAATGTCTGACACACTGCACACTACGCTGTACATGGACATGACGGCAACACCACACCAACCAATGGGATCCCAGCCACAGTCACACACCAATGAAGAAGCCAAGGACACCCACAAAGAACACACATAGACAACAACCAACATTGCAGCCCGGACCCTGAGGAGTGCCAGCAGTCACACACACAACGTGTCACAATCACTGAAAGATAACACAAACTGGAAATCACATGACAGGTGTAAACAACAAGTGCCAAGGGGAAACCTGACTGTAACCCATCTGCTTCTGCACACAAACTCAGCCCTGACAGCAAACACACCTATGGGTGACACCCTGATGACCAGTAATGTGCCATGCACCCACATCACAGAGAACCCAGGGAGAAGACTTTGGGGGAACATAGGTCAACTCAGCAAGCATCACAAACAGGTACAACACTAGGGATCCCAGCATGCACAGCAAAACGGAAGTGAACACACAGACATGCTCATACAACACACACCTTGGGCGCAGGCAATTTCACAGGAGTACACACTGCCATGAGGGGACTCCACTCCTGTGTGAGGAAAGCTGTGCCATATGTTGCCTCAGTAGGGCCCCATCATGTCAGCTGAGCACTTGGTCACACAATCAACAATTAGCACCAAATGAAGGCTCCCGTCACATCAGCCTGGTCATGGGAGTGCCAACGAAATCATCAGCACAGATCCAACACACTTGTATAGCAATGTTGCACTGACAACACAGATGAGTCCTTCCCCATTGATGCCCAAACCTGCATGTCCAGTGGAGATGGCCACACGGTCAGGGAAGTAGACGAATTGAACAATGGCTGGCACAACAGATGTGCAGGTGTGGAAGCCACAGATGTGAAATTGCTAATGTAAGTAGGAAATCCCATTGCCAAATACTGAACACATGACACCCTCAGATGCTGCTAAGGATGACATGGATACACCACAGGATAGGACACATTCCCCCTGGACCACATGTGTTCCTGCACAGTAACACTTCATTATCATGAGACCAAATATCACCATCACTGCAGCAAGGGCATGGTTAGCATCATCAACAACATGTACATCAGAAGCATAAGCACTAGAGAACAGAAAGTTGCTTTATTCAGCATATGTGTGTCCAAAAACTCAGAGAACAGTAATGCTCCAACAAAGGCCAATGGCCAGTCCATCAAGTAAGTCAATACAGGGTGACAGTGGCAGATGTCACCCTACGCATGCCTGCACTGCACAGAACCAGGGACAATCCACTAGGAGGGGCAACCGGGGGGCAGGCCAGGCACCGCAGGGACAGGATCAGGGCTCACCAGGAGGAGGCAGGGAAGGGGTGGTGGGTGCTGGAGAGCCACTGACAACTGCAGTGGAGGTGTCTGACATGGTGTGTGCCGGCACAACTGGGGGGCATGACTCAGATGTTGTGGGTGCCGGCACGACTGCAGTGGACCCTGCAGATGGAGTGGACAGGTCCGCCACTGCAGTGCCCAAGTCAGACAGGGTGGTAGTGGACTCCACTGCAGTGCCTACCTCCAGGGGAGGAGAATGGGGAAAAGGCAAGGTGGGCTGGACAGAGGGGAGGACACCCTCACCACATCAGTGGCACAGACAAGCGCAGCAGGGGGTGTGGTGCCGGGAGAGCAAGTGGCAGGGGGAGAAGGCCGGATCCTCTTGGGGATGGTATATCTGTGGGTGGGGGAACCTGGGGCAGGGTGTGGTGGGGGCACCTGTGGAGTGGGGGCCTGAGGGATGGAGGAAGGAGACCTGGTGCCTGAGCTGCAGGGCGGCGGCGGGGTCTTGCTCTTACGACTCCTGGGGGACTTGCGGGTGGGGGCCTCAGTCTGTCTGCGCCTGGGGGAGGGTGTCCGGGGGCGAGGGGCACTCTGCTCCGTGTGGGTGGGCTTCCTCTTCCCCCTGAATGCTGTATCAGCTGGATCGGAGGGGAAGAGGCCGAGGTCACTGAGGAAGAGCCGCTGTGTCTTTGGGGTTGCAGGTGAGGCAAGGGAGGGTGCTTTGGAGGGAGAGGCAACTGAGGACTGCGCAGTGCTTGTGGATGCGTGTGTGTGTTCCAGGGCCCCATCCCCTGTGAGTCTGGTTTCAGTCCCCTGACTGTGCGTGCTTGTGCGTTTTGTTTGTGGCGTGTGTGTCTGTGTGCTGGACGTGTGTGTGCTGGTGTGTGCCTGTGCCGGTGTGTGTGTGCTTGGGACGGGTAAGGTGCTGGGGAGTGTGGATGGAGCAGAGGCAGGAGGGGTGAGGGACTGTCTGAGGAGGGACACTGCTGCCGTCAGGGAGGAGTCCATGGACCTATTGCCCCTCTGTAGGTCAGACATGCCCGATGAGATGCCCTCCATGAACGACACCAGCTGAGTCAACAGAGCGGTGTGCGCATGGAGGACACTCAGCATGGCTGTCTGCCCTACATGGAGCTGGCGAAGGAGGTACACAGACTCCTCACTCAGGGCAGCAGGGGACACAGGGGCAGGTGGTGCGGTGCCTGGCCCAAAGGAGACACGCTCCCAAACATGGGAGCCTCCACGGACCTGGGGAATGGGAGCCGATGGGAGGGCGGTGGTGGTGCTGGTGGTGGCGGGGACAGCAACACTAGCTGGGGTGTGGTGGCTGCAAACACCCGCCTCCATAAGGGAGTCATCCTCCGAGCCGCTGTGGTCCTCAGCTGAGGTGGATGCTGCTGAGGACTCCTCGGTGTGGCTCCCCTCGCCCTCCGTGCCACTGGGTCCCTCCGACCACTCCTCGGCTGCTGACCCAGTCTGGCTCTCCGGCTCCTCCTGGTCCATGGAGCTGTCCCCTTCCGTGGCCGTGGATGTATCTGCAAACAATGGGGAAACAGACAGACATCAGTCACCTGCACCAAACGCACACACCACTGTGAGCACAGCACATTACAGAGCAAGCCCTGGCATCATTAGTTGAACATTGCTAAAAGTGCCCTAACTGAACAGGAGAAGCCAATTGTCAGTCTGATGCCAACCATGGCACTCACATCCCACATGGCCTTGCACACATCTGTCTGGTGTCTGTTGGATAGCAACACCCCAGTGTGGACACATGCACCACCTACACAGTAGTTGGACAGTGCAGAGGACACGGTGTAGCATGTGGACATGCACACATCACAACTCTTGCCACTGAGTCAGTACAGGTTTCCGGATGAAAGGGATGCCCAGAGTCAAATAGGAAATGCATGTGATGCATACCAGCAACAGACACCATGATGCACCCATGTCCTGATAGCCATTGCCACAATGGTGTGCATGTAGCACATGTCACTCCCCTGCAGGATCACCAATAAGTAGACACATGCCATGGCGGAGGCATGACTGCTAAGTCATACATCACTGTCTCAGTGATGTATGACTTGGCAGCCAGACAACAACACTCTGCACTGTGTCACAATAGTAGGTCATGGGGAATGCAAGTCCTGGAGCTGCACAAGTGCACATGTACATCCCCCACACAACACATCATCTTATCCCTCATCTGTCCAGGTCATACCGATTGGACATATGGGAGACCTGTGACACTACCCTCTGAACCTGAGCCCCTCACAATCTGCTGTGAATGGGAAACAGCTGCCTGAACTTCACATTCACATACCCCAGTCTGCACGGGCAGCTGATCAAACACCTATGTGACACACAAGTATCGTCTCCTATGGTCACATCTCCAGTGGCATGCTGAGCCCCTACCGAGAAACACCCCAGCAGTCCTGGCAACAAATCCACAGCACACTGACACAGAGGCAGACACCTGAGGGGTCAAATCACTGCGCACAACGTGTCAGCTGATACACGGGATTGGGAGTACAGGTGTATTGGATGGGCTGGAGTAGGCATGACTGTCCTGCCCCACATGAATGAGGGATGAGCCCTGGACAGTGGATAGCTGGCTATGTATGTGTGACACACGTAATCTGCACACTCCTGGGGCCCAAACATTGTTCCCACCCGCTGCATGGGTGTGTGCCAGCTACCCCAGGCACATGTGGTGGCTCAGCTCAGCAAGTGGACCGCATATCAAAGCAACACGCAGATTACATGTCCGAACACAGGCATTGTGTGAACAATGGACCCACCCATGATGCCCACAACAGAGTTAGGGAAACAGATGCTGTCCCCCACCTTGAGTGAAGCAAACTGCAAGGACACAGTCCCAAGTGACACAATTCCCTGAATGTAAGGGCCACACCTGGGTATCAGATGAGGAGTGGGCAGTGCACAATAGAGGGACATGGCTCCTGGACAACATGACTGCTGTACTGTGGCAGTTTAACCAGGCCAGAGGAGGGCACATAGCATGTAATACAGAGTTCACAGTGCAGTCTTTGACTCACCCCCTCCTTGCTGCTGTCTGGCCTTCAGCTGCCCATCCAGGTCTGGAAACACCACCGCCAGGATCTGGAGCATGTGGGGGGTCAGGGTCCGTGTTCCGCCCCTCCTGCGAGGAGGCGACAGCTTCAGCTGGACCCGTGCAATCCTCCGGGTCCAGCCCCGAAGGTCCTGCCACCTCTTCTGGCAGTTGCGGATCCGGCGCTTGTAGACCCCCACGGACCGGACAGCCCGGACGATGTCCTTCCAGATCTCCTGCTTCCGATGGGCATTAACCTGTCAGGATGACAAAGTGAAAAGGCCATTACTACACATGCAACATATCCGTGCATGACACAGTTGTATATACATGTCTCAATCACAGGGGCACATGATGTACACAGGCAGTGCAACGCTGCCCATGGACAGTTTGCCAGAAGTCACTACATGGTATCATTGCATGGGAAGTAAAACCTTGTTCAAATGCACTGTCACTGCACCATACCTGTCCAGTGCATGTCACTACACACTATGGGGGGTGACAACTACTCAGTGAGCCTGCTAGCCAGTGGCGTGCAGACTTTCAGCCTTGCTAGTCAGACAAAATGCACATTCAGAAAGGCAGTGCACAGAACACTCACCTGCTCCCATGGTGTCCCATACAGCTTGCTGTACTGTGGAAGTAGGCTGTCCAGCAGGGCCTGGTTCTCCTCAAGGCTGAAAGCTGGGGCTCTCTCCACAGTACGTGCCATTGCAGGGTCCAGAGGGGGCAGAGACAGCAGCAGTGCAGTGGCAGATGTCGTCCTGGAGCATGTAGTGCAGGCAAGTGAGCTCTCAGGGGAACAGCCAGCAATATATATGTGCTGCAGAGGCAGATACTGTCCCATGTGTCCAAAGTGATAGGTCCAAGTCGTTTGCATCTTCTGAATCTGGCCAATCCATGGAATAGCATCACCAATACACGCCCACAGCATCCTTCAAATCTTCAACTTCATGACATACATGATTTTGCAACATTGTTGTGGGTGACCAACTGAATTTCCAGCAACCGACTCGTTCGAATTTCGAAAACATGTCCGTTGCCAGGCTAGGCCATTGACAATGGGTGCGCACCGATCAGTCCATTGCTGTTCAACGCGTACAGGGGTACAACGCTTACCCGCACACATTGAATGCAATGGGCCGGCCGGGCACACCGATCGGTCCATTGCGGTACAACGCGTACAGGGGTACAACGCGTACCCGCACACATTGAATGCAATGGGCCGGCCGGGCACACCGATCGGTCCATTGCGGTACAATGCGTACAGGGGTACAACGCGTACCCGCACACATTGAATGCAATGGGCCGGCCGGGCGCACCGATCGGTCCATTGCGGTACAACGCGTACAGGGGTACAACGCGTACCCGCACACATTGAATGCAATGGGCCGGCCGGGCACACCGATCGGTCCATTGCGGTACAACGCGTACAGGGGTACAACGCGTACCCGCACACATTGAATGCAATGGGCCGGCCGGGTGCACCGATCGGTCCATTGCGGTACAACGCATACAGGGGTACAACGCGTACCCGCACACATTGAATGCAATGGGCCGGCCGGGCGCACCGATCGGTCCATTGCGGTACAATGCGTACAGGGGCACAACGCGTACCCGCACACATTGAATGCAATGGGCCGGCCGGGCACACCGATCGGTCCATTGCGGTACAACGCGTACAGGGGTACAACGCGTACCCGCACACATTGAATGCAATGGGCCGGCCGGGTGCACCGATCGGTCCATTGCTGTTCAACGCGTACAGGGGTACAACGCGTACCCACACACATTGAATGCAATGGGCTGGCCGGGCGCACCGATCGGTCCATTGCTGTTCAACGCATCCCTGTACAAGTGACTGGCATATGTCACCATGCCAGTCTCAGATGAACATATGCCAGCCACAGATAGCTCCCAGGGAGTGAGGGGCACACCTACAACACCACAGCCTGACCAAACTGTATCATAAGGCATGTAAGGCTGCATTTCCTATTGTGTGTATGTTGGTGTACATGTTGTCCTGTGGGTGTCACCTGGGGGCAGCCACCCCCAGGCTGTGCACGTGTTCAATGGGACAGGATCCTGGGTGTTACGTGTACATGACCACTGTGATGTGCAACTGTTCATATCTGTGCATGTGCCATGGTCACATTTCACGGTGGTGTATGTGTATGTCATGTCACATACCCCATGAGTCCCATGTGGGACGGTATGTTTGAGCCAGGGTGTCCCAGTGGCACAATAGTGATGGTCCTCCACAGTCTGTGTGCATGTAGTGTTTACAATGTCTCTGATTTCATGTGCACAATGGGAGACAGTCTCCACATCCACGTTGTGTGTGCATGGACTTTGATGTTGTGCGTGTGTGTGTCACAGACGTCCATGTCTGTCCTGCAGAGGCAAGTGGAACCACTACCTGTGGGGGTCATGGTTGTTTTGCTGTGGTGTATATATGATACTCCATGTAATGCCAGTGTCCATGTGGCAATACAGGGTCCCTGGGAATGTACCTGTCGTTGAGCTGTGATGCCTGGGGCACATCTGTCCTCACATTTCACTGTGGGGGGTGATTGTGACATGGCAGCAGGAGATGGGAACTGTGACACGGCCTCATGATATCCAATGGGCCAACCTGGGACTTATTGATGCCACTTGTTGAACCGTGATGACAGATGTTGGCCATGTATGTACCATACATGTCCTTACGGAACTGCACACTTCATGTAGTTGTGCCTCATAATGATGTACGATGTGATATTGAGTGTGTTCAATGCCGCATATGTGGGGTGACTGACAATCTTGCTTTCTTCTCCTCTGCACTGCAGGGCTCCTGCTGTCCATAGACCATTCCCAGACCTGGCAACGATGGTGGAACGGGACAGCATCCGACGGTACCGCTTCACCAGGCAGCTGATTGAGGATTTGGCAGTGCAGTTGGCCCCACATTTGCAGCCTGGCTGGCCGTATCCTACAGCGCTGACCCCCAAGGTGAAGGTGATGGCAGCCCTACACTTCTTTGCCACCGGTACCTTTCAACATACTGTGGCGACTGCTGGTGGGATGTCACAGACCATGTTCAGCCGTGTGCTCCGCGATGTTTTGGAGGCAATGTTGCTATACCTGAACCGGTACATCTATTTCCCTAGACTGCAACGACTCACTGACGTGAAGAGTGACTTCTATGCCCTGGGGAGGATGCCGCATGTCATTGGCTCCATTGATGGGACACATGTGGCTTTGGTACCACCACAGGCCCAGGAGCAGGCCTACCGTAACCGCAAGCACTACCACTCGGTCAATGCACTGGTGGTGTGTCTTGCAGATATGACCATCTCACACGTGTGTGCCCGTTTCCCTGGTTCAGCACACAATGCCTTTGTGATGAGGAGTAGTCGCATCCCCAGGATGATGGCACAGATGCAGAACCAGCGTGCCTGGCTTGTCGGTGTGTACTGACTTTGTGCCATTGTGTGTGATCTGATCTGTAGTATTCCGCCCACTTTTCCAAGTCAGCTAATGTGCACTTGTCTGTCCGTAGGTGACTCGGGATACCCCAACATGCCGTGGTTGCTGACACCCCTCAGGAACCCTGTGACACCAGCCCAGATGCGCTACAATGAGGCACATGGTCGGACCAGGAGAGTGATTGAGCGGACATTTGGTCTCCTGAAGAGCCGCTTCCGCTGCCTCGACAAGACAGGAGGGTCCCTCCCATATGCCCCAGCGAAGGTGTGCAAGATTATCATCATCTGCTGCATGCTCCACAACCTGGCAGTGCGGAAGGAGTTGCCTCTCATCCAGGATGACAATGACCAACATCCGCCACCTGTGGAGGATCCTGGCCTGGACCACGATGCCAGTGATGATGATGATGATGGTGATGTCCGCACACAGCTCATCACCAACTTCTTTAGCTGAATGTGAGTATCCTGAGGTGTCATGTCAATGATGTGAGTTGGCATGATATGTGTAGGTGGTGCTCTGGTGCTGTTGGAGTGTGTCCATGGGCTACTTGACTGGATGTGTGTAGCGATGTGTGCTTACAGGTGGTCTGTACTCCCCAACAGTGTTGACATGCTAACTTGGTTCTGGGTGGGTATCTTGTAACATGTATTGTGCATGAGTTTTGCTGTTCTGTCCTGTTCTCCATTGCTTTTGACTGTGTGTCATTTCTGTCCTTCACAGGGTACTTTCAGATTCGTTTGGTCAACTGTGTCCACCGACGACGTGATTGTACTTCCAGGGTGGTAGCTGTTGTGTCCCTACAGGTGATGTGCGCCATACCCATGGACTTCCTTCCTTCTACAGTTGTTGACTGTGTGCCCGCTGCCAGGTGGGATTACCTTGCATCTGTAGTGGTTACGACATGTTGCAACTGTGTAATAAACCTGTGCTTCACTTTGTGATGTGCGTTGTCTGTGGTCACACATTTGACTGCCATTTGCTTACTGCACCTGTGGGCTACTTGACTACAACTGGGAATAGATGTGGTGTCTGTGCATTGCACCGTCTTTCCTGGCAACATCAGTGTAGGCAATGAGTCAGATGGCCTAGGTGTGTATGTGTTGTGTAGCCCTGGTGGTGTGTCTCCCTCATATGTGTCACGTTGCCATTACTCACATGCCTGTGTTGTACTTGCTGTTGCAGTTCGCATACACAGTGTAATTTTGCAGTTCATCATCCCCATGACAGCACCCACGTTGGAATCACAACAGAGGCAAGTATGGTGTATTAGTGTGTTTTTTTGTGATACATTTGTGTGAATAGTGCATAGGATGGTTAGTGCTGTACATTTACATTGCAATCAGAAGTTCCTAGTTGAATTGAAAGTCCTGGTAGACAAAATCCCCAGTATCGGGCCACAGTTGTCTGAGACATTGGTCCAACTTGTACTCCCCATGTCATGTGTGGGAGTTGTGTTGCCGTCAACAGGGTGAACAGTTTGTGCACAAAGGTGAACATCCAGAACAGGTTCAGGCTTCCTGGGGGTTGCACTTGGCCATCGGCCTCTCACTTGCCCCTCCTCGGACGACCCCTCTTCTTTGGGGGGGCCCCTCAAGTACAGGCTGCTGCGGTGCAGGGGACTCTCCGCCAGAGTCATCCTCCCTCCCTGTGGCAGTTGCAGTTGTTTCAGCACCAGATGTTGTTGGCACACAGGGAGGTGTAGACTGGTTGCTGTTCATCTGGCAGAGGCATTGTAATATGTCCCTGTGCACCGCCGTCATCTCTTGCAGTGTGTCCCACTTGGACTCCACGCGGGACATGTGTGAGTCCAAGCGGGCATGATGGGCAGCCTGCTGCTGTTTCATGTCTCTGAGGAGCCCCACTACCTGGCTGAGATCTCCGGTGCTGGACTGGTACGCATCGGCTATGCGTGCCAGTTGTGGGTCATCATGCACACCAGACACCTCTGCAAGCAGCGACCTCTGTCTCCCACCCCTCCCACCACCCCTGCCGACATGTGCAGTGCGTGCAGTGGAACACACAGATGACCCTGGTCCCCCTTGGGGGTTGGTGGTGGTGGTGGTGTCCATGGCCCCACGTTGGTCCAGGGTCCCTGTGCTGGTGGTGCTCCTTGCTCTGTCCATGTCGGCAGGGATGGTATTTGTGGTGACAGTCGTTGGAGGGGTGGGTGCAGGGGGTGCAGCTGGTGGTCCTGCTGGTGCTGCAGCTGGTGGTCCTGCTGGTGCTGCATGTTGACTTGCACCGGAGGTGCCAGGTTGGTCTTCTTCATCCGAGGAGGGCAGAGGATGTTCGACACCAGTGAACTCCGTATCCTCTTGAGCCTGGGACTGGGACTCCTCAGCGTCTGCTGCTGTGTCCCCATCATCACCTGTTTTTGGGAGACACACACAATGTATGTTATGTTTCTGCAGGCATCAATGGTTGACACACCTGACAGTTGTGACTGTGCCTCTGGGTGCGGGCCTGTACATTGCATTGTCCTAAGTTGTCACAGTCAGGGGTTGATATTGGTGTAGCACATTGTCCTGCATTATTTGGGCATTTCTATGTATTTGTTGGGGTGTGAACATGGTCTGCATTGGTTGTATTTGGTTGACAGCCGGCCCTCCTTCCCACCCAGCCAGTCAGTTATCCCACCATGGACTGTGCTTGCATTGCAGGGAGTGAAAGTTGTCTTTCAGGATGTCAGTCAGTGGTGTCCTGCTGTTGGTTGTTGCACAGTTGCCAGCAGGGCCTTGTGCTCCCCACAGCAGTAGCCAGTGTCAGCCATCTTGTGAGTCCTTTTCCACTCCCTGTGATGTGAGCATGGTTGTGGGTGGTGTTGATGGGCCAGTTGTGAGGCTGAGCAATATCTGTGCCTACTACTCCCATCATGCTATTGCCTCCACCCCCTTCCCAGCATGCCCATCCTTCCTTCCTTTTGACTCTGCTTCCCTGTGGGGTGGGCTGCCTGTACTGACAGGATGGCTGGGAGTGTTGTCCTGGCAGTTGTTTGGCTAAAAGTCCCAAGAGTGTCCCTGTGCTTCACACAACATAACCCAGGGTGGTGGTTCTTTGTGGGATCTTGAGTTAGGATGTGAGGCATTGCATTCTCCCAGGTGGGTTATGTGGAGTTTGTGTTGAGGGGGTGTGTGAGGGGAGGTGCTTGTGACTATGGTCAGTGCTGCAAGTCCTCCTTCCCACCCAGCCAGATATCCCACCATGGAACGTGCTTGCATTGCAGGGAGTGGAAGTTGTCTTTCAGGATGTCAGTCAGTGGTGTCCTGCTGTTGGTTGTTGCACAGTTGCCAGCAGGGCCTTGTGCTCCCCACAGCAGTAGCCAGTGTCAGCCATCTTGTCAGTCCTTATCCACTCCCTGTGATGTGAGCATGGTTCAGAGTGGTGTTGATGGGCCACTTGTGAGGGTGAGCAGTATCTGTGACTCCAACTCCCATCATGCTATTGCCTACACCCCCTTCCCAGCATGCCCGTACTTCCTTCCTTTGGACTCTGCTTCCCTGTGGGGTAGTGTGCCTGTGCTGACAGGAAGGCTGACAGTGTTGTCCTTGCGTTTGTTTGGCTACAAGTCCCAGGTGTGTCCCTGTGCTTCACACAGCATTACCCAGGGTGGTGGTTCTTTGTGGGATCTTCATTTGGTATGTGAGACATTGCATTCTCCCAGGTGGGTTATGTGGAGTTTGTGTTGAGGGTGTGTGTGAGGTGAGCTGCTTATAACTATGGTCAGTGCTGTGAGTCCTCCTTCCCAGCTAGCCAGATATCCCACCATGCAACGTACTTGCATTGCAGAGAGTGCAAGTTGTCTTTCAGGATGTCAGTCAGTGGTGTCCTGCTGTTGGTTGTTGCACAGTTGCCAGCGGGGCCTTGTGCTCCCCACAGCAGTTGCCAGTGTCAGCCATCTTGTCAGTTGCTTTCCACTCCCTGTGATATGAGCATGGTTCATGGTGGTGTTGATGGGACAGTTGTGGGGGTGAGCAATATCTGTGACTATGACTCCCATCATGCTATTGCCTCCACCCCACTTCCCAGCATTCCCATACTTACTTGCTTTTGTGGGGAATTCAGTGTGTGTGGGTGTGAGAGCAATGGCAAGATGGCTGACAGTGGTGTCCTGCTGTTGGTTGGTGTGCAGTTCCCAGCATGCCCTTGTGCTCCCCACGACACAGCACCAGTGTCAGGCATCTTTGATGGGCCTTTCCACTCTCTGTGGGATGTGCATGCGTGAGTGTGAGCTTGCTGGGCCATGTGGTGGGGGATGTTGAGCTGTGACTACGACTCCCATCATGCTATTGCCTCCACCCCCCTTCCCAGCATGCCCATGCTTCCTTCCTTTTGACTCTGCTTCCCTGTGGGGTGGGCTGCCTGTGCTGACAGGATGGCTGGGAGTGTTGTCCTGGCAGTTGTTTGGCTAAAAGTCCCAAGAGTGTCCCTGTGCTTCACACAACATAACCCAGGGTGGTGGTTCTTTGTGGGATCTTGAGTTAGGATGTGGGGCATTGCATTCTCCCAGGTGGGTTATGTGGAGTTAGTGTTGAGGGGGTGTGTGAGGGGAGGTGCTTGTGACTATGGTCAGTGCTGCAAGTCCTCCTTCCCACCCAGCCAGATATCCCACCATGGAACGTGCTTGCATTGCAGGGAGTGGAAGTTGTGTTTCAGGATGTCAGTCAGTGGTGTCCTGCTGTTGGTTGTTGCACAGTTGCCAGCGGGGCCTTGTGCTCCCCACAGCAGTAGCCAGTGTCAGCCATCTTGTGAGTCCTTTTCCACTCCCTGTGATGTGCGCATGGTTCATGGTGGTGTTGATGGGACAGTTGTGGGGGTGAGCAATATCTGTGACTACGACTCCCATGATGCTATTGGCTACACTGACTTGCCCAGCATACACAGAATTCCTTTCTTTCAGTGGTCTTCACTGTGTGTTGGTGTTGTAGTGGTGGCTACATGTCTGGATGTGTTTGTTAGTTATATTTGTTCCACTGCCTAGCTGTAGTTGTAGTTGTGTTTGTACATGTGATGACACGGTTAAATGTAACTTTGAGATGGCATGTGTTGTGTTTATCTGACTGACATACACATTTTGGGATGATCTGTTTTGGTTGGTGTGTATTTGCTAAGGGTGCATGGTTTGACTCTCCCCTTGACAGTGATGTGTGTGTATTGTGGCACAATATTGTGTACATTTGTTGTGTACTCACCAGGCTCTGGGATGTTTTCTAGTCCATAGACGCTCACTGGCGGAAGGATGGCCCGCACCTTCTCCTCCCAGGGCCTGAGGTATACTGGCTTGGCAGGAGGGCCACTGCCGGTGTATTGGCTCAGGAGATAGTCCTTCTTCAGCAGCTCCCGTACCCTCCTGCGCATGTCATACCACCTGTTCTGGATGTCAGTCTTTGTGCGCAGACATGGTGATTGTGCGTTCACCCTGTTGATGATCCTCTCCCACATCTTTGTTTTCTGGGAGATGGGTGTCTGTTGGACCAGTGCGCCAAACAGCTGTGGCTCTACCCTGAGGATCTCGTCTACCAGGACTTCCAATTCACAATCTAGGAACTTGTGATTCTTCTTTGGGGGCATGGTGATGGGTGGTGATGGTGAGTGATGTGTGTGTTGGTGTGCAGGTGAAGGTGTGTGAGTGTGTGTTTTGCTGGGTGTATGTGAGGTAGCTATTTGTTGGTGTGCTGATGGTGTGTGGCTTGTGTGAGGGATGAGCTGTGGGTGTGTGGTTGCTGTCTGTTGAGTGCTGGCAGGTGAATAGCATTTGCAAAGGATCATGGTTGGGATTTGTGTCCTTTATATGGGTGGAGTTGTGGGTGTGTCTTTGTTCTCTGTCCCCACCCCCCAGTATTTATTGGCTTTGTGATTGCTTGTTTGGCCTTTTTTTGTGTATTTTTCCTTAGTACTTTCTGTGCATGTTGGAAACGTTCTTGTGACCGAGTCGGACCCTGCAGTTGTCTCGTACGGTCTTCTCCGTTTCGTTCACGCTGTGTTTGTGCAGTTTTCTATGCTGCGTACGCGTCGGTCGCGGTGTTTTGTGTTACTTCGGCTCGCAGTTTTGTATGCGTGTCGGTCGTACGGCTTGTCCTCCGTACGACTCGGTCGTGGTTTTCGCGCCTTGCATCGTACTTTGCGGTTTGGAGTTCGCGGGTACGTTTCGGTCGGATTTGTTCCGGGTGCGTGTCGGTCGGTTCGATTCGCGTGTTTTTCCGGCCGGATTGCTGTTTTCCGTGCGGCTCGGTCGTTCGGCTTGGGTTCAGTACGTGTCGGTCCGATTTTGCACGCTTTGCATCGTATTTGGCGTGTCGGGCGCCACGGGTACGTGTCGGTCGGAATTAATTCCGGCTCCGAGTCGGTCGGTGCTTTTTCCGGCCCGAATCGGAATCGACCCCTAAGAAGGAGATCTCGCAAGCCCCCCAAAACAGTTCTAATGGAAATGGGTCCCAATCCCAATCTGGTCACCAGAAAAAGAGCTTCCCTGACAGGAGTAAGAACAAGCCCCTTAAGTCCTATGAGTGCTATGAGTATGGACTATTGGTATGGGCACTACAAGTGGGACTCAAAGTGTCCCAAGAGGGCATTGCCTCCCATGGGAGGTAAGACACCAGGGGTGGCGAGTGTAATACTTGGGAAGGGTTTGTTCCAGTTAGTTGGGCGATCTCAGTGAGGTTACCCTAGTGCCCTTGGGTGATGTGTAGATGGTCCAAAAACCCATATGCCATCCAATACTGCCAAGTATAGGCAGTAGGTTACCATCAATGGGCAGTGTGTTGAGGCTCTGAGGGACACAGGTGCCAGCAGTACTATGGTAAGGAGTCAGCTGGTGGCCCCAGAGCAGATTTTGCCCAATGTATTCCACCAGGTTGTGGTAGCAGACCATGAGGGTCACTACCCAGTGGCCCTTGTTCTATTTGAGTGGGGCGGTCTCAGGACTTCTGAAGGTAGCTGTGAGCCCTGCCGTGCCTGTGGATTGTTTGGTAGGGAGTGACATAGAGCAAGAAAGTAGAGCTCAGGTCACACCTGGAAATGTTAGGGGTACCTGAGTGGGCTTGTGCAACCACCAGGTCCATGGCTGTATGGGAAGGGAGTTAAGAAGATCTGGAGCCTTGAAGAGTGACCGAGACAGCTGCTAAGGAAAGGAAGGGCAAGAGGAGTGGGAAACCTGCCACTGAGTGTCTCCCAACTGAGGTGGATGGGGTGCCAGAGGAGGCTGCCCTTGAGTTCAGTGGAGAGGACACTGACTCCCTTGGTGACCTACCAGAACTTGCTGGATGGCAAGTAGAAGGAAGACCCACCAGGGAGGACTTCTGCAAAGCTCAGAAGGAGTGCCCAGCCTTGAAGGGCATGAGGCAACAGGCTGAAGCCCAGGCAGCAGGTGATGCCTCTGGTAGTCACCTGACAACCTCCTGTATAGTGATTCATTATTTATGTATTTAAAAAGTTTTCTATAGCGCGAACATGACCACCGAGGGTATCAGAGCGCTTTACAGTTTATACATCAAGAAGGATTCAAGAGGTAAAAACAGAACAACCAAACAAAAAACAAAGTTAACAGTCTTGTAGAGCTAGTCACCCAAGGGAGCCTTGGAAGCTAGGACTCAAACCTATGAGGGTGTCCTCTATCTCCTTGGAAGCTCCCTTTCTAAGGCAGAAATTTCCTCATCAGTAACAACCTGACTTCAGGGGGCAAGGAGTTCCATATCCTCGGGGCTATACCCGAGAAGGCTCGATTGTAGGTTTTTCTTTTCTTTAATTTTTGTGCTTTGAGCAGTAAAGTGCTGTCACTTCTAGAGGCTCTCGATCCACCTGAGTGCTCCGGTTTTTGAGCGAGGTACATTGGGGTATAGAAATTAATGGATCTATGTGCCATACATGCAATTTTTAGTTGTATCTGAGCTTCATATGGGAGCCAGTTCAGGGATATCAGATCTGGCGAGATATGATTGTATCTTTTGGCGCCTGTTAAGAGCCTTACAGCAGAATTGAGGGCAGCCCTAAGAGGAGCTGTCTTTGATCTTGGAAGGCCACAAAGGGTTGCACTCCAATAGTCCAGCTTTGAGATCACTAAGGCTTGCACCGCAACCTTTAAGTTATGTGAAGGGAGAAAAGTTTTTTTTCCCTTAATATGCTGAGTTGGAGGTTCGCTCCTTTGGTGAGTATACTAATGTGCTTCTGCATGTTCATACTCTTGTCTAGCATTATTCCCAAAGAGGTTGCGGAATCAATGATGTGTGGCGTACAATTAAGAGCTGTTAGCTGATTCATCCATTGTTCTATGACTAGAGATTGCTTGGGTGGTGCGATTAAGAGGAATTCCGTTTTAAGAGCACTTAACTTCAGGTGGGTATGTATCAGCCAGCTGTGTGTTTTCAGTAAGACTGAGTTGAGGGACCTGATGTCCTCAGGGGAGGAGATCTTCAGGTAAAGTTGGGTATCATCTGCGTACATGTGATAGTGAATGCTGGATGATTTCTGAATTTCTGTTAAAGGCTCCATGAACAGGTTGCAGGGCGTGGGTGAGAGCGCAGATCCCTGTGGATCCCCCAGCGTGACCAGAGAAGGATGAGACAGGGACTGGTTCACCTTGAAGCTTTGGGTTCTATTGTGGAGGAATGAGGAGAACCAGTTTAGTACAGGCCCAGACAGCCCCATCCTGTGCTCCAAGGAGTCAATTAGGTTATCGTATTTAACTGTATCAAACACTGATGAAAGGTCGAGGAGGATCAGTAGGCAAGATTCGTTTTTATCCAGCAGTCTTAGCGCATCATCTTAGCGCATTATCATTCATTTAATCATTTATAGAGCATGGCAAATCACCTGTGAGGGTTTAGAGGTGCTGGAGCTGTTCGCTGCTGCTTGGAGGTTGATTATTCAAACAGCCACGCCTTTCGATCGTGCCTGAATTGTTAGAGTGATGCTGCGGTCCTAAGATGCAGTGGGAGGTTGTTCCAAGCCCTGTCTGCCAGGTGTGAGAAGGAGCTTCTTCTGTTGTTGGCTCAATGGATATGTGGGGTGTCTGCGATGGAGAGGGAGGCTGATCGGATGTGCCTGGACAGTTGGCCTAAATCACCTGTGCATGGGGTAACAAGGGCCCTGGTGGTCCCCCCTGCTACAGGGCCTTCTTAGTGGGGCTGGCTCATGAAATTTGGCAGATCATCTGGGACAGAACAAGACCTTTGCTAGGGTTGCCTCCCTCTTTTACTGACCACAGATGAAGGTGTCTTCAGATGCCTACTGTAGAACCTGCTTGACCTGCCAAGCCAGCGGGAAAATAGGACAGAAGCTGAAAGCTCTCCTGTCACCCTTACCTGTTATTGGTACTCACTTTGAGAGGGTAGGCATCAACATCGTAGGGCCCATGGATCCGCAGACCACCTCTGGTTACAGGTTCCTGCTGATTCTGGTGGATCATGCCACTAGGTTTTCAGAGACCATATCTCTGAGGTCTACAACTGCACCCGCAGTGGCTCGGGCCCTAATGGGGATTTATACACAAGTTGGTTTCCCAAGGAAGTGGTTTCTGACAGGGACACCAACATTATGTCAACTTAAATGCAGTCAATGTGGAAGTAGTGTGCAGTACTTAGGAGTTCTCTACCCCCTACCATTCACAAACTAATGGACTTGTTGAGAGATTCTTCAAGACACTGAAAGGCATGATCAGGAGCCTACCTCATGCTCTGAAACCTAAGTGAGACGTCCTCTTGCAATGCCTAGTCTTTGCTTACAATGAGGTACCATGGAAGGAGGTTAGGTTTAGCCCCTTTGAGCTTCTGCACGGTCATTCTGTAAGGGGATGTCTCAGTCTGGTGATGGAAGGGTGGGAGCAAGTGCCCAAGAAAACTCCCCATGATGTAGTGAGCTACATCCTGGCCTTCAGAAGCCAGAAGGCCAAGTTCTGAAAGCAAGCTTCAGACAACTTAGAGGCCAGCCAGGAAGTGATGGCACAGTGGTATGACCAACCGGCTGCCCCTGTGGAATTGCAACCTGGGCAAAAAGTGTGAGTGATGGAGCCCAAGGACTTGGCCCCATGAGATTGTTGAGAGGAAGGGGGAAGCCACCTACTTGGTGGACCTCAAGACCCCCAGAGAGTTCTTAGTTCACCATGTTGTTGGTGACAGATAGAGGAGTGTAAGAGGAAAGTGAACCTCTACATGACCTCTTAGTCTCAAAGGAGATGGATAGGTCAGTTGAGGCTTTGAACCTTTCTCCTACCCTGACTTCTGAAGTCTGGGACAATTCTCTCTGTTTTTTCTCACTCCTGGGGTTACACACTTGTGTACACATGACATTGACACAGGAGACAGCCCCCTCAAGAATAAAATCTATAGGCTGTCCGACAAGGTGAAGGTCAGCATTAAGGAAGAGGTTTTCAAAATGCTGGAATTGGGGGTCATTGAACCTTCCAGTCGCCCCTGGTCCATCCCTGTGGTACTGGTACCAAACGCCAACCCAAAGGGCAGCACACCTGAACTCAGGTTCTGTTTAGAATACATGGGGCTCAAGTCAGTCACCAAGACTGATGTTCTTCCCATTCCCGGGCAGATGAGCTGATTGAAAGGTTAGGGGCTACTTAGTTCAAGAGTACTTTTGATCTTACTTCAGGTTTATGGCAGTTTGCCCTGACCAAACAAGCCTGACCCTTCTCCACCCCAGAGGGCCACTATCAATTTAGAGTGATGCCATTTGGACTCTAAGAATGCACCTGCCACCTTCCAGAGGATGGTGAACCATGTTTGGGCTGGTATGGAGGTCTTCAGCGCTGCTCACTTGGATGACATATCTGTCTTCAGTAGCAGCTGGAAGGACCATCTCTTTCACCTCCAAGAAATGCTTCAGGCCCTTCATAATGCAGGCCTGACTTTCAAGGCCAGTAAGTGCCCAATAGGGCAGGGGTCTATGGGCAGGGGGAAGGTACAGCCCCTCCAGTCCGAGATAGAAACCAATAACCAATATGTACTGGGAGTGCCCAAACACTCAGACAGAGGTGGGACAGAGGTGGGAGCCCTCTTAGGCATCACAGGATATTACAGGAGGTTTACCATAGGGTATGGCACTATTGTTGACCCTTGACTGAACTGCCATCAAAGAAACAACCCAGAAATGTGATTTGGACAGAGGCATGCCAAAACAGATGTGACTCCCTGAAGCATGCCATGTGTACAACCCCTGTGCCCAAGGCCCTTGACTTTTCCAAACAATTCACAGTACAAACGGATGCCTCAGAGCATGGCGTAGGAGCAAATCTGTCACATCTTAATGAAGAGGGCCTAGACCAACTTGTAGCTTTCATCTTCAGGATGTTACTACCGCAGAAACATAGGTAGAGTGTTATTGCGGGAAGCCTTTGCTGTGGTCTGGGCACTTAAGAAGCTGAGACTATACCTGTTTGGGATGCACTTCCGGATTCAGACAGACCACAGGCCCCTCAGGTGGGAAATGCAAATGAGGGGTGAGAATCCAAAATTGTTGATATGGACCATCTCCATACAGGGAAGGAACTATACGGTGAAACACTGACCTGGGTTAGACCACACCAATGCTGATGGTCCCTCTAGATTCTTCTGCCTTAGTGATGAGATCTCCTAAGAGGTTGGGTCGCTCACCCCACTTTCAGCTGGGGGGACACATGTTAGACCTGTCATCCTTATGATGGTCTTCCCCAAATGTTTTGCCTGTTTTCCCTCACTGTTTGCTGATCTGTTTTTGTTAGCCTTAGGACTTTGAGCACTTTACTACTGATAACCAGTACTAAAGAACATGTGCTCACTCCCGAAACATGGTAACATTTGTTTATTCACAATTGGCATATTTAAGTTACTTATAAGTCCTTAGTAAAGTGCACTATATGTACCCAGAGCCTGTAAATTAAAGGCTATTAATGGGTCAGCAGCACTGATTGTGCCACCCACTTAAGTAGCCCTTTACATATGTCTCAGGCCTGCCACTGCAGAGCCTGTATGTGCAGTTTTCCTGTCATGTCGACTTAGCATTTAAAATCCCTTGCCAAGCCTTAAACTTCCCTTTTCTTACACATACTCCACTCCTAAAGCAGGCCTTAGGTAGCCCATAGGGCAGGGTGCTGTGTAAGTAAAAGGCAGGCTATGTACTTTTTAGGTTTACATGCCCTGGCACTAAAAAACTCACAAATTCGATTTTCACTACTTTGAGGTCTACCACTATCATAGGTTAACCTGGTATGGTAATTCCTTATTGCATTTATTAATACGTGTAAATTCTGGTTGAGAAGGAGTAGAACTGTTATGTTTGATATCTATGGACTTAGAATAATAAACCCTCTTTAATGGTAAAGTTGGATTTATTATTACAACTTAAAAAATACCACTTTTAGAAAGCCTGAATTTTTCCTGCTCTTAAGCTCTGTGAGCCTGCTGCCTATCTCCATACCCGTCTGGGGTGGGTGACAGCTGGGCTTTGCGCATTCCCTCTAGACAGCCATACACAAAGAAAGCTTAGGTGTGTCTGATGGCTCATTCCCTGATGGGTCATACTAGGCAGGATGGGAGGGAGGAGCTGAGCTTATACAAAATGGGCTGTGTCCTGTCCCCACACAAAGGACTGCTTAACCCCCTGTAGTGAGTCTGGAGACAGAGAAGGAAGGGAGGATCTCTGTGCACTTCAAAGCCCCTCTTTGAAGTCTCCCTCACTTCAAAGGCACCTCTGGGTATACAAATTGGGCTTCTGATTCTACCAACTTAGTACACTTCTGGACCTGGGGATACTCTGCCAGGAAGATGGACTGCTGTGCTGCTCTAGGACTGCCACTCGGCTGGACTGCTGGTCTGGAAGAACTGTTTTCTGCTGTGCTGACCTGCCTGCTGCCTGATGTCCTCTCTGCCTGGGTGAGAAGGACTGGACCGACACCACTTGCACCCAGAGTGACTTCAAGGGCTTGTCTTCTTGTCTCCTATTCTGTAGTCTCAGAGTCATCAAAGACTTCTAGCAACCCTGAAATAGCACCTGACTCTTCCCTCTGTGAGTCCTACCCTGCCAAGTGGTGCCAATTCAGCTCTTGGAAGTGTGTTTTCTGTGCTGTGCTTCAAAATCCATGCATTGCCATCGTTGCACCAGTTGGAATGCATCTCCTTGAATGACGATGATGCATCGCCTGCTTCGAAGACATTGCATCGCCGGCTGCATGTCTCGACAATGATGCATTGCCTTCATTCAAAGCTGTTCAATGATGACCTATCGCCGAGTGTGTGGCTCAACGACAAAGCATTGCCTACCAATCCTAAGAATCGGAACTGATGCATCGCCTCCCTGCTCCTTGAAATGAAATTTGTACTTGTAAAGCGCACCCATACCCCCAAAGGGGTGTCCAGGCGCTGTACGCATACCGCTGTGGAACCCTTCCTGGCTTTTCCCTGTGAAATGTCCACTCCTGGGCACCCCCAGGGTGAAGCCAGGCATCCCAGCGCTGTTGGGGCCGTTGTGGAGATTAAGCAAGCTATTGCCCAGAGTTGCAGAGTGGGACCCATGATTAGAATAGGCACCGAGGCGAGAATTATCAGGTCCGAGGAAATTGAGCCCAAGACCCGCCGAGGCGGGAATTGAACCCTGGTCCCAGGCCAGATCTCTGCATCAGGGTCTGCCGCTCTAACCATTGAGCCACACTTCTCCACTCTGCCGCTCTAACCATTGAGCCACACTTCTCCACACTGCTCCTTGCATCTTACCCTCAATATATCCTCCAACTAAATACTTTTTCAGCTGGACAACGTTGGTCCCTGTATCTGACCCATGCTCCATCATTCTAGGACTGAATTTTGGGATTTACCCAGTCAAGCGCAACCAGGTAGCCCCGCTTGGTACTTTATGCTTTTAGTCCCTATATTTGCAGCTATTCTTTAAAAAATCATAACTCTAGTTATATCTACTGGAATTTTGTTGTTTTGGTCTTGTTTTCTTCAATACATCAAGCTCAATGGGCCTGATTCACAGAAGTAATCTGAGACTTTCGGTATTCATAAAGGGCATTTACGAGTAGTAAAGTTAGACTTATGGTCTAAGTTTAGACCAAAAGTCTAACTTTACTACTACTAAAGTTAGACTTTTGGTCTAAGTTTAGACAAATGAAATTTCCCCAAATGAAACAAATGTGAAATGTGCATTTTCTCATACCAACCCAATGATGTTTATTTCTAGCAATCGTGAAAATTAAAAGTTGTGTTTGGCAGGGAAACAATTCCATGTATCAGCGATGTGACGGCTGGATTCTCACTATCTGAAAATTGGGTTCCCTTCATTTGCTCTATCCTTAAAAGAAAGATTCCTTCCTGGGCATTGTTTTGTGCTGACATTAAGTTTTAAGATTAAAAAAGGTCTGTTTCATTTTGAAGTTGCCAGGGCACATAACTTGCTCTAAGAGTCCATAATGCCTAATGTTATTGTAGGATAGCTTTAAACTGAGCCTCACCATTTTGTAAGAGACCTAAATCACCATTAAGGAGACCTAGTGATGAAGATATGATGAGTACACCCTTTGGGAGAGTGTGTGCATGCCATTGTCATTAATACAAAAAACTGCTTGCCTTCTGTGTCTATCAGTCAAGTTCTTTCAGTAGCTTCTCTTTCTGAGTATTTGTTCCACTCATAACAAATAGCATGTATTACAGTGTTAACCAGTTGTCAAAGAGGCATCAGGGTCAAATGAACATTGCCTCAAGTAAGAGTGTGAAATGTCCTTTGCTGCCAATATTTGCTCCTCCTTACACAAATATACAGAACCTGTATTTCGAGTTGACCTCATGGTGGGAAGAAAACAGGTAGGTCTGATCGCTGTACATGTGAGATTTATAGAGAAAACTTAGGATTGAGTGCTCCAACATGTCGGACTACATTTTCCATGAGTGTATCGGAACCGGAATGATAAAAGCTGTTTTTGGGTTCAGCGCAAGGCAGATTATTCATGTTCAAACATTGGAGTAGTACTGCTGTTTCTTGCAGCGTTCCTGGATCCTGGTTTGGTGGTAAGTGTGCTGTGCACCACTCAGGTTTCATTCATTACAGTTTCATGGTGCTCGTATTGGAGCGAAGGATTGCTTCGAGTGTTGCCACTCAATGCAAGAGGTTGTTAAATAGACACATCACAGTACTGGGTACCTCGTCCCGTAACATTTGCTACGTATAAACTACTCATGTGATAAATCATTGCGGCATGGATTATGTAGTTGTTAGAGTTAAAGAATGAGTGCCAATGTCAGTCGGAAAGCCTCCAACCGCTGGTCAGAGGCTTTCCGACCGACATTGTAGATTTAAACTCCAACCGCCGTATTACAATGACAGCGGTCGGAGTTTAAACCAGCCGTGGAATCCAACTCGGTTCTGACAGGCTCAAGGAGCCAGTAGGAGAGGCCTCATAATCCCTAAAGGACAGCGTTTCCGCTGTCGGAATTATGATGGCACTTTTACAACAGCAGCTCTATGTCAGCCTTTCTGACATGAAACTACTGTCGGAAAGTATCTTTGGGGTCCCCTAGCAGGACCCTCTTCCCCCTAGCCCTCGGCATGTGGCCCTGGGTGCCCCCCTTCACAGCCCTGCACCATGTGGCAGGCACAGTGGGGTGCCTGCCACACGGTGCAGGGATGTGAAAAAATGTCAATTTTTCAATGGGAGCTTGTACTGCGGGCGGTTTCGGCCCATGGTACAAGCTCCCATTGAGAAGCCGAAGTTTGGTGTGGTTGCATCCTAATTGCGTTGTCAGAACTGCCGACCTGAGGTCTGTCGGTGCCCCAGCCGCAGCGATGTCGGTTGGAGGCAACTCTGACCAAGATCGTAATCACGGCCTAAGTCTGCTGATCAGTAAGCAGAGCGGGAATTTTGCCAAAAGAATTGTTTTGGTGCCTCAATTGGAAGTTTGATCTTCTTTAAGATTAGAGCACCATATGAAAATTGGGTACAATTGTGGCTTATCATTGTAGTATTCGTGTACTATCTTTTCATCAATTTAAAGCAAAAGACAGTATGCATATACTCTCTGGAGAGAGACTGTCACGGTGAGGAGTAACAATCGTTGATGTCTAATAACATTTTATTGTGGCTCATGAAGAAGAACTCTTGTCTATAGAGTGCTTATTCTTTTTATTTCTTTCTACTATTTCTAACAGTGTAAGTTGAGTCCTGAGTTGGTTCAACCCCTGTGAGGCTAGGCCTTTGGCTTTAAATGGTAGGTATTCTTTTTTTGGAGAAGATGGTAGAAGTGTTTAATACAAGCACAGATAGCTAACCTTATTTTTTATTGCAGTCTTTATCGGACGAGTATAGAGAGAGAAGGGAAATACGTGGTCTCTCTCCTTATGGTCAACGGTTATTCAAGGTCATTTTATGTTACAGATAGTATATATATATATATATATATATATATCTACACAGAGATATCAGATGTAATACTCACACATACATATGGTTTAAAGAATCTTATGTTGTTTTACAGGTCTCCTTCCCTGCTGATCCCTTCCTTTCCTTCCCTCACTTGACCATCTTAAATGTTTGTGCTGTTGTAGCAATCAGAATTAAGACTGTCAAGAGGTGGGCCACTTGAGCAGTGAACCGATCCAGAGGGACTTGATTATTCCAGCATTACATCCTGTCACTATAAGCCGTTTAGTTCTAGCATGACTTGGAGCCAAGAGGAAATCAGAAACATTACATATTTTCTTTAATTAAGGGCAAATGTTCCTTGACAGCTGGAACACTAGAATATTCTAACCAACATTGGCATAGCTTCCCCACATTATATGCAGTAGCGACTACAGGTATACATCCGTTATACTAGGGATCAGGGCAATTAGCTTTTGGGCTAGGAGTGTTGGAAAGGAAATGATGTATGCATGTATTGGAATCATAGGGCCATGAAGCTAAACCTCCAGGAGGGAATTGTGAGGAATTGTAAGTTCATATAATTTATTTCAGATTCTGCAATGTTTATTTGTGGGTGCCAATTAGTGAGCATAGTTAAATCAACCTCAGATATTGAGGGTTTTTTAAGGTCTTTCATAGTTTCACATCCCAGACTGAAAGTCTGCTGGATGGTTTCATTCCGAAAAATCATTTTTTGGGGTATATACATGCTCGTAAGAGGGCATCTTTACCTTAAACCTATCCTTATTTTGTTGCCCAAATACTTTTCTCTTCAATATTTCTTTCCAATATTCATAGCCAAATTCTGATTAAATTCCTCTGAATAAATCAGTTTATTAGTTGTAATTAAGTTCTTAAGGAGTTTTTGTGGATGTTGTGAAAAATAGACAGCTGAGGGATGGGACCTGTCCTCATTCTGGAAATAAGGGTATTTCTTTAAGAAACTTGAATGACTACTAAGGAGGACAGTTTCACAATGCTTTCCCGGTGTGTAATTGTATACTTATCTGGGATACTTAGTTTAAAGCATGTAATAGTGTGCATAATGGTGAAAACAAGGCATTTCTTCGCAATTCGAATGAGGATCTTCATTGTTTACGTTTGTGTACACCTGTAAACCAGAAATCATGTGTTTTTCAATCTAAGTGTCCTAGACTGAAATAGAGCCAGGAATTATTATGTCATTCATTGAAACTTTCAGCATGCATGGCAACTGCAATGTCTCAGTGGGACCCATAACCTGAGAGGGAACCTTTTCCCAGACAATGCCCTCGGGTACAAGATGTGATATTTGCAGCGTAGAGATCTTGTTGAGCCCTGTGGGATGAGGGATGTGATTGAGGTCCTCGAACCACAAGTTGTGGAGCAGGTCTTCAAGGAACGTATTGTTTATTCAGTAGCAGCATTGTCAGTCACATGATGAAAAGAAACACTACTGTAAGATGCAACACATAGTGGTGGTATCAGGTACCTGTCACTAAATCAATGATGAGCAAGGAAAAATCAATAGCACAGAGTGACTTGGGAATGTGATAAAAAGTCAATCAAGAATGTATGTTTGGTTCACAAAATCATAAAAGTACACTATAGAAAGAAATAAAAGTGTTATAAAATATACAGCTCTGAAAAATGAAATTCAATACAGAAATGGACAAATCAGAGCAGCTTACAACTCTAGTAAATTAATTCAGAAAAATACAATATAACCTCATGAAAAGTCCTAAGAAGGAACTCAAAATGGATCCACTATGCTATCCAGAAAAATGCTACTAGGGTTCAAGATAACTAGATAGTAACTTGAGACACTTGTTTAGTTTCATAATGGCTAAAGTGCACAGTGCATTAAAATAATATCACAATGCACCCCTAGAGCTTTATTTTTTAGCAGCCATTCTATATCTAATACACCAAATTCACTGCAGACTTGGGAATGTGATGAAAAGTCATTTGTGCAGAACTCAGATTCATTCTCATAAAGCTTTGTTTCTTTAAAAGGTTACACCCAACTGACTGGGGCAGCCCTTCAAACCCAGAACCTGGGCACCATAAGTAGTACAAAGACCACAATGGTTCCGGAAAGAATTACTTTACAAAAAATATGTCTACAAAGAGAAAAGATAGAAAAACAGGTGCCCACACAGGAAATTTTCAAACAATGAATGAAATTGTTTTACAAAATTAACAAAAGGTTATTGTATGAATAATATATCAAACAACAATACAATATGCACACAAACAGTTGTGCTCACCAGATTCCACTAAACAAAAATACATATCAACAATATTCAGTGTAGATGGAAAACAATCCCAATGGCAAAGGGTTTACAATTCCATAAAGTTGTCCAAATTACAGTAGGAACAGAATGCAGTTAATGCTGTATCCCAATTTATCAGTGATGCTTCGATGGCGTTTAAACCCTTGCAATTTATTGTGTCATCATCAGGACAAGGAAACCCCTTTGGAGAAACCACAAGCCAGAAAGACTGAAAATATAAGAAATATGAGAAATAATGTATAATGGGGCACCATAAATTTCAACAAATGCTAAAACTGAATCAAAGGCCAAGAACTCACATAAATGACCACTCGACAGACCGCCTACAATGTCTCAGGATTTAAGAGACCAAGTGAGTCACCTATGTAAAATTAAGGAACAACTGCTATGAGTATGCACTGGGCATCATACCAGGCTAATTCACATATTAAATTGGGAGGAGAAAATACAGCAGGCACCATGATCTCAACACCCATATTTTAAGGGTGAGGGTAGGGGGATTTGCGTTGGTGTGGAACCTCACCTTATCATTAAATCAAATCAACCATGTTGGACAAGAGTCAAGGAGTCAGCCAACACCACAATATTTACAAAAAGTAAAGAAAAGGTGCATCACATACTGAATGTATAAGGAATTAATTAATTGAAATGCCCCCAAATTCAAATACCTTAATTTAAACACGCCCACGACTACTGTCCTCTACACCTTGCTAAAAATGCACGCATCAAACATGGTCTCCGGGATGGCCCATTGTATCTGGGTGTGGCTCTGTGCTTGAGCCCTTATGTAAATACATCGATATCTTCATCAGATAATTTGTAGCCTTATTCCTCTTGGTGGCATTGATTTAAAACTATGGTGTCAGGCTAGTAAAAAGACTCATTCCCTAATCACTGAGATGTGCAGGGTAAGGATCGTGTGCCTCTGTTTAAGTGAGAGACTGCCGTAGCAACCTGGTTGTCATCACCAGCTGGGAAGCTACACGAATGGAAGAACTATGGATTTACCCCAGATCTGTTGACTGGGAGTGAATGTTTGATTTGCTCTGCATTTCGTCCATCATCTGTGTGTCTTTTGCTTTCTCGTCCTAAGAGCGCCGGGCATGCCCAGATGTGGGTCCCGGGCTCACTGTGCCACTGGATTCAAGCTAGCATGGCTGATGAGGGGTGATGCCCGAAACCGGTCCCAGGATGCTTGTTTCCTGTCCAAAGAGGACCTGGCTTGTCAGTTCGTGCTGGACTGTTTCCACGACGCACAGGGTCAAGACTGATTTGCATATGGCTGGGTCTAAACTGGGATGGCATGGTGAGCAAAAGAACAATGAATTTAACCCAGATATGTTGACTGGGGGTGAATTTCTGCATTCCGTCCATCATCTGTGTGTCTTTTGCTTACTCGCCCTAAGTGCGCCGGGCATGCCCAGACGTGGGTCCCGGGCTCACTGTGCCACTGGATTCAAGCTTGCCTGGCTGATGAGGGGTGATGCCCCGAAACCGGTCCCAGGATGCTTGTTTCCGGTCCAGGGAGGACCTGGCTTGGCAGTTCGGGCTGGACTGTTCCCATGAGGCACAGGGTCAAGTTGGGAGGCTCCTGCGCCTCTGTGTTATGTTGCTAATTTCCACCTGACTGCTATCTATGGAATGCAGTAATGGGGAAGCAGTGTCCCAATTCCACGCATTCACAATCCAGCATATCACGGTTAGAAACAATGCCTCCCCCGTGAATTATTATTTTCTTAATTTTGTCAAGGAGTGAAGTTACACAGACTGCTGCAGGACTTTTGCCTGTCCAGGGACTTGGTGTCACAGACATCTCCACAAGCCCAATGAGGAGGGGCTGACCCTGTTTCCGCCACGCCACACGCTTCAAAGCACCCGACCACCTTCCGCAGCATGGGATGTACAGAGAATGCGGCCATACTTTTGCCTGCCAAGGACCTCGGTGTCTGAGACATCCCTTCAAGCCTGAAGCGGATGGGCTGACCATGTTTTCCTCCCACGCGCCGCGTGCTTCAAAGCACCTGACCACCTCCCACGGGACATACAGGGAGTGCTACTGGAGTTTTTCCTGCTCGGAAACTCTATGTCCCTGGCATCTCAGCAAGCTCAAGGAGGAGGGGCTGACCCTGATTTCCCCACGCCGAGAGCTTCAAAGTGCCCAACCACCTTTTTGTGTGTGACATACAGGGATTGCTGCTGGACTTTTGACTGCCCAGAGACTCGGTGTCTAAGACTTCTCTGCAAGCCTAAGGAGGAAAGGCTGACCCTGGCCCCAGGCTTCAAAGTGACTGACCACCTCCTGTGATGCATGACATACAGGAAGTGCTGCTGGACTTTCCCTGCACAGGGACATGGTGGCCCAGACATCTCTGCAAGCCCAAGGAAGAGTAGCTGACCCTGTTTCCCCTGTGCCATGCACTTCATTGCGCCCGACCACCTCCTGTGGCGTGGGATGTACAGAGAGGGCTGCCAGAGTTTTGCCTGCCCAGGGACTCGCTGTCCCAGACATCTCTGCAAGCACAAGGAGGAATGGCTGACCCTGTTTCCCCCACACCGCATGCTTCAAAGCACCCTTCCACCTTCGGTGACGCAGGACACACGCAAGACACGCCACGGGTAAAGGGCCCATCTGCACCCGTCCGAGGCTGGACTAGGCTGGGCTGACCCACCCCCTTAACACTTCAGGGTAAGAAACTTTTCCTTCTTCTGCTGTCTATGACCACAGTTTTTTTACCTTCTTTTTGCTCCAAGGGGCATGTTCCCATCAACCAGGACACTGTTGCTCAGTAAGGAAGGGTCTACCGGCAAACATTCTTTGTTCCCTACTGCCACTTGAGGTTGAGCTGGGCCTCCTCCTTGAGGAGGTCCTTACTTTGCCCAAAGGACTTTGCACTTTCTTTCCTGCATGTAAGCACACCTACATTTAAATACCATGGTCAAGTGAAAAGCAACGGGACGTACCACACTATATCACAGACCGACAAGCATAGATACAATGCTTGAGTGAGCTATAATGGTTGTATCAAACAAGATAGCTGTAAGTGAACATAGATTGTCCATGGAGCATGGAAGGGGACCCAGGGTGCTAGTTCTCAGTACCATCATACCCAAGGATGAACCTCATGACCCAACGGTGGTCGGTGCATTAAGGAAGGCCTGAGCGGCACCTATCTCTAGCCCTGAATGAGACGAAGGAGAGGAAATAGGGTTACAGCCACTGACGTCAACCCATGCATCTCTTCGGTGCCACCTAGTTTAATCAGTGTTAGTTCTTCCTCTGAACTGGTCGCTAAGTGCAAGAGGACCTGCACCCGACCCCCCGATCAACACAACAACTTAATAGATCAAAAACGGGCAAAAGGTTGGATTTGACATCATCGGGAACACCAATCCTTGAGGAAATATGTGAAAAATGTTCTGTAATCTGACATGAGCATCTCAGCCAAATCAGCACCTGGATCGCTATGGAAGACCAATTGGCAAATCTGACGAAGCTTCAAGCAACTGGTTGTAGCCAGATCAATCCCAATGTTGGAACTGTGGAGCGTATTTGTTGCCGCAGTCCTTGTGAGGGCATAGCTGGGAATTTCTCAGCTGCAGCAACACCACAAAAGAACGGGATTTCCCTAATACATGTTCTATCACATAAAGTTAATCACAGTACCACTAGCAAGCACTGCTTTGAACGAGGCTCAGAGGCTTCTAGTTCTGTTTCGCATAAAGAGCCATTAACGAAAGCAACCGGCATGCCGAGCCATACAGCTATGGTAAACAAAGAAAGCAAAAACACTGATCGTAAGCCCAACTCCATGATTTCAAACCTAGCCCCTGAGGCTTGCCTGTGTGTGTTGCTATTGGCAGGAGCGCCCCCTTTAAAGCACAATGACACAGAGACCTGAGAGCAGGCCCACAAAGAAAGCTACCCATTGGCTTGGCGTCCATAGACATTTTAGTGCAGCAGAGAGAAATGAGATTCTAATGTTGTGTAGAGTTGGCTGGATTTGCCCTTTATCGAAAGACACCGAGGGAGGTTGCATTGTATTGAACTTCAGGTACCCATCCAGCGTAGGGAAGCTACTAGGACCACGCCTGGAGGGGCCAACTGTTACTACCAGCATTGTCATTTTACCCCTGGGGTACTTCTACTAATCTACTAAGCAGTTTCTGCACCCACCCACACTAGATCGTCAGCCCCAACTAAGATGAGGCTTACCAGGCAACAACAGGTATGCACCCTTACCAGGTCTCAATGAGAACGATTGACTGGGAGTTCCCGGGCTACCTGCGGTGACCTCCCTGTCAATTAAGTCTGTGGTCATGCCCGAATGCCCAGTCTCAAGCTGATTTATCTCAGTCATGGAGAACACCCTGCTAACTGCTAACTGCTCCTGTGCCTGAATCTGAATGCCTAGTGCCAAGTTCAAACCCTCCGGCTACCAGTGCAAAAGGCCCTTTACTAAGTTGGAAAATTGCAGGCCCTCGCTCCTAGATAAATATCCCAGACTGGCAGTCATTGTGAGAAACAATGATATTTTGTTACTGCAGGAAATCTGGGACATCAATCCCCTTGCATTTGATGGGTTCTCGTGCTTCGCCATACCTGCCACTTCAGGGGGTTTGATGACATGGATACATTTGGCACTTGCCGGCCACACAGAGGCCTTAAGTACTCCTAGTACTGCTTTCCAAGTAATAGTCTTCAAGGGGGCCCTGACATTACATCTCATGACTTTGATAAAATGCCAAACCAGTAGGTTCCCCAGTATATTTGAATGCATCGATTCCATTGTGGGGAGAGCCTCTGGTGAAGGCCTGCAAATATATTTATGTGTGGCAGGGGTTTTTAACACAAGGTTGTCAAACCTAAGTCATCGGACAGGGACAGCAATTGGTGAGGGCCCTGATCAGAGGGAGAAGGAGCTGGAGGTCCTTCTTTCTACATCGGACTTGCACAATGGGCTGCTCTAGTTCCGTGGTAGGACAGATTAATCTGTTATTGATTATATCTTTGTGTCCCGTAATTTACTTAATTTGCCTTTTGGGTATCATTATTTGCTCAGATTTTGCCAATTATACTCCCCTTGTACTAGCCCTGACCTTGCCATCCGGGGAGACATTCATAGCAGAGGCCAGGGTCAGAAATCTGAGGTCATCCATGGACAACCTCAGGCTGATCTGGAGACTGCGTGAACCACCCCAATCTTTGGAACAAGTAACCGCCCAGGATATGGAGCTAGTCATGGAGTGTCTGGCAGATGATGTCATAAACAGGGAGATAGTTGGCTCCTTTGTGCCCTTTTGTCACAGGATAAAACAGTCCCTCCTTAGCCCGCTCAAACCCGTCCATACTGCCCAATGTTGGTTTGACCACAAATGCTCAGTAGCCTAACGATCACTGCACAAGGCCTAGAACACCAGCCCTAGGGACCCCTCAGCAGTGGCAAACCTTCAGAAACACTATAAAATAGTAGCTAACAGGCGATGGAAGTAAGTCATTACCCGGCAGTGGGCTACGCTAGCCCATGCAACTTTAACCAAAAACAGTAAGTATTTCTGGGGAGTTGTGTCAAACATGAGATCCATCAATCAATTGGGGTCTTCAACTAGCTGCCATATTAATAGTGAAGCATAGGTGGTAGACTTGTCTCAGATTTACACCTCCGCGTAGTCAGATCCCGTGACATTCGGAACTGATGTTCCACGTCATGCCATACAGGTTACCCTGTTGGAAGTCACTCCTGCTATCTTCAGCAGAACTCTGGGGGCAAGTCCCTAGGCCCGAACGGCATTCCATCTACTTAATTAAATGTAATGTCAGTCTCTGGGCCCCAGTGCTGACAATTGTTTTTAATAGCTTAACCCACCTTAACATACCAGGCCCTTTGGTCACATCTATTATTGTCCCAATCTTCTAGAAGGGGGAACGAGCCTTTCCAAATTGTTATCGCCCAATTTCTTTGATCTATATTCCGGGCAAGATTTTGGTCAGGGTCATATATAACAGGATCTTGGAGTGAGCTGAGGACAATCAAATTCTAAATCCCTGCCAATATGGTTTCTGCAATCAGATAGGCACCACAGAGCATTGCCTGAACATAAATTTAGTCTTAGGTAAAGATGCAGTGGCAAAACAAACCCCTCTCTAACTTGCCTTAATGGACTTGTCCCTGACTTTTGGCTGTGTAAATCGGTCAAAGCTATAGCAGCTCCTACTCTGAATGGGGCTGGATGCGACACTAGTCCATTTCCTAGCATCTCTACATGCGAATACAAAAGCTAGGGTTAGATTTGGCCAAAACGGCAGAGTATCCAATGAAATCAATGTAGAGCAAAGTATCCGGCAAGGGTGCCTTCTTGCTCCCTTGCATTACATCCTATACATAAAAGAGCTCACTCACAAATTGATTTCCTGTACCTCAGACGTTCTGTTGATAAATGGTGCCCCTCTCCCAGCATTGCTATACACGGATGATGCCATGCTAATCGCCCACACACCCAAAGCCTGCACTTATTAGTTCACTCCTTTATGCAACTTATGGCACTTGATCTATCAACAAATTTCACAAAATCACTTATAATGGTGTGTGGCCCTAAGTGCACTCGCCTTTTGAGTATACTAATTGGCCCTAATCATCTGTTAAGTATCAGCACTTTTCCCTATGGGGTAACTTTCAGCGCAACTGGCTCATTTGTTTCAAACATAACGCAGCGCAGAGCATAGCTATTCAGGGGAGTCAGCTCACTCCTTAGTCTACAATGCACACCAGGTGGCAGAGCACTCGCTCCACTGATCCAGGTATAACCTTCCCAGTGTGTCCCGGTGGCATTTTATGGGGCAGAAATTTGGGGCGTTTTGAGTTGTGCGGCCCTCAAAATGGATGAAAACCATTTTCTTAGAAAAATTCTGTCCATCCGCAACCCACCCCCCATTTTATTTGCCACACCTAGACAGGCTTAGGTTATCTGAGTGACCAAATCAGTATACGACCACCCTTATTATGGCTTCCCATCTGGAAAACAGAAGAAGCCTCCCTCACAAGAGATATAATTAATGACTGCCTAGCTTGTGACAGAGGACTGACGATCCCTTAGTTGGGGGAAACAGCCTGAACAATGTAGGCAGAGCCACGCGTGTCATTCCTACGCAAGCACAACTACGCTTGCCTGACTAACGCATATGCGTGGTTAAGGCAGATCAATCAATCAATCAATCACAGAATTTGTAGAGCGCACTACTTACCCGCGAGGGTCTCAAGGCGCTGGGGAGAAAAAAGGGGGGGTGCTGCTACTGGTCGAACAACCAGGTCTTGAGTAGCCTCCTGAAGGTCAGCAGGTCTTGGGTCTGTCGTAGGCTTAGTGGAAGGGTGTTCCAGGTCTTGGCGGCGAGGTGGGAGAAGGATCTGCCGCCGGTGGTTGTTCTTCGAATGCGAGGGACGGTGGCGAGGGAGAGGTCGGCGGAGCGGAGCTGGCGGTTGGGGACGTAGAAGAAGAGTCGTCTGTTGAGGTAGGCTGGGCCAGTCTTGTGGAGTGCCTTGTGTGCGTGGATGAGGAGTTTGAAGGAGATTCTCCTGTTGACGGGGAGCCAGTGCAGGTTCCTCAGGTGGGGGGTGATGTGGCTGTGGCGTGGTACATCGAGGATCAGGCGTGCGGAGGCGTTTTGTATGCGTTGCAGTCGCTTGATGAGCTTGGCCGGGGCTTCCGCGTAGAGGGCGTTCCCATAGTCAAGTTTGCTACTGACGAGGGCCTGGGTGACTGTTCTTCTTGTATCTTTCGGGATCCACCTGTAGATCTTGCGAAGCATACGGAGGGTGTTGAAGCAGGAGGAGGAAACTTCGTTGACTTGCTTGGCCATGGAGAGCGTTGAGTCGAGGATGACTCCCAGGTTGCGTGCGTGGTCGGTGGGTGTCGGGGCTGCTCCCAGTGTCGTTGGTCACCAGGAGTCGTCCCAGGCTGAGGGTTTGGAGCCGAAGATGAGGACCTCTGTCTTGTCCATGTTCAGTTTTAGTCGGCTGATCTTCATCCAATCGGCGACGGCCTTCATTCCTTCATGGAGGTTGGATTTGGCGGCGAGGGGGTCCTTGGTGAGGGAGAGGATCAGTTGAGTGTCGTCGGCGTAGGAGATTATGTTGAGGTCGTGCTGTTTGGCGATGCGTGCGAGCGGGGCCATGTAGATGTTGAACAGTGTTGGGCTGAGGGATGATCCCTGGGGTACGCTGCAGATGATCTCGGAGGCTTCGGATCGGAATGGTGGGAGGCGGACTCTCTGGGTTCTGCCGGCGAGGAAGGAGGTGGCCCATTCCAGGGCCTTGTCTCGGATCCCTGCGTCGTGGAGGCGTGCGCGTAGAGTGTGGTGGCAGACAGTGTCGAAGGCGGCGGAGAGGTCCAGCAGGATGAGGGCTGCGGTCTCACCGTTGTCCAGCAGGATCCTGATGTCGTCGGTGGCGGCGATGAGGGCAGTCTCAGTGCTGTGGTTGCTGCGGAACCCTGATTGGGATGGGTCCAGGATGCTGTTTTCTTCGAGGTATCGGGTTAGCTGTTTGTTGACGATCTTCTCAATGACCTTGGCTGGGAACGGAAGCAGGGAGATGGGCCGGAAGTTCTTGAGGTCTCTCGGGTCCGCCTTGGGTTTTTTGAGTAGGGCGTTGATCTCTGCGTGTTTCCAGCTCTCTGGGAAGGTCGCGGTCTCGAAGGAGAGATTGATAACGTTGCACAGGTGGGGTGCGATGGAGCTGCTGGCTTTGTTGAAGATGTGGTGCGGGAAAGGGTCTGACGGGGAGCCGGAGTGTATTGTGCTCATGGTCTTGATGGTGTCATCGATGTTCACGCTGGCCCAGGCTGGCTGGGGGTCATGGTTGATGGTGTGCGGCGGGTCTGGTGCATCGATCTTAGTTGGGTCTGTCTGGGTGTTGAAGCTGTCGTGGATGTCGGCGATCTTGCGGTGGAAGAAGGTGGCGAGGGAATCGCACAGGGCTTGCGACGGCGGGATGTCGTTGGTGTTGGAGCTGGGGTTGGAGAGTTCCTTCACGATGTTGAAGAGCTCCTTGCTGTTGTGCGCGTTGTTGTCGAGGCGGTCTTTGAAGGAGATTCTCTTGGTGGACTTGATGAGGTGGTGGTGGTTACGGATGGCGTCTTTGTGGGCTGCGTGGCTGTCCGGTGTCTTATCACTGTGCCATTTCTTTTCTAGTTTCCGGCAGGTACGCTTGGAAGCTAGGAGTTCCAAGGTGAACCAGTTGGCTCTTTTGGTGGTGTCACTGTAGGTGAGTTTTTTCAGCGGGCGAGGGTGTTGGCTAGGCCTGGGCGGTAAATTCCGTTCCGTTCGCGGAATTTGCGGAATTTGGGTAATTTCGCGTTCCGCGGAGAACGCGGAATTACCAAAAATTCCGCGATCCGCGGCTTCGCGGAATTTTTTGCTTGTTCGCGCTTTCAAAATGCATGTTCGCGAGATATTTCTCCCCGAGCACGCAAACAGCGTTCGCGAACAGGAAAAAAGCATCGCGAACGGGCGGAACAAGCAATTCCGCGTGTTCGCGGAACTTTTGCGTGCTCGCGGAGATTTTTTACCGTTTCGCGGAGCTTTGCGTAGCGCGACTACGCAAATTCCGCCCACCCCTAGTGTTGGCACAGTCGTCTATCCGTCGTCTAAGGTTGCAGGCAGCGTCGTCGGTGTTGGATGGGTCGGAGGGAGGGCTGAGAGCGAGGTTTGCCCGTAGTTGGTCTTCGGTGACTTTGCTCCAGCAGCGGCGTGGGATCTGTTGGGTGCGGTGGTGTGTGGTGGGTTTCTGGAAGGTGAAATGGATGCAGCGGTGGTCGGTCCAGAGGAGTTCCGTGGTGTGGCTGAAGGAGACGTGGGAGCTTGAGGAGAAGATGGGGTCAAGCGCGTGGCCGGCGGAATGGGTCGGTGTTGTGACGAGCTGGCTCAGACCGAGGTTGGCGAGGTTGTCGATCAGGGTGGTGGAGTTGCTGTCGTTGTTGTTCTCCAGGTGAAAGTTCAGGTCTCCGAGGAGGATGTAGTCGGTAGAGGTCAGGGCGTGCGTGCTGATGAAGTCGGCGATGGAGTCGCTGAACTGGGGTCGGGGCCCAGGGGGTCTGTAGACAAGGGTGCCTCTAAGGGTGGTGTTGGGGTCCGTGTGGATCTGGAAGTGCATGTGTTCGGCGGTGCTGAGAGTGTCGTCGGTGCTGGTCGAGACCCTGATGGTGTTCTTGTGGACGATGGCGATTCCTCCTCCTACTGCGTTGATGCGGTCTCTACGGGTGATCTTATAGCCGCCTGGGATGGCTATGGCGATGTCGGGGGCGGAGGAGTCGTTCATCCAGCTCTCTGTCAGGAAGGCGACGTCTGGTGAGGATGTGTCGAGCAGGTCCCAGAGCTCGACGGCGTGTTTGCGTGCGGAGCGGGTGTTCAGTAGGATGCATCGGAGGTGGTTGAGGTACTTCTTGGCGGGCGCTTCGGTGGCTCTGAGGCTGGTGTAGCTGCAGTTCCGGCAGGTGAAGGGACCATGGGTGCGTTTCGGGGCGGCCTTGAAGCAGTTGTGCATCCGTCCGGGGTTGAGAGCGTGGAGTGTGATGGCATCGTATCAGTGTCGGTCCTCGAGGCTGGAGCGGGGGGCGCACGGCCCAGGGGTTCTGGCGCTGGGCGCGGTCCAGGCGCAGACGGGCTTACCTTAGGCGCGCCTTTGGCGCGCCTAAGGCGCGGCCGCGCAGCGGCCGCCATATATGGGGAGGTGGGAGGGAGGAGCAGCTGGGAGGAACAGAAGGCAAAGTTGGGCTCAGAAAATGGGGGCAACGAGGGGTACAAAAAGCAAAACTGGACACAGAAAATGGGGGCAACGAGGGGGAACAGAAGGCAAAACTGGACACAGAAAATGGGGGCAGCGAGGGGTACAAAAAGCAAAATTGGGCACAGAAAATGGGGGCAACGAGGGGGAACAGAAGGCAAAGTTGGGCTCAGAAAATGGGGGCAGCGAGGGGTACAAAAAGCAAAACTGGACACAGAAAACGGGGGCAACGAGGGGTACAAAAAGCAAAATTGGGCACAGAAAATGGGGGCAACGAGGGGGAACAGAAGGCAAAGTTGGGCTCAGAAAATGGGGGCAACGAGGGGAAACAAAAAGCAAAATTGGGCACAGAAAATGGGGGCAACGAGGGGGAACAGAAGGCAAAGTTGGGCTCAGAAAATGGGGGCAACGAGGGGGAACAGAAGGTAAACGGGCACCGAGGCAACAAGCAGAGGGGCGAGCTTACCAGCAGCAGCAGCGGGCAGGACAACACAGGCGGAGCTGTGTGGCGGGGGAGCGACCTACCTGGCAAGGTCAAGGGTCGCTCTCCTCACGCGCAGCGGCCGCCATATATGGGGAGGTGGGAGGGAGGAACAGCTGGGAGGCAGGGGCAGGGGCAGCGAATGGGCAGTCAGGGGGGCGGGGCCGCAGGGGACGCAGCGGCGGGAGTGGAGAGAGGCAACGAGGGGTACAAAAAGCAAAACTGGACACAGAAAATGGGGGTAACGAGGGGTACAAAAAGCAAAACTGGACACAGAAAATGGGGGCAACGAGGGGTACAAAAAGGAAAACTGGACACAGAAAATGGGGGCAACGAGGGGGAACAGAAGGCAAAGTTGGGCTCAGAAAATGGGGGCAACGAGGAGTACAAAAAGCAAAACTGGACACAGAAAATGGGGGCAACGAGGGGTACAAAAAGCAAAATTGGGCACAGAAAATGGGGGCAACGAGGGGGAACAGAAGGCAAAGTTGGGCTCAGAAAATGGGGGCAACGAGGGGAAACAAAAAGCAAAATTGGGCACAGAAAATGGGGGCAACGAGGGGGAACAGAAGGCAAAGTTGGGCTCAGAAAATGGGGGCAACGAGGGGGAACAGAAGGTAAACGGGCACCGAGGCAACAAGCAGAGGGGCGAGCTTACCAGCAGCAGCAGCGGGCAGGACAACACAGGCGGAGCTGTGTGACGGGGGAGCGACCTACCTGGCAAGGTCAAGGGTCGCTCTCCTCACCGCGCAGCGCCCGCCATATATGGGAGGTGGGAGGGAGGAGCAGCTGGGAGGCAGGAGGCAGGGGCAGCGAATGGGCAGTCAGGGGGTGGGGCCGCAGGGGACGCAGCGGCGGGAGTGGAGAGAGGCAACGAGGGGTACAAAAAGCAAAACTGGACACAGAAAATGGGGGCAACGAGGGGTACAAAAAGGAAAACTGGACACAGAAAATGGGGGCAACGAGGGGGAACAGAAGGCAAAGTTGGGCTCAGAAAATGGGGGCAACGAGGGGTACAAAAAGCAAAACTGGACACAGAAAATGGGGGCAACGAGGGGGAACAGAAGGCAAAACTGGACACAGAAAATGGGGGCAGCGAGGGGTACAAAAAGCAAAACTGGACACAGAAAATGGGGGCAACGAGGGGTACAAAAAGCAAAATTGGGCAAAAGATAGTGCAGTCTATTGTCCAGATGGGCAGGGAGAGGAGGAGAAAGCGTCGGAACAGAAAGACGCGGCCATGTAAGTGGGGCTGGGACTGGGTTTTAGGGGGTAGCCTTTAAGTTTAAGGGTTGAGGTCGTATATAGGGTTAATGATAGGGAGGGTTGGGCAGTTTTTTTTAAAGGGAGCAGGGTTTTAGGGCTTAGGGCGAGGGAGGAGGTTGGGGTAATTTTAAGGGCAGTGTGGGGGTAAGTTTCAGGGCTGGGGGTCGGGGTAGATTTTTTAAAGGTTGAAGGTTGGACTTAGGGTTCAGGGCAGGGGTTCGGGCAGTTTTTTTTTTAAAGGGGCAGGGTTTTAGGACTCAGGGTGGAGGAGGGGGGTTGTGGTAATTTTAAGGGCCGCACAGGGGTAAGCTTCAGGGCAGGGGTTGGTAATTTTTTAAGGTTGGGCTCAGATTTAGGGTTCAGTGCAGGGGGCATCGGGCAGTTTTTTTTAATGGGGCGGGTTTTAGAGCTCAGGGCGGGAGAGGGGGTTGGAGTAATTTTAAGGGCAGCATGGGGGTAAGTTTAAGATCGGGGCAGTTTTTGTTCAGTTGGCATGGTTTTAAGCCTCAGGGCAGGGGAGGGGAAGGGGAAGGATTAGTTTAAAGGGCAGGACAGGGTAGGTTTTAGGCCTCAGGGCAGGGGGGGGTGAGGTAGGGGAATACAATTTAAGGGATTAGGGCGGGGAGGAACCCCATGATTGCCCAGAGGGTTGGAGACTCCCATTCTAAAAGTGGGTGGCATTTCAATTGATTAATTCCTCATACATTCGGTATGGAATGCACCTTTTCTTTACTTTTTGTAAATATTGTGGTGTTGGCTGATTCATAGACTCTCATCCCACATGGTTGATTTGTTTTAATAGTAAGGTGATGTTTAACACCAACCCAAGCCCCCCCCACCTTTAACTCATGGATGTTGAGATTGTGGTGCTCGTTATGTTTTCTCCTCCCAATTGTGGATGTGAATTAGCCTGGTATGATGCCCAGTGCATACTCATGGTGATTATCCTTAATTTGATATAGGTGACTTACTTGGTCTCTTGAATCCTGATACATTGTATGCAGTTTGTCCAGTGGTCATTTATGTGAGTACTTTGCATTTGATTCATTATTACCATTAGTTGAAATTTACGGTTCCTCCATATACATTATATCTCATATTTCTTAAATTTTCGGAGTTTTTGTCTATGGTTGTTCAAAAGGTGTTTCCTTGTACTGATGATGACCCAATAAATAAAGGGTTGATGCACCTTTGGCAAATTGGGATAAAGCATTAACTGTGTTTTCTGTTTAACACTATATTGTTTATATATGTTTGTTTATTGCAACACAGTGAGCACAAATGTTTGTTTGTATACTGTATTGTTTGATATATTATTCGTACAATTACATTTTCTAAAAAGTTTTTACTAATAACTTTCAATCTTTGAAAATTTCCTGTGTGGGCACATATTCTTCTGTCTTTTGTCTTTGTTGACATAGTTTTTGTAAAGTAATTATTTCCAGAACCATTGTGGTCTTCATCTTGTTTCTTGAAAAAGCATCATCTCAGTTGATGTTGACTTGTGGGAGTTCATAGTAAACTACAGCATTGCTTGGAATATTTGCAACTGTAGTAATTGCAGCTTTGGATTGGTTGGAGACACAGTATACTCAAATAACCCCAGTCTAGGTACTGAAGCTAGTGATGTCACTGGGATCTTCTAGGGGTATTTCTTTCAGAGTAAGGAGAGGTTGATAGCTCTATTCCGAATGCTTCTTAATGTGCGGGGGTCTGCAGTACAGAATTGGCCACATAGTGCTTCCTAATGTGGTCAATGGTCATCTGTCAGTTTTTCTTTGAAACGGACAAAGTAGGCAGTATTGCTGTTTGTTGGCCTTTTATCTCAAAACCTGGAACAGGTGATCTGTTTGATGACCCAGAAGCTTGTTCATCATAGATCTTTTGTCGAACTAGATCCCCTACTTGGGGGACCCAACCATCAGCAGCTTTTGATGCCTTCTCTTCCCTGAAGGTGACTTCAGAATACTTCAAGTTAGATAGCTTGTTTCTGACCTCTTGTACATTCTGTAAGACATTTAAGCGTTGGTCCAGGTCAATTGTCTTTTTTCCACCACTTTCCCAGGTTTATCTAGGCCAGGTACATACATAGGCAGTCCAAGGAGTATTTAGTATGGAGTGTTCCATTCCAATACTTATCTAGGCAAACTATTTAATGCTCTCTGAACTCCATATAGTTGATTGTACCAACTAAGAACTGAACTGAGTACCTTAGCAGTCAGGGCTTGTTTAATCATGCCATTGGCCTGTTACTCTCCACTTTAAATGGATTGCTGAACAGCTGACATAATCCCAGGGCAGACATAGCATCCATGTAAACCTTGGAGGTGAACACAGTACCAATATGTGAATGCAAGGTATTGACTGCTCCCATGGATATTGGACACTGAGGGACTGATTCGCAAAGGTATATCTACATTTTTCTGTAAGTTCACTGTTTTTCAGTATTCGCAAACTATGATTTAATAGTAACTTTATGACTGCAGAGCCCTATCTTTTTATGTGCATAGTTCTCCCCCACCCTCCACTGTGAAGTCTCTGCAGTCGTAACGTTTTTATTAAATTGCAGTTTGTGAATACCGAAGAAGGGTAAACTTACACAAAAGTGTACATTTACCTTTGTGATTCAGGCCCTGCAAGTTTTTTACAACGGCTCAAGGACCTGTATTTCTTTTAGGTCACACCCATAGAAATTGAGAAGATGAATCAATTTCCACCAATATGTACATATGTTGGTTATCAGAATTTACTGGGCCAATATGATCCAAATATAGAATCCTAAATGGAATATTGGAGACTGTGAGGGGAGTCTGCTCGGGTCTTCTAACACTAGAAGCTTTAATCGGTTGACAAACATCACATTCTCTAACATAAACTCTGACCTGTATATCTAAACATCTCCACTAGTAGCTTTGCTGTAGCATTGCTATAGTTGCATTTATCCCAGTATGAGTAGATGCCAACCCCTCATGGACTGCTTTGATTAAGTCTAATCTGGACAGCTTACTAGGACTTATCTGAATTGAAGGTGTAGGAGTATTTGAGAAGAAAGCAGGCTGGAGAGTTTCACTTTTTACTGTTGGCTGTATTGCTGTTAGTATATCAGCATCGATCTTTGTTTGAGAACTGGTTAAGACTGCTAATTTGATAGTTTGCACTGCAATCTTAGCAGCTAAGTCAGCTGCATAGTTCCCTTTATGTGAGTCTTGTCACGATGATGGCCCAAATGGCACGTCCCATGTACCAGTGGAAATCTTATGAGACAACTGCCTTTCCCCAGAGCTGTTTATTCCTAATTTGTTTCCCCTTTGAATCCATTCAAGTGTTAATGTTTTAAATCTACATTGTAACCTTGCACTCAGAAGGATGAACTGGACAGTAATAGGGTGGGAACTAATGGCATAGTCTTCTGTAATGCAAGTACCAAGGCATGAATTTCTGCATGTTGTGCTGTGCTGTCACCTAAGACTTTGGTGTTTGGTGCTGGTGTGCTTTCTGGGTTAGTAACCGTCCCATAAAGGGATCATAGTCCGCAGCCCATGTGGCTGTGCAGGGTGTAATAAAGATGGTGAGTTCAACACTATATTTACTACACCCTGCTCTGCCATGTGGGCTGAGGAGTACTTTTGTTTAGAACCAACCGTAGGCTGTGCAGAGCTGTCCAGATAGAGCACGCTCTGCTATGATTCAATGGGTAATGTTTTCAGAGTCATTGTGACATTCTAATAATTTCCCAGGTGTAAAGCTCAAGTACTGAGAATGCTTGCCTTAGTGGCCACCTGTAGTGCAGGAATGAAAGAAACCACAATTATTTAGTTTTCCCTGCAGCAATGTGCACTCTCTTTCAAAATAGCTATCTGTTTGTCCCACATTGTTAATTGCATATATGTAACCTGAATAGCTTTGTACGACTCTCAATTCTTGGTTTGTCTTCTTGTTCCAAATCTGTAAATATTTGGGGCTTATGTAAAAGCCCATTGCACCGCTGGTGTGTCACTTTTTTGATGCCCAGTCAGTGCAATGGGCTTGTCCATATTTACAAGGCCACGTAAAGTCACCCTGTGTGACTTTCATGACCTTGTGAATATATACCCCATTGACGCATTACTCTGCATGAAAGGGGTGTTCCATAGGTCCTTCTTTGGGTGTCCCCATGCAATATCCATGGAACTTGATGCATTCCCAGATTTACAACATTTTTTAAAACTGGGAATGTGTCAAAATACTGTGCCGCCCCAAGAGAGGTGTAGGAATGGTGCAACAAGGAGAAATACTTTTATTTCTTCCAGTTTTTTCCTCTTTCTGTGTGCTGCATTCAGTAGCATGCATAGAAAGAGGAAAATGCAATTAATGATTGCACAAAAACAATCATCCCCACAGCGCTGGCACATGGCAGCCAATTGTGCACCAGCATAGGGGAAAGCAAAAGGATGCTTCATATTGTTGTTAATATGATGCATCCCTGTGCTTTGAAAATGATGCAGAATGGCTCAGCTTAATGGTTTGCGGTGCCCCGCTGAGTCTTTTTAATGTAGATGAGGCCCTTTGTCACTAGTGTGTCTGCTTGTAGTGCACACACGATATCAGTGTGTTTGCTCATTCATTGTTTTGCAGAAAATGTCTGAGAAATAGCATTGCGTAAGGGTTTCACTTGCTTAGCTAGGTGTGGCAAGTAAGCCCATCTGAAGTTAAGAAACACCAGCAGAGACTGTAACTTCTTCAGTGTCTCAGTGTGCTAGGAGGCCGCAAGGTAGCACATTCATGGGATAATTCATATCCAAGAAAAGTTACTGCCAGGTAGGCAATTTTAGACCTCTTAAAGTCCATTTTGTTACTGCGTGAAGTTAATATTTTAGTTATCTGCTCCATCCTAGTTAGGTGTTCATCTAGGTCGTCATCGTTAGATAGATGTCATATATATATAGCTATGCAGAAACAAACAGCTGCAAGCAACTCAGACCTGAGCTCAGAGGTAGAAACAATCCGGAAGAGGGCTCCAGCTTAGCGTCGCCGTCTATTGCAGAAGAACTACGTTTTTTATGGCTGGCTCAGACTCTAAATTTAAGACCTTGGCCTCCAAAAAAAGACAAAACTGGCAATCCCAAAGTAAGAGGCAGAGGAGAAACAGAAGGAGAGAGCACAGAGCAGTCGCTCGTACAAAGACAAACCCGCCCCAAGAAATGAACATGGTGGATGCTAAGACAGTGATAACCTTTCAGATGTACAATTTTCCAGTACAGAAAAGGGACATTCTTTCGTTGGGTCTTTCGTTTTGTAGACAAACGAACTTTAACTATGTTCAAACCAAAATTGACTTGTTTAAATATGTGAGGAAACTCAAGCTACAGAAACATTTCCATTGCTACACCACGGGGTCTGATGCCCGGAATGAGGGGAACACTCCGTCTGTCAATTTGGCAGTGGCAGATCTTGAACTTCTCCAGGACCTGAAACAGCTAGAAAGGGAGGGCCGCACCAACAGTACACCTCTTGATAAGCACCAGGGGGTGGATCTCGGGTGCAGGGTACACTCACCATTTAAGCCCAAGTCTGTGTTTGCACCAGTCATGCCCAGAGATGGATTGGATATATTTTCAGAACTAGTAACCACGGACCTGAAGAGACTGGCAACTGAATCCAGCAAAAGATTTCTAACTGAAAATGCAGGTCTAATGCTAGACTATGATGCTGTTATGCAGAAGATTTCTGCCAGAAATTATATTGTGGTACAACAGTCAGATAAGGGGGGCAATATTGTGTTATGGCCCCTCTCATTGTACAAAGCTGAAGCGTACCATCAGCTAAATGACAGACGTTGTTACAGCAGAATGTCCCCTAATAGTTATAATGTGATCAAAGAGGGGTTCCATAATGAATTGTCAAGGTGGCATGGTATGGGTTTACTTACCAATGATGAATTCAAATACTTGAAGGTTGAACATCCGGTTATTCCTGTTCTGTATCTCAACCCTAAGACCCACAAACATGCAACCAACCCTCCAGGGAGACCTATCATATCAGCCATAGGGGGATGTTTGAAACCAACTCCAAATATATTGACCATTTCCTTCGGGAACATGTCAGGAATTTACCATCATTCATACTTGACACAGGTGACTTCCTTAAGAAAATGTATGACATCACTTGGGATGAAACCTATGTCTTTATGATGTTAGAAGTTTCATCCCTGTACACCAGCATTAGACACGAACAAGGATTGAGGGCCACCAAATACTTTTTAGGTGCCAGAACCATCAGTACATATCAACACACCATGATGTTACTACAAATGATGGAGTGGTGTTTGGACAACAACTTCTTTTTGTTTGACAAGCATTTGTACAAACAGATCCAGGGGACTGAGATGGGCACCTGCTTTGCCCCCAGCTATGTGAATTTGCACATGGGCTGGTGGGAGGAGCAGGTGCTCACCTCAGAATTTGCTGACGCATGGACTGAGAACATTGTCCTTTGGGCACGCTATATCGACGATCTCTTCTTACTTTGGAGAGGCTCTCTTGAATCGGCCAGGGTCTTTGCTGATCGTTTAAACATTAATGACTTAAACTTATCTTTTGCTAGTAACATCAGTAGAAGTGAAGTCGAATTCTTAGACCTGAAGGTCTATGTGCACAACAATTGAATTCACACCAAGACTTTCCGCAAGGAAACTGCAGGTAATTCTATTCTTCATGTGCATAGTTTTCACCCGCTGAAAATGAGGCAAAGTATTCCTTATGCCGAAAACCTACGCATGAAATGAAACTGCAGTGAAATCCACTCCTTGAGGGAAATACTGGCTGAGTTGGATCTTAGATTCCAAGCGAGAGGCTACAGCCCAGCCTTGTTGAAAAGCACACAGTCCAAAGTAGAGTCATACCCAGGGAAGCGCTGTTGTTCAAAGAGAAAAGGAGCAAAGCTGACACTCAGGGTACTGTGAGAATGATCACGGGCTACAACACATACCATCAAAGAGTGATGAACATCCTCCATTCACATTGGAATCTGATACGCAGTGATCCGATTATTGGACTCCTCTCTGTCAGGCGGGCTAAATCAATGAGGGGAGAATTGTGCACTAGCAGTGCTGAGATGGTCAAATCGGATTCATGGCTCACATCCTCCCCCAGTTTTCACAAATGCCACAAATGCAAGGCCTGCACCATTGGCCAAAATAGGAGTGAGTTTCACAGCCCACTGTATAACATTTCCCTCACAATCCTTCACTCCTATAATTGTAGATGTGACTTTGTGGTATACGTGCTACAGTGTTCATGTCCTAAGGTATATGTAAGCAGCACCAAGCACATGGTACACGTAAGGATCCTACAACACTTACGTGCAATTACAAAGGACGACAAAACTTACCCCGTAGCACGACACATTAACGAGATCCATGGGGGCAACACCGGTGCCTTGGTGTACTTTGTCATCGACTCTGTCCCCAGTCACATCAAGGGTGGCAATAGGGAGCAAAAGTTATGCAGACTCGAGTCCCGGTACATAATTATGCTTAATAGCAAGATCCCTAACGGTCTGAACTCAGACGAAGAAATTTACATTCATTTGTAACAACTATTTTCCCATGAATCTTTGGGATCTCTTCCCGCATCTTTTCAGCCCAGTTCTAGTGCTCTCCGCCCCACGCAGAATTTCTTTTGAAGGTCACTTTTAGATATATGTTCACACTTGGTTTGGCTTTGAGGTTCAATATTCATTTTATGCACTCACCATCACTGTTTTAATACGTTTGCATTAAGAGAACAATCAGAGGCCTGCACAGCATGTCCTTTCTTTGTCTCAGATACTTGCCTTGTCTGAGGTTGCAAGATTTGGACACTTGTCCACAACTCAACTCCCAACAGCTTTATAGTAACGCATATAGTTAGTCATGTGGTTTGCAAACGCCCAATTGGGCATCACACACATATATATTTTTTGTTTGGGGATTCATAGCCCTATTGCTTAACAAACCACATTTTCGCAAATCTGTCAGCGTTGATTCATTTAGCTGCTACGCTAACTCGCGACAATGGCAACATGCCCAATAACAAGAATTATAATAATAATAATATGTCATTTATAAAGCGCCTGGCTACACCAACTGGTGTGTCCCCGCGCTAAAGAAGCAGTTACATGCAAGAGTCAGACAAGGCGGCGCGGCTTATAACTGGTAAAGCCAGGTTTTTAGGCCTCTACGGAAGACATTCTCAGATTCTTCATGTGACAAATACTTGTGATATGCCATATATTGTGTTCTCTTTTATTCTTGACACAGGCAGAGATGTCTTAGATTGTATCTGTATGGATTTCCTCAGATCAATTGTAACACTATGCACTGTTTATTATTTGTCACAAATATTATTGCCTTTTGAGTTTTTGTTTATTTAATATGCTACGCCAAGACTAGTCATATTAATTGTTCTATGTGCTTACATGTCATGAAATTTAAGACTTCTTCACTGTCTGTAGCTACTTCAAGCCCAGTATGTCTTATGTGGCCACTCTTAGCCTTGCAGCATCAAGTGGTATTAAGGGCCTGTTAATGGCGGCCGCACTATGTGATCAAGGTGGCTGTGTCCACCGAAATAAATATATATATATATATATATATATATATATATATATATTTTTTTTTTAAATAGGATTATCCCATCGACAAATAACCATCCGGCACTCCAAAAGGTACTGGTCACTCGGTAGTTTATTTTATGACGTTTTTAACATCTATATATATATGCACAAAACATCTTCCCTGTTGACTCACTCGGGTGGTACTAAAATGCCCTTATAAAAAATATACATTTCTTTTAACATTTCTTTTAACATTTCAATTATTTCGAGATTCAAAATGTGCAAGAATTGAATTAGTAAAATACACGACGATTTTCCGTCACATTATAAAAAGCACATTCAAGACATGCCAGAAATTAACAGTTTCTGAAATCACCCTATTCAGGTTAAAATTAATGTACATGAGATGCAAATTGTCGTAAATCTACCAATTGAATGGGTACTATGGATCTTCAAAAAAACATTAAAAGTTTATTTACAACAAATACGGTCTGTTCTTTGCTCAAATAGCCTTGACCATTTGCCCCTTCAATTCTATTTTTTCATTGAAATAGTTGGCGAAAAAACGGAACCTCTATGAAATCGACATTGAGTATCTCTGCCACCCCTGAGAACAAGGGGGCATATTAGCAAGACTGGCGATAAAATTATCGCCGTTTTAGCGGCAGGAAACTGCCGCTAAAGCGGCGATAATTGGCTTGCTAATAAGCGTTATAGAATTCAATAGAAGCCCAGGTTAGATGTCCTGCACATCTAACCTGGGCTTCTATTGGAATTCTATAACGCTTATTAGCAAGCCAATTATCGCCGTTTTAGCGGCAGTTTCCTGCCGCTAAAGCGACGATAATTTTATCGCCAGTCTGGTAATATGCCCCAAGATCTTTAAAAATCCGTCATTTGTTGTTCTGTTTTGACTGATTAAATAAAAACAGCTTGTAGCAGAAGAATGCAGTTCACCGACCGTATTTAAAGATAAATGGGGCATATTATCAACAACCGGCGATAAATATCGCTAAGCGCACTTAGCGCTAGGATATTTATCGCCGGCGATCGATGAATTTTATCGCTGAGATAGCGTGCTATTAGCAACGCTTATCTCAGAATCGATAAAATTCCTGGCGCAAGCCGCCAAATGTCCGATTATCGCTGGAAATCCAGCGATAATCGCACGACATTTGGCGATAGCTTGTTGATAGGGCTGGGCATACTTAACCATGATATCCACCTTCCATTGGATATCATGGCTAAGTCAAACTAAATGCATGCGTAAGGAAAGTAGCGTTAACCAAGGTTAGCGCTACTTTTCTCATCGCTATGCTTGTTGGGGATTCCCTTAATAATTGGAGAAATGTCGGTTAACGACATTTCTCCAGTTATTTTGGGACGGAACGCCCACTTTGCATCTCATTAGAGATGCAAAGGTGGCGTTATGGAAAAGGGCGATAGGGCAAGGATTCACGCGATAGCGTGGCCTTGCTAATACAGCGATAAAATTATCGCCGCTTTTCGTCTGAAAACAGACGCTAAAGTGGCGATAATTTCTTATCGCCGGCTTGATGATATGCCCCTTAGTCTTCAAAATTGGAACTAGATGAGCGTTTACAGTCATTACCTCATACTGTTTGGTGCTGCATATTTCCACCGCTACTCGCTCCGGAGTTTCATAAATCTACATACTGAAGCTTCCATCCCTCACCGCTTGGTGAATATCGCAGTGCCCAGCTCCGAACTCTGCCTCAAATTAAACGTAGGGCCCTGATCGCAGATAAAAGGCTCCTCTGGGTGTACACACGGGCACTCCATGCCGGACCTTCGTTCCGCCTCACCGGCCTCCACTTGACCATTCCAGTTCGGGGGCTCACTGATGATGCATATTACTGCTTCCAAAAGGTTGCGGTTATTGTCAGCGTGCTATATATATATATCCATATATATATATGAAAGCACTTCCGAATCTGGTTGCTAGGTCTCCATTAAGCCTGCTGAAATTAGTCCAGTGCAAAAGAAACAATTGATGGACGGAGTGCTGGACAATGCAAACATTCACCCCCAGTCACAAGGATCTGGGTTAAATCCATCATTCTTTTGCTCACCACACCACCCCAGTTTGGACCCAGCCATATGTAAATCAGTCTTGACCCTGTTCCTTGTGGGAACAGTCTGGACTGAACTGCCAAGCCAGGTCCTCCCTAGACTGACAACAAGCATCCTGGGACCGGTTTCAGGGCATCACTCTTCCTCAGCCAGGCTAGCTTGAATCCAGTGGTGTAGTGAGCACGGGACCCACGTCTGGGCATACCCTTCCCACTTAGGGCAACATATGCAAAAGAAACAATTGATGGACGGAATGCTGGACAATGCAAACATTCACCCCCAGACAAGAGTGGGCTGACGACCCCCTTTAGGACCTTGGGTGGAGGGACTGGCGGAGGGTTGAGGATTAGCATTCCCTCCAGATTTACATGTTAGTTAGAGGTGTAGACTGTTTCCAGCTGGTGCTTCATTCAGAATTTAGATGAGGGTTGCATTTGTGTTTCTAGGCAGCCAGTAGCACTCCAACCAGACTGATAGGTCTGGGGACCCTGCTCGGTGGGAGCAGGGTCAGAAGGATTCAGTGGGAATTCTCGGAATGTGGGCCCACAAGTGCCGTCGCAGTTTGAGCACACCCCGCGTCGCGAGGGGGTGTAACTGCAGATACTCCCCTGGTATTCTCTCGCTGTCTATGATTCAGGGTTCACCTCGCTCCTTGCTGATGTGCTTTGTACTTGGATTATACTTGCTGTACCATCACCTTCACCACTGGGGTTCGGCGAGGGCAAACATTCACATTTTGTCCTTGACCACGTAGTAACTCCCTGAAAATAGGCAGCACAAGACTACTGATGTTTCAAGGAGGGTGAAATTCTGCAGTTTCCTGTCTTGCTTGCGAACACTCACTGGCTCCAGGGGTGTAAGGTGTCGGATGCTGAGAAAAGGAGTGGGGGTGAACGCCTTGTTTCACACAGGGGAGGGATACGTAATTTATTGTTTTCTTTGATTTGCATCAATAGGTTTCTTGAGTTTTGTGATTTTTGTTGTTAATACCTGTGTTCATCAGTTGTCAAATTTGACTGTACAACTACATTTTTGAATGATCTGACTTTGACACGATAACACCAATTTAAGTTGCCATTTTCATACAATAATGCTGCTAGACTGCTCAAATAGACACTTTCACATTGTTTTTATATTGCACATTACCCTATGTCTGTGCACTGCTACTTATGTAATGACAGATTCCAGCTCTCCTTATGATTACACTCATACTACTTTGGGATTAAATAACACACCGGGAACAGGTGCTCGGGTAGCTTTGCACCACCTAGAGATAGACCCTAGCTATTTGTGTTATATGTGTGTGCCTGTGTAAGTGCAGAGTTCACCTGTTTTCGTCTCACCTTTTATGTGATTCTACAAATTTCATTCAGCCGCACCTCTGTGGGTCTACGTGGTCCAAAGGGAAAGGAAGGGGACAAAATATCTTACTCTACCTCTGTCTCTGTTCTTCCTATCTATGAATATTTTCAGTGAACTTGTAGTAAATGCCATTTCATGTCACGTTGTCTGATGAACGGCGCTCTCTCTGCTTCATTTAACAAAGCGCAGCTGGCTGTTTGATCGCTGCATGATTATTTGAACATATTTGTTATTCATACCCCCACACCTCAGGAATGAGCAGCCAGAAATAGTCTGCTGACTACCTTCGGTGTCACTGTATCGAAGTGTGTCTGTAAGTTTGTCTACTGCAATAAGGACAGCTGACTCCTTCCCACATACACTTACAAAGAGTAATAATTGGGGTACGAGTGCCTTACAAGTAACACAACTGCTTTGCTGTTTCCTATCTTTTGAAAATAGGGGATACAAACATGACAGAGGACTGAATATTGTGTTTTGTTTAGATTACAATATCTTTCTTGTGACCGTGATTATTCTCCTGGAAGGAGGGGAATGGAAGATTACGGTGCGGAACTCGTTTTTGGGAAGTTGTAAAATTTTAACATTGTGGACACTATAAAAGATTGCGAAAGTCATTGAATAAGATTAAATAAATAGGTCTAAAGACTAAGGACGTTTGTTTGAAGAAAGGCGATGCAGTGCAAAAGGGGAGGTAACCCTGCACTGTGCAATACACCATGGAAGGTACAATGGAAAGAGCACAAATACATGCCTCAGCACCTGAGGATGGTCAGTGTTTGACATTAGTAATAGTTCCAGAAAAAGAAAAGAACACAATGTCCCTGCAGCACAAAAATGAGGGACTGATAGGACAAGAACAGAACACTGCCATGGGCTGTGATAACGGGCTAAAAATATGCAAGGGAGGATTAGTAGATACACCATGATCCATTCACTCACAAGTCCGTAGCCCAGTGGGACCAAACGGCAAGGGAGAAGAGGATAAAAGTGGAGAAACTACATCACAGATGCATCTCATAAATGCTAGATCACAAAGTTTGACAGAGGAAAATGTATTTGATTATAACTATAGTATAATACCATCTCTCATACAGGACACCATCAGTTTTGCATGTGGACTCTGTGCTCGGGCAAAGCCATTATTGGCCCGCTGGCAAGAATACCTGCAAGCAAATAATAGACGATGTCACGGCACTTACAGCCAAATGGTGGGAGGAGGATGGTCAGGGATAAATAGCATTGCATATAACAATAGACAGGGCAAAAAGAGAAAAAAGGACCAGTCTACAGTGGAAAGAACGAGGGGTAGGGCCAAGAGTGGTGCAACTTGTTTCAGTTGCCACCGACAAGGCCATCGAATGGACACCTTTCCCCATCCACGTTGGCAGAGACACCACTTCAGTGGACCACCTCCACCTTATGTCCAGCAGGTGGAGCAAGGGGTACGTAGTATAACAGATGCACAAGGTGGAGGCATGGATAGGGAGAGTGAGGAGTTCCTAGAACAATGGTTAAAGAGGCGATTCCTTCATCTAGCAGAACATAACTTCCACGACTTAAAAGATAGAGTAACATTATTTAAAATATTCCATACTGCACACATACGCCTGGTCAATACAGGACAAGCTCTGCATGATATCATCTGCCAGTGTTCACAAGAAGAGATTCAGGTACCACCATGGGTAATAATAAGTATTTCCTGGCTTCAAAACAATTTGATAACAAACACATCCTGCCCACACTAACGGTGTCTGCTCTTAATAGCCTCATTATGCTGATGGCAACTAAAGTGCGAAAATGGGAAATATATAAGTATGGTTTGACAAGAGTAATAAGTGAAAAGAGAAAAATTAAAGGGAGAGAGGACAAGTATAGAGTAAGTGAACAGCAACAGTTACTAACCAGCACCAATGTCATTGTTTGCTCAATGTTGTTTTACAAATTGACTGACCCCAAAAATATAAGGGAGGGAATGGCCCCTACATGTCTGTTCAAATGAGCAGTTGATTGAAATACTATGCCTCGCATATGATGGTATGGAAAAGGACACATGTTTATTTTTTGGCCTTTATGAGCAATATTGCAGAGGATCAGGCACAGTGTCTGAGGTTAGCATGTTAGAAAAGAATACGTATGAGGCACACAACACAGGAAAGGTTAAACAGGCTTGATCCTAATTGGGATGGAGGAACATGATTGGCAGACCAATGAAGTTATTAAGGCTCTAGGATATGGATGCACTGAGAAATGTTCTGTCCAGCAAGGCTTTTAATATCATGAAATATTGAAGCGTTAAAAGAGAATATTCTGGGCCGCCTTTGAAATAATGATCCTGCCTGGCCACAGGCTATGGGCATTGCGCCAATACCAAACCACACACTACAACAGTTTTCTGTGGGTATGAACAGAACAGGAACACACCGTCGGGTTAAAAAAAAAAAAAACAGCGGAGAATGGAAAGGCGTGCAAATACTTAAATGCATATTATTAAAATAGGATTGAATACTGTTACAGCTTATAAGAAGTGTTATTTTGTATATATATGTGCTTTAATAAGTTTAATGCCACGGTTTGTTTCCTAACATTTTCATTTATAGATGCAGAATGTCAGTGAAGGGGGGGTTCGTTTTTTCTCGTACGTCTGTTTATGTCTTATTCTATGGTATGTCTATTGTCAATTGACATTGTAAGGGCCAAAGTAATGGCATCCCAAGGCCCCCCATCTCACCCCTATCTCACAGGAGTACATTACAACAGGAGACATTGTTGTCAGAGTGCCAGAGTGCCCTGCACAGCATCACTTTCAGGATAACAGTCTACAGTAGAGGTGTTAAAGACAGTCTCGTAAGGTTCTCCAAGTTCAAAGTGTATTTCATGAACATGCAGAACTGTTTCACTTCTGTACATCAGGTAATTTTAGTGCATTGATAGGCATTGTCCCTGTTTCAAGTGCTAGTTTTTAAAGTGTGCATTTGAATATATTAGCTATCTCCCAACCATGACAACAATGCCGGTATTGAGATAACAGATGAATGATCTGGCTGGCCTGGGTTCCCATTATTCAGAAAGATGTTGTAAGTTACTAAGTCCTTCATTTCGAGGTTTTCTTGTATGTGATAATAAAGGGAAAAAAAGGGGGGGGGGAAATGAAATGCCCAGGATCACAGAATTTGGTCAAGTTAGATAACTGGCTTGCTTTCCACATAGGGCCCGATTCCGATCTCGCTCGGAAAGCCCTACGGCCTACTCGGTCTTGTAGAGCTTTCTGACCGACTTGTGCTCCTGGGCTCCGAACGCCCGAGTACGATGCACGTACGCGCTGACGGACTCGGGTCGTTTGGAGCCCCATTGAATTCAAAGGGAGCCTGTTGTACTTTGCGTACATTGAGACAAAAGTACGAAGCGGAAAAGGGTGCCCCCTGTCATGGGAAGCGTCAGTGCCCCCCGCACCGTACATGCATGTGTAGGGGGACCCTTGGGTCCCCCCTGTGACCGAGTCGTAGGGCTATGGGTGAAGGGGGGCCTGCTACGGCCCCCCGAAGTCCGCTTCCCGGAGCTTTTTCGAGTCGGAGGTTCCGAGTCGATCCGGCTGCTCGACACGCGCATTGTACTTGGTCGCTTGGAAATCGGACCCATTGTGCTGCACGAGTCGGCCATGTTGTAGTCGTCCGGAGGACTTCGGTGATGGGTACGAGTCACTCGGAGTGCGACGCCATATTCACATTGTACTCGCTCGTACTGCGGGACGAGTCGGTCGGAAATCGCACTCGCGACTCGGACTCGCTCATGACTGATGCTGTCAGGAGCCCTTCCGAGCGAGATCGGAATCGGGCCCATAGTGTAGTATAACACATTCACAGACCGCCACCTCACATACAACACCTCCATCCCCACACACGCGCTCCAGTGACCATGAAAATTGATTTGTGTTATTCCAAATTTTTGCTAGGTTCTTCTGAGTTGCAGAAAATATTATTATAACAAATTGTAAGGTGCACTAAGATGCATTTTGATGCAGTGCATTTTCCAGGGATGTTTAGTAATGAGGATAGTGTGCATTGAATAACTGTGTTTCGCATTACATTGTTTTCAGGATGCAATATGTACAGATTTAAAATGTCTTTTAGTTTACAGGTGCAGTCTTTATGGGTGATTGCAAATATTTCTTTTGTGAGTATTTTGATTCCCAAAAGTGTTACAGTGACAGAGAAGCTTCCTGTTTTCGAAAATGTTTACCTGCATGTGCTTAATGATAAACATTTTCACCCTCTCATATCTGATTAGGAAGCTCCACTGGTGCAAATGTAATTAATATTTCCGACAATTTGGCCCATACATTGCGCCACTACTGATTTCACACCTTGCAATGGGTCATAGGCAGGGAGTGTTTGGTAAAGCATAGTCCATGTGTGCTAGACACAGATAAGTATTCAAATGTTAGACCTGATTTAAGAGACACACCTTTCCCCGATGGAGATGGAGATCTAGTTGTTCATGGTTCATGCTTCAGCAACAACACAGGCTCACTGCAAAATCCTTACACAGTGGGCACGGCTAGAAATGTACTGGAAGGGTGCAAGATTAGCAACATCCAAAAGTGCTCAAGCAGCAGAACTTGTTGCTTTAACACGAGCATGTAGACTGGCTGAAGGAAAAATAGTGAACATCTACACAGAGAGCTAATATGCTTTCGGGGTAGCCCATGATTTTGGCCAGCTGTGGGCCATGAGGGGATTCCTTACCTCAGCTGGCCAACATATACCATGCCCCATTAATAGCACAGCTATTGCAAGCCCTGTTACTAAATGTTGCAATTGTCAAAATGTGCTGCACACACTTCCTCCAAATACTTTGTATCACAAGGTTATGCATTAATTGATGCTGAAGAAAAAGAAAAAAAAAAGAATAGCATTAACTGGATGTGAGAACGCAATGGTTCAAATTGCATCTACTCAACGTGATATCAACAATAAAGGATGATGATATGTAGTATGACCCAAAGTATATTACTCAAAGGGCGGGGGTGGAAGAAAAGGAAGAATGGAAAAGGGGAGGATGTAGGCAAACAGAAGAGGGAATATGGATAGGCCCAAAAGGGAAAAATATGTTTACCAACAATAAAGCTCCCATGGCCCGACTTTTTCATGGTCCATCACATGTAGGACGTGATGGAATGATCAGACTGTTTTCCCAATGCTGGTACAATGGTAAAATTGGAAAGGGTACTTCCACTGCCGCAGGCCCCTTCCCTTCCCCACATGAGATGTACTTCATCAACATGCCCCCCTACTCAAAAGTACAAGTATGTGTATGTGCCGGGTCTGGTGGCTCAGTGGACTAATGCGTCCACTGCAGGGGCCTGTGTTCGACCTCATGGTCACAGGTTCAAAGCCCGGCGGGTCCACTCAGCCTTTCATCCATCTGAGGTTGATAAAATGAGTACCGTTGGGTAACAATAAACATCTGTTATTCAGCGCCAAGATACCTATGGGTGAACGTGCGCCTTACAAATGCACGTTCTATGTTATGTGTTGGTTATTGTGTGCATGTTCAGCAAATTGACTGAGGCATACCCATCCAAGAACTGCGATGCACAAACTGTTGCCAAATGCCTCCTGAAAGAGTTCATTCCGCACTTTTAAGTGCCTATGCTTTTAGGTTCTGACAATGGACCGGAGTTCATCTCAAATGTGATTGAGGGGTATTGCAAGGGGCTAGGAGCTACACAGAAACTACATTGTGCCTATCATCCAACAGCAGCAGGCGCTGTTGAGAGAAAGAACGGAGTGTTGAAAAATAAGATAGGGAAGATTTGTGCATCCACTGAACGGACCTGGATTGATGCACTATCACTTGCTCTGTTGTCCATGAGAAGTATCTCAGACAGAGTGACAAAGCTCAGCCCACATGAAATAGTGTTTGGACGGCCAAAGAACATTCCAGTCCACATGTCTATTGTCCCTCCATCCGTATCTAATGATCTGCTTCTTCAATACTGCAAAAGACTAACATAGTCAGGTGCTGTAGGCCCTTCCTGAAGCAAAGACACCTGCAGCCCACGGCCTCCAGCCAGGGGATTGAGTTTGGATAAAAGCCCACACCAGGCGGCACTGTCTCAACCTCAGTGGAAGGGGCCATATCCAGTCCTTTTGACAACAGCAACAGCAGTCAAGTGTGACTTCTTGGATCCATGGCTCTCATACAAAGAAAGCAGAACCTATGCCGCCACCACGGGAGTCTCCAGTGCCTTCCCCTGCATCACATCAAGGACAGCCTCGTTACAACATGCGTTCCACGAAAAGAACCAAGTGAGAATGATATCCCAGTTCAACCTGAAGGGTTGCCCGTGCTGCACACACCAGAGAAAGGAAGAGTGTGCAAGCGGGCCCCAATGATACATCAACTAAAGACGTCTGGAACATCAATGCCCCAACCCCTCAGTCTACAAGCTGTGACAAAGAGACATCTTTACCTTCCTCATCACTTTGTTTTCTTCATATTGAAAGTGCCTAAGTAATAGAAGTGCTTGCTAACATCTCAAATTACTTGAAGACAGGCACCAACGGTTACTTTTCTGTTTACAGGTATCATCACTGAGGCTCTGCATCCTTCCTGAGCAGACTTTTGAAAAGAGTGAAAGTGCAACAGAAGATAAGACATTCTTTGAACTAGTCACACTAGCCACATGCACCAACGAGTGGAACAATGCCTCAAGACTTTCAAAACAATGAGAGAAAATGACCATGGGTGCTACTAGCAGTATTGACCCCCATTGCTGCCATTATAATGACTATGCTCCATATAGTGTATTCTGATCACAGTGCTATACCTAAGATACTGCTTAAATGACACAGAGATACTGTACCAAAATTAACAAATAGCAATTGATAAAGTTGGGAAAGGGGGACAGTTGGCAGGGCAGGAAAGAAATAAGAGAGAAAATTGGGAAAATTACGCAGAGAACAAATATGTTCAAAACGTCAATTTCTATGCTTAAGAAATTACTGTGGTAAATTGTTAGGTCTGCACATATCTGCCAACATCTTTTGGTGAGCAAGACAGAGAAAAATAGAAATTTTAAAATGTATGACTATGCCTGAATATGCCATCATCATTGTTTATCAAAAGGGCGGGAATGTGGAAGCTAAGTTTAGATAACAATGGTGGCATCCATTTCGTACAAATTGACATTGTGATAATTCAATGATGATGGGAATTATATACAATATATTACTTGCTTGATCTCATGTGACAGTCTTAAATAAGAGTTTGCACTTTGCTTTAAGTAAGTTGCCTGTAACGCGACACATTGCAATGCTTGCACAAAGAGTACATTTCCATGTTATTGCATTCTGCCTTCTTGCAACAGGCCCTGTAGGCCTCAAAAGTATTCAGCCACGTCAGCTAATGTAGACCATTGTGATTGCATTTGGGCGTAAATGTAATAGTTAACTGTCTGGCTTTAGATACAGGGTCTTGTCACGTACACATCGGGTGGTTTCCAACTTATTCTTGTGTAACAATGTACTGTAAGTTTCCGAGCAGAAAATGTTTCTTCACCACCGGCCGGGACATGAGGGCCTAGACATGACCAGTTACGCAGACAAATTATAATGTAAAGTTGTGGTTTGTGACTATAAATGCTTGTGTTTTACTTCTGCTTATAACGGTTCTTGGGACTGACCTTTTACCTATTTACGGTACTGCTTACAGGACGTGGGGTTTTCCCTGAAAGCTAGCCTCATTCATTATGCATGACGATTCTTGGAAACTCACCGGGACTACCATCTCCTGCATAATAACTATGTATAAGGGTCATTCGTTCCGTCATCCTAAGTCCGACATGACACAGCAAGGTAGATCCCCTGAGGGTACCACTTTGGGTATATAAACACCATATCTTTGCTGAGGCAGGGAGAGGAGAAAAAGGACTTCCATGCTGACACACAGACGCAAGACGCTGAGGTTCCTGCACGCAGACACTCCAGCTCACAGTGGTCTGACATCCCTCGCGGGGTGTCCATCTCGAGACCAAGACGGGATCCCACAGTCTGTCACTTCAGGTAATGGTGTTGACTTTATCCTAGAGGAATGCTTGGCTTTACACCTGCATACATGCTAGGTGCACTTAGGTACATCTAGTTACGGTCGCATCGTAGGAGTACGCATATTACTGTCATGTATTTTAATACCTGCCTGTATTCATTGTTTTAGCACTATGGTAGAAATCTACCATCCTTTTACTCTGTTGGTGCTTATAATCATTTATATCTGTTTCTGTCTTATGGTTGTTTCAGCACACCTATTTTACACTAGAATGACGCTGGTTTAATAAATGCTTATTGAAAACGTCCCCATTGTTTATTCTGTGTATCTCTCTGAGACAAAGTGAGCACGAGTGACTGAGCGAAAAGTACTGTACTGTTTCCACGATTCCTGATAGGACAGAGTTGTCATGTTCGATAGTTGCCAAGAACTATTCTCTCCTTGGTAAGAGGGGTTGCTAGTGGCACTGTGAGCTAGCTGGTATACAGGCAAACATACCCAGTGGGGGTGTCTGGAATCAGTCTGGAGACCAATCCCACAGTCTCCGTTGTCTAAACGTGCAGATCATATATAGGTTTATAGGAACTACACGACAGTGGAGAAGCTGTGGTTACCAAACTTTAGGCAGGTAAGAGTAGGGGTGGGTGAAAAATTCCGCTCTGCTGGTGGAGTTCAAGGAGTTTTGACTACTCCACACACCGATTGCAGTGTGGAGTCTGGCAAAACTCCACCAACCACCGTATGGTTGAGTTTTTTCTCACATATGGCTCGCCATTATTACGTTGGGGAGCACAAGCAAGAATATGCATCATCTTGCACAATTTGTGAGTGCTAGAACTCCTCCCAGGGAGGTTTCTCAACGTGGGCGGTCGCTGCAGGTTGTCAACATTCGAGTTGAGAAAGTTGTCGTTCGAGTAGAACATCTACTTGAGCAGCAGGAAAAGCAGGACCCTCTGGCACGTCATGTGCTGCCGTTGTGTTGATTTTACAGTGCGGAACAAGCTCCCGCCAAAATTACGCCACCCACAGAACTCCACAGAATCTCACAGATGTTTTGGATAACTCCGCAGAATTCCGCTGAGTGAAACGCCATGAGCTCCACCCACCCCTAGTTAAGAGTGATCCCTTGGAGGGAAAACACGCATCAGGTGGGCTCAGCACCTCTCCTTCAGGTTTCGGCTCTGTATCAGCTCTCATCATAGGAATGAATGCTGCACCATGACAGCAGCCTGGCACAACCTCTTGCAATACCTTCGGGTGAAGACCTCTCTGCCGCAGTGGTAAATTCATGGGGTGTGTATAGGGTTGACCACTGACTTTTACTTACATTAGGGCACATTCCATGTGGTCTAAGACATAACCAGTATGAACTAGCATAATAATAAAAGTATAATAATGAAGTACGTCAACTCAGACTACATGTTTATTTTGCACATTCACTGTCAGACATGTAGATATCAGGGAACTTGTAGCAGACTTGTGCCACCTTAGGTGTTAGAAAATTCATTGTATGGATGAATTGACACTTTCATGAGTTCCAAAAATGAAGATAACGGCATGGGGCATATGAGTCAGAAGCAGACATGCTAACTCAATAAATATACATAAAAAGTGAGTGCTTAGGAAGTCCAAAACAAAATGTAATCAAAATTTAAATTAACTCTATACAATGTCAGTCCAAATTCCTATTCCAATCATGCAACTTCTTGTTTCAGGTCCATACAATGCACAACAAGTTCTTGGGAAGGGAAGTAAGTATTATTCCAAATTTGGCTTGCTGTAGTGATCATTCAACCACCGAGATTCTTCCCATAAATTTCAATGTAATGCAGGAGCCAAGGCATGATATTTCAAAGCAACCTTATTCTTTATTCTTTACAAAATTCAACAGCAGCCATGTTCATTTGAATGTATGGTTTCTGAGCAGTAGAACTATTAGAAAGTTGAGTGCGATTGCATTTATGCTACGGAAAAAATGCCTGTGCGGCCAGGTAGAGCCAATACTGCTCTTGTTGGATGTATAGGCTAACTAAATGTGCAAAATGGAGTCTGGTTTTGAGATCTTTATGACATTATCTCAAGGAGATCCTGAGACTAATTGAGTTCATTCTGTAACTTTTTATTCTCAAACTGAATGAAACAGAAAAGAACTACACTATTTACGACTGGGATATCCTGGCAATCAAAGAGGCATTCCCACATTGGAGACATCATCTTGAAGGAGCTCGAGATAAGATCACAATATGTACCTTATGACTATGATTGCTAATTTCCATCATGTCAGATGGACTTAGTTATTTTCTCGCTTTGATATGTCATAACTTACAGACCAGGCAATTGTCATGGTAAACCTAACATATTGACTTGGCAGAAAGATGAAGAGCTAGAAATAAAAGAGGAAATACCATGTATTTAAGTCCTTTCTGCCACACCCACTAACAACATTGGCGAGATCTTCCGGAATGTTCAGAAACAAGTACCAGATTATCAATTAATAGAACAGGAACTGCAGAAAAGATCCATTCAAAAAGCCTATTATAACCTAACAATACCTTGTATCTTCTCAATAGAACCATGCAAGATTAAAGTCTCAAGTGATACCATGACTGCCCAGCAGCAAGCCAACCGGTTCAGAAAAGAATTATAGAACTGGTTTCAATAGACCTTTGGTGGTCTTGCATGCAGACAACTATCAAGAACTATCTAAACAGGTGTTCTATTTGTGCAAAAACATCACACAGATCTACATCAGGAGTCCTTCAGTCTTTCATCACACCTTAACATCCTTGGAACATGATTTCTATGGACTTTTATTGTTGAGTTACTGCAATCACAGGGCTACACATCACTATCGGAAATGGTAGACTTCACTAACATGGGACATTTCATTCCATTGAGTGAAAATGGCAGGTTTGTTCATCATTTACATCCTTCGTCTGCATTATCACAAACAGACAAACACAGTTCACATCACCTTTTTTAATTCAATTGCTGATTAAAATTGGTACCAATATCTTCTATTCTATGAATTACCATCCACAGACCAGTTGTCAGATGGAACGGTTAAATCAATCCCTTGAACAATGCCTGTGTTGTTTACTTTTAGAGCACCATAGTGGTTGGTACCGGTGAGTTGCCTTATCTGAATTCACCTACAACAATACCTTATATTCCTCTCTGAGGGAGATCACCGTTCTTCTGTTCATATGTGCTTCATCTGCAGATATTTACCCAGAGAGTATCCACTCTTCTATGAAATGATCATGTCATACAGAAAGATGTTCATCAACATTTTTCAAAAGCAAAAACTGATGATAAACATTTTGCAGACTGACACTGAAGTAAATAATCTGGTTGTCCACTATGATCCTAAACTTTCAAGTTCTCAGATAAAGATAAAGATTACCCCTCGACTTGTGACCCATTCACCATCAACAGGAATTAAGGGGTGATTGCTGCAAAATTGCACACCTGTCTCATTGGCATATTCACACACTGTTCCATATGTCCAGAGTCAAATGTGCAATAGCAGATGTAGCCAGCAAGCCTCCCCCAGTTTTGATTGATGGGTCACTTGAGTATGAACTTGATCAAAGGTAGATTTCCTTGTCTTCCATGGCCAATTACAGTACCTTGTGACAAAGCATGGATATGATGTACAGGCAAGATTCTCCATTTAGCCAATTTAGTTAGGAGGCTCCATATAAAGCACCCATTAAATGTTGGATGCCCACAGTGTTCACTGGGGCTGTTTATGAAAGGGAATACTACCAGGATTCAATGGAAATGATAGATTCACAGATGTCACTAGAGTAACCCAAACAATCTGAAAGAGTTCCTGGATTCTTTAATGGTGTTCTTTGCTTTTGGTCCAGGCCAGTTTTCACAGGGTTGGGTTAAGGAGGGATATCTCATTTGTGCAGTGTGTTAACTAGCATTGGCTTGGACAACCTCTTTAGTGCAGGAGAGGTCCCCTGCCTGACAAGTTATTCTACCTCTCTGACCGCTTTTAAAAGCAGGTGCGAAAGACCAGGTCTTATATTTTTGGCAGAGAAAGCGCTCTGCAATATTCAGAAAGGAGGACACTGTGTCTTGAATTACAAAACCTGTCTCTGCCATCTAGCAAGCTTAGACCACATGAGTTGAACAAACCTTCATAATGCTCTTTCACAGGGGCCTCAGAGAGGAAATTAGGGATGAGTTGGTCCACTCCGCCCAGCCGATATTATTTTCAGAGCTCATGGATCAAACCTTACTAACTGAGCATTGTTTGTGGGAACACAAGTCTGAAAGGTGAGGGACATAGGTATATGCAGCAGTCGGGGATCTGGATTTCCAATTCAGAAGATTGATACTGTTCCTGAAGAGCTGTCCACTTCTTCCAGTGAGGAACGCATGCAAAGTGACATGGCCTGTGGCTTTCTTTCTGACACCAAGAGGGACCATTGTTGCGAGCACAGGTTGTGCATGTATTGCGTATATCTTGAACATCTAATCCATACCTGCTGGTTTCGTCCACAGAAGCCTTTGGGAAACCCCAAGTCCCATCTCTTGTGAATAGCAAAAGGACAGGACTACTGCAAGACCCTTTCTTTGTCATGTCTACTGATACACAAATCTTGCATTTTTTGCCAGTTCTTTTCGGGTTCCCAGATGGAAAGAAGGAGAGAATGTCATCTCTTCTAGTTACAGTGGTTTGCAGTTAGATGAGAGTTGTGCAAGAGAAGGGGGCATTTCATGAATTTCATAGGAATCTCTGGAGCTGGTCGAGACTGTGGATGGTACACCGTTGACCTCTAAGCCAGTCATGGAAATTACATTTTACTTAAAGATGATTGGGAGACATTACCAATTTCCCTTTCATCCCAGTTCTGCAGATAATATTGTTATTCTTCTGACAACTATTAGACACTCAACAAAGTGTTCTCAGTCAATGTTTCAGCATGATAAATCTTCTCCAAGGTTCTCCAAGGTACTCCTTATTACAATAGCTTTGATGACCCATTCGAGAAAGCCAAGCAGTGTTTTTTGCCTCCCCATTGGGAATTCAATTGGGACATTTCCTACTGGACCCGGGACCACTATACTCTTCAGAAGATTTTATTCCCTCTCAGAGTCTGAAAAAGAGGTCCTATGGCGATATTTGCGAGAACATTTACAGAATGGTTAGCTCATCCACTCTTTCTCCACCGCCAAAGGGTCTATGCTTTTTGTTCTGAAGGAATCCAAAGAACTGAGACCCTTCATTGATTTCAGTGAGTTGGCTCAGTCTTGGTGTGTTCTTCCTGAGTTTGTAGCCATTACCTGCTCACCTTCATCCCTGTTCTCTTCCAGCCTGTCTCCTGGGTTTCAACATATTTTCTAGTGCCATCTAGTATTTCCTTCTGGAAGCCTGGGAGTATGGCTTTGACTCTTGTTCTGCAGAAGATGCCGCTGGGCATCTTGCTGTCTACTATCCAACTACTCCAGAGCTGTCTTCCCTCAGACAGCTGGAGTTTTTTTTTGCTTTCTTGGCTTTTTCCTCCTTGGGGCTCCTTCCAGAAGGCACTACTTGTTAGGCGTTTTTACTTGTCAGCGGCGTCATTGCTACTGGGAGGGGTCACCCATTCCACTGGCATACCAAGTTTGTAAAGATCAAACCACCCAGACCTGGAAGATGCTTCAGAGGTCCAGCCAACCATCCCCTGGGTAACATGTAAATGCAAGTTACAATGAAGAATACGCTCTCCTATGTTTTTACAAAAAGCTATGTGGCTGTTGTGGGAAACATCTTACAGCAAATTACAATGTAATATTCTTCCATATATCTATCATACTAGCATACTCCTCACAGGTAAACATTTACTGCTAATGTACCTAATATAAGCAGAGGGAGGAGAGGGAATTTCTCATTTCTAACCTCTCTGATATGTGCAGCGGAACATAGGTGGAATTGAGAATGTAGACAAATGTGCTGAGTCCAGCCACAAGAAAAGTTGGACAGTTTGGAGTAGGGATCTGTATCTTTCGGCAGTCCTAGGACATACACAAAGACCAGTATGCTTCCCAGGTACTTCACAAGAGGAGAAGGAAGGCTGCTGATGCACTGGTGATCTGGGCATTGCTGGTGAGAGAGCTTACATGCAGAAAGGTATCAAGAAAGGATCACCACACTGCAGCAGGAAAGATGTAAGGGATGAGATGGCATACTCTCTGATTGGTGATGAACAGTTACACAAGTCTGGGCTCCATGAGACTGAGCACTCAGAAAGAGTGAGTTTCTCCAGAGGGGGCCACTTCCCAGTGCATGGGCTGAGTTACCTCATGGGAGAGGTATCCTTGGACTCCCGCAGGCAAGTAAGTTCCTGGGCCAGGTTTTTCTTTTTAAAGAGTGAGCTGCAGTTTTATATTTCTGACCTACCCAGGCACATCCTGAATTAAACTCTCCTCGGTGGTGTGAGCCACTGATGCTTAGCCATATAAGCAATATCATGTGCCCCAAAGCACTACAGGGTCATTGTAATGAGGTAACTCCCAAACCCTGGTTTCACTCTTGAGCAATACAGCAATAGTACTGAGGAAATGGTCCAAAGACCTATGACAGGCCACAATCAGGCCTCTGGAACCTAGAACCTCTACAGAAACTGGCACAAAAAGAAATATCAACAACAACAGATGACAAAGTCATTACCTATAGGATTTTCAGTGCTGATGTACACACTGCATGGTGGTTTATAAGAATCTGTAGAATCTTGGGGTAAGTATGGCCAACATCCAAACCCCTCCCCTTTGCAATCTTAGAGGCCTGTCGCACACAAAAGTGAAGACTGTTATCAATCCTGAATTTAAGACGTGACCAACACTCAGCCCATCACCAAAGAACACAGAGAAATGAAGCTCAGATGTGCATATGCAAGAAAAACTCTCTTCAAGGCACACAGCGTGCACACTAAGAGAAAAGGGCATTAGTGAGAGAAAACCACTTCTTTCTCACCCTAAGATCACTACAGCAGGTCCAAATGAGGTATAATAATTATTAGTTCTGCAGTAGGCCCAAGTAAAGTAGAATAATTCTTGATTCTTGACTTGGCGAGTTTGAAAACCTACTGGCCATGCCCCTTGATGCTTGAAGGGTGGACAGAGAGAAGACTTAAGCACTCATTGTGGCACCACCCATGAGACAACATTTCTTGAATTATGACATCATCAAGAAAGCCCTCAAGACAACTCATGATGAAATAACCTCACAGACCAAGGCAACACCTCTGGAACCAAATTGAATGCCATCATGCAGGAAATCACAGCCAATACAATAATGCCCTCGATGGAAGCAAAAGTAGAAGAAGTGGAAACCCATCTGGATAACACACTGAATTGGAGCCAAGAAGTTTAATATCTGTGATACATGGCGACTTGGGAGATTGTACTTGGAAAGACAATGTGAACCTCTATGGCATATCAGAAAATCTTGAAGGGGCAAACATAAAGGCCTTTTTGGTGGGATTCCTGTCCGAATTGCTTAACATAATGTTTCCTTTGTTGCTCTAACTCCATAAGGCCCACACAATTAGCTACAGGACTCACTGACCAACTGTCCGAAGCCTATAGTAGCATACTTTCTAAGGCATGAGTAAGCATAACAACTATTACAAACGACCTCAAAAGCGCAGCATATACTCTTATGGAGTGTCACCAAGACAACAGATTTCTTCTAACACAAACATGAAATGCAAAGCCTTTTTGGCCCTGAGTCTTGAACACACAATGTGGGATATCAAATATGGACTCTTAGATGGAGTACCATCATGACAGTGGTTTTCTTCTGACACAGACATGAAATGCAAAGCATTTTTGGCCTGTGATCCAAACGCAATATGTGAGATATCAAGTATGGACTCCTTGATGGAGCAACTACATGGATTACTATAGAAGACAGGTCTTCAGCTTACACAGACCCTGACAACTTGGAGAAATTCCTTGGCATCAAGAATACACCAGCATGGAAACCAATGGATGGAGAAACGTCTAGAATTAGCCTGCCAGGAAAAAACCCTTGATGTTCATCTCTGGGACTTCACATAAATAAGACCAGAAAGCTTGCATGTGTACTTGTGCAGGCCATGGATGGGGCAGGAGGCTAGACAAGTTGCTTCTAATTGTTACATGTAGGCATTGTGGCGGGAGAGGATGTGGTGGTATGGCCAGAGCTGCTGATTTTGAACTCTGATACGCAGTCACCAACATACTTTGATGTATTAAAAAGGAATGTTTAGGCTTGGAAAAAGGTTTATTTTGCCAGGTCCAATTAGCAGTTTAAACTGCACTACCGGCTGTAATGGCAGGCCTTAGATGTTTTTAAGTGCTACTTTTGTGGGTGACACAATAAGTGCCACAGGCCCACTAGTAGCATTTAATTTACAGGCCCTGGGTACCTGTATTACCATATACTAGGGATCTATAATTAAATTAAATGTGTAATTAGGTGTAAGCCAATTTTACCAGGTTTTAGGGAGAGGGCACATGCACTTTAGCACAAGTTACCAGTGGTAAAGTGCACAGAGTACTAAAGCCAACAAAAACAAATCCAGCAAAACAGATGGGGTGAAGGCAAAAAGTTTGGGGGAACACCACATCAAGGATGTAAAGTCTAATAGTAGGCAAGTGACAAACAAACTGGGACGCAGCTGGCATTTCAGACTTATCGTATGGTAAGTCACCCAGGAAGACAGCTTCATTGGTGAAATCTATATGGGAAGGAACAATTAGTGGAAGCTATTTATGAGGTGTACAAGAAGGCATAACTTACAGGTGTCCTATTGCCACACTCAAGCAAAGCTCAAATCACAATCCTCCATAAACTGGGTCAGGATCAACTCTGCTGCTCAAGCTGTAGACCAGATTCACTTTCCAATGTCACTGTAAAACGTCTAGCAAAGAAACTGGCAACCAGGCTAAAACAACTAAACACTAACCTTATCCAGCTAGCACAGGTCAGTTTTTGTAGTGTCTTGTGTATTATAGAGCGCAGGCCCTTATGTTCCCTAACAGACTCCTTAGTTTAGTGCCGAAAGTGATTGGGTGTTGTTAATAAAATTCATGACACAGTATGTTTCAGTTAATGGTTACACTCAACCAACATCTTAACACAGAGCCATCATTCATACAGTAGAATAATGCTAATGGCAGTGACGGCCATGTCCAGAAAGCACAACAAGTGGGCACAGCCAGGTGCATGAGAACTATGTGAGGGGAGCAAATAAATGCAAAGGAAGGCTAAAGGCAAAGAAAACCAGGTACAATGCAGAAGATTTAGAGTGGTGAAGAACAAGAGCAAGAGACAAAACCGCTACTCACCACTAAGGAAGAAGATGGTGCCTCAACACCTCTGGTTTGGAACGATGGTCCAAACACTAGACAGTGGGCTGATGCTCGCAGCAGTGACATTGGGCCAGAAGATGCTGTAGGTCAAGTGCGGCCTAAACAGCTTATAATTCTGGCAGCAGCTGATGTAAACAGCACAAAGTATGACGCTGCCATTTTCCTAAAATCGCTGTCTTCATTTGATACCGTCAAAAAGCAGAGTCTTGGCACCCGATGGACTGGTTGGATTGAAACCTTTGATTATTTCAGTGATGCACTAGAAATAACTAATGACAAAAATATCATCAAGTTTCATAAGAACATAGCAGGAGAAGGAGTAAAAGAAGTGATAAAGAAAATACCACAAGTGGACAGAGTATCTTACCAAGATGTCAAGGTGGCATTGAACCCCAAGTTCAATCCAATGCTGAATGTTGACTATGAAAGTTACATCTTCAATCAGGAGAGACAGAGAAATGGTGAAACAATAGATGAATTTGCTGAAAGACTTGAAACTCTCATGAAACACTGCAAGTTCAACTAATTCAATAAAGAAGAAGCCATTCATCTCAGAGTAATAGTTGGTTGCCTGTCCAATTCCTTCTGACACCAAATGCTGAGAGGAAACGCTCAGTCTGGAGCATGTGCTCTTGGTGGCCAGATCTGAAGAACATGCTGACAAACAAGCCACTAACATTAAGGCCAGAGGAGCCCAGAGTGCATCATTGTTGAGAATGAAAATCAAGAAAAAACCCAAGGTAGAAGGCCGCAAAGTGATGTCTCTGAAGAAGAAGAAGCTGTTTTTGATGTGGATTTTCCTTTCCACTTGAAGGTAAATGTCCCGCCATTGAGAAGATATGTAAGGGCTGTGGTAAAGAAAACCATTTCTTCAGCAAAGCGAGAGAAAGAGTGAGTGTGTCACGTCGTGAAGACAAAATGGTTGCCAAAGCATCAAGTTGTGAAGACGAAATGGCTACCAGAGAGTTCCAAAAGCATTCCAGTCACGTCCACCGAAGTAAACCGCAACATCAGTTGAGGCAAGTGGAAAGTGAAAGAGGCCGATTGTAATCTAATTCCTTGTCGAAAGGTTCTTTAACGCCACTGTCGAGCGACAGTGAAGAAGATGGGTATTTGATGTCGATGTTGACTACTGAAAAATGAGCGCATGCAGGTCTGATTTCTTGTAAGAAAGAATACAAGTCAGAAAAGAATTGACAAGTAAAATCACAACAATCATTTGGACATTATCCCAACATAAAAGTGAAGGTTAATGGCAGGTATACACCGTTTATCTTAGACAGTGGAGTGTTGATGAATATCATGCGAGCCGAAAATTACCATGAACTGTGTCAGTGCCCCATCTCACACCATTAAAAACCCAAGTATATACATGGGCAGCCTTGTTACCATTGTGAAGTCAAGGTTCATTTATGGCGACAATGAAACATAAAATGACGACGGTACAAGCCCCAATCCATTTCCTTCTAGGCACTTCGTTGAGTGCATGGTTGCTCAGCTTCAGCGCTGTTGCTGACATTGGACTCATTTCTGTGAATTAAAATATCAATGCTCATCACAACATAGTGAATCAGTGTCCATCATTGTTTCATGGATTAGGAAAGATTAAGACAATGAAAGTGCAGCTCCACATTAATGAGGACATTTGTCCTTTTGCGCAACAATATCGTTGAATTGTATTTTATCTACAAGAGGCTGTAGAAAAAGAAATTGAGCCTTTGCTAAACCATTATGTAATTGAGAGCTCTACTGGTCCAATGTCATGGTGCTGCCAGCAGTGGTGGTACCTTTAAAGGACAGTGGAGGGTCTGTGGGTATCTGTGTTGACATGCGTCAAGCAAGCAAGGCAATCGAAAGAGAAGAACACCCAGATCCGCACATTGCCAATGTGATTACCAAGGCAAATGGTGCCAAAGTCTTTTATTGCCTTGATCTGAACAAAGGATATCATCAGCTTGAACAGGAAGAAAATTGCAGGTACATTACTACCTTTTCAACTCATCTTGGTTTATTCAGATACAAAAGAATGAGTTTCAGAGTGTCTTCAGCTGCCAAACGTTTTCAAGATGTCATTTGTCGCATTATACAGCCTTTCAAGCATGCTTTCAATTACAGTGATGATATACTAGTATTTGGGGCCACACAAAAGGAACATGATAGGGCCCTTCCACAAGTGTGCCGTCTACTTGCTGATGCAGATCTTTAGCTAAATGCTGAAAAGTGTGAATTCCACAAAACAAAACTAAAGTTCTTTGGACACATTTTCTCAGAAAAGGGAATGACTCCAGATCCAGCCAAGGTTCAGGCTTTGTCATCTACCTCTCCCCCACAAGATGCAACCATGCAGCATTAATTTCTTGATATGGCCAGCTACTGTTTCAGGTACATCCATGACTTTGCCAATGTGAATGCCCCATTGAGAAAGTTTAACGAAATGGAATGTTTCATTTTATTGGTCACGGGAGAGTGATCAATATTTCAAGACGATTAAGCATGCAATTTAAAATGCAACTGAAATGGCTTACTTTGATCTGAAATTGCATACAGAGATTGTTGTGGATGCCAGCCCAGTGGGCTTGGGCGTGATTCTTGCCCAACATAGTGGACATTCAAAAGCATGAAGGCGTATTGTAGCTTATGCTAGCCGAAGTTTGCAACAGACTGAACAAGCTTACTCACTTACCCTGTGGCGATAACTGTGTAAAAAAGCATGATAAAAACAATATACACATAACAGTGGAACATCAGATGGCATACTGATGAGAATGAAAGCCTAGCTGCTGTGAGGGCTTGTGAACACTTTCATGTGTTTCTGTATGTTAAACATTTTATGTTTGCTACTGATCACCAAGAATTGCTCACTAACATTGTCAATCCAAAGGCCAAAATGCCCCCTTGCATTGAGAGGTGTTGGCTGGGACTGCAAGAGTATGACTAAACCATTGTGCACTGGCCAGGAAAAGATCAAAACCCTGTTGGAAACTTTTCTTGAGTGCCCATACAGTGCCAGGGTACCCCTTCCAAAATGGCAGGGGACTACATTGGGGATCTCTGACACCTACCCCTCCCATATGATGATATTGGGGTTACCTTATTACATTTAATAAGCTGTAACTTTCAAATGGGAACAGGTAGCTCATTCATGTTTGGCGTCTTTGGAATTTTAATGAAACATCCTAACTTTTGGTGAAGTTGGACTGTAAATTACAATTTTGAAAAAGCCACTTTTAGAACATGGGCATTTTCTTGCCTTAGGCATTTGGTGCCTGTAGCCTTCCTCTGGGTCACATGACTGGGTATAGTTGACAGTTAGTTTTTGTGTATTCCTCAAAGACAGCCACACACAATAGGGAGCATAGGTGACCCTGGATGGGCCATCACTGGCAGGATGGGAGGGAGGAGCTGGGACATCCACACTTACACTTGAAGATGCTGTGTCTTTCCTCCACACAAAGGGCTTCATACTCCCTGTAGTTAGTCTGGAGCCAGGGCAAGGAAGGCAGGGCACCTATACACTTCAAAGTCATGCCTCTAGAAGCTTCTCCCACTTCAAAGGCAGAACTGTGTATATATATTGGACCTCAGACACCAACTCTTCAGTATAATTCTGGACCTGTGGATACTCTGTCAGGAAGAAGGACTGATGTGCTGTTGAAAGGGCTGCCACTTTGATGGACTGCTGCTCTGAAGGACTGCTGCCCTGCTGTGCTGACAGCTGCCTGTTTTCCTCTTGCCTGGGTGAGAAGTGCTGGACCTGCATCTGTTGAACCCAGGACCCAAAGTGACTCCAAGGGATAGTTGGCTGGCCTCCTGACTTTAGTCTCAGGTACAGAAGGATCCAACAACCTTGACTACAGCACCTGAACTCTTCCACCTGTGAGTCTACCCTGCCAAGTGATGCCACCCTAGTCCTGGACCCTTGGAAGTGAGCCTAAGTTGCTCTGCCAGCCTTTGTGGATCCAGCGGAACTGAAGCATCTCCTCTACTGCACGGTGTAACCCCAAGCAGAACTGACACATTGCCGCTGCTGCTTGGGTCTCCTCTGTCACAAAGATCCGTATCACATCACACCCCGCTGACACATTGAAAATGTCACTGCATGATGCATCCTCAGTGCAGGCCCTCGCATCCCTTGTCAATGGCAGCTTCGGTGACTATGCTGGACTCCGCATCATAGCATAGGAGCTCCTAGAAACCGATGCATCACCCAGGCTGTGCGACACATCCTCAATGCTGGACTTTGCATCACAAGCCCTCATTGATGGGATCTTCAGCGACGACACAGGACCTCACATCGCTGCCTCGCCGCATCTTAGAAACGACACATTGCTTCGGCTGCACAACATATCTTTAACACAAACCCTCACAATCCTCCACAAACCAGGATTTAAGGTACTTTGTTTAGTGGGCCTAACTGGGTCCCTGTAGCCAGCCTGTGCTCCATCGCCATCATCTGAACTTATGAATTTGTCCTGGTCTGGCACAACCAGATATCCACAGTTGGCACTTTGTGCTTATGGGCACTATCTTCACTGAAATCATTAACCTTGCATGTCTCCGGTTATACTGAATGGAATTTTTTAGTTTTGGTCTTTTTTTATTTATTGAAAAATACTCTATTTTTCTAATCTGGTGTGGACTCCTTCTTGTGTGGTGTTTTCACTTTGTTATTGTTTGAAGCGTTGCACAATACTTTACACATTGCCTCCAAGATAAGCCTGACTGCTCTGTGCCAAACTACCAGAGGGTTGGGCATGGGTTAATTTTGTGTTGACCTTTGCCTCACCCTGACAAGGATTGTGGTAGCTGCTTGACCAGGGTTCACACCCAAGTCAACCATCCACCCAATTTCCTACAGTGGCCAATCATAGGAATCCCAATTTCTGTGTGTAAATAGCTTTCTTTCTTTTACGTTTTATTCTTGGTTTCATCTGTCCCCATATGAAAGACTATTGTTTGCAGTATTGATTACGGGTTGTGTAACAGCATGATGGTAAAGAGATAACTGAATCAAGGTATCCTTACCATCTTTATTGCCTGCACTCTACCCCACATGACATCTGTAGTTAGAACCATCTGAAGGAATTGAGATTGTTCTTGGCAATAAAGGGGTCATGGTTGTCTTTATTAATTGGGTGCTGGCCCCCACTGGTAAGGATTCTGAGATAACAGAGGTTAGTCTCCATCCATTGAATCAGGAAGCCTACAATCGATGTTTTGTTAGTATCTGCACTCATTGAAATAGCTTTGCTTTTGTCTCAGTTCACTTTGAAACCACAGATTTTTTAGAAATCAGTGATCAAGGAGAATAGATGGGTAGATGTGTTTTCAACTCCATGAGGATCAATAAAATGGTGTTCATGTATAGAAGACGCTTGCACTACCTTTATATAGTGGTTATTCCTTTTATATCAACACACTGCTGTATTGCTACCACTAGCGGTTCCAGTGTGAGCACAAACAGCAACAAAAAAAGTGGACGTCTTTGGTGTGTACATAATGACATCATAAAAAAGTGGGGAGGAAATTGCCACAGTTGATCTGGACTGTAATGCCTGTATAAGGACACACTACCTGTGAAATTAAGTCAGATCTTTGATGTCTTCTGTCTGAAATATGTAACCCTTTTGACCCTTGTGTCATTACTGGAGGACTACAATAAGTGGTAGAACATCTGCATTTGGTTTTGGGAGGTTCTTCCAGGTATAAAACTGTAATGTCCACCCCAGCCCAGTAGCATGTAAATGAATCACGCCAAACATGGAGCTCAGTATTACACGTCTTTCTTCTCTAGACCTTAACCGTTAACTGAAACGTACTGCATCATCAATTTTATTAATCACTCCCATTCACTTACGTCACTAGACTACGGAGTCTGTTAGGGAACATAAGGGTCCTGCACTCTACAATACACAAGACACTACATCTCCCCCCTTTTTGTTAGATACAAACAAAACAGATATACATCATAGTTCCTCAATCAGTCATTGAGGCACTCAAACCACTATTCCAGATCTCATGGTGTGAAGCTGAGGAGACACAGGAGAAACAGCCACAGCAGGCACTGGTGAGCTAGCCACTGAGCAGTCCTGGGGCTCTCCTGATCTTCTGATGACAGAGCCTCACTCCGGATGTCTGGAACCAACAGACTCCAAGGCAGGTACTTGAAATGTGAGGAGTCCCTCCCAATGGACTTTCCAGGATGTTGAGCAGTCACCATGTGTCCCTTACTAGTCACAACTTGTAATAGATTGGCATTGAATGCAGCATCAGATTTGCATTTTCATCTCTGCTTGACCAGGACACGGTCTCCTTTCTGAAATGTAATGTCCGAGCACATCAACGCTTGTCTACATAAGCCTTTATTCTGGACTTGTGAGATAAATCAGTGAGTGGAACTTTCTGAGCATCAATTGTTCTTTCAGTGGTCCACTGGAGCAGCTTGGACCCATGGTTCTACCAAACATCAGAATGGCCAGGCTTTCAACAGGTGTAGAATTGGAGTTAGATCTGTAGGCATGAAGAGTAGAATGAAGAATGGACTAGAGCTGAAGTCCCTCTAGCGCTACATGCTGGACAGCCTTCTTAAGAGTGCTCATAAAGCATTCAGCAATGCCATTAGCCTGTGACCATAAAGGTATGCTTTTCTGATGCTTGATATTCAAATGAGTAAGAAACTCTTTGAATCCCCCATCATTGAATAGTTGCCCATTGCCAGATTTTAGAATGGATGGAACACCCCAGGTTAAAAATATGCCTTCTAGTCTTTCAAATACTCGATCATGAGTGATTGACGATAGGGCTTCCACCAGAGGAAAAAGGGAGTACTCATCTATAAATACCATGAGGTGATGGCCATTTTCAAGAGGTCCAAAGGAGTCAACTGCAATTTTCTCCCAGACATGTCATGGAAGATGCAGCATGTTCAAAGGATGCTGTATTGTTTTGGGAAATAAACTGTTACACAAATGACAAGCCTGGAGATCTCTCTCAACTCGCTCATCAAAAGGGATTGCTTTTTGGTGACAATTCCACAATGTCCCTCATGTGTCACTTCAATTACTTTCTATCATAGACTTTCAGGAATGACAATTGTTAACCCTCGCAAGATTACCCCCTCTTGTGTAATGGACAGTTCAGCATGCACATTCTTCAATTTCTGAGATTCACTGTCGTTATCAAGAGGTAGAGCATGTGTTCTCCAGGACTGATGCATAATAATTTCTTTGAGGATGAACATATTCCTATCTGCATTGGTAGCAGCACTTATTTGTTCCATGAACACAGCCGCAGGAGTGCTCGATATCACAATAAAGTTAATGTAGTCCCCTGCCATTTTGGAAGTGGTACCCTGGCACTGTATGGGCACTCAAGAAAAGTAGCCAACAGGGTTTTGATCTTTTCCTGGCCAGTGCACAATGGTTTAGTCATACTCTTGAAGTCCCAGCCAACACCTCTCAATGCAAGGGGGCATTTTGGCCTTTGGATTGACAATGTTAGTGAGCAATTCTTGGTGATCAGTAGCAAACATAAAATGTTTAACATACAGAAACACATGAAAGTGTTCACAAGCCCTCACAGCAGCTAGGCTTTCATTCTCATCAGTATGCCATCTGATGTTCCACTGTTATGTGTATATTGTTTTTATCATGCTTTTTTACACAGTTATCGCCACAGGGTATCTTGGTGGCACCAAGTTTATGTTTCTAGCAAGATGACATACTTTTATGAAGACGACATATGTTATCTCAGCCCCCCAGCACTGGAAATTGTAATGTATGATAAATCTCAGCCTCCCAACGGTCTGGACACGTTCTTGAGGCATAATAACGGACCATGAGTGATTTTGTCTGCATGTTTCTGCCTACCACAAGGATTCACTAAATTTTCGAGGGACTTTGGAAATCCGGGAGGCCATCTTTGGCACGGTCTATTTAAACCACACCCAAACACCAACACACTCTTTGTGTTGGAGATTTGACCATGCCTGATCAAATCTCCTCTCCTTAATGTTCCGATTTTCCGCGGCTCCGGCAGTGGCACGTCGTAGTGACAGTAAGCATCCTGAAAGGAAGACGACAAAATGAATCATAAGTGCTTATGAAGAAAACATCCCATCCCAGGTAAAACAAAATCACAGCATAAAGCAAATAGGCGGGCACTACCAGCTAGGTAAAAACTAATTGCAGCGCAATGCAAATTGGAGCGCGCAACCAGCAAGGTAAAAACTAATTGCACAAACTCGACACCAATGTGTATTTGTGATAAAGACACTAACATGAACCCCAAATTGATACAGCAAAACTACAGAACATGATGTTTACGTTGCTATGTAACAAACTTCTAAGGTCCAGGATTTTTGATAAGAACTTTATAATATTTATCAGTGAAGTACACAAGTAAATAATCATCAATTGACACGCCACACCCCCGCATAGCATTCACTTCAGAGTCTTCCTGCAGATGTGATGTAACTTCTGTGAATGTATAATAATTTATGAATGCTGTGCTACTAATTCCAGAGTGTCAATGTAAGTGAGAGCATTACTGCCAATGGTTTATTTGATGACCTGTTCTATTGAATGTTAGTATGATCATGGTCTACGTTTCCTCATAGCACAAACATCATTACAATTCTTCCCAGTCAGAAGACTACCAGAAAAGCCGCAACTGGAGTCATCCAGTTGATCACAGGTACGTATCATAAGAGTAGTTCCTCACACTTTATGGTGGGTGGGCAAGGTTACTATCTATGTTAAAAATGAAAAAGCCGACAGTGCACCACCGTATAAACAATTAGACAAAGTACAAAGTCTGTGTCCAGAGTTGTGTTCTCCAAATCTTCTTTTTTATTCATCACAAATGATTCGAACATGACATGCAATATGCAGTGTAGACCAGCCAACGCGTTTCGTTCAATACAATGGACTTCTTCAGGGCATAAGCGAAGTCGTCATATACACGACGCAGTTATATCTGAGGCAAATGCAAGTGGTCAGAATATTTCATGCAACTGGGAACGGGACAGATGAGCCCCTCTGCATAAAAACATAGGACAGTTGTAGACAGCTATGTTCTAATTACAAATGCTAATAGCATGCGGTACATCAAGAATCAATAATATGCAGGGTCACACACAATTAATGTGGACAAAGGCGGACAGTCCCATCAGCACAGGACCGTAATAAGTGCTGGGGCAGTGTGTCATCGGGATTCTCCTTCCGGTATGCAGACGTCCCCGTCACAAAGGAGAACACAACTCTGGACACAGACTTTGTACATTGTCTAATTGTTTATGCGGTGGTGCTCTGTCTGCTTTTTCATTTTTAACATTGTCAAGTCCAGTTGAGGACCGCACCTTGACAGTGGGTGCTTAGACCATGTGCACATAACTTTGGGACACCCCACTAATTCCTTCCTCTTCTTAAAGGTCGACAACAGGACAGACGTGAGCGGGAAGACAACATCCTGGAAGACCCTCCTTCCCAAGCTTTACCCGTAATTCCCAGAGATAATATTAATCCTCGAAAAACAGATAGGGAACTAGGAGGTGGGTCCTTATTGTCTTTGTAAGATCGTGGGGCAAGTAAGGATTTGCATTAGTAACCTGTCAGTGGGGCTTGCAGTAGTGAAAAACACATTTAAGAGTTTTTCACTACCAAGACATGCAAAACTTAAAAGTACATGTCTAACTTTTTAAATAAACTGCACCCTGCCTTCTGGGCTTTCCTGGGTCCATCCGAGAGGGGACTTGTATGTATTAAAAAGGAAGGTTTGGGCCTGGCAAAACCTTTATTTTGGCAGGTTGGAATGGCATTTAAAAACTGCACACACAGGGTTCTTTGTCAGTCCTGAGACATTTTTAAAGCACTAATAAAGTGGGTGGCAACATCAGTGCTGCAGGACCACTAGAAGCATTTAATTTTTAGGCCCTGGGCTTAAGTAGTGCCACATTACTAGCAACTTACAAGTACATTAAATATGCCAATTGGGTATAAGCCAATCTTACCATGATTTAAGAAGAGAGCTCAAGCACTTTAGTACTGGTTAGCAGTGCTAAAGTGCACAGAGTCCTGAGGTCAGCAAAACCAAAGGCAGTAAAACAGGAGGTCTGAAGGCAAAATGTTAGGGGGAAAACCACACCAAGTCTGGCATGTCTAACACCCACCTAGAGTTATATTGTGCAGCTCAGCAGCTTTTCCAACTTACAGGCACAAGTGGACCTCCAACCTTCATGCTGCAAAAGCTTTTGAGAGGACCTAGAAAACGAATCCTTAGACCATAGGAGTGCCAGAGGGCCTGTCTACGTATGCAGGAGTTCCTACCCGCACTCCATTTTGAATAACCTGTTCATTTGATCAAACAAGCAATCATGGATATCAATATATAGACAACTAAATTTGCACCCCCTTATGCATAGTAATGCTCCATTAAGGAATAATGTGAAGTACAGCATAGCAGGTATGCCTCAGTAATGAAAACATGGGAGGCAGTGGGCAACAAGGAGATATGCCATCTTGGAGAGCAAGAGGCAAGGGTGCAGAAGGTTTCATTTATCACTAATGTGCACGCCTGTGTATGCAATCCCTTCAAAGGGTGGAAAAAAGACGTGTGTCCTATGCCTGTTGAGCATGTTAAATAGGAACATCTTTGACATGAGATCCTCAAGGTTCCTTAAAGATTGTTTCAGATGATTTACTAAGATGGACATAGTGTGTTGTACAGTTCAAACATGCCTGAAGGTGGAAAGAGGTACTGCTTCCAGCAGTATTTTTATTCCAACCTCGATGGGAGAGAATGCCTTTGCAGGTGGTACCATAATTCCTGCCTCACATTATAGAAATGAAACACAGTGCTAAACAGGTGTTGTTTTGAAAGAGGATATCATTTTGACTACTAAAGTGGCCACCATGTAGCGTAAAAGCATTTCTCTTTATGTATTACTCCATTTTTAACAGTCACCAACCATGTGGCCTTATAGCCCACTGCTGAGGGTGATACCTGTTGATAAAGGCCTTGAACCTGAGTTATAGGCCTGAGCTTCAGCCGATGACCTATAATGAGAGAGAGGGCCTTTAACAACTATAAGGCTCTTAGATCATTCCACTCAGTGAGGGTAGAATTTTCTAAAAGAAAAAGGGAGAAAACATGAAGACAAACATTGGAATGGTGAGCTCCAGGCTTACACCGGCCATTATAGGCCCGGAGCTACTTCTTTTTCTTCAGTGGAGCTCTCAACATTCCAATGTTCTAATATAGCCTTAGAGCCTGCCGTAGCTGACTCTTCTTGCCACTAAAGGCCCGCTTCAGCGTTAACAAGGGAGCAGGCCTTTAATGGCCAGTAGAGCCTGCTATGGATGGCTCTAAGGTTATTAAAACATTGTGCTTCTAGAGGGCAGAATGTTCTAATTTGAAAAAAATAGGCCTCACAGAGCCCGAGGGGGTTGAAATCCTCTCGGGCTGCATGAGGCCTTTGTTCACAGCTGTTGCTGTGAGCAAACATCGGAATGTTGATGCTCCAGGCTTACGCCGGCCATTATAATCCCAGAGCTACTTCATTGTCTTTAATGGAGAGCTCAACATTCCAATGTTCTAATATGTTTCTTTTGTTTGAGATGTATTGTGACATCATTCGCCAGATGGCCAGTACATAGACATGCTTAGTCAGTTGCTCCTTATAAAATACTGGAAAACCTTCCGTTTTTGTGTCTACATTGCCATTCAGTTTTGTTTGACAAAAAGTTTTGTTTTTTTAGGGCAGAGGTAACTGTAACTAACAGTAAGATAACAGTCAGACGCATAGGCCATTACAAAGATTCTTCTAATCTATAAATAATAAATAGTATTACAAGTAAATATATGCATATATTTTAGGAGATATGTTTATAGGTATGTTAATTTTGCTATGTAAGTTTCTGAATGATCACAAATTCAAATTACACCTACGGTCTAAACTCTGTGATGACACATAGAATAGTTAGCATTTGAGTGAGGTCAAATTGCAGGTTTATTTCTCTGGCAGTTTAAAATGTTTGCTTTGAAACTGGCAGCATTTCAACTATCATAGTTCATTAAATCACTCAAGAGATTGGACTTGGAACAGCTATGAGGTAAAATGAAATGTTCTATTCATCAAATTGTACCCTGCTGTGCTATTCATTTGATAATAGCGACTTTATTTTCCCCACTTGTTTCTTTTCTTATTAATGAGATAAAAAGCATGCTCAGGTTACTTTATTGTAGGATGCTAGTGCAATCAATCACTGACAAATCGGTGGGTGGGAATGCTCGGGAGGAAAATTATTTTCAACTTTCTCAGTAGTTGTAAGATTTTCCTTGCCGGTTTATTTTAGATCTACACCCTCGTTGCTACACGAAATGCAGTACACAATAATATCAAAGAAAAAACTGGGTATAGAAAAAGTAATTATTTATATTAATAATTTGTAGACCGAAGTGTTTAAAGTTGCTTCGATTGGCCATGGAATATTGTGTTCGAATGACGTCTTTATACAATGAATTGCTTTTTTAATCGAAGCATTTCGCTTATACGAATTTTAAGAGGACGTACTTCATAATATCAAATGAAGATTTTAAATTCAATCACTTTTAATGCAACTACCGGGACAAATGTCAGTAAAAAAATTGAAAAGTTCATTCAATTAACCGATTGATAAATGTCTACTTTTTGTTCACAGAAAAAGTTTTTAGAACCAAAAATATTCCCAGAAGCAAGCCTGGAAAGCAATGCCATGTGTCATGTCTTAAAAACCCCTATTTCCCGGTGAGAAAATATATACAGTGTAAAATGCAGCACAAAGAGAATTAAGCCTGCTCAGCAAATGCACATTTTTATTCTCAAGTAAATACATATCTTGGCATGGGAAAAGCTTGTCCAGAGGGCAGTTATTTAAGTCGTTGGCTAGAATAACTTTTAATTAATTAATTCCCAAACATCAGCTCGTCCTATACCTAAATAAAATATAGCTTTAGGTCTGAAATTCAGCTTATAAATTTTAGAAAATAAACTAAGTCTATCCACTATGGCAGGCAGTCATTTTTGTAAATGCACCCAAAAATGCCACCCCAAATACTAGCTTTTCATTTTCAGAAAATAAACTATTTTTTCTGAGGCATCAGTTTTGATACTTGCTCTTAAACTTTGGACATAATTTCATTTTTCCGAAGGCCTGTGGGTGAGAATAATCCACGTTAGCAAAAGTAATCATTTAAGCCAATTCTGGAGGACTGTTAACAATTTGGAATGCGGCACACACGCTGCCAACGGCTCCAATATCAGTGAGTTAGCCTGGGAGCACTATCTAGCAGCTCATTATAATGTCCGCCTAAAAGATTCAGGGGCATATGTACAAGGAAATGGCGCAATGCAGTGCTGTGGCAAATTTTGCAGCGCCGCACTGAGCCATTTCCAAAACGCAGGGATGCACTGTATTTACAAGAATACAGCGTACCCCTATGTTTTCCCTAGTACTGGCGCTAAAATAATCTGCCTAGCGCCCATAGTGCAAGGGTGCCTGCATTGCAGCGATGATTGTTTATGTGCAGGAATGTGTCCCTTCCTGCACGTAAACAATCAATAATGGCGATTTGCTACCTATATGTGTGCTGCACACATAGAAGTAGAAAATCGCCATTATTTCATGATTGTTTTTGTGCATGAAGGAACGCCTTCACGCACAAAAACAATAACTAATGGTGTTTTACTCTTTCTATGTGTGCTGCAGAATGCAGCACTCATAGAAAAAGCAAAAACGAGGAGAAATAAATGGATTTCTCCTCGTTTTACCAATCTAACACCTGCTTGTGCATGGCATTAGTTTTTGGCGCTGCATCAGATTTACAGATCCTTGTAAATCTGGGGCAGCATCAAAAAGTAATGGGTGTTGCGGCAACACCCATTGCACACCCAGTTCATGCAGATACCTGCGTGAAAGGGTGCCATATTTACAAAGCGGTGTCAAGCCACAAAAAAATGGCTTAACAGCACTTTATAAATATGGAGCAGGGCACTGCCCGACCAGAACGTCGGTAAAAGTGATGCTCCAGTGGCACAATCCCCTTGTACATATGTCCCCCAGTGTTAACAATTCCATGCACAGACATATTCACGTCTCCATCGGCGCCGGAAATGGATGATCCAGATGGAAAAATCTATCACACAAGAGAGATCGAGAAGCTGAAAACAAAAAGCAAATATGATGGAGCTCCAGGGCCGAGTGGCTTGGCCAAAGCTATCTTTAAATCTAGCTTGGAGAGATGGGCGAACCATCTAGCCCCACTGTATAATTACTGCTTTGCTTGCAGTCAAATCCCAGACTCTTGGTGTGGTGTGATAATCTACCCGATATTCAAAGGTGGACAAAATAGCGCCCCCACAAACTATTGCATGATTGCTTTGTTAGATAATGAGTCCAAATATTATGCTGGGCTTCTACTCTGTGATCTGAACAGCTGGGCGGAGGACCAGAAGATAATTACATACATTCAGACCGACTTTCGTCCTGGGATTGGTACCCTGACTAATTTGACAGTACAAGTCCTGACAATAAGAAAAACTCAGACACTTAATAGCTCCTTGCACCCCTTTTTGTGGATCTGAAGGCCGTTTTTGATCATGTAGACAGGATAAAGCTCTGGTCCAAACTTGAATCTAGGTTGATCCCAGAGAAACTATTGAAAACTGATACAGCTGATAAGCAGCTTGATCATTTGACAGATAGCTAAATCGATTATGAGACATCTTGAGTAATACATGAATAAACGTGTACTAATCACATAGTGTTTTTATTGTTATTCAGATTTTTAAATTGCTCTATTGTCCTGAAGAAGGTGACGAAATACTTCATCACTGAAACGCAGCGTCGACAGTTTGTTTTTCTATTTTATAATGTATGTAAATTGACAAATGTTTTTTAATAATGTAAAAACAGTATGCTCTAGCTAATCACTTATAGTGAATTTTGTGGTATCATTGTTTAAACTTTTTGATAAACTAATTTTTATAAGCATTCCTTTTTAATATTGTTTGATTTTATGTTTCTCTTTACACATGATTTTGTACTTTAGCAACTTGGAAATTTATTGTTGTCCTTATACATTTAGATCACGGATTTATTTTATCTGACTCACTAGTCTTAGGGTCCTCTCTTGAAACTTGGGAAAAGGGAACATTTGCTTTTTTGTTGCTAATCACATTGTAAACAGACATGACAAAATAAAATGGTAGGAAATTTAGTGACTGCATATTAAAAGCATGCAGATAAAAGATAGAATAGATGGAATATATTGATGTAATAATATAGGTTCTTAGATTTATAAGTGAGTCTTACGATGCTATTTTAATGTGCATTAGAGTGCTTTAACGAAGAACTCACATGTTATGAAACTCTTAATCATCCTTATTGAAATAATAATGTGGGTGAAGAATTAATGAAATCTAACATGATTTAGATAATTTTACATCTGATATTGAAGAGTTTCATTCTGAATGTTATCATTGCATATGTGAAAATGTGCACCGAAAGTGACAAGAGAAAATGTGGTATTATATGGCCATCTTTGCATCTCGCAATTGTTCTGAAACCTTCAGATTAAGAACTTCATATACGTACTAATGTAAATCATTTGAAACGATATTTGTATTTAATGATTTGAAATAATTTTACATGTTGATATTTTGAAATGCAATAAAATGCCATAGTTCTATGTGATCTTTGCAATACAACTAATAATGTATTAAAAATGTCTCTAAATTTAAAGAATCTTAGAGAATTGTTTTTATGCATGAAATGTATATTTTTTTACTTTATATTCTGCACATTTTTTAAAGCAAATATAATAGGCCTGCTTTTGCCCTATTTTGAGCTTCCTTACACTCTTGAGACAGTTTCATCAACTTTCAATGTGAAGCTAAACTGTGTCTTATTAGGAGAGTTCTCACTCGCTTACAGTGCCTATTTGCAACAAAGTCGATAATTTGGGAGCGTTTGCTATGGGAAACTGTCCTCTTAAAATCATTCATGTGCCTACTGCTAAAGAATCATTGTTTGGAAGTTTAGGTATACGGGATCCATCTGACAACTTATGTGATCAATACCACCTCTTTCTACAATAAGTGTCTTCTTTATGTTGTATGACAACCCTCCTACATAAACCTACCGATGGACTGAGTGGTCTGACATGATGAGGTGACCAAGCAGGTGTTGCCACCAGAACTAGAGGATTACAATATACATTTATTTGAGGAAGTTAGGGGGAGATGAGAGGAGATTTTTGGATTGCGTTGGTGATGAACTGACTGACTGGTTCACTCTGATTTCATGATCCGAACCAGACCCGATCCCAGAGAATGGCTTTGAGAACCTTTACTGACTCTATGTGCTTTCCTTTCGGACTGACACATACGCTGTGTGTGCCATTTGTGGACTCTTTCTCGATGGGACACGGCCCATGAGCTCTTATAGCTCATGTCCTTGCTGAACTTTCCAGAGCTCCGTGTCACCTTATGGCAACCCTAAACTAATTAGATTGACCAGCGCTCTTTAGATTCTAAATGTTTGTTAGTGATGTACTACCCTTTGAATATCTTTGATAAATTTTACCTTTAACTAAACAGAGTCTATGGTTTGTCATGACCTGTCTCCTTAAGTTGATTGTGCATTCCAATTTATTGATTAATAACAGGGAAAGATGAGGATATAGAGTTCTCCAATCATCAGGTATTGATGTTATTGTTTTGCATTGCTTTAACAGAACAATTGGTTTGTATGATTTCAGTCCGGCTAAATGTCTCAGAAAATTCGGACTAGCAATGATTATTCTTCATTTATACAGTCTGGTATTGAGAGTCAAATACATGAATCTAATTATTAATTTGTGAATCGGTTATCCAAATTCTGATCCTCATTGGAAATCCGGATGGAAGATCTCTTAAATCCAATCCCTCAGTGGCACAATACAAGATCAATTGGAGGATCAAGTGAGTGTCAGAAGAATTAAAACATATGATGAGAGTAGGGAAACAAGGGCCCAAAACCGGCTGCAACAATAATCTGGTAGTACGTTGGATGGTTTTGTCCATGGACGTTAGAATATAGAGAGATATTTACTGAGATCTCTGTTTAGAAATTGACCATTCCTACCCAAGTCTAATACACTATGTTCAGCTGCAGAAGATCGAGTACCAGTGGAGTGGAGCAGAGACGATTTGAAGCAGTGGTGTAAGTATCAATAGTGTTGAACGGTGCAAATGCTTAAGCTTAGATGGCAGTGCTGTGAAATGACTGTATGATGTTATGAAAAGTTGTCAAAGTCCATGTTTGGGTGATGCGCTTTATGCAAAAAAGTTGAAGTTGGTATCAGGTCCGACATGACTTAAGATCCCGGAATATACACATGCGTGTGATCTCAGTGTGGTATACGCTGAGGAAGTTGTCTGCTGTGTTTCAAAGGTGTTGCTTGCGAGATGTCGTTGGCAGTACCACCAAGAGAAGGGAAATTTCTTTGTGAGTTTGAGGGTTACAGTTGTTAAAATTGTTCTCAGTGCACGGGGAGTAACTGCATCAGCCTTAGTGAGATCATGCTGGTGGAGGTTTCACTTGAAGTGCATGTTAAAATAGAATGGGAAACAACCTTTACATTGCAGTCATTAGACCGTGATGCCTTTACAACGCGGTCGTTACAACGACAGCGTTGTTACAACGCGATGCCATTACTACGCAAGTCATTACATCGACTTGCAGTAGATGGCGCTCTAACATAAGGAATAGTATAATTTACTATTCCAACACCTTCCCTACTGTTGCGTAGGCTGGAGTTGGAATAGTAAATTATACATTCCTAATGTTACGACGCTATCTACTGCAAGTCGATGTAATGACTTGCATAGTAATGGCATCGCGTCATAACTACGCGGTCGTTGTAACAACCGCGTTGTTACCTACCGCGTAGTAAAAGCATGCGTTGTAACGTGCTATATTCAAATAGAATAGATCATTGTATCTGGTCAGACATCTTGTGTAAAAGGATCTATCATTTCTTTAGAGGAGCAGACAGAGTTGATTGAAATAGCTTGCATTGTGTGAGGATTTGGCTTCGAATTTGCTTAGAGGAAGTATGCGCTCAAAGGATTATAAAGGAGGGGTAGCCGGTGCAAGGAACGAGATTCGACGTCACAGTGTGCTGCAAGGGTATTGGTTGGTTGGTGTAGTGCCTCACTGTTATAGGTTGACTAAATCACAGTGTGCTGCACTGATAGTGGTTGCGAAAGCTAAACAAGAAAGTGTAGGAGTAATTGATTTGTGGGGAATCAGTTGTGAAATACAAAATGTAAGTAAGCAAAAATGAAAATCCTGAAGAATTTGAAAAACTTGATGCAGGGAGATGTGCCCCTACCTATTAGAGGAGGAATGCTGATACCACCCCAGGGTACACCAGCATTGCATGTGTCACAAGAAAGGGGATATCATACATATACATGGCTTGAAAATTGGATGAAATATACTGAGAATGAAAGTCCCTTAGCCTTTCCACAATATGGAGCCTTTAATGTTAGAATTCTTGAAAATTTGAGGAGACAATTGTATGAGATCAAACCACCTCCTAGACCCATGCAATCTGAAGCGCTTAGTGAATGGGAGCATGTAGCTTGTCAAAAAGGAAACCAGAAATATCAGGGAGGGTACAAGAATACTTTGAATAGATACATTGATGCCAGATGGGATGCCTAACAAAGGGCTTGGAGAACTGACATTGCAGAAGGATCTAGAAAGTATTCTGTACTAGTTGCAGAGAACAGGGAGGAGGGTAGTGAAAAGAGAAGAAAAAATACCTTGAGGAAACGACAACACTAGCTCCGGATAGAGGTAGTGATAGTGACTTTGATAATGAATTTTTAAATGAACTATTACTAAATCGTCCACCACCTTACAATGAGAGTCAGGCCTGAATTTGATAAATTCATATCTTGTGAAAATTCCTGATGCACCTAGATCCAGTTCCCCACATGCCTTTCACACCTATGGGAGGTAATACCGAAATGCATATACTACTAATCAGACTGTTCATAATGCACCAGACACATTAACTATTCCAGTAGTTATAGGTCCTGAAGTCCCTTTATGTCAATCTGGCAATACTGGAAGCCAGGTACACACTTTAGCTGTCCTTACTGGGATAAATGGTCGAACCTCTACTCCTGTTGATTTGAGATTGAGGCAGTCTACACAGACACCATTGGTTTCGACTCCAGCTGATGGTTCTAATGGAATGAATGCTGTTTCAATTGTACAGTCGATACAACTTAATTCCTCAACAGGGAGGTCTTGGCAAGCTCAACCTTTCTACATACCTGAGAATGATGTGGCAACTCCACAAGTAACTCAGAGTGCCTCTGGAAATACTCTTTACATGGGAACGCCAGATTCTGAGATTTCCCTTCTACATTCAGCACCTATTGTAGGAAAGGGAAATTGTCATGGGGATTTATTTTCTGAATACTTCAAAAGAGCAACCAGGTCACACTTCTCAAGAAGTTGATGATTGGCTTATAGGTACTGACACTTCTGCAAATGGAAAGGGTGTAGGACATAATGAAGCAAATACCTCAGGATTGAATAAAACTAGATTCCTTGATGTAGCAAAATTCGAGGTAGAGCTGGAAGAAATGATTATAGGGAGAATAAGCCTGGCCAGAATAGTTGCCTACCAGGATGATTAATTACTGTTCATCTGCAAAGATATTACCAGATGTGCTCGGAGCACTTATGAAAAATTGTCTTGATTTGGCTGAGAAATAAGGAGTTGATGTACAAAAATCAAAAACATTACAGAAACCCTACAGGGCAGATTTCAGTGATAAAGATTTTGAAAACATGAGACCCTCAGGACGGAGATTGCAGATTAAGGAGTTTTAGCTATCCTTAGGAAATGGGGAGTTAGAAAAATGAGAAGGCCGATGGGCTAAGAAAAAGGATACAAAGAGAGTCACGATGCAGATGCAACCAGCTATTGAAGACGATGGAAATAAGGATGCTCCTTATGAGAGAAGTGCCTGGAGGAGGATACTTACACGTTCCTTGGACTAGGCCAGACATATTGTCTTTTACAAAAAGAATTCCAAAATTGAGAGAAAATCCAGTTGAATGGTACAAACAGGTTGAATGGTTTATGAAGGTTTTGCTGAAGGATTTGGATATTTTATTTGACATTGTATTCCCAAGTGATTTGTGGACAGAGTGTAAAATTGCTGTTGATTGGCCTGAAACTGAACTAGCTAGACATCATTATACAGGTGCACCATCCGCTGAGGTGATGAAGAAATATAATCAAGCCATCACCTACTTCAAAGCAAAAATTTCCCCTAAGGAAATTGATTTGGTGAAAATAAATTGGACGACCCAAGAATTGTCGAAAACAGTTCATGTCTACTATGAGAGATTGTTGTAGGCATTCAAGCAGTACAGTGGAACGGAAAATGTGTCTGAGAAACATATGGGACATTTTGTTTATTGATTTTTACATGGATTGAGACCCTAGATTAGCAACATGGTTCAGCAGCATTTGATTTGTCGTCAAGGAAAGCCTGTGGATGAAATCCTCCATTATGCCAAATATTGTGGTTATGAAATTGAAATGAAGCATAAGAGGCTTAAGGAAAGATTGATGGTTGCTAAAATGAAGGCTGTTCAGAAGAACTTGAACGGTGGAAGTAGGAAGGTGAACAAGAGGGAGACATTTTCTCTGGTACACAAAGTAGCCCTGTCCCCAGCAGTGCGGTGGTACTGCCCACATCCTCATCAGCAACATTGCAGTGGCACAAGAGTCAGGCTGAGACACCAAGAGGTCTCAGGCAAGAGTGTACCACAGGGAACAAACGTGTGTTGAGCCCAGCAACATCTGGCATCAAGAAGTCACCTGCATCAGTGGCACCAGAAAAGAAAAAAATCCAGGCTACCATTCTCAACATGTTTAGGTCGGAGGGGCAGTACGAACGCAACCACCCAACGGCACATTTCTACAACGCGAAGCTGGCTAAAATGTTAATGCTGGACCTCCTCCCTTTTTCTTTTGTGGAAGGGGTGGGTTTTCTTGAATTTGTGACAGACATCTGCCCAAAATGGAAGGTTCCCAGCCGGTCCTATTTTGCCAGAGTTGCTGTTCTAGCATTACATCACGACGTGCTGGAATTGCTTGGACAAGCTTTGCAGCAGAGTGCTGTTCACACTATCCACCTGCCAACAGACATGTGGACCAGTTGCCAAGCCACTGATCACATGTGCATCACTGCACACTGGATCTCTTTTGTGGGGGTTAGAGAAAAGATATCTGCAGCAGGTGTTGTTGACAATGCAGAGATTTTTATTGCTACTCGGAAACATGCAACTGTAGCCATGTTCGCCATGGAGAAATCTCATACTGCTGCAAACATTTTGGAAGATTTTGACAGCAAGGTCTTTGAATGGCTGCGACCAAGAGGGCTTAACATTGGTTTTTTGCCACGGACAATGGCAGTAACATAGTTAAGGCCATGGCCGATGGTGGCTATTCCAGGGTCCTGTGTTTGGCGCACTGCATTAACATCATTGTTCAAGACTTTCTGAAAAAAGAAGACTGAGTCAGCAACTTACTGACCACCTGCAGAAGAATCTGCACACATTTTAGCCATTCTTTTAAAGCCCGAAAGCAGCTGAGGATCATTTAACATGAGCATAGAATGCCAGTTAAAGCACTCATCCAGGAGGTGCCAACACGTTGGAACTCAACTTATTACATGCTTGAACGTCTGTTTGAACAGTACAGACCAATCAAAGAATATGTCATGCAAAGAGGGGATGCTACTGTGAAAGGCATGATCATTGAGATGGACCAATGGGGCCTAGTTAAATGCCTGACAGAAATGCTACTTCCTTTCGAACTCTTCACAAGTGAAGTCAGCAAGGAGGACTGTACTATGGGCCAAGCTATCCCATTGTTGCACATGCTACAGGAACAGCTGCAATGTACGCAGGCGTGGAGGAAAAAAAAAGAAGCATATGAGTTGGTGGAGAGCTTAACCCTTCGCTTATCTGACAAAACAAGGGTGCAAAGCGTCATTGTGTCATGCAACCATTACATTTGTGACATAATTCTGGATCCACAGTACAAAGCAGTACTGAACACATTGATTCCTTTTTCAGAAGGGGATGATGCCAACTACAAAACTTAGATAGCTGTGGAAGCCAGTCGCTTAGAAAAAGAACGGCCGGGAATTAGAGGCCCGCAATTTCAGGCCACAACAAGTACTGCAGGGCAGCCGGCGTCAAGTTCAACTTCAGAGCCTGAGGGCAGTGCGGTTGCTCACAGCAGCCAAAACCACCAACAACACCAAGAACAACATCAACAACAACAAGAACAGGAGCATTAGCCCCACCAAAATCGGCACAGGAATGGTTTCTAGAGCAAGGGCTTGTTAGGTCCAGTGCTGAGGCTAAAGCAAAAGAGGCCGAGCAAAGCGGAGCACCCCTGAGCATTGAGCGGATGGTCCAGGCCTATCTGGATGACCCAACAGAGGTCTACATTGATCAAAACTCATTGCTGTATTGGTATGGGAAAAGGCGCCAATGGCCAGTGCTCAGCAGGCTGGCGATAAACTATCTGGCTTGCTCTATCGCAAGTGTCTCTTCTGAGCGTGTTTTCAGTGCTGCTGGTGCAGTTCTGACAGTGAGAAGGATCAGTCTCTCGCACCAAAACGTGGAGAGGTTAACCATGATCAAAATAAATCAGCACTTTATACCACCGGATTACACCATACCTGAAGTAGCACAGCAGGAAGATGATAATGACAGCGACTTAGGTCATGGAAGTAGTGTGTTAGATGACCTACTTCTGGGTGAACCACCAAAGTTTGAGGACAAGTTCTACTTTTGTGGCAACAACTAGGCTTTCGACTTGTTACTTTCTTTTTTGCTTTGACGCCCCAAAAAAACCCTCCAAATGAAACAGCTAAGGAACATTATTTACTTTTATTATTTGTGTGTGTCACTGTCTTTCTGGTTCGAATCACAACAAATCCAACACCACTGTCTTACTCTTTTATTGCTGGATTGGAGTTGCAACTGTGTGCAGTCAGTGAAGAAGTAAGTACACTCCTCCGAGTCCTGCTCCAGTCCTGACTCGCCCTAAATCCATTTCCCTCAAGCCAGGCATTGGATGGAGAATAGTACAAGAAATGTGAAATTTGTGCCTGCCTCGTCAAGTCCCTCCAAAGAACCTGACTATAGCTATCCTCCTTTCCGAGCCTAGAGGCACTGCCCCGTAAGAACAGGTAAATGATGGCATGCATTGGACGCTGACTCTGAGCGATTGGTGTTTGTGTTGTTGTTGTGCATGATGTCTATTAGTATTTAATCTACACATAAAAAAGCAACTCAAGTCAATGTTTCCCTTCTTGGTACACTACAGAGTTGTACACCATGATGACCATACCATACTCGCAGTCAGTCAGTAGGATCGGAGATGATTGATGTAACGAATAACTCGGGGCGTTTCATGAAATGGCCTAACAGGTAAATAACAACACCAGACCTACATTTCTGTGTAGTGGTGGAGGCGAGTGTAGTGGTATGACTGAGAGAGGTGCTTTGATTTAGTTACTTAATTTAGAAAATGCTATGCTGGTGTGTATGTGTTCTCAGTGTTGTCTGGCTCAAAACAAATCTAAGCTGAGTGGAGGTTGGGTGGGTGCCGCAGGTCTGCTCCTGTTGTGTTGTTGTAGGTTAATGCTGGAAACAGAGTAGACATGATTTAGCCATGCCGCCCCTGAAAGTTTTCTTGTTGCACTCCTCCTTAATATATGCAGTTTAACTTTACTTTTGTCCATGAATTTTCAATATCCCTTTTGTTTTTCCATCTGCACTTACAGGCCGGCCTTTACTCTGTGCTATACTGGGAAAAACAACTCACACTTACCTTACCAATCCGCATCCGCCAGGCAGGCACCCAAGATTGACGGACGAAGCGTCCATGGAAGGAAGGACCAAGAGGAATGCCGAGATGCAACTCCCAATTTGACCATAAAATAGTTATAGTATCATCAATTCATTTGATTAATGTTTTCTCTTCAATCATTACAACTGTGTGAGTTGTTGATTATTATGTTTGCTTATATTTGACTCCTACAGATATTTTTTAATTTTCTTTGATAGCTTTAAAAGGAAGCCCTGTACAACAGAAGAACATAAAATATATGTAACGTGAGTCTCTCTGGGGGCAGACAGGCAAGGCAATTGCTTAATAATAATAATTAATAATATACTGATGCCCTGTACTACTCATCAAGTCATCATCATGCATGCATTTCCTTTTACTCCCTTAACAGATTTATGATGGTCGTCTGCCAAGATGAATGTGTTGTCCATGTGTAGTGTTTGTCTTTGTCAAACCTTTCCCTCAAACCCCCCTTCCCAGCCATTCATCAAACCCTAACCCTCTTCCCCCGAGCTGTGTGATTTATATTGAGGTGTGACTAAATTAAATTTACACCAATAATTGATCACACATTTGCTGGGGCGGATGTGGTGAAAGCAACACTAACTCAAGGCAGGGCGAGAATCTTCTTCTGCTTGCCCACCCCTGCTCAGTATTCGCAAGTAAACATTTTTTCCAGAGGAACAAAATCCATCATAATTAATTGCCGCCATTGGTTCATCATCCTTCCAGCACTAAAGGTTACGCTTGTCCACTTCATAGGTAGGTCGAGTCAACTTCAGTTTGTAACTTGTACTAGGCTATCCCTGCCACCATTATGTTTTATTTTACTTTAGCATTGCTTATCATCATCATGGTTTCTTGTTTGTCAGTCTTCTTGTGTACTGTACTTCTACTACTCGTTCCCGAGTCTCCCTCAGGCGACTGACTGTCTCATTTCCTTTTTTTGCAAATGCTACTGTCAGTGTCTACTACTACTACCACCACCACCATGGCATCTCGGGAAACAAAACCATCATCACCATGCAGCCATCGCTTTGCCTAAGTATAAATAAACATCAATCACAGGTAAGAGATGAAGTTTGAGGGGGGAATAATTAATATTATGGAAATTAATTCATTCGGCCACCTCCATCTCTGAGAACAGGGCCCGTGGCTGCACCCCTTCCGGGCGTCGTCTTCCGCAAGGAAGGCAGCTCTTGGTCACGCTAGCCTTGGCTGTTTCCTTCTTACTAGCCTTAGCCATGGTTCTGGGGGGGCGGGGTTAGAAAAGAAAATGTAGAAGTAAAAAATAAAGGCAGGAGAAGAAGTAGGAAAGTAAAAAAAAACACAAGCAAGTAATAGAAAAACAGTACAAAAACGCAGTAAAAGTAGAAATAAAATGCAAAATATACACTTAGGGAGAAAGAAGAATAGATAATAATTAAAAACCATCAGAAAAACAATGTAAGAAACAAAGGATTGAAAAGATTGGAGAGGGATGAAAAACAGGCCCCAGAACCATGCAAAGAGTGGAAAAACAAGTTGGCTGCGTCCATTGGAGACCGCGTGGTGAAGTTCACCTGATATTTCCCCCCGAAAACGCAATCCGCATTGCCGAATGTCAGAAACGTCTCTCGAGCATGCGGAACAAGCAACTCCGCATGCTAGCAGAACTCCGCGTAGCATTGCAGAGTTTTTTTACTGCTTCGCATAGGTTCGCGTAGCGAGGCTACGCGAACTCCTCCCGGGCTTAAATTCATTTCCATCAACAGCTGGAAACTTAACCCAGGAGTAAAAAACCTCGAAGCGGAAAGCAGCATCTGCCTCTATGACAAAAATAAAATCATCTCCTGCAATCAGGACTCCATGCTGGGTCAAATGTGCAGTAACCGCAGCGCCGTTAGGTGCAGCAATGTTAACAGCTATTATAGACACTGTAATTTAAGCTAAGAAAAAGGTAGCGCAAAACCGGGTTAAGAACAAAGAAAACCTAACCTTTTAATATTCAAGCTTGAAAAAACTATAAAATCTCAACTATAGGAGGTAAACCCCCTTGCACCACGGACGTCTCTGAAATTGGTGAGAGGGTTTCATGGACAAGCACAAGCGCTACTCAGGGGTCTTGCAAATAAGTACCAGACCAAACGTTGGAGGTGCCATGTTGCAGGGATTCTGCACATACACAGAACTATGCGCAGGATTATGGGACTTCGGTGTATAGGGACTGAGCCTTCCTACCGCCTTAGTACCCACGAGCCCAGGACCGACTAGCTATATTGTTTCACTCACCCTCCTACACACTCACTGAGAAGCAAATGATTAGACACCCCAGAACACAACACTCCCGTATCTCTCAGGAATCGCGGTAACAAGACACACCTTTTCGCTCACACTCTCGTACCTGTTCACAATAAGATCTGACCAAGACGAATGTAGTTTAAAATGTTTATTTTAACTAACGTGCTCTAACATGCAGTATACGTGCCACAACAAGCAGAAAAATGCATAACACGAATATCGTTAGCATTGTCGCTAGGCCACACATCATAAAGGGAGATGTCATCTTATATAGACTATGGAGAAAGGACCATAGTGCCTAACCTCCCTCCCCTTGGCCAGAAGGAGTATTATTATATAATAGAAGATCTCTGGGCCTTGTCAGCAGATGTGAAACAAGAGGTATGCAGTTCCTAAGGAGAGGTCTGGAAAGTCAATCGGTGCAGAGATTCCAGGTAAGAGAAGGAAGGTAGGAAGGGGATAGCTCCAATAAGGAGCAAGGGCCCTCACACACCCCAAGAGGTGTCATGCTACATCATAGGGCAGCTCCTCGTTGGGCGGGCGCTGCAATGTCTGGGGACGTGGGTAGGTCCCTCGAGCAGGAACCCTGATACCCTGGTGGTTCATCCTCGCCAGTGTTGCAGGAGATTCGGATGTCCAGGCTGGGGATAACCAACATTCCCTTCTAGGTTTTTTGCCAGAAGGAAACCATTACCCACACCCACACCTCCTTTGTTCTCTGGATTAAACACAAATCCATATCACAGGGACAGTACTTCCTAGGACACCCTCTTGACCGCCCCCCCCATACTTTGGAGTAGATGAGGTTTTTTTCCACCCCGGTCCTAATGAAATGCCGCTCATCCTTTTGGAGAATCAAGGCATGAAACATGTTGACCTATTGACCACTTTCACTTGTCACCCCACACTTTGAGCTGCAGCAGGTTTAATTCTCCTCACCAGCCACGACTCTCTAAGTCAGTTTTAATCATAGCATCAGTATCCAGCGAATAAAGTATCTTCGGACATTCATAGCTATTTTTATAGTCACTTTCACTCCCACTCTACTCATTACACATCCGTTCCAACACCCCATCTTCTAGGGCATGTCGGCAAACAACATAGAAGACCTCCGGCAAAGAGACCCTCTGTGGGGCCCGTTGGGCATTGCAGTGCTGGCCCAATGAGAAGCTGCCATATGATGAAGCATGATACCTCTTGGGGTGTGTGAGGGCCCTTGCTCCTTATTGAAGCTATCCCCTTCCTACCTTTCTTCTATTACCTGGAACCTCCGCAGCCATTGACCTTCCAGACCCCCCTCCTTAGGAACTGCATACCTCTTGTTTCACTTCTAGGTTTGGGGCATGTATACTGGACCTACTCAAAGCCCCCGTCACTCCTAGTGTGTATACTTTGCCAGCAGACCCCATACCTTAGACCATAGATGGTATTTCTACATCGTAGGTGTGTGTTGCTCTTCTCCCTGGAAAGGTCCCTCTCCAAGTGTGTGTTACCTAAACATGTATCCCCGTAATATCAAAGTACGAGCTTCCAGCAGCAGCTGCGCTAGTGTGTTTTGTCTAGGTGCTAGGGCCTGACCAGAACAGAATAGCAAGGGGCATTGTTTATCGACCTTGCTCACAATGTTCAGACTAAACTCCAGGAACAAGCAGAGAACGAACACAGCAAACAGTTCTCATGTGAAAGGCATAAATAGAGTTTTGCAAAAATAAAGCTTTGTAGTAACGTAGGCAAAAGCGGCATCATGGCTGTAGGGCTCATGCTAACTTAGTAATGTCGACAATGTACCCATCAGCCACGTGACACTCTCTCCTCTCCCTCTTCTCCCTACCCGTGTTGTCCACGCTGCTGCTGACCCCGTGGCCCCTCCCCCCTCCAAGGTGCCCTTCCCACTCCTGCTTCCCAGCTGACCACCCTCCCCTCGACCCCTACTTAGGGGCAGCCGCAGCGCGGCAAGAAGAGCAAGACCACTGACCTGGTCAGTGTGACTACTCTCCCCCGCGCAGCTCCACCTCTAAGTGCTGCCCTCTGAGCTCTACGTTTGCTGGGTGTTGAAGGCCTTCCTCCACCCGCAGGCTCCTGCCTGCGCCTCATCCCTGGTGGTCTAGTGGGAGAGCACTCTGCTTTTCTGCTGTTCTGCCTCTCTTGGCTTTTTCTGCACCCATGTTTTTCTCTTTTTCTCGCTCTGCTTTCTTTTCTCTCTTTTTCCCTTTTCTCTCTCCTCTCCGTCATCTCGCTACCCGCATTGTCCACCCGCTGCTGCCCCTGCGGCCCCTCCAGTGTGCCTTCCCGCTCCCGCCTCCCAGCTGACCGCCCTTCCCTCGACCCCTACTTAGTGGCGGCTGCTGCACGGCAAAAAGAGCAAGATCACTGACCTGGTCAGTGTGACTGCTCTACCCCGGGCAGTTCCACCACTAGGTGCTGCCCTCTGAGCCCCCTGAGCTCTCCGTTTGCTGGTTGTTTGAGGCCCTCCTCCATCCGCAGGTGCCTGCCTGTGCCTCACCCCTGGTGGTCCAGTGGGAGAGCACTCTGCTGGTCTGCTATTCTGCCTCTCTTGGCTTTTTCTGTGCCCTTTTTTTCTCTTTTTCTTGCTCTGCCCTCTTTTCTCTCTTTTTTCCCTTTTCTCTCTCCTCTCCCTCTTCTTGCTACCCGCGATGTCCATGTCTCTAATGCCCCCGTGACCCCTCCCCCCTCCAGTGTGTCCTTCCCATTGCCACCTCCCAGCTGACCGCCCTCCCCCTGACCCCTACTTAATGGCAGCCGCTGCGTGGCCACACGCAGCAGGCACGCAGCTGGGGTGCCGAAGGTGCACCAAAGGCAAGACCGTCTGTGCCCATCCGCGACCTGACCACGCCCAGCTCCAGGGACCCACATCCTCCGACCCGCCTCCGCTATGACTCCAGCACCCTCCACGCGCTCAACTTCGGATGCAGCAACAAGTACCAGCTTTTGATGCCGAGCAACATCCAAGGCCCGATCTCTGTTGACACTGCCGCTGCACCTTCACCCACCTCTGGACCCCAGCAGCAGCCCCCAGCCTACCGGACATCACCACTCACAAACCACTCAACTGCATCCTCCTCAACATGCACTCCCTACACAAGGCCGCCATAGAAATCTGGGACCTCCTCAAAACCCACGCGCCCGACGTCGCCTTCTTCACAGAAACCTGGACCAATGCCAACTCCGCACCCAACGTCACCACCGCCATCCCCAATGGATGCAAGATTGTGCGGAAAGACTGCCCCACCCGCCCATTAGGATGCATCGCCATCGTCCACAATAGCACCCTTCGCATGACAACCACCAGTCCGGACGACACTACAACCCCCATGGAGCATCCCCACTTCCAGATCCAGAACAACCCTGAAACAGCTCTCTGCAGAACCCTCATCTACAGGCTGCCCAGCCCCTGCGCTTCTTTCACCGACACCATCACTGACCTCAATGAACCCCCACGCTCTTGCCTCCACAGACTACATCCTACTCGGAGACCTAAACTTCCACTTGGACAACCACAACGACCCCAACACCACCGCCCCTCTAAAAAACCTCACCAACATAGGACTGAAGCAACTTGTCAGCGCCCCCATGCACACAGCGGGACACACACTTAACCCCATCTTCACAGAAGTAAACAGCGTCCCCTACATCCACACCACTGAGCTCCTCTGGACAGACCACCACTGCATCCACTTCTCCTTCAGAAAACCCACCATACACAATCACATCCACCGCCTCTCCCATAGAAGCTGGAACAAAGTCACCTCTGCCCTCATCAGCACCCCAATAAAGACGACGCAAGACACCAACACCACAGCGAGCAACCTCCATCGCTGGATCACGAACTGTGCTGACACACTCGCCCGCTCAAGAAAGCCACAGGACAAAACATCAAGAAAGCAAGCTGGTTCACCCGTGCTCTCCAAGAATCCAAGCGCTCCTGCCAACGACTCGAAAAGACATGGAGGAACAACAAAACCCCAGATTCATGCACCTCCTACAGAGAAGCCACCACAACACACCACCAACTCATCAAATCCAAAAAGAAGAATTTCCTCCAAGACATAATGCTCACCAATGCCCACAACTCTAAAGAACTCTTCTCAATCACCAAGGAATTTACCAAACCCTGCAGCGAAGCAAGACCCTCCCAAGACCTCTCCAACAGACAAAGCACCTTCTTTCACCTCAAGATTAAGATGATCTATGACAAATTCGACAACCAAGACCTCTGCACCACTCCATCTCCCACCCTCAGTAACGCCACACAACAGACCCTGCTCACTTGGACCCCACTCATGACTGAAGACACCTTAAAGCCCATGAAGAGCATCCACTCTGGAGCACCCTCTGACCCCTGCCCACCCCACATCTTCCACAGAGCTGCCACGGCCATCTCACCCGAACTACACCAGACGATCAACTGCTCCCTTAAATCCGCCACATTTCCCGATGACTGGAAACAAGCCGAAGTCAACCCCCTCCTGAAGAAACCCGCCGCAGACCCGACAGACCTTAAGAACTTCAGGTCCATCTCCCTGCTTCCTTTCACAGCCAAGGTCATCAAAAAGGCCATCAACACCCAGCTAGCAAACTTCATTGAAACCAACAACATCCTGGACATCTCCCAATCCAGATTCCGCAGCAACCACTGCACTGAGACCGCCCTAATTGCCGCCACCGACAACATCCACTCCCTCCTTGACCCAGCCCAAACAGCAGCCCTCATCCTCCTGGACCTCTTGGCCGCCTTCGACACCGTCTCCCCACTGCATGCTAGCCACCAGACTCCATGATGCCAGCATCCACGGAGAGGCACTTGGCTGCATATGCTCATTTCTCACATCACAGATCTCACGAGTCAGACTCCCGCCCTACCTTTTGAAACCAACAGAGACCAGATGCGGAGTGCCCCAGGGATCCTCCCTCAGCCCCACCCTCTTCAACATCTACATGGCCCCCTTCGCAACCATCGTCAGAAACCACGGGCTCAACATCATCTCCTACGCCGACGACACCCAGGTCATCCTTTCTCTCACCAAAGAACCCAACATCACCAGGCAAAACTTCCAAGAAGGGATGAAAGCTGTCCCCACCTGGATGAAGAAGAGCTGCCTGAAACTCAACTCAGAGGAAACAGAAGTCCTCATCCCTGGCTCCATCCCATCCGCTTTAGATTACACCTGGTGGACCCCCGCACTTGGAAACCCCCCACCCCATGGAAAATGCACAAAACCTCAGCATCATACTAGACTCATCGCTCACGATGAACCGCCAGATCAACGCCGTGTCCTTGGCCTGCTTCAAAACCCTCTGCATACTCCAAAAGACTTTCAGATGGATCCCACCCGAATCCAGAAAAACACACACGCCCTCATCAGTAGGAGACTGGAATACGGCGACGCTTTTTATGCCAGAATTAACAAGAAACTACTTCGCAAACTCCAGACAATCCAAAACGCTGCAGCCAGACGGATCCTGGACATACCCCATCGCAACCACATCACCCAACACCTCCACGATCTCCACTGGCTCCCCATTGAAAGAAGAATAACCTTCAAGCTCCTCACTCACGCACACAAGGCCATCTACAACATAGGACCAGCATACCTAAACAACCGCCTCTCCTTCCAAGCACCCAATAGACACCTCCGATCAGCTGACCTCTCTCTGGCCACTGTCCCATGCATCTACAAAACCAGAATGGGAGGAAAGTCCTTCTCCTACCTCGCAGCCAAGGCCTGGAACAACCTCCCTCTCCACCTCCGGCCAGTCCCCACACTGCTCCAGTTCAGGAAGGACCTCAAGACCTGGTTCTTCGGATGACTTCAGCACTCAACAGAGCCAACCCCTCCTTTCCCCCAGCACCTTGAGACCCTTGCGGGTGGGTAGTAGAGCTTTACCAACCCCTGATTGATTGATTGATTGATACTGTGTACTCATTCACTCCTTTTTACTATTCACGATCCCACAAGAGTCCTGCAAGATCGTAAAAATGTGTTAAAAACAATATGCATTTCTTTTCTTCACAACAAAATTTATGAAATGTATTACTAAATACCTGAACTTGGACTTCTTCCTTAAATGCAAATACCACACCAGTCTCTTTCAACTCCAGATAAATTAACTTCTGCTGAGCACATCTCAAAGAGACTTCCCTCTCCCTCAAAGCACCAAGGACAAACTGAGCTATTTCAGGTTCTGCCTCTAATCACATCACAACATTTCTTCAACCATTTAATGGTAACTATTGGTTGAGCCTTGGCTCTTTTTTAATTACTTCTCCACATACAATCTCGCAAGGCTCCCGTGGGATAATAAAATACCTTGTGGCAGGCCTAGTAATGTTTCATGCAAATCTCGCAAGAGGATCATGGGATTGCAAACACCTCGTGGCAGGCTTTCCAATGCGAGACTCACATTTTTTCACAGTAAACAGTAGTGGCGGAAATTCCATTTCTAACATTCCAACAGCCAATCAATTAGAGCGCTCGCGTGACTCACGGGAGCCTCTCGCTCCCGTGAGAGTGTGAAGGCTCACAGGAAAAATGGGCCTCTCGACCAATCACAGGGCATTTTTTAATTTGTGCTATCACGGAGGCTGGCTGGACTCTTGCAAGCCCAACTGTCCAAATTTACAATCATTTTTTAACTTTAATTTATCAAATACTAATGAACAGATTTACACCAAATCAGAAAAAGCGCAATCTGGGAACCAAGATTTAGCTTTGTGCCCAATTTGGTTTTAGCTGTAGCCGTGTCTAAAGAAGCCTATGGAAAACGCATAGGGACTTTACATTTTGGGCCCTGCCCCCCCTTTTTCTCTGACCCCGATTGACAGATCACCCCAAAACTTTCCAGGATGGAGGTGAGTTTTTGGAAGATTTGCCAAGAGGGGCTAAAGTTATTAGCAAACCAAAAAACGCTCTGTCTATGGAAAAGCATATATATATATTACCTAGAGGTGATTGCGATAAGGTGGGTATAGTTAGGTCTGATCCTCTTTCAGACCTCTTGCGAGATTGTCGTGGGTGTCCGGCGGGCATCTTGTGAGATCATAAAAATGTTATTTCTTTATATATTCAATAGAACAATTCATAGTCAATTTTTGCAAGTGAATCATGCATACCATTGTGAAGGGGACTATATGTCCCAGGAGACTGAAGCCACTGTGAAGGGGTCATGACCCGAGGAAACCCTCGCTTCTATAATGCGCAAGTTTCACACCACTGCGCAGGATACACATACCATTGTAAAGGGGACTACCTGTCCCAGGAGAGTGCAGCCACTGTGAAGGGGGGGTGTGACCTGAGGAGGCTTTCAACACTATAAAGTGCAACTCTCAGACCACTGAGTAGGACGTGCATACCATTGTGAAGGGGACTACCTATCTCAGGAGACTGCAGCCCCTATGAAGGGGGCGTAACCTGAGGATGCCTGCGGCGCTATAAAGTATGACACACACACCGCTGTTCAGGACCCATGCGGGCTGCATCCGGGCAGAGCTACCCCCTTGGCTCTGTGCACAAACATTGACTGGTCCTCTCTTTCTCTTCTGGTAAGCTTTTCGCGTAGTCTTTTTGGACCTCATAAAGGAATCGGCTTGTTTTGATTAGATTGGCTATTTCCCTGTGACAGTTTCTATTCTTTTCTTAATGGGCAAAAGAAAGGAAGCCAATAATTCCTCGTAAATTAAGAAGGAGCCAGATAGACGTCATGCAGCCAAGAACTGCACAATACAGTTCAATAGTGAAAGTTGAAGATATTCTTAACAATGGAAGAAACCCATCCACAGAGCAGACTCTAAGATTACCCAATTTTTTAAGGAGGAGTCAAACAGCGCTCATCTTAGTGGCAGAAATTCCCTTGCTGTTAACTTATAAAATGTGGTGGAGGGGAAGGACTGTGGACCCCATCACTTTGCATGCCGCTCAGACAGCCTCTGTCAATGGTGAGCTGAAACCGCAGGTTGTAACAGCTGATCAAACACCTCACTCATCCTCTTTATCGCCAGCTGTAATACCCTGTCAATTACTGCAGATAGAGCAAATGAGGGGCCTGTTAATGGCCTAATTGCTAATGTTTCCAATGTTTTATGCCTTGACGATATCAAAGTCACTGTAGATAATTTGAGGAGTGAATTCAATACTGTAGGAGATGCTGTTTTTGATCTAAACACAAGGGTTACAGACTTTCTCGAAACCAATAACAGATTAATGGAGAACTGTCTGGCAAATCAGTCTTAGACCACCCGGTATGTTCAAATAATCAGCCTAAGTGTGTTCCTAGCCCAGTTAATTCTGTTGGACTATCACAGGACAGTTATGCTAGTAGGAATAACCCACCTTTTTCTACCCTTGTGGCTTCCCCACCGAGTGCTATTGTTCCTAATTCTTTAGGGTATGGGGTACTCCTGGTGTAGAGAGTGTTTGCCCTGATCACTCAAAGGATGGTAGCAATGATAAAGCCCTTTCCACCTCTGCCCCTGAGTCTGGATAAATTCCTGTTCCATTTACTTTAATTGGGGACCAAACAGTGACTTCTTCAGGGATGGGCCGGTGCAGATATAAGCCTAAAACTGATCAGTTGGATTTCCCCCCTGACTGTATACCTTATGTGGTGGTTTCAGTATTATGATACCCCACTTAAATTGAATGCCAGTGAAGGGTTTTCACAGCTAAACACTACAGTAGCAGAAGTAACAAAGTTTATTAGGACAAGCATCCATAAAATATCCTAAAACAATAAAACAACTGTACATTGTGAAATCAACTAAGACCACTGACCCTCCAAAGCACCGCACCGTTTTCAAATGCATCCTTAAAATTCTGTTTGACAGTGAGTATGAAACGTGCAATTCCTACTTCAAAATCAAAATAGCGCATTTCAGACAGAAGCTGCATTACCTCCAACATTTGAAATGTTTGATATTTTAAAAAGAAAGGTCTTAAAAACTTAATACGAGCAGAAATATGAAAGACACACTCCATAAGTACATTAGAGAAGGAGCATTTTGCATTCAAGGAGCATGTACAGAATCCATTACCATCCCGAACCACACTGCACCATTTCCAGGATGAAAAAGTTGGATTACACCCTACTCTCACCTTTAAAATTTCTCTCCATAGTATAGGGTCAGGAGTTTTGGCCCAGTAGGGGAAAACTGTGTTATGGCCAAGACTATTTTATGAGAAGCTGATGGAAGGCTTCTTCCTCAGATAGGCCAGGTCCAGAGAACCCTCATCCTTTCTCACAGAATCTCTCAAAGCTAGTGTACTGGGAAAGGGGGACCAGATTTCAATTGAACCAAATGGGAATACATTTTTCTGAGATCTTTTATCCTATTTCTTGCATCTCCTGCCCACGTTCTTTTGGTACCATGGATTTATTCCCAGCATAATTTAGACACCATTGGGGCTTTGCTATTCAAAGTTAGCTTATTGAAAAATCTCAAAACATGAGAGTTTACTAACGAGTTCCAGGAGACCAGATTGAATTCTCTCCTTATACCCTGAACCATGGCACCTGATGGCAGCGACAGAAGTCTCCTAAGGTCTGCACCCTCTGATCAGATCCTAATCACAAGAGGGGTCAAGGACAAGTACCTCTACCCCATACAGTCACTGAGGGGGTATTTTCCTAAATGCTTTCTTTAGAGGTGTGAGGGCCAAGCCCCCATATTTCCAACTAAATTTGACTAAACACCCGACCTGCAGCATGAACCTCTGCTTAACACACCCCATATGAGTATCCCATTTTAGTTTCCTATAAAGAGCTGCCCTATTTATAAAAATTCATAACTTCCATCTCCCAAGAGTTAAAGTGCCATTTAAAAGTATTCATGTTTTTCCCACAAATCAACACCTTGCTCTTCTCCAGCTACATTTTTAGCAAATTCTGCATGCTATATGCTACAAAGGAGGCCAATTTTCTTTGCAGACCAAAGGGGGTGTTCTCCAGCAGAACCAAATTGTCTGCATATAATAGACAGCGGATATGCTGTTTCCCAACTTTGGGGGGAAAATGAATGCGATAGAACTATTGCTGCTGGAAAGTCTGCCAGGAATTAACTGAAGAGCAAGGAGGCTAAAACACATGCTTGATGGAGGCCATTCTGAATTGAGATATTTTGTGATAACCTGCCAGATTTATCGACCTCAGCCTGTGCCCAGTTGTCCGTATGCAATGCTTGTAGTGTGCTAAATAGGTCAATTGGGAGCTTCCAGGTATCACATCTCCCCCATAGAAGTCCACTGTCTATTATGTCAAAGGCTGGCCAGAAATCGGTAAAACAGCAGCAAATCCTTCGGTTTACTTCCAGGGCCTTCCGAATGATGGCCCAGAGAGCAAAACAATAGTCTATGGATGAGTGACCCTCCTAAAATCCTCCTTGCTTAATTGGTATGATCTTCTACTCATATGGCCAATCCTCCAATCGTCATAGTAGGATTTTTGAGAACACATTCACCGAGATGTCCAAAAGTCTGAGTAGTCTGTAATGTGAGGGGTCCTAGCCGTTCTCCTTTTTTAATATGGATTTCACTATTGAACCCCTCCATGATAGAGGATAGTGGCACGTTGAGGCTAGCCAGCAGAACAGGAGGGAAAACACCCCTGCCCACCAGATGCTATTGGACTTAATTAGCACTGCTGGGATATTATCGGGGCCTGCAGCTCTTGATAGCTTGACACGATCAATTACCACCCCTACTTCTTTCACAGACAACCATGTCTGGGGCAACTTCCTAGCAGCAGTACAATTAAAACTGGATGAGATAGAAGGGCTACTGTATAAGTCATCTAAGTACGCTGTCCAGGTATCCTCAGCAATCATACATGTGAGGGCCCCCACATGAGGGCTTCAGGATTCGTTTAATTTCAGGAAGAACTCTTGTTAGTCCCCTGATCATATAACCTTTAGCATGTTATCCCACTTATTATGATAGAAAGTGGCCTTTTTCTATTTACCCAACTCCCTATACAGACACTTTATCCAATCCAACTTCTGATTGAGATAACCTTCTGGTCACAACCCAAGTTCAGTCAGTCAGTCAGTCAAAAATACTTTTATTGATTCGTTAAAAATCATAAAAGGATGGCAAACCATCATAAAACACTATACTTTAAATGAGCATTCCTTAGATGGCCATGTATGTTTCCATGTTGGAGTCAAATCCTTTGAGGGGAATAATCCCATTCGTAGCAACATCAGGTAGTGCTTTTTATGGTGGGAGAAATGTTCGATCAAATACTGTTGCGGCTTCAGCCTCTGGCAGGCCTGTATCACCGCCCAGGCGTGATGTTTTTTGCAAAGATCATTCTATCTGTTGTTAAAGAGATCCGCTTGATTGCAGTATTCACCACGCTTTTGAATCCAACATACGTTACTGGTGTTAACCAGGCCTCCTCTAGCTGTAATGCCGACAAAGATTCCTTCAGGATTGTCGTGATTGAATTAGCTAGTCTTGCTTGATTTTCAATCTCAACCCAACAGCGGTGGGCTAGAGTGTTATCTTCTGCCTCCCTCATCCTCCAATAATACTTTACTAAGGCACCTTGTCTGGCCATGATCTGTTTTTTTTTGTCCGAATTCTAAACGAATTTGTTTCTGTGAAGTGTGTAGCGGTATTAAAAACAGTCTTTTGAAAAATGTTAATTGTGCTGTATTTAATATTGTAGCATCTTTAGTATTCAGGAGTTCTGAGCCATACGAGATGGAAGGTAGACATTTTGCGGCGATCACTTTTAGCAGATGACCGGTAGAGCAACCTAGGAGTTTTTTCCTCAGGATTTTAACCCCTTCGGTGCTCATGACGAGCTCAGCTCGTCATGCTGCGCAGTGCTCGTGTGCGCATGACGAGCTGAGCTCGTCATGAACCCGTCCGCTTAATGAAACGCCCCGCACAGGGCGAAAATCGGCCGCGCACCGAAGGGGTTAAAGGCAAATAACAGTTGTTTAGCTTTTGTGCGTCCTTGTTCCATGTGTTGCTTAAAATTGAGCTTGCAATCTAGCAGGAAGCCTAGATATTTATAGGAAGCAACCTGGGCCAGCGATTGTTCGCCCAATTTCCAGGAAAAGGTGTGTTAATGCAGTGCGCCAAACACAGGACCCTGGAATAGCCACCACTTTATACCACCGGATTACACCATACCTGAAGTAGCACAGCAGGAAGATGATAATGACAGCGACTTAGGTCATGGAAGTAGTGTGTTAGATGACCTACTTCTGGGTGAACCACCAAAGTTTGAGGACGAGTTCTACTTTCGTGGCAACAACTAGGCTTTCGACTTGTTACTTTCTTTTTTGCTTTGACGCCCCAAAAAAACCCTCCAAAGAGAAACAGCTAAGGAATATTATTTACTTTTATTATTTGTGTGTGTCACTGTCTTTCTGGTTCGAATCACAACAAATCCAACACCACCGTCTTACTCTTTTATTGCTGGATTGGAGTTGCAACTGTGTGCAGTCAGTGAAGAAGTAAGTCCACTCCTCCGAGTCCTGCTCCAGTCCTGACTCGCCCTAAATCCATTTCCCTCAAGCCAGGCATTGGTTGGAGAATAGTACAAGAAATTTGAAATTTGTGCCTGCCTCGTCAAGTCCCTCCAAAGAACCTGACTATAGCTATCCTCCTTTCCGAGCCTAGAGGGACTGCCCCGTAAGAACAGGTAAATGATGGCATGCATTGGACGCTGACTCTGAGCAATTGGTGTTTGTGTTGTTGTTCTGCATGATGTCTATAAGTATTTAATCTACACATAAAAAAGCAACTCAAGTCAATGTTTCCCTTCTTGGTACACTACAGAGTTGTACACCATGATGACCATACCATACTCGCAGTCAGTCAGTAGGATCGGAGATGATTGATGTAACGAATAACTCGGGGCGGTCCATGAAATGGCCTAACAGGTAAATAACAACACCAGACCTACATTTCTGTGTAGTGGTGGAGGCGAGTGTAGTGGTATGACTGAGAGAGGTGCTTTGATTTAGTTACTTAATTTAGAAAATGCTATGCTGGTGTGTATGTGTTCTCAGTGTTGTCTGGCTCAAAACAAATCTAAGCTGAGTGGAGGTTGGGTGGGTGCCGCGGGTCTGCTCCTGTTGTGTTGTTGTAGGTTAATGCTGGAAACAGAGTAGACATGATTTAGCCATGCCGCCTCTGAAAGTTTTCTTGTGCACTCCTCCTTAATATATGCAGTTTAACTTTACTTTTCTCCATGAATTTTCAATATCCCTTTTGTTTTTCCATCTACACTTACAGGCCGGCCTTTACTCTGTGCTATACTGGGAAAAACAACTCACACTTACCTTACCAATCCGCATCCGCCAGGCAGGCACCCAAGATTGACGGACGAAGCGTCCATGGAAGGAAGGACCAAGAGGAATGCCGAGATGCAACTCCCAATTTGACCATAAAATAGTTATAGTATCATCATTTCATTTGATTAATGTTTTCTCTTCAATCATTACAACTGTGTGTGTTGTTGATTATTATGTTTGCTTATATTTGACTCCTACAGATATTTTTTAATTTTCTTTGATAGCTTTAAAAGGAAGCCCTGTACAACAGCAGAACATAAAATATATGTAACGTGGGTCTCTCTGGGGGCAGACAGGCAAGGCAATTGCTTAATAATAATAATTAATAATATACTGATGCCCTGTACTACTAGTCTAGTACTACTCATCAAGTCATCATCATGCATGCATTTCCTTTTACTCCCTTAACAGATTTATGATGGTCGTCTGCCAAGATGAATGTGTTGTCCATGTGTAGTGTTTGTCTTTGTCAAACCTTTCCCTCAAACCCCCTTCCCAACCATTCATCAAACCCTAACCCTCTTCCCCGGGCTGTGTGATTTATATTGAGGTGTGACTAAATTAAATTTACACCAATAATTGATCACACATTTGCTGGGGCGGATGTGGTGAAAGCAACACTAACTCAAGGCAGGGCGAGGATCTTCTTCTGCTTGCCCACCCCTGCTCAGTATTTGCAAGTAAAAAATGTTTCCAGAGGAACAAAATCCATCGTAATTAATTGCCGGCATTGGTTCATCATCCTTCCAGCACTAAAGGTTACGCTTGTCCACTTCATAGGTAGGTCGAGTCAACTTCAGTTTGTAACTTGTACTAGGCTATCCCTGCCACCATTATGTTTTATTTTACTTTAGCATTGCTTATCATCATCATGGTTTCTTGTTTGTCAGTCTTCTTGTGTACTGTACTTCTACTACTCGTTCCCGAGTCTCCCTCAGGCGACTGACTGTCTCATTTCCTTTTTTTGCAAATGCTACTGTCAGTGTCTACTACTACTACCACCACCACCATGGCATCTCGGGAAACAAAACCATCATCACCATGCAGCCATCGCTTTGCCTAAGTATAAATAAACATCAATCACAGGTAAGAGAAGAAGTTTGAGAGGGGAATAATTAATATTATGGAAATTAATTCATTCGGCCATCTCCATCTCTGAGAACAGGGCCCGTGGCTGTACCCTTTCCGGGCGTCGTCTTCCGCAAGGAAGGCAGCTCTTGGTCATGCTAGCCTTGGCTGTTTCCTTCTTACTAGCCTTAGCCATGGTTCTGGGGGGGTGGGGTTAGAAAAGAAAATGTAGAAGTAAAAAATAAAGGCAGGAGAAGAAGTAGGAAAGTAAAAAAAAACACAAGCAAGTAATAGAAAAACAGTACAAAAACGCAGTAAAAGTAGAAATAAAATGCAAAATATACACTTAGGGAGAAAGAAGAATAGATAATAATTAAAAACCATCAGAAAAACAATGTAAGAAACAAAGGATTGAAAAGATTGGAGAGGGATGAAAAACAGGCCCCAGAACCATGCAAAGAGTGGAAAAACAAGTTGGCTGCGTCCATTGGAGACCGCGTGGTGAAGTTCGCCTGATATTTCCCCCCGAAAACGCAATCCGCATTGCCGAATGTCAGAAACGTCTCGCGAGCATGCGGAACAAGCAACTCCGCATGCTAGCAGAACTCCGCGTAGCATTGCAGAGTTTTTTTACCGCTTCGCATAGGTTCGCGTAGCGAGGCTACGCGAACTCCTCCTGGGCTTAAATTCATTTCCATCAACAGCTGGAAACTTAACCCAGGAGTAAAAAACCTCGAAGCGGAAAGCAGCATCTGCCTCTATGACAAAAATAAAATCATCTCCCGCAATCAGGACTCCATGCTGGGTCAAATGTGCAGTAACCGCAGCGCCGTTAGGCGCAGCAATGTTAACAGCTATTATAGACACTGTAATTTAAGCTAAGAAAAAGGTAGCGCAAAACCGGGTTAAGAACAAAGAAAACCTAACCTTTTAATATTCAAGCTTGAAAAAACTATAAAATCTCAACTATAGGAGGTAAACCCCCTTGCACCACGGACGTCTCTGAAACTGGTGAGAGGGTTTCATGGACAAGCACAAGCGCTACTCAGGGGTCTTGCAAATAAGTACCAGACCAAACGTTGGTGGCGCCATGTTGCAGGGATTCTGCACATACACAGAACTATGCGCAGGGTTATGGGACTTCGGTGGATAGGGACTGAGCCTTCCTACCGCCTTAGTACCCACGAGCCCAGGACCGACTACCTATATTGTTTTACTCACCCTCCTACACACTCACTGAGAAGGAAATGATTAGACACCCCAGAACACAACACTCCCGTATCTCTCAGGAATCGCGGTAACAAGACACACCTTTTCGCTCACACTCTCGTACCTGTTCACAATAAGATCTGACCAAGACGAATGTAGTTTAAAATGTTTATTTTAACTAACGTGCTCTAACATGCAGTATACGTGCCACAACAAGCAGAAAAATGCATAACACGAATATCGTTAGCATTGTAGCTAGGCCATACATCATAAAGGGAGATGTCATCTTATATAGACTATGGAGAAAGGACCATAGTGCCTAACCTCCCTCCCCTTGGCCAGAAGGAGTATTATTATATAATAGAAGATCTCTGGGCCTTGTCAGCAGATGTGAAACAAGAGGTATGCAGTTCCTAAGGAGAGGTCTGGAAAGTCAATCGGTGCAGAGATTCCAGGTAAGAGAAGGAAGGTAGGAAGGGGATAGCACCAATAAGGAGCAAGGGCCCTCACACACCCCAAGAGGTGTCATGCTACATCATAGGGCAGCTCCTCGTAGGGCGGGCGCTGCAATGTCTGGGGACGTGGGTAGGTCCCTCGAACAGGAACCCCGATACCCTGGTGGTTCGTCCTCGCCAGTGTTGCGGGAGATTCGGATGTCCAGGCTGGGGATAACCAACATTCCCTTCTAGGTTTTTTGCCAGAAGGAAACCATTACCCACACCTCCTTTGTTCTCTGGATTAAACACAAATCCATATCACAGGGACAGTACTTCCTAGGACACACTCTTGACCGCCCCCCCCCTACTTTGGAGTAGATGAGGTTTTTTTCCACCCCGGTCCTAATGAAATGCCGCTCATCCTTTTGGAGAATCAAGGCATGAAACATGTTGACCTATTGACCACTTTCACTTGTCACCCCACACTTTGAGCTGCAGCAGGTTTAATTCTCCTCACCAGCCACTACTCTCTTAGTCAGTTTTAATCATAGCATCAGTATCCAGCGAATAAAGTATCTTCGGACATTCATAGCTATTTTTAGAGTCACTTTCACTCCCACTCTACTCATTACACATCCGTTCCAACACAACATCTTCTAGGGCATGTCGGCAAACAACATAGAAGACCTCCGGCAAAGAGACCCTCTGCGGGGCCCGTTGGGCATTGCAGTGCTGGCCCAATGAGGAGTTGCCATATGATGAAGCATGATACCTCTTGGGGTGTGTGAGGGCCCTTGCTCCTTATTGAAGCTATCCCCTTCCTACCTTCCTTCTATTACCTGGAACCTCCGCAGCCATTGACCTTCCAGACCCCCCTCCTTAGGAACTGCATACCTCTTGTTTCACTTCTAGGTTTGGGGCATGTATACTGGACCTACTCAAAGCCCCCGTCACTCCTAGTGTGTATACTTTGCCAGCAGACCCCATACCTTAGACCATAGATGGTATTTCTACATCGTAGGTGTGTGTTGCTCTTCTCCCTGGAAAGGTCCCTCTCCAAGTGTGTGTTACCTAAACATGTATCCCCGTAATATCAAAGTACGAGCTTCCAGCAGCAGCTGCGCTAGTGTGTTTTGTCTAGGTGCTAGGGCCTGACCAGAACAGAATAGCAAGGGGCATTGTTTATCGACCTTGCTCACAATGTTCAGACTAAACTCCAGGAACAAGCAGAGAACGAACACAGCAAACAGTTCTCATGTGAAAGGCATAAATAGAGTTTTGCAAAAATAAAGCTTTGTAGTAACGTAGGCAAAAGGGGCATCATGGCTGTAGGGCTCATGCTAACTTAGTAACGTCGACAATGTACCCATCGGCCACGTGACACTCTCTCCTCTCACTCTTCTCCCTACCCGTGTTGTCCACGCTGCTGCTGACCCCGTGGCCCCTCCCCCTCCAAGATGACCTTCCCACTCCTGCTTCCCAGCTGACCACCCTCCCCTCGACCCCTACTTAGGGGCAGCCGCTGCGCGGCAAGAAGAGCAAGACCACTGACCTGGTCAGTGTGACTACTCTCCCCCCGCGCAGCTCCACCTCTAAGTGCTGCCCTCTGAGCTCTACGTTTGCTGTGTGTTGAAGGCCTTCCTCCACCCGCAGGCTCCTGCCTGCACCTCATCCCTGGTGGTCTAGTGGGAGAGCACTCTGCTCTTCTGCTGTTCTGCCTCTCTTGGCTTTTTCTGCACCCATGTTTTTCTCTTTTTCTCGCTCTGCTCTCTCTGCTTTCTTTTCTCTCTTTTTCCCTTTTCTCTCTCCTCTCCGTCATCTCGCTACCCGCATTGTCCACCCGCTGCTGCCCCTGCGGCCCCTCCAGTGTGCCTTCCCGCTCCCGCCTCCCAGCTGACCGCCCTCCCCTCGACCCCTACTTAGTGGCGGCTGCTGCGCGGCAAAAAGAGCAAGATCACTGACCTGGTCAGTGTGACTGCTCTACCCCGGGCAGTTCCACCACTAGGTGCTGCCCTCTGAGCCCCCTGAGCTCTCTGTTTGCTGGTTGTTTGAGGCCCTCGTCCATCCGCAGGCGCCTGCCTGCGCCTCATCCCTGGTGGTCCAGTGGGAGAGCACTCTGCTGTTCTGCTATTCTGCCTCTCTTGGCTTTTTCTGTGCCCTTTTTTTCTCTTTTTCTTGCTCTGCTCTCTTTTCTCTCTTTTTTCCCTTTTCTCTCTCCTCTCCCTCTTCTTGCTACCCGCGATGTCCATGTCTCTAATGCCCCCGTGACCCCTCCCCCCTCCAGTGTGTCCTTCCCATTGCCACCTCCCAGCTGACCGCCCTCCCCCTGACCCCTACTTAATGGCAGCCGCTGCGTGGCCACACGCAGCAGGCACGCAGCTGGGGTGCCGAAGGTGCGCCAAAGGCAAGCCCGTCTGTGCCCATCCGCGACCTGACCACGCCCAGCTCCAGGGACCCACATCCTCCGACCCACCTCCGCTATGACTCCAGCACCCTCCACACGCTCAACTTCGGATGCAGCAACAAGTACCAGCTTTTGATGTCGAGCAACATCCAAGGCCCGATCTCTGTTGACACTGCCGCTGCACCTTCACCCACCTCTGGACCCCAGCAGCAGCCCCCAGCCTACCGGACATCACCACTCACAAACCACTCAACTGCATCCTCCTCAACATGCACTCCCTACACAAGGCCGCCATAGAAATCTGGGACCTCCTCAAAACCCACGCGCCCGACGTCGCCTTCTTCACAGAAACCTGGACCAATGCCAACTCCGCACCCGACGTCACCACCGCCATCCCCAATGGATGCAAGATTGTGCGGAAAGACTGCCCCACCCGCCCAGTAGGATGCATCGCCATCGTCCACAAAATCACCCTTCGCATGACAACCACCAGTCCGGACGACACTACAACCCCCATGGAGCATCCCCACTTCCAGATCCAGACCAACCCTGAAACGGCTCTCTGCAGAACCCTCATCTACAGGCTGCCCAGCCCCTGTGCTTCTTTCACCGACACCATCACTGACCTCAATGAACCCCCACGCTCTTGCCTCCACAGACTACATCCTACTCGGAGACCTAAACTTCCACTTGGACAACCACAATGACCCCAACACCACCGCCCCTCTAAAAAACCTCACCAACATAGGACTGAAGCAAATTGTCAGCACCCCCACGCACACAGCGGGACACACACTTAACCCCATCTTCACAGAAGTAAACAGCGTCCCCTACATCCACACCACTGAGCTCCTCTGGACAGACCACCACTGCATCCACTTCTCCTTCAGAAAACCCACCATACACAATCACATCCACCGCCTCTCCCATAGAAGCTGGAACAAAGTCACCTCTGCCCTCATCAGCACCCCAATAAAGACGACGCAAGACACCAACACCACGGCGAGCAACCTCCATCGCTGGATCACGAACTGTGCTGACACACTCGCCCGCTCAAGAAAGCCACAGGACAAAACATCAAGAAAGCAAGCTGGTTCACCCGTGCTCTCCAAGAATCCAAGCGCTCCTGCCAACGACTCGAAAAGACATGGAGGAACAACAAAACCCCAGATTCATGCACCGCCTACAGAGAAGCCACCACAACACACCACCAACTCATCAAATCCAAAAAGAAGAATTTCCTCCAAGACATAATGCTCTCCAATGCCCACAACTCTAAAGAACTCTTCTCCATCATCGAGGAATTTACCAAATCCTGCAGCGAAACAAGACCCTCCCAAGACCTCTCCAACAGACAAAGCACCTTCTTTCACCTCAAGATTAAGATGCTCTATGACAAATTCGACAACCAAGACCTCTGCACCACTCCATCTCCCACCCTCAGTAACGCCACACAACAGACCCTGCTCACTTGGACCCCACTCATGACTGAAGACACCTTAAAGCCCATGAAGAGCATCCACTCTGGAGCACCCTCTGACCCCTGCCCACCCCACATCTTCCACAGAGCTGCCACGGCCATCTCACCCGAACTACACCAGACGATCAACTGCTCCCTTAAATCCGCCACATTTCCCGATGACTGGAAACAAGCCGAAGTCAACCCCCTCCTGAAGAAACCCGCCGCAGACCCGACAGACCTTAAGAACTTCAGGTCCATCTCCTGCTTCCTTTCACAGCCAAGGTCATCAAAAAGGCCATCAACACCCAGCTAGCAAATTTCATTGAAACCAACAACATCCTGGACATCTCCCAATCCAGATTCCGCAGCAACCACTGCACTGAGACCGCCCTAATTGCCGCCACCTACAACATCCACTCCCTCCTTGACCCAGCCCAAACAGCAGCCCTCATCCTCCTGGACCTCTTGGCCGGCTTCGACACCGTCTCCCCACTGCACGCTAGCCACCAGACTCCATGACGCCAGCATCCGCGGAGAGGCACTTGGCTGCATATGCTCATTTCTCACATCACAGAACTCACGAGTCAGACTCCCGCTCTACCTTTCGAAACCAACAGACACCAGATACGGAGTGCCCCAGGGATCCTCCCTCATCCCCACCCTCTTCAACATCTACATGGCCCCCTTCGCAACCATCGTCAGAAACCACGGGCTCAACATCATCTCCTACGCCGACGACACCCAGGTCATCCTTTCTCTCACCAAAGAACCCAACATCACCAGGCAAAACTTCCCAGAAGGGATGAAAGCTGTCCCCACCTGGCTAAAGAAGAGCTGCCTGAAACTCAACTCAGAGGAAACAGAAGTCCTCATCCCTGGCTCCATCCCATCCGCTTTAGATGACACCTGGTGGCCCCCGCACTTGGAAACCCCCCACCCCATGGAAAATGCACAAAACCTCAGCATCATACTAGACTCATCGCTCACGATGAACCGCCAGATCAACGCCGTGTCCTCGGCCTGCTTCAAAACCCTCCGCATACTCCAAATGACTTTCAGATGGATACCACCCGAATCCAGAAAAACACACACGCCCTCATCAGTAGGAGACTGGAATACGGCGACGCTCTCTATGCCAGAATCAACAAGAAACTGCTTCGCAAACTCCAGACAATCCAAAACGCTGCAACCAGACGGATCCTTGACATACCCCATCGCAACCACATCACCCAACACCTCCACCATCTCCACTGGCTCCCCATTGAAAGAAGAATAACCTTCAAGCTCCTCACTCACGCACACAAGGCCATCTACAACATAGGACCAGCATACCTAAACAACCGCCTCTCCTTCCATGCACCCAATAGACACCTCCGATCAGCTGACCTCTCTCTGGCCACTGTCCCATGCATCTACAAAACCAGAATGGGAGGAAAGTCCTTCTCCTACCTCGCAGCCAAGGCCTGGAACAACCTCCCTCTCCACCTCCGGCCAGTCCCCACACTGCTCCAGTTCAGGAAGGACCTCAAGACCTGGTTCTTCGGATGACTCCAGCACTCAACAGAGCCAACCCCTCCTTTCCCCCAGCACCTTGAGACCCTTGCGGGTGGGTAGTAGTGCTTTACCAACCCCTGATTGATTGATTGATTGATACTGTGTACTCATTCACTCCTTTTTACTATTCACGTACCCACAAGAGTCCTGCAAGATCGTAAAAATTTGTTAAAAACAATATACATTTCTTTTCTTCACAACAAAATTTATTAAATGTATTACTAAATACCTGAACTTGGACTTCTTCCTTAAATGCAAATACCACACCAGTCTCTTTCAACTCCAGATAAATTAACTTCTGCTGAGCACATCTCAAAGAGACTTCCCTCTCCCTCAAAGGACCAAGGACAAACTGAGCTATTTCAGGTTCTGCCTCTAATCACATCACAACATTTCTTCAGCCATTTAATGGTAACTATTGGTTGAGCCTTGGCTCTTTTTTAATTACTTCTCCACATACAATCTCGCAAAGCTCCCGTGGGATATCAAAATACCTTGTGGCAGGCCTAGTAATTTTTCATGCAAATCTCATGGGATTGCAAACACCTCGTGGCAGGCATTCCAATGCGAGACTCACATTTTTTCACAGTAAACAGTAGTGGCGGAAATTCCATTTCTAACATTCCAACAGCCAATCAATTAGAGCGCTCGCGTGACTCACGGGAGAGTGTGAAGGCTCACAGGAAAAATGGGCCTCTCGACCAATCACAGGGCTCCATTTTTTAATTTGTACTATCACGGAGGCTGGCTGGACTCTTGCAAGCCCAACTGTCCAAATTTACTTTTTTAGACAAATACATACCTCCCGCTTCACCTCCCTCCCCCCTCCCTTTCTCAGATACATACAAAGAATTAAAAATTATATAGGAACTTTCTATTTGTTGCACATTTCATTATTATCATGAAACAAATCTCAATTCTTTTGTTACTAAACAATTCATCACAATTAGTTCCCACAATCTGTTACTAATCCTTACCCCTCTATCCTCCGACCACATAGTATATCTATATTCAGCTTATCCACTCACAGCCTGTCTTTGCATCCATTGAATAAGCGAATTCCATATAGCTAACCCTCGTTTACGTTTATTCCTTCCCTTCCTTTTGTATATGGCTACCTCTAGACTGCATGTCGCCAGCAATCTCGATCTCCATTGATAGAATACCGGTGGATTTGGATCCAACCAAGCTGAAGCGACACACATCCTTAGGACCGCCATTGCTCCAAAAATCAGCCCTTGCATATATTTTGGACGTTTTATATAACCTACGCCGAGCATTATTTCATCAGCTGAGATTGTAACTCTAACTTCGAAAATCTCTGACAAAAAACACGATATATCATCGATCAGCTTCATTAAAACTTCACATGTAGCAAAAATGTGTACACTATCAGCTTCAAATAATTTACACCTAGGACATGACGTTCCTTTTCCCGTCCCCCATTTAGCTATTTTATTTGGGGTGTAGTATAATGAAAAGAAGGTTTTATAGTACTGAGCTTGTAATTTTGTGGACATTATATGGGACTGAAATAGTTCATAAGAATGGAGAAGTATATCAGTAGGTACACCTAATTTAGTCTGCCATTTAGCCATACATTTATCCATATCATCTGGATAATGTGTATTCATCTGTTCATATATAGCCCCTATCTTTATTGTTGTTTTTTTGGCCATATTCTCCATAGTTGGAATTACTTGAAATTTTATCCCACCTCCCCCTTTTTTACATAAAAAATCCCTAACCTGTAAAAATTTAAAGAAATCCCTATGACCTAATTTATAGTCCATCTGTAATTCCCTAAAAGACTTCAGCCCCACAGTGGAATAAAAGCATCCTAATTGTGTAATCCCTCCCTGTATCCATCTATCCATACAGGCATCCCTGAATATCTCTGGAAGATTATTATTTTTATGAATTGGAGTGTAATGGGATAGCCGACCAATACTCATTAGTTTACGTATATTATTCCAGGCCTTATGAATACCGAAAATGGTCTTGAACTTAACTTTTTAAAGTAGCTATCGTTTAGGTGGCGCCATAAGTATCCTTTAGTTTCTTCACCCAATAAAAGTTCTTGTGGTGTTGGGATACTACTATTTATTCTATTATCAGTCCTAATTGATAGTAATTTGGCACAAAATTTCAGTGTAGTAGCCCAGTAGTACAATTTAAAATTAGGTAGCGCCAGTCCCCCTCTATCCTTGGGTAGGGTGATAAATCTCATAGCCCGACGCGGTCTCTTGTATCCCCATAAAAACCTGGAGAATATGTTATCTATAGATTTAAACAATTGTGGTGGAAATTCCAAACAAATAGATCTGAAAAAATATAAAAATCTAGGCAAAAAGAGCATTTTAATCAGGTTACATCTCCCCCCGATAGACAAATGTAGATTATTTAACCTGATCATGTCTTTTTTTGTACGAAGTATTAAGGGTTCGAGGTTGTTATTGACTAAGCTCTGTAGATTTGTCGTTATACTAACCCCCAAATAGATAGCTTTCTCCATTACCCGATCATCGCTCATCGTAATTTTACTATTGAGGATAATCTGTGTTTTGTCTTGATTCAGTTTGTACCCGGATACTCTTCCAAACGCTTCGGCCTCCTCTTCTATGACTCTAATTGCATTGATAGGGTCGCTAGTAACGAGAGCGATGTCATCCGCATATGCCAGTGTTTTAGTAGGCTGATCTCGTACCCATATTGGCGATATTAATATACTATTTTCGAGTTTACAAATGAAAGGGTCTATATACATCGCAAATAAGAGGGGAGAGCACGGGCACCCCTGCCTTGTCCCTCTACTGATAACTACCTTATCGGACACTGCTCCATTAACCATTATAACAGCTGCTGGATCAACATATAACATTTGTACTGCTTTAATAAATGGTTCCCCCAGACCACTTCTAGACATTATCGTCCAGAGATATTTCCAGGAGACCCTATCGAAGGCCTTCTCGGCATCTAATAATATGAGTGCCATAGGGTCCCCTGTAACATCTGTCCAGTCAAACAAAGAGATTACCCTTTGAACATGATCGGTTGTAGATCTCCCTGGTATGAACCCATGCTGACGTACCGATACGATTTTATGTATAATTGGTGCCATACGGGTCGCTAATAATTTAGAGTAGATTTTTGAATCTCCATTTATCAGGGTGATAGGACGATATGACCCGAGTTCTGTAGGATCTTTGTGTTTTTTTAAAAACACTACAATCTTAGCTAATGACCATGATCCTGGCGGTCGTCCCCCCTGAAAAATATGTGTGAATAGATCATACAATATTTTTTTTAACTGTGTAGAAAATTTAACATAAAACTCTGAGGGAATCCCATCCATACCCGCCGCTTTGTCTATAGCTAAACTGTTTATAGAAAGAAGAATTTCCCCCACTGTGGTATACCATCCAATATTTCCTGATCCTCTACCCCCAGTCTTAGGGGTGGATTCTGATCCATATATTCTTCAATTATACCCTGTCGTGTACTTGATTCCCCATATAGTTTTTGATAAAATTGTTGAAACGCAGTTCTTATTTCATTAGGGTCGGTCTTTAGCCCATATACTGGATCTCTAATTGCCCTTATTAAATTGGCTGTGTTTTGTTCTCCAGCACGCACTGCTAACTGATGTCCTACCTGTTCACTAAGTTCATAAAAATTTTCCTTGTGCATTGTTGCTTTAGCTATTGCTTTTTCCGTTAGGATATCAATAATGTCATTTTTAGCTATCGCAATACCCCTCAATTCATTCTCAACTTCCCGTCCCTCTCGTGCAGTCATTATCAATCCTTCCTCGGCTATCTTTAATTTTTCTTGTAGGACAGCCATTTTTTGTTTGGCTTTTTTATTGGCATTTAGTGAAAATCGCAGCGTCTCCCCTCTGATCCCAGCCTTTAGGGTATCCCACACCATGTCTATTGATGCACTATTTGCATTATCTTCCAGAAACCCCGGTATCCAAGTCGTCATGTGTTTACAATATTCCTCATTTACCAATAGATCCCTTTGAAATGTCCAAGTTTTCACATTGGGATTTATTTCTCCATGTTCTATATTTACAACAAGAGGGTTGTGATCAGATAAAACTCTTGGTAATTTCTCTATTGTGCAATTAGAGATTAACGTGTTAGAAACCAAAACATAATCCAATCTAGCATGTCTAGAATGTGGATGGGAATAATAGGTAAACCCAGGATCACCTGTATGTTCTATTTGCCAGCAATCAATCAAGCCATGTCTCTCACATAGATTTTTAAAAGCTTGAAACACTCTTGGCTTCCTGCCCCGGTATTGAAACCCTGGATCCACTGACCAGTCGCGTGGGAGGTTTAGGTTAAAATCGCCACAAATTATTACTGGGAGAGGCCAGTGAGCGAGCTCATTAGAAATATATTCCAACACCTCCGGGTCATCACAAATATTGCCATATATTGTACATAGGGTCATTTGTCTGCCATCACTATGTCGACATTCTGTAATTGACCAACGTCCATATTTATCAGACGCTGATCGGGTAAATTGCATCTCTCCCCCTTTCGCAAGTATTGCCACCCCCCTCATCCTTACTCCTTGTGTTGAGGCCGTAATCATTCTGTACCCTAATGTACTAAGCAAATGCCTTTGTGATCCCTCAATGTGTGTCTCCTGTATGCAAATAATATTAGCTCCTATTGATTGCAATCCGATAGCTACTCTCTGTCTTTTTTTAATGTCATTAAGGCCACAAATATTGACGGTAAGAATTTTTAACCTAACCATATTGTTTCTTATCCATCCTAACACATGATATAAACCTTTCTGTTTTTTCTTTAATTATACAGTTTGTATTCTTATTTCTCATATCACTAGCTATATTTCTTTTAGATTGGTTCCTATTTACATCATTTCTACTCATCCCGGATCTGAGAATCCCCCTTCCTCCCCCCACCCTCCCCCGCCCCTCCACCCTCCACCAATTATTAGGCAGCCAGGCTCAAACATGAGCCTGTGTGAGGACATCAGAAGTTATCCACCTTTCTAACCGCTCTCATACAGTTACCGATACAATACATCGTACCTATGTCACATATGATTCACTTCTAATTTTCACAAGAAAAACAAAATAGATGAAAACCAACTTTTCATTTTTTAGATCCCCCAGATTCCAACACAATATCATCCAACATTTTTTGGGCTTGAATTTCTGAATTGAAATTAAAATTTTGCCCCTTATAGACCACTTTGAGCCTAGCCGGATTTTGCAGGAATACTAGTGCAACCGCTTTTTGAAATGGTGTCAATAATTGTCTAAGTCGCCATCTACGCTCCACTGTTGCGTGAGCAAAATCTGGTTTTGCAAAGTAAGCAAACCCCTCGCACTGCTTCCTGGCGTTGGGTCAAGCTAAATCGTACACCGCCTGTCTTAGTATGAAGTTACCGAAGAAAACCAAGATAGCTCGAGGTAATGATTTTGATTCGGTGGCATGCTTGGCTTGAGATAATGGAAATCGGTGAGCCCTCTGCACTTCTTTGTCCCAGTCCCAAGATGATAATTCAGGCAGTGATTCTTTGAGCATCTTCACCACAAATTTCCTCGTATCATTTCCTTCGAGATTCTCCGGCACTCCAAGCAACCGCAGGTTATTCCGGCGTTGTCGATTCTCGTAATCCTCCAGTTTCCACATCACGTCTTTTATGGTTTTGTCCTGAAAGGTAGACTGTACCTGGAGGTTTTCGACTGATTTCTCCAATACTTCCGTCCGCGACTCCACCGTGCTCATTCGTTCTGCAATGTCCGAACAAATTTTCCTGACTTTTCGTACAGACCCTTGCAATTTTTTTGTGGCCTGTCTTGCTTGTCGGTTATCTGCCTTAACCTCGTCTTGAAAAGATCTCAGGGATTGTAGAATAAGAGCAAATGACGGGTCAAGGGAAGTATCCTTCTTGTTTTGCTCTGACTTGCCTCCTATAGCTCCTGAGAGTTCTTTGTCTACCTCTAGAGTCTCCTGAGGCATCATTGATGAGGCTGAATAGTCCCATCTCAACTCGTCACTTCTCTCCTGATCTTTAGAGGTATTCCGACGCATCCTTGAGACTCTCTTGAGTCTTTTTTTAGCAGTTGTTGGTTTTTCTGCTGGGCTACTATTTTCTGAACGCGAGGAGTCACCGTCTTCTCTACTATCAACAGTGCTAATGTCTGACTGCTCGGACTCATCAGTAAGGGAGAAAAACTTTTCCCCAGTTACATCTAATGTTAGTGCACATTGTTCAATAAGCCCTCGCACTACTACCCGCTGGGGAGGTAATAAATTACCATGAGGGTCTGAAACATCTGGGAGTGTATCTTTGTTGACTAGATTACTAAGTTGAGTTGGCTCTTGTTCAATTGATAAGTGCTTCGTTATCTCACCTTGATTATTAGCCCCTTCCTCCGCTTGTAATCCCTCTGTCAACCGTATATTTCCCACCAATGACAGATTCAACCCAGGTTGTTCAATGTCATTTGGTATTTGCTCAGACTCCTCAGTTTGCTCATTTCCCAAACCTGGGCTCTCTATGGATATTTTTTCCCCCCTGTGACCTAAATCTTTCAAATCACTCTTGGGTAAAAATAAGCTGGTAATAGCCGGTTGAGTTTTCGCCATTTCGCCGGGGGGTTTATTTTTCCGAATAGTTGTCTTTACTGTAGAGTCATATTTCTTTTTTTCTCCCGATACAGGCATTACCTTATTTTGTTTGTCCATTCGAGAAGGGCGATCACCTCTCTGTGTATCCATTTTCACCTCTAACCCGTTTGACCGCTCCGTGGCAGCCACCGTTCCTCGCTTTCCTCTGACTCGAGTTGCCATCGACACTGGCAACTCTTCCGGAGACGCGCTGGGTTTCCACGGAGACCACGTTGCAGCGTACGCGCGCCCGCCTCCAGCGACCTCCGTCAGTAGTAGCCGCGCCAGACGCTCCCAACTCCGGAGCTCCTGCCAGGCGCTCCCGCTACACGAGCCACGTCCGCCACAGATCGCAGCCACCTCTACACACACCAGGGCATCGTGAGTCCTGCCACCACACACGGTCCCTCGCATGCGATTGATGTCCAAATTTACAATAATTTTTTAACTTTAATTTATCAAATACTAATGAACATATTTACACCAAATCAGAAAAAGCGCAATCTGGGAACCAAGATTTAGCGTTGTGCCCAATTTGGTTTTAGCTGTAGCCGTGTCTAAAGAAGCCTATGGAAAACGAATAGGGACTTTACATTTTGGGCCCTGCCCCCCCTTTTTCTCTGACCCCGATTGACAGATCACCCCAAAACTTTCCAGGATGGAGGTGAGGTGGATGAACTTTAAAAAAAAATAAGTTTTTGGAAGATTTCCCAAGAGGGGCTAAAGTTATTAGCAAACCAAAAAACGCTCTGTCTATGGAAAAGCATATATATATATTACCTAGAGGTGATTGCGATAAGGTGGGTATAGTTAGGTCTGATCCTCTTTCAGACCTCTTGCGAGATTGTCGTTGGTGTCCGGCGGGCATCTTGTGAGATCGTAAAAATGTTATTTCTTTATATATTCAATGGAACAATTCATAGTCAATTTTTGCAAGTGAATCATGCATGGATCACTGACAGAATATCGAATACAAGAATATCGACCTACAACAATATCGAAGTAAAAATATAGAATGACAAAATATCGAATGCCTATCTACAAACAGGTAAGTACAAAAATATCGAATCCAAAATATAGTTGTAAAAAATATAGTTAGTCAAAATATCGAATTTTTTAAATATCTTAAAAGTAATGTAAAATTAATGAAATAATATATATAATTAACTAAAACATACTTAAAAATACTTAAATAACTTTAAAATTAATAAATAATTAATTTAAGTTAAAAAAAATAAACATACATTTTTATGTTTTAATACATATATATATTAACGTAATATTTATAAAAAATATTCAATATTTTTAGCGTAGGATAGCGGGAGGGTAAAATTCACTATTACCACTCCAGTGAGTGCAACAGTAGGGAAAGCATTGGATAGCGGGAGGGTAAAAATTACTATTCCCACTCCAGTGAGTGCAACAGTAGGGAAAGCGTTGGATAGCGGGAGGGTAAAAATTACTATTCCCACTCCAGTGAGTGCAACAGTAGGGAAAACGTTGGATAGCGGGAGGGTAAAAATTACTATTCCCACTGCAGAGAGTGCAACAGTAGGGAAAGCGTTGGATAGCGGGAGGGTAAAAATTACTATTCCCACTCCAGTGAGTGCAACAGTAGGGAAAGCGTTGGATAGCTGGAGGGTAAAAATTACTATTCCCACTGCAGTGAGTGCAACAGTAGGGAAAGCATTGGATAGCGGGAGGGTAAAAATTACTATTCCCACTCCAGTGAGTGCAACAGTAGGGAAAGCATTGGATAGCGGGAGGGTAAAAATTACTATTCCCACTCCAGAGAGTGCAACAGTAGGGAAAGCGTTGGATAGCGTAGGGGTAAAAATTACTATTCCCACTCCAGTGAGTGCAACAGTAGGGAAAGCGTTGGATAGCGTAGGGGTAAAAATTACTATTCCCACTCCAGTGAGTGCAACAGTAGGGAAAGCGTTGGATAGCGGGAGGGTAAAATTACTATTCCCACTCCAGAGAGTGCAACAGTAGGGAAAGCGTTGGATAGCGTAGGGGTAAAAATTACTATTCCCACTCCAGTGAGTGCAACAGTAGGGAAAGCGTTGGATAGCGTAGGGGTAAAAATTACTATTCCCACTCCAGAGAGTGCAACAGTAGGGAAAGCGTTGGATAGCGTAGGGGTAAAAATTACTATTCCCACTCCAGTGAGTGCAACAGTAGGGAAAGCGTTGGATAGCGTAGGGGTAAAAATTACTATTCCCACTCCAGTGAGTGCAACAGTAGGGAAAGCGTTGGATAGCGGGAGGGTAAAAATTACTATTCCCACTCCAGAGAGTGCAACAGTAGGGAAGCGTTGGATAGCGTAGGGGTAAAAATTACTATTCCCACTCCAGTGAGTGCAACAGTAGGGAAAGCGTTGGATAGCGTAGGGGTAAAAATTACTATTCCCACTCCAAAGAGTGCAACAGTAGGGAAAATAATGATTTAATATTTTAATAAAAATAAAATAATTATCAATACCAATAACAAATTAATTAAAATGACTTACCAATTACAAAATATGTAATAATTAATTCTAAATACCAATAAATATTATTTCTCAAAAATTAATTACCTATTAATAAAAATTAATTACCAATTATTAAAAACTAATTACCAATTAATAAAAATTAATTACCAATTAATAAAAATTAATTACCAATTATTAAAAATTAATTACCAATTAATAAAAATTAATTACCAATTAATAAAATTTAAGTACCAAATAAGAATTAAGGGGCCCATTACGATACCCGGCGTAAATAAATCCGCCAGGCATGGAAGCGGCAAAAATCCGCCCGCACACACCGCCTGAACACCGACCACGCCATTACGATTTCACAAACCGAAAACCGCCATCGGCGGAAAAAGCACACAAAATACCGCCCGCCAACGTCCGAGTCGGAGTCAAACCGCCCGCCACGGACGGAAACACGCACGACAACACAAAACCGCCCGCCCTCACGGCCGACACACCGCACGTGACATTACGATCGCACCGACATGAGCGCGGAAAAACCACAAATATACCGCCCGCCAGCGCAAACAACGCCGATGAGAATCGACACGGCAGAAGCCATGGCGCCAACGTACCTGCACAGAAACCATCCGCACACAAAACCAATAGCACACAACATGGCCAACAAGTCCACACAGCAAGGCACGCACAAATACACAAGCACAGTACACATCCCGAAAACACCCCCCGGACAAACAAAAAATACAAAGGCCAGAACCCCAGACACAACACACCTGAAAACAACAGACCATGAGGACACACCCACATAGGTGAGTACAAAAGCAGCACTCCCACAGACCACAACCCCTTGCTACATTGCAAACCAGAGAGGAGAGGAGAGGACACAGTGACACAGCAAGGACAGCAGCACACCACAGAAACGCACACATCACAACCACCACCACCACCACCACCACCACCAAACACCACCACCACCACCACCACCACCACCAAACACCGGCACCACAAACCCCCTGCACATTACACAACACACACCGCACCAGCACCACAAACACCATGGCACCACAAAGAATGCCCAAGTTCACGCCCATGGAGCTGACGGTCATGGTCGACGAGATCATCAAGGTGTACCCACAAATCTATGGGAACATGGTCCAGCACACACCACTAGCCACCAGAAACAGAATGTGGAACCGGATCGTAGACCAGGTCAATGCAGTCGGGACCCTGCCCAGGAACAGAGTCGAAATTAACAAACGTTGGAATGACGTAAAGAGCCTGGTCAAGAAGAAGGAGGGCAAAAACAGAGAGCTGGCTGCCGTCACTGGCGGAGGGAATCCCGCGCTCTTTAAGACCTTCAAAGCGTGGGAGGAGAAGGTGCGAGTCGTAATACATCCGGAGATCCTCGCCGGATTAGCAGAGGAGTGGAGGCTGGTAAGTACAAACTAATGTATACCAGCACACCGCTATGTACTCACATGCGCAACTACCATGCCACAGCTCCCAGGGACAAACACCCCCATGTCCAGCACACAATACACAACACATCACACACACATGCAACAGACACTACCACACACAGCCCAAACCGAACAACTGTAAGATGCGTGGGGACATGTGTACACTAAGCCAGCCACGTAACCACCAACAGGTCCCCAAATATGCCAGAAGCGCCACAACGAGCACCCACCACACCCATGTGTCCGCCACAGCTGCACTAACCGACAAGTAACAGGTAAGTGGCAGGAACACAAAGTGCAGTGGGTGGGACGGTGGACAGCCCAAGTACAACACACACCAGGCCCCAGTCCCACAGCACAGCAAGGAGGAGCATCCCCCACACCCCACAGCCACGTGTCAGCCACCGCAGTGCACAACGACAGCCGAAAGGCAGACATCACGGTCCACAGCAATCGGTGTCAGTGGGTGTCCAGCCACCCCCACGACCCACAACACCCCCCACCCCCACAGACCTGCAACATGGAGCACCCCCGCTTAGAGCCATGTGGCATCCAGTACAGTGCACGCACGAACAACTTGCAGGTGGGAAACTGGACAGGGCTGGATTACTGGAGGCATGAGGACCATAACACGACCAACACATGGGACATGTCACGTAGCAGACGAACACGCAGCACCGCCCACCGTCACGAACAAGTGAACAATGTGCACACGGACATGAACAACAGACTCACACCCCACATGACCCATCACAGACATAGCAACACCCAAGGAGCCACGTCTGCATGCACAAGCCACACTGAATATAGTCCCACACGGCAGCCACTGTGCAACTCATCACACACAACCGAAACACCATTGAAGTCCTGTCCATGTAGCCCCTACTGCCTGTCAACCACACACCCCACAACTACGCCTATGTAAGACAAACAACACTAGACGCAACAGAGCGGAACAACATAAATGCACACGAACACCACTGAACCCATCAAACTCACAGACACACCATGCACATACAACATACCATCCATCCCATCCGTCAGCCCCAGTCTCATGAAAGGCATGTCATCCGCACAGCTGCCACACATACAGCAGTCACGCTAAGACACATGCCCATGACCAACCATGTGCCAGAAGTCAATGAAGCGCACGACACACTGTGAGCAACAACACACAACATGGGCCACACCCCCCGAGCACTGCAGTGATGCACATGGCACAGGGCAGCACGCACACCAAGGAGATGGGACAACTGCAATACGTTGGCTGGCACACAACTATCACTCACTCATAACGATGCGTCCAATGCCATGTCCAGTAATCACAACAGACAGCAAATATGCAGGCCATGTCAAGCATGCACACACCTCAAACCATGCACTGTCATGCTGCCACAACACATGTCACGTTCGGCACCCATGGCTCACAGCATGTACCCCAAAAGCATATCCCCTCCCAAATGCGAATCTGGGGCATGGCCCCCATGTTGCCATATGCGTTCCTAAGCGTTCCATTTGAACCCCAAAAGCATATCCCCTCCCAAATGCGAATCTGGGGCATGGCCCCCATGTTGCCATATGCGTTCCTAAGCGTTCCATTTGAACCCCAAAAGCATATCCCCTCCCAAATGCGAATCTGGGGCATGGCCCCCATGTTGCCATATGCGTTCCTAAGCGTTCCATTTGAACCCCAAAAGCATATCCCCTCCCAAATGCGAATCTGGGGCATGGCCCCCATGTTGCCATATGCGTTCCTAAGCGTCCCATCTGAACACCAAAAGCAAAGTACAAACCAGACCCAGGATGGGCCAGGAGCCCGCATACACCAGAGTCACAATAAGTAGGGGCACAGCAACACACCCATCGGCATGGCCAATCCGTCCCATGCCACATGTGCACAGCACACAGTCCCATTGCCAAGCACACACAACTACAGATGCTACAGCCACACACACGCCTCCGGGAAACCCATGTACGAGATTGCACGAACTGTCAATGTCAGACGACAAATACATACTTCGCCAGGTGCAACACAATAACAAATCTCATTCTCTCCACAGGTGACGAACTGCTGGATGCTGGGGATGGAGCCAGCAGCCAGCACAGCCAGCCTACAAGCCCCCAACGAGGACACACGGATCTGGAGGATCTGTCCTCCTCTTCGGACACGGACCACCAAGCAGGCCCATCTGGTGTGGCAGGGCCCAGCCGCTCCCCAGGACCCCTCCTACCCACCAACCCATCATCCAGGGCTGCTGAACATTCCCAGCCCCCTGCTGCCACTGTCGTTGCGGCCACACCCACGGTCATTGTGGCCACTACCACTGCCGCAACCGCCACCATCGCCGCACCGACCACCACCGCCGCCACCACCGCCACGTCTTCGCTGGCACCAGCCCCAGCGCAGGTGGTGGCCCGGACGACTGGATCCACCCTGGGAGCCACAGCGAGGACCGTGGTGAGCAATGTGGCTAGTGGGCAGGCCGGTGGCAGCAGGACTGGTAGGAGGAGCAGGGTCAGGGAAACGCCAGCCTCCCCTGGGAGCCATGCCCTGCCTCACATGGCCAGAGTCCTTGGGGCCTATGAAGAGGCCCAAGGACAATGGGTCCGGTCTGCTTCAGACACGCGTGAGGTGCTGGGGGTGCTGAGGTCCATGGACGCCCGTATGGGCCAAATCGTGGACCTCATGGGACAGCTGGTGGTGGCGGTGAGGTCACAGCCAGGGACAGCAGCTCCCCCTCCGCCACCACCTGCCGGGGCGCAGGGTGGAGCAGCAGTGTCCAGTTCCCCTGCGTCCACAGCCAGTGATCACACCTCAACCACCAGCATGTCGCAAGCAGGCACCCCCTCGCAAACGTGGAAGGGGCCGTCCGAAGTGGAAACAGATCTCCCGGGAGGACTTCGCACGCTCCAAACGCAAGTGAGGCAGCCAGCCAGCCTTCCGCCAGCCTTCCTTGACCAGCCACTGCATTGACTTGGACTACGATCCCACTCCACACAGCCATCTGGATGGCATGTGTGTGTTGGACTATGGACATAGAACCAGTGGGTACACCCTGATCATCACGCAGCCATGACCGACAGCTCATTGTCACTGCACGCACCACTTTTGTCATCACCTTACACACAATCACATGTCACAGTTTGTAATAAATGCACCTTTTTCACTAACTGCTGTTTGTGCCCTGTGTCTTATTTGTACGGAATACAACGGCCACCTTGGGCGGAAAGGCACCTGATGCGTGGCATGGCAATTGAATCCGGAGGGCCTGTAGGGACCTAGGGGTGGGAGACAGAACAGGAGCACATTCAATGAGTGTGTCACACACCCATCACACAGTACATGTCAACAACTACAAGCAATGTACACACATCGCACAGAGCAATAGGGCACAATGCCACAGCCACCAACAGTGGCATACTACCCTGGCCATGGAGCGTTGACACACAGCACGCAGTGAACAAGCGGCCACCCTGACACAGCACACACACACCTGCACAGATACAGCCACATCAGCCGTCGTACATGGACACTCACCGTCAAGTGAAGTAGCGGGCGATGAGCTGCTGCCGCACATTACCAGCTTCCTCCTCTCCGCTGTCCTCCTCACTCGAGCTGTCCTGGTCTGCGGGCTGGGGCCCTGGTTGATCTCCGTCATCCACGATGAGGGGGATCTGCTTCCGAATGGCCAGATTGTGCAGCATGCAGCACGCCACCACTATCCGGCACACCTTCTGTGGGGAGTACGCCAGCGCACCCCGGTGCGGTCCAGGCACCTGAACCTGGACTTGAGGAGGCCAAAGGTACGCTCGACCACACGTCTGGTCCTCCCATGTGCCTCATTGTAGCGATCGTCTGCTGGGGTGCGAGGATTCCTCAATGGACTGAGCAGCCATGCCCCATTCGGATACGCAGAGTCACCTGGGTGTGAGGGACACAGAGAACCGTTGCTAATCCAACTGGACAGGGGACAGCATCGCACAGCCAGCACGCTACACCACTCCACATACTCACCGACAATACAGGCACGATCCTGTTGCATATTGGACATCAGTCGTGGCAAGATGCTGTTGCGCATTATGTGTGCGTCATGGGCCGAGCCTGGGAACTTTGCACACACGTGGGTGATCACCATGTCCGCAAGGCACACCACTTGCACATTCAGGGAGTGCGTGTGCTTCCTGTTGCGGTACAGGTGCTCAGTGGCCTGTGGTGGAACAAGGCCGACATGTGTGCAGTCAATGGCTCCAACGACGTGTGGGATTCTGCCAAGGGCATAGAATGCACCCTTCACTGCCGCCAATTCACGAGCCCTGGGGAAGCGGATGTACCTGTTCCGGTACAGCATCATGGCTGCCAGTACATCCCTCAGCACCTTGCTGAACATGGGCTGGGACATCCCTCCTCCAATGCCCACTGTGTGCTGGAATGACCCAGTGGCGAAGAAATGCATGGCGGCCATCACCTTAGCCGTGGGGGTGACAGCAGTCGGATACACCCTGCGGGGACGGAGATGGGGTTCTAACATGGCACACAGTCGATGCAGGGTTGGCCTGTCCAGCCGAAACTTCCTAATAACCTCTGTATCGTCCATGTCCGCCAGCAATTGGTATGGGCGGTCAATGTTCGGTCTCCGCCTAGGGACAATGGCAGAGGACACATGTCAATGCAACACGACACATAGCAATTTCGCATACACATCACTGACATGACTGAGCAAGCACATGAGCCACAGCCCAGCTGTCAAGCTGGGACGGCACGGCCACAATACACTTACACAGGTCTCCCAACAATGGCAATGGCTAGTGATACAAACCACTGCCATGTGCATGCACATGGGGATCTAGGCCCCAATGACTTGCGGGGCGTGCTGATGGGGACTGACTGCATATCCGTCAAGCGGCAACGCCACGGCAACATGAATGTCTGCTGAGCATGGAACTGCTTCCGCGGCTGGATGAGTATGGCACACGACGACAACGATGTGGGCACAGGCTGAGCGGCCAAAACAAGTGGGACCTGTGGCACGAGGGGATATGAGACAGTAGTAGGTGTCAGCACTGCACCCTATGTACAGCACTGTACGGATCACACCTCCCGAAACATTGACAGGTGTCCACATTGACAGCCCCATGCCAAGACGGCTGTGTGCTTGCAGTCACACGTCACAGGTGAGAGGTTACATTGCACGTGCCAGGTGGCAGACGTACATAGTGGGAGCTGGCATGTGTGTGCATGTGTCTCCTGTTCAGGTTCCACCAGATGGGCGCTGACTCTGTACTGACCATTGGACACAGCATGTTCCGTGGTAGGCTTGTGTGTGTGGGATGGTGGCACTGGATGTGCCTCCGTTGGGTGGGGGGCCATGCACAGGGCGGGTACGTCGATGATTGCGCATTGTTGGTCACGGTGGGTGCACCAACTAAGATGTGTTGCCCTGTGTTCAATTCCTATGTCCGCATGATGATGGACTGTAGATGTGGGCAGACTACACATTGGTCGATGTGCTGTCTATATGCATGTGCCTTCACACCAGGCACAGCTGCCCCTGCACATGTGACCCCTGCTGGACTCGCTGCTGGGTCTGTGGAGCTGATGCACCTTCTGCGCGTGGGGCGGACAGCTCTCCTCACTTCCCTCATTGCGCATGTCATGACTTTGCCGCAGGTGACATGGATCATGGAGGGCCCACATGTACGCGTGGGTAGGCTACACATGATTGTACACTGGTCGCCACCCCCAGTCAGTGTTTCGAATGGGAAGGTTGTCGTGCTGGTGGTATGTTCGATGTGGCGGATGGGCGGGCCTAGGTGCGGGCTTACATTCCGGACATGGGGGGGTAGTTGGATTGGCGACTAGTTGCAGTACACACGGGACACGTCTCTTCCTTTCCACATCTGGGTCATCCCTTGTACTGACTGACAGTGATACAGTCATCTTCGCCCCAGCCCTCATGTCCTCCCCTCGCTCCCCCAATATGCATGCTCACCTGCGAGGCTAGCGCTTGCACAGGCAGCCCCAAGCTCGCACCAGAGAGGGCAAGGAGTGTATGTGTGGGTCCAGTTGCACGAGTGGGCTGTCTCAGGGTATGATGTGTTGCGGGACGCCGTCCACCTGCGTGGTGCCCCAAATGGAGACCCGGCCTGCATGGACTATGCATCACAGTCTTCGCCTTCCGGATCCGCCACCTGCGACACCCACTGGCTGTGGCTGCCCTTGCGGCCAGGCCACGTCCGTCTGTGACTGATGGCCCACACATTCACTCTTTGGCCTCTCTGGGGAGGGCTCGGGGGTGGTGGCGCACGCGCTTGCACTTAGTCGCAATGGCATGTGGCGTGGTTGGTATGATGGGCAATGGATGGGATGGTGCGAGCCACCTCCCGTGACGTCAGTGCTGCTCGTGCTGTGGTGCGTCCCCCTACACTTCCATGTGACTTGTGCCATGCTAGACGTTGAGGTTCTATTGCCTGCGTGATATGACCAGGAGGAGCGCGAGGAGACCTCTCACACACCATGCTCCACTGCCATCCCGTGCCCTGTATCGCCTGTGCGGATTGACTATGTTGGGGTTACACCTGGTCGACTGGGGCTGTGTGTGCCTTGTCAAGGGGCATGGCGGGCGCACAACAGGATCCAGCTTGTCCACAGAGGGTGGGCTGAGGTGCGCCTGGTACCGCTTTGTACGTGTGCCCGGCTGCTGTGCACACACGTGTTCACTCCCCCCGACAGGTGTCCTCTCACAATGCCCAGGGAAGCGGTGGTGTACTGTTCATGACCCCTCCCAACACGGCGTGCTCCAACTTGGCATGTGCGCATCTACCCGTCGCACCCACCCACCTGAGCACTGCGTCCATACGACTTCACACGACACATGTGTGTCTTCCACAGTAGTGCTACTCATTTGCGTTGACATCCAATACCAGTGGACTACATGGTCATGTCACGACTGCCGTGTACTTCACATACTCTCATCCTCTCTCATTCGTACTTGTGAAATGAGTCAGCGGAGACAGTTTTGGTTTCAAACATTATATTGTGTCTTCTGTCCTCTGTGATGCAGTATAGTGGACACTACTGGCAGCGGAATACATGTTGAGGATATACTGAGCATGATTGCAAATGGGATAGGGTGTGGGGTTACATGTGATTGGCTGTTGCATGTGGGATGTGGGCTTCAGAGTGACATCTGCTTGGCCAAGGCTGTGCTAATGTACATTTACGTATAGCTGCGGAGCTGCGGACTTTGACACAGACGGTATACATGTAGCCTACCAGACCGCTTGGCATCATGGGCACAGTCCATCTCAGTTCCATGTGACAGGTTTGCTGCGGTTGTTCCTCATGCACGCGTGCATGTGAGATGACATCAGGGCATGTGCTTGCGTGCATGCAGCGGCGTGCCACTTGTTGTTGCACTGTGGTGGTTACTGGACATGTCACAGTCACTGGGGTCGTGTTGTTGTTGTATGCACTTGTCGTCCATGCAAAGGTCCTGGTATGGGATTCCCGGGGCGGGGGTGGGAGGGGTGCAGCACCCACAGACTCCAGGCGACCTATTCATGTCCACTGAGCGGTGTGTGTGTCCATGGGCGCTGGATCCATGTCGTGTCCTGGTTGTTCGTGCAGTTCCGTCCATGTGGGTGCGATACACAGAGCCCATGCCACTGCCTCCCACGATGCATGCGGTGTTCCTGGATGTGATGGGGAACAGTGTGCATGTCCCGGTCATATCCGATGTCATGGCGATGTCGTTGATGGTGTGGTTACAGTTGCCGGTCGTTTGGTATGGCTGTTGTGGTGGTGACTGGCCAGTCCGTGCGGAAGCTAAGCATGGGTGCGGGGTTGGACATCATAGGTCACTCGGGGAACCTGCGTTGTGGTCCGACGTATTTACAGGTTGTCAGGTATGCGATGCCGTCCAGCAGGGCTTCCATGTCATTGGTGGTGTACATGTTTGCCAGCCAATGTAGCGGATGGTGGCTGTCAAGGTGTTGTTCGTAAGTTGTCCCTTGGAGGACCATGATGGGGCATGCTGGGTGACATTCGATGTAGCTGTTCTCGATGATCCGTCGTGTGGAGGCACAGTGGTCCCATTTCAGTGCGGGTGCGATGTTGGCCACATACGCCATGCCCCCATAGGCAGAGCAGGCCCTGTCGTGTGCGTCCAGAGGGAGGAGTAGTGGTAGCAGGTCCGCCTTCAGACATGCCGGGTTGGAGAGGCATATCTCGACGGGATGCTGGTAGGGACACCTCCGACAGTAGAAGACGGGCATGACGCAGCTGAACAATGTGATGCGGTAAGTCAGTCGGTAACTTACGTTCAGCAGGGACAGGAGATCGCATCCCAATGTATGGAACAGGTTGGTTTTGTACAGCTTGAGCTGTTCGGCGTAGTTGGGTAGGTGTGTTGCGGTTGCCATTTCGCAGCGGTTCGTTGAGGTGGCGTGCTCCGGCTGTGTGTGCAGTCTGCAATGTGCACGCTCCGAGGTTGCTGTGAGCTCTGTGTAGTCGTAGGGAGACAGGACTTGTGTTCTGTTGGCTTGTTTGGAGGACACGGGCCCTCTTCCCACATGCTTCTCAGACAGTTCAAGGTCAGTGATGTGTGACTCCTTCCAATTAACTTGCATGTGGCCGACATGGGGAGTGTTTTCTTCTTTCTTCCCCGTCCGTTGTGTGCTTCTGTGATATGCGCTATCTGCCCTGTGGTCGGTCTCCTCGGCATGCCTGTGTTGGTCTATTCTTGGACAATGGCTGTATTCACCGGCTTCTGTCGTAGGGCTGTGGTTTCGGAGTTGGAATGGAAGGTCATTCAGTGCTGTCTGCTCTCCCTTGTGTGGGCGGCAGGCTGCCTTTCCGCTCTGCGTTGGGCCTTGTGTGTGAATGTTATTCTTGGGCCACCTGTTGTCGGTCCCGGGCTCTTTGGTGTTCCGTTTTATATGTCTTGTTCATATGTGCAGGGTGGTATGGGTGTTTCTGTGTGGTACTGGCGTTCCTCTTCCCGAAGGAGCCCTGCTTCTCCTAGTTGGTGTTGCCGCCGCTGTGTGCTACGCCATGTTTGTTACACTGGGGTGTGTCCTGCTGTTGCGTGTCTTCACTGACATGTGTGCGTCGGTTGTGTGGCGTTGGGTGTTGTCCGTGAATTGGGCGTTGGGGACATGTCTGTGGCCGGCCTGTCACGTGTCATGTGCGTTCGGGGTGGGGCTGATGTGTGTGCTGCTTGGTTGTGTCCCTGTGTCTGTGTGCGACGCATGCATGGCGCTGCGGTTGGCCTCTGCGTTGTGCGCATGTGTGGCGGCGTCATCGGCGCTTTGGGGCCGTGACGGGGTGGTTGGTTCCTAGTCCCAGGTGGTGTGTACACATGTGTTCTGCGATGTTACGATTTGGCCTGTGTGTCATATGTTGATGCGATGGTGGATGTGTAGTGTACACGCGCTGGTGGGGGTTGTCCGCTTTTTCCGCCCTTGCACTGTGTGCGCTGTTTGCGTGCACTTGTTGTGTGTGTGCCTACCTGCGTCTCCGCGGTACGTTGCGTCCTTGGTGGTGCATCAGCAGAAGCATGGGGAGTGCCTGCAGTGCTGGATTCATGCTCGGGGAGCCGCTTCTTCGTTGTCCGTGCTCGGCATCCGTGTTACCGCTTCGGTTTGTCGTACGGTATCTCTTGGCCGTGGGAGCCGTTTGTTTGCGGCATCGTAATTTATGCGCCGGGCGGGACGTGTTTCGTCGGACGGTGTGTGTCAGTTGGGCTGCGCCGCTACATGTACGGGCGCACTTTGATGGCGGACGGTGTTGCTGGCTTGCCGGCGGTGTTTGGCCTACTTTTCGCATCGTAATTGGATGGGCGTGTGGACTGCTGCGTGCCGGCGGTAACTGGTGGTTTTTGCATCCGCCAGCACGGCGGTGGTGCTTCCGCCCGCCATCGTAATGTGCCCCTAATTAACAATAAATTAATACTTAATACCAATAAATAATAATAAATAATTACTGATTTACAATTAAATTACTTCCCACCCTATTCCCCTATAAACCCACAACCCGCTCTGAATAATAAATTAATACAATTTATATAATTATCAATTAAAAAATTAATAAAAATTAATTACCAATTAATAAAAATTAATTACCAATTAATAAAAATTAATTACCAATTAATAATTAATTAACAATGAATTATTTATCAATACCAATAAATAAAATTTAATAATTACTTAATTTAATTTAAATTACTTCCCACCCTATTCCCCTATAAACCCACAACCCACTACAAAACTAAAACGCACAATTAAATTAAATATAATTAATAATTCCTAAAAATTAATATTTAATTTACTATAATTAAATTACTTCCCACCCTATTCCCCTATAAACCCACAACCCGCAACAGTAGGGAAAGCGTTGGATAGCGTAGGGGTAAAAATTACTATTCCCACTCCAGTGAGTGCAACAGTAGGGAAAGCGTTGGATAGCGTAGGGGTAAAAATTACTATTCCCACTCCAGTGAGTGCAACAGTAGGGAAAGCGTTGGATAGCGGGAGGGTAAAAATTACTATTCCCACTCCAGAGAGTGCAACAGTAGGGAAAGCGTTGGATAGCGTAGGGGTAAAAATTACTATTCCCACTCCAGTGAGTGCAACAGTAGGGAAAGCGTTGGATAGCGTAGGGGTAAAAATTACTATTCCCACTCCAAAGAGTGCAACAGTAGGGAAAATAATGATTTAATATTTTAATAAAAATAAAATAATTATCAATACCAATAACAAATTAATTAAAATGACTTACCAATTACAAAATATTTAATAATTAATTCTAAATACCAATAAATATTATTTCTTAAAAATTAATTACCTATTAATAAAAATTAATTACCAATTATTAAAAAACTAATTACCAATTAATAAAAATTAATTACCAATTAATAAAAATTAATTACCAATTATTAAAAATTAATTACCAATTAATAAAAATTAATTACCAATTAATAAAATTTAATTACCAATTAATAAAAATTAGTTACCAATTATAAAAAATTAATTACCAATTAATAAAAATTAATTACCAATTAATAAAATTTCATTACCAAATAAGAATTAATTAACAATAAATTAATACTTAATACCAATAAATAATAATAAATAATTACTGATTTACAATTAAATTAATTCCCACCCTATTCCCCTATAAACCCACAACCCGCTCTGAATAATAAATTAATACAATTTATATAATTATCAATTAAAAAATTAATAAAAATTAATTACCAATTAATAAAAATTAATTACCAATTAATAAAAATTAATTACCAATTAATAATTAATTAACAATGAATTATTTATCAATACCAATAAATAAAATTTAATAATTACTTAATTTAATTTAAATTACTTCCCACCCTATTCCCCTATAAACCCACAACCCACTACAAAACTAAAACGCACAATTAAATTAAATATAATTAATAATTCCTAAAAATTAATATTTAATTTACTATAATTAAATTACTTCCCACCCTATTCCCCTATAAACCCACAACCCGCTACAGAATTAAATTACACAAAAATTAAATAACATAAAATTCATTACTTTATAAAAATTAAAACATACATTACAAAAATAATACATACTTTTAACACATATACTAACACTTAAAACACTATAAAAAAATTCGATATTTTTAACAACTATGGGGGTCATTACGATGGCGGGCGGAAGCACAACCGCCGTGCTGGCGGATGCAAAAACCACCAGTTACCGCCGGCACGCAGCAGTCCACACGCCCGCCCTATTACGATGCGAAAAGTCAGCCAAACACCGCCGGCAAGCCAGCGACACCGTCCGCCATCAAAGTGCGTCCGTACACGTAGCGGCGCAGCACAATTGACACACACCGTCCGACGAAATCACGTCCCGCCCGGCGTACAAATTACGATGCCGCAAACAAACGGCTCCCACGGCTAAGAGACACCGTACGACAAACCGAAGCGGTAACACGTACGCCGAGCACGGACACCGAAGAAGCGGCTCCCCGAGCATGAATCCAGCACTGCAGGCCCTCCCCATGCTCTTGCTGATGCACCACCAAGGACGCAACGTACCGCGGAGACGCAGGTAGGCACACACACAACAAGTGCACGCAAACAGCGCACACAGTGCAAGGGCGGAAAAAAGCGGACAACCCCCACCCCCGCGTGTACACTACACATCCACCATTGCATCCACATATGACACACAGGCCAAATCGTAACATCTCGTAACACATGTGTACACACCACCTGGGACTAGGAACCAACGACCCCGTCACGGCCCCAAAGCGGCGATGACGCCGCCACACATGCGCACAACGCAGAGGCCAACCGCAGCGCCATGCATGCGTCACACACAGACACAGGGACACAACCAAGCAGCACACACATCAGCCCCACCCCGAACGCACATGACACGTGACAGGCCTGCCACAGACATGTCCCCAACGCCCAATTCACGGACAACACCCAACGCCACACAACCGACGCACACATGTCAGTGAAGTCACGCAACAGCAGAACACACCCCAGTGTAACAAACATGGCGTAGCACACAGCGGCGGCAACACCTACTAGGAGAAGCAGGGCCCCTTCGGGAAGAGGAACGCCAGTACCACACTGAAACACCCATACCACCCTGCACATATGAACAAGACATATAAAACGGAACACCAAAGAGCCCGGGGACCGACAACAGGTGGCCCAAGAATAACATTCACACACAAGGCCCAACGCAGAGCGGAAAGGCAGCCTGCCGCCCACACAAGGGAGAGCAGACAGCACTGAATGACCTTCCATTCCAACTCCGAAACCACAGCCCTACGAAAGAAGCCGGTGAATACAGCCATTGTCCAAGAAAAGACCAACACAGGCATGCCGAGGAGACCGACCACAGGGCAGATAGCGCATATCACAGAAGAACACAACGGACGGGAAAGAAAAAGAAAACACTCCCCCATGTCGGCCACATGCAAGTTAATTGGAAGGAGTCACACATCACTGACCTTGAACTGTCTGAGAAGCATGTGGGATGAGGGCCCGTGTCCTCCGCACAAGCCAACAGAACACAAGTCCTGTCTCCCTACGACTACACAGAGCTCACAGCAACCTCGGAGCGTGCACATTGCAGACTGCACACACAGCCGGAGCACGCCACCACAACGCACCGCTGCAAAATGGCAACCGCAACACACCTACCCAACTACGCCGGACAGGTCAAGCTGTACAAAACCAACCTGATACATATATTGGGATGCGATCTCCTGTCCCTGCTGAACGTAAGTTACCGACTGACTTACCGCATCACATTGTTCAGCTGCGTCATGCCCGTCTTCTACTGTCGGAGGTGTCCCTACCAGCATCCCGTGGAGATGTGCCTCTCCAACCCGGCATGTCTAAAGGCGGACCTGCTACCACTACTCCTCCCTCTGGACGCACACGACAGGGCCTGCTCTGCCTATGGGGGCATGGCGTATGTGGCCAACATCGCACCCGCACTGAAATGGGACCACTGTGCCTCCACACGACGGATCATCGAGAACAGCTACATCGAATGTCACCCAGCATGCCCCATCATGGTCCTCCAAGGGACAACTTACGAACAACACCTTGACAGCCACCATCCGCTACATTGGCTGGCAAACATGTACACCACCAATGACATGGAAGCCCTGCTGGACGGCATCGCATACCTGACAACCTGTAAATTCGTCGGACCACAACGCAGGTTCCCCGATTGACCTATGATGTCCAACCCCGCACCCATGCTTAGCTTCCGCACAGACTGGCCAGTCACCACCACAACAGCCATACCAAACGACCGGCAACTGTTACCACACCATCAACGACATCGCCATGACATCGGATATGACCGGGACATGCACACTGTTCCCCATCACATCCAGGAACACCGCATGCATCGTGGGAGGCAGTGGCATGGGGTCTGTGTATCGCACCCACATGGACGGAACTGCACGAACAACCAGGACACGACATGGATCCAGCGCCCATGGACACACACACCGCTCAGTGGACATGAATAGGTCGCCTGGAGTCTGTGGGTGCTGCACCCCTCCCACCCCCGCCCCGGGAATCCCATACCAGGACCTTTGCATGGACGACAAGTGCATACAACAACAACATGACCCCAGTGACTGTGACATGTCCAGTAACCACCACATTGCAACAACAAGTGGCACGCCGCTGCATGCACGCAAGCACATGCCCTGATGTCATCTCACATGCACGCGTGCATGAGGAACAACCGCAGCAAACCTGTCACATGGAACTGGGATGGACTGTGCCCATGATGCCAAGCGGTCTGGTAGGCTACATGTATACCGTCTGTGTCAAAGTCCGCAGCTCCGCAGCTATACGTAAATGTACATTAGCACAGCCTTGGCCAAGCAGATGTAACTCTGAAGCCCACATCCCACATGCAACAGCCAATCACATGTAACCCCACACCCTATCCCATTTGTAATCATGCTCAGTATATCCTCAACATGTATTCCGCTGCCAGTAGTGTCCACTATACTGCATCACAGAGGACAGAAGACTCAATATAATGTTTGAAACCAAAACTGTCTCCGCTGACTCATTTCACAAGTACGAATGAGAGAGGATGAGAGTATGTGAAGTACACGGCAGTCGTGACATGACCATGTAGTCCACTGGTATTGGATGTCAACGCAAATGAGTAGCACAACTGTGGAAGACACACATGTGTCGTGTGAAGTCGTATGGACGCAGTGCTCAGGTGGGTGGGTGTGACGGGTAGATGCGCACATGCCAAGTTGGAGCACGCCGTGTTGGGAGGGGTCATGAACAGTACACCACCGCTTCCCTGGGCATTGTGAGAGGACACCTGTCGGGGGAGTGAACACGTGTGTGCACAGCAGCCGGGCACACTAACAATGCGGTACCAGGCGCACACGTCAGCCCACCCTCCGTGGACAAGCTGGATCCTGTTGTGCGCACGCCATGCCCCTTGACAAGGCACACACAGCCCCAGTCGACCAGGTGTAACCCCAACATAGTCAATCCGCACAGGCGATACAGGGCACGGGATGGCAGTGGAGCATGGTGTGTGAGAGGTCTCCTCGCGCTCCTCCTGGTCATATCACGCAGGCAATAGAACCTCAACGTGTACCATGGCACAAGTCAAATGGAAGTGTAGGGGGACGCACCACAGCACGAGCAGCACTGACGTCACGGGAGGTGGCTCGCACCATCCCATCCATTGCCCATCATACCAACCACGCCACATGCCATTGCGACTAAGTGCAAGCGCGTGCGCCACCACCCCGAGCCCTCCCCAGAGAGGCCAAAGAGTGAATGTGTGGGCCATCAGCCACAGACGGACGCGGCATGGCCGCAAGGGCAGCCACAGCCACTGGGTGTCGCAGGTGGCGGATCCGGAAGGCGAAGACTGTGATGCATAGTCCATGCAGGCCGGGTCTCCATTTGGGGCACCACGCAGGTGGACGGCGTCCCGCCACACATCATACCCTGAGACAGCCCACTCGTGCAACTGGACCCACACATACACTCCTTGCCCTCTCTGGTGCGAGCTTGGGGCTGCCTGTGCAAGCGCTAGCCTCGCAGGTGCACATGCATATTGGGGGAGCGAGGGGAGGACATGAGGGCTGGGGCGAAGATGACTGTATCACTGTCAGTTAGTACAAGGGATGACCCAGATGTGGAAAGGAAGAGACGTGTCCCGTGTGTACTGCAACTAGTCGCCAATCCAACTACCCCCCATGTCCGGAATGTAAGCCCGCACCTAGGCCCGCCCATCCGCCACATCGAATATGCCACCAGCACGACAACCTTCCCATTCAAAACACTGACTGGGGGTGGCGACCAGTGAACAATCATGTGTAGCCTACCCACGCATACATGTGGGCCCTCCATGATCCATGTCACCTGCGGCAAAGTCATGACATGCGCAATGAGGGAAGTGAGGAGAGCTGTCCGCCCCACGCACAGAAGGTGCATCAGCTCCACAGACCCAGCAGCGAGTCCAGCAGGGGTCACATGTGCAGGGGCAGCTGTGCCTGGTGTGAAGGCACATGCATATAGACAGCACATCGACCAATGTGTAGTCTGCCCACATCTACAGTCCATCATCATGCGGACATAGGAATTGAACACAGGGCAACACATCTTAGTTGGTGCACCCACCGTGACCAACAATGCGCAATCATCGACGTACCCGCCCTGTGCATGGCCCCCCACCCAACGGAGGCACATCCAGTGCCACCATCCCACACACACAAGCCTTCCACGGAACATGCTGTGTCCAATGGTCAGTACAGAGTCAGCGCCCATCTGGTGGATCCTGAACAGGAGACACATGCACACACATGCCAGTTCCCACTATGTACGTCTGCCACCTGGCACGTGCAATGTAACCTCTCACCTGTGACGTGTGACTGCAAGCACACAGCCGTCTTGGCATGGGGCTGTCAATGTGGACACCTGTCAATGTTTCGGGAGGTGTGATCCGTACAGTGCTGTACATAGGGTGCAGTGCTGACACCTACTACTGTCTCATATCCCCTCGTGCCACAGGTCCCACTTGTTTTGGCCGCTCAGCCTGTGCCCACATCGTCGTCGTCGTGTGCCATACTCATCCAGCCTCGGAAGCAGTGCCATGCTCAGCAGACATTCATGTTGCCGTGGCGTTGCCGCTTGACGAATATGCAGTCAGTCCCCATCAGCACGCCCCGCAAGTCATTGGGGCCTAGATCCCCATGTGCATGCACATGGCAGTGGTTTGTATCACAAGCCATTGCCATTGGTGGGAGACCTGTGTAAGTGTATTGTGGCCGTGCCGTCCCTGCTTGACAGCTGGGCAGTGACTCATGTGCTTGCTCAGTCATGTCAGTGATGTGTATGCGGAATTGCTATGTGTCGTGTTGCTTTGACATGTGTCCACTGCCATTTTCCCTAGGCGGAGACCGAACATTGACCGCCCATACCAATTGCTGGCGGACATGGACGATACTGAGGTCATTAGGAAGTTTCGGCTGGACAGGCCAACCCTGCATCGACTGTGTGCCATGTTGGAACCCCATCTCCGTCCCCGCAGGGTGTATCCGACAGCAGTCACCCCCACGGCTAAGGTGATGGCCGCCATGCATTTCTTCGCCACTGGGTCATTCCAGCACACAGTGGGCAGTGGAGGAGGGATGTCCCAGCCCATGTTCAGCAAGGTGCTGAGGGATGTACTGGCAGCCATGATGCTGTACCGAAACAGGTACATCCGCTTCCCCAGGGCTCGTGAATTGGCGGCAGTGAAGGGTGCATTCTATGCCCTTGGCAGGATCCCACACGTCGTTGGAGCCATTGACTGCACACATGTTGGCCTTGTTCCACCACAGGCCACTGAGCACCTGTACCGCAACAGGAAGCACACGCACTCCCTGAATGTGCAAGTGGTGTGCCTTGCGGACATGGTGATAACCCACGTGTGTGCAAAGTTCCCAGGCTCGGCCCATGACGCACACGTCATGCGCAACAGCATCTTGCCACGACTGATGTCCAATCTGCAACAGGATCGTGGCTGTATTGTCGGTGAGTATGTGGAGTGGTGTAGCGTGCTGGCTGTGCGATGCTGTCCCCTGTCCAGTTGGATTAGCAACGGTTCTCTGTGTCCCTCACACCCAGGTGACTCTGCGTACCCGAATGGGGCATGGCTGCTCAGTCCATTGAGGAATCCTCGCACCCCAGCTGACGATCGCTACAATGAGGCACATGGGAGGACCAGACGTGTGGTCGAGCGTACCTTTGGCCTCCTCAAGTCCAGGTTCAGGTGCCTGGACCGCACCGAGGGTGCGCTGGCGTACTCCCCACAGAAGGTGTGCCAGATAGTGGTGGCGTGCTGCATGCTGCACAATCTGGCCATTCGGAAGCAGATCCCCCTCATCGTCGATGACGGAGATCAACCAGGGCCCCAGCCCGCAGACCAGGACAGCTCGAGTGAGGAGGACAGCGGAGAGGAGGAATCTGGTAATGTGCGGCAGCAGCTCATCGCCCGCTACTTCACTTGACGGTGAGTGTCCATGTACGACGGCTGATGTGGCTGTATCTGTGCAGGTGTGTGTGTGCTGTGTCAGGGTGGCCGTTTGTTCACTGCGTGCTGTGTGTCAACGCTCCATGGCCAGGGTAGTATGCCACTGTTGGTGGCTGTGGCATTGTGCCCTATTGCTCTGTGCGATGTGTGTACATTGCTTGTAGTTGTTGACATGTACTGTGTGATGGGTGTGTGACACACTCATTGAATGTGCTCCTGTTCTGTCTCCCACCCCTAGGTCCCTACAGGCCCTCCGGTTCCATTGCCATGCCACGCATCAGGTGCCTTTCCGCCCAAGGTGGCCGTTGTATTCCGTACAAATAAAACACAGGGCACAAACAGCAGTTTGTGTAAGAGGTGCATTTATTTCAAACTGTGACATGTGATTGTGTGCGAGGTGATGACAAAAGTGGTGCGTGCAGTGACAATGAGCTGTCGGTCACGGCTGCATGATGCTCAGGGTGTACCCACTTGTTCCATGTCCATGGTCCAACAGACACATGCCATCCAGATGGCTGTGTGGAGTGGGATCGTAGTCCAAGTCAATGCAGTGGGTGGTCAAGGAAGGCTGGCTGGCTGGCTGCCTCACTTGCGTCTGGAGCATGCGAAGTCCTCCCGGGAGATCTGTTTCCACTTCGGACGGCCCCTTCCACGTTTGCGAGGGGGGGTGCCTGCTTGCGACCTGCTGGTGGTTGAGGTGTGCTCACTGGCTGTGGATGCAGGGGAACTGGACACTGCTGCTCGACCCTGCGCCCCGGCAGGTGGTGGCGGTGGTGGAGCTGCTGTCCCTGGCTGTGACCTCACCACCAGCTGGCCCATGAGGTCCACGAGTTGGCCCATACGGGCATCCATGGACCTCAGCACCCCCAGCACCTCCCGCGTGTCTGAAGCAGACCTGGCCCATTGTCCTTGGGCCTCTTCATAGGCCCCAAGGACTCTGGCCATTTGAGGCAGGGCATGGCTCCCAGGGGAGACTGGCGTTTCCCTGACCCTGCTCCTCCTACCAGTACTGCTGCCACCGGCCTGCCCACTAGCCACATTGCCCACCACGGTCCTCGCCCTGGCTCCCAGGGTGGATCCAGTCGGCCGGGCCATCACCTGCGCTGGGGCTGGTGCCAGCGAAGACGTGGTGGTGGTGGCGGCGGTGGTGGTCGGTGCGGCGATGGTGGCGGTTGCGGCAGTGGTAGTGGCCGCAATGACCGTGGGTGTGGCCGCAATGACCGTGGGTGTGGCCGCAATGACCGTGGGTGTGGCCGCAACGACAGTGGCAGCAGGGGGCTGGGAATGTTCAGCAGCCCTGGATGATGGGTTGGTGGGTAGGAGGGGTCCTGGGGAGCGGCTGGGCCCTTCCACACCAGATGGGCCTGCTTGGTGGTCCGTGTCCGAAGAGGAGGACAGATCCTCCACATCCGTGTGTCCTCGTTGGGGGCTTGTAGGCTGGCTGTGCTGGCTGCTGTCTCCATCCCCAGCATCCAGCAGTTCGTCACCTGTGGAGAGAATGAGATTTGTTATTGTGTTGCACCTGGCGAAGTATGTATTTGTCGTCTGACATTAACAGTTCGTGCAATCTCGTACATGGGTTTCCCGGAGGCGTGTGTGTGGCTGTACCATTTGTAGTTGTGTGTGCTTGGCAATGGGACTGTGTGCTGTGCACATGTGGCATGGGACGGATTGGCCATGCCGATGGGTGTGTTGCTGTGCCCCTACTTATTGTGACTCTGGTGTATGCGGGCTCCTGGCCCATCCTGGGTCTGGTTTGTACTTTGCTTTTGGTGTTCAAATGGGACGCTTAGTAACGCATATGGCAACATGGGGGCCATGCCCCAGATTCGCATTTGGGATGGAATATGCTTTTGGGGTACATGCTGTGAGCCATGGGTGCCGAACGTGACATGTGTTGTGGCAGCATGACAGTGCATGGTCTGAGGTGTGTGCATGCCTGACATGGCCTGCATATTTGCTGTCTGTTGTGATTACTGGACATGGCATTGGACGCATCGTTATGAGTGAGTGATGGTTGTGTGCCAGCCAACGTATTGCAGTTGTCCCATCTCCTTGGTGTGCATGCTGCCCTGTGCCATGTGCATCACTGCAGTGCTCGGGGGGTGTGGCCCATGTTGTGTGTTGTTGCTCACAGTGTGGCGTGCGCTTCATTGACTTCTGGCACATGGTTGGTCATGGGCATGTATCTTAGCGTGACTGCTGTATGTGTGGCAGCTGTGCGGATGACATGCCTTTCATGAGACTGGGGCTGACGGATGGGATGGATGGTATGTTGTATGTGCATGGTGTGTCTGTGTGTTTGATGGGTTCAGTGGTGTTCGTGTGCATTTATGTTGTTCCGCTCTGTTGCGTCTAGTGTTGTTTGTCTTACATAGGCGTAGTTGTGGGGTGTGTGGTTGACAGGCAGTAGGGGCTACATGGACAGGACTTCAATGGTGTTTCGGTTGTGTGTGATGGGTTGCACAGTGGCTGCCGTTTGGTACTATATTCAGTGTGGCTTGTGCATGCAGACGTGGCTCCTTGGGTGTTGCTGTGTCTGTGATGGGTCATGTGAGGTGTGAGTCTGTGGTTCATGTCCGTGTGCACATTGTTCACTTGTTCGTGACGGTGGGAGGTGCTGCGTGTTCGTCTGCTACGTGACATGTCCCATGTGTTGGTCGTGTTACGGTCCTCATGCCTCCAGTAATCCAGCCCTGTCCAGTTTCCCACCTGCAGGTTGTTCGGGCGTGCACTGTACTGGATGCCACATGGTTCTAAGCGGGGGGTGCTCCATGTTGCAGGTCTGTGGGGGTGGGGGGTGTTGTGGGTCGTGGTGGTGGCTGGACACCCACTGACACCGATTGTTGTGGACCGTGATGTCTACCTTTCGGCTGTCGGTGTGCACTGCGGTGGCTGACACGTGGCTGTGGGGTGTGGGGGATGCTCCTCCTTGCTGTGCTGTGGGACTAGGGGCCTGGTGTGTGTTGTACTTGGGCTGTCCACCCTCCCACCCACTGCACTTTGTGTTCCTGCCACTTACCTGTTACTTGTCGGTTAGTGCAGCTATGGCGGACACATGGGTGTGGTGGGTGCTCGTTGTGGCGCTTCTGGCATACTTGGGGACCTGTTGGTGGTTACGTGGCTGGCTGAGTGTACACATGTCCCCACGTATCTTACAGTTGTTCGGTTTGGGCTGTGTGTGGTGGTGTCTGTTGCATGTGTGTGTGATGTGTTGTGTATTGTGTGCTGGACATGGGGGTGTTTGTCCCTGGGAGCTGTGGCATGGTGGTAGTGCATGTGAGTACATAGCGGTGTGCTGGTATACATTAGTTTGTACTTACCAGCCTCCACTCCTTCTGGTAATCCGGCGAGGATCTCCGGATGTATAATGACTCGCACCTTCTCCTCCCACGCTTTGAAGGTCTTGAAGAGCGCGGGATTCCCTCTGCCAGTGACGGCAGCCAGCTCTCTGTTCTTGCTCTCCTTCTTCTTGACCAGGCTCTTGACGTCATTCCACCGTTTGTTGATTTCAACTCTGTTCCTGGGCAGGGTCCCGACTGCATTGACCTGGTCTACGATCCGGTTCCACATTCTCTTTCTGGTGGCTAGTGGTGTGTGCTGGACCAGGTTCCCATAGATTTGTGGGTGCACCTTGATAATCTCGTCGACCATGACCGTCAGCTCCATGGGCGTGAACTTGGGCATTCTTTGTGGTGCCATGGTGTTTGTGGTGCTGGTGCGGTGTGTGTTGTGTAATGTGCAGGGGGTTTGTGGTGCCGGTGTTTGGTGGTGGTGGTGGTGGTGGTTGTGATGTGTGCGTTTCTGTGGTGTGCTGCTGTCCTTGCTGTGTCACTGTGTCCTCTTCTCTCCTCTCTAGTTTGCAATGTTGCAAGGGGTTGTGGTCTGTGGGAGTGCTGCTTTTGTACTTACCTATGTGGGTGTGTCCTCATGGTCTGTTGTTTTCAGGTGTGTTGTGTCTGGGGTTCTGGCCTTTGTAGTTTTTGTTTGTCCAGGGGGGTGTTTTCGGGATGTGTACTGTGCTTGTGTATTTGTGCGTGCCTTGCTGTGTGGACTTGTTGGCCATGTTGTGTGCGATTGTTTTTGTCAGCGGATGGTTTCTGTGCAGGGACGTGGGCGCCATGGCTTCTGCCGTGTCGATTCTCATCGGCGTTGTTTGCGCTGGCGGGCGGTATATTTGTAGTTTTCCCGCGCTCATGGCGGTGCGATCGTAATCTCACGTGCGGTGTGTCGGCCGTGAGGGCGGGCGGTTTTGTGTTGTCGTGCGTGTTTCCGTCCGTGGCGGGCGGTTTGACTCCGACTCGGACGATGGCGGGCGGTATCTTGTGTGATTTTTCCGCCGATGGCGGTTTTCGGTTTGTGTCATCGTAATGGCGTGGTCGGTGTTCAGACGGTGTGTGCGGGCGGATTTTTGCCGCTTTCATGCCTGGCGGATTTTTTTACGCCGGGTATCGTAATGGGCCCCTATATTATGACTGTCGATATTTTGTCATTCTATATTTTTACTTCGATATTGTTGTAGGTCGATATTCTTGTATTCGATATTCTGTCAGTGATCCGAATTTCGATATTCTTAACAACTATATTTTGGCAATTCGATATTCTGTCCATTCTATATTTACAACTCGATATTTTGGCAATTCGATATTTACAATTCGATATTATGTCTGTTTACCATCATGCATACCATTGTGAAGGGGACTATATGTCCCAGGAGACTGAAGCCACTGTGAAGGGGTCATGACCTGAGGAAACCCTTGCTTCTATAATACGCAAGTTTCACACCACTGCGCAGGACACACATACCATTGTAAAGGGGACTACCTGTCCCAGGAGAGTGCAGCCACTGTGAAGGGGGGGTGTGACCTGAGGAGGCTTTCAACACTATAAAGTGCAACTCTCAGACCACTGAGTAGGACGTGCATACCATTGTGAAGGGGACTACCTATCTCAGGAGACTGCAGCCCCTATGAAGGGGGCGTAACCTGAGGATGCCTGCGGCGCTATAAAGTATGACACACACACCGCTGTTCAGGACCCGTGCGGCCTGCATCCGGGCAGAGCTACCCCCTTGGCTCTGTGCACAAACATTGACTGGTCCTCTCTTTCTCTTCTGGTAAGCTTTTCGCGTAGACTTATTGGACCTCATAAAGGAATCGGCTTGTTTTGATTAGATTGGCTATTTCCTTGTGACAGTTTCTATTCTTTTCTTAATGGGCAAAAGAAAGGAAGCCAATAATTCCTCGTAAATTAAGAAGGTGCCAGATAGACGTCATGCAGCCAAGAACTGCACTATATAGTTCAATAGTGAAAGTTGAAGATATTCTTAACAATGGAAGAAACCCATCCACAGAGCAGACTCTAAGATTACCCAATTTTTTAAGGAGGAGTCAAACAGCGCTCATCTTAGTGGCAGAAATTCCCCTGCTGTTAACTTATAAAATGTGGTTGAGGGAAGGACTATGGACCCCATCACTTTGCATGCCGCTCAGACAGCCTCTGTCAATGGTGGGCTGAAACCGCAGGTTGTAACAGCTGATCAAACACCTCACTCATCCTCTTTATCGCCAGCTGTAATACCCTGTCAATTACTGCAGATAGAGCAAATGAGGGGCCTGTTAATGGCCTAATTGCTAATGTTTCCAATGTTTTATGCCTTGACGATATCAAAGTCACTGTAGATAATTTGAGGAGTGAATTCAATACTGTAAGAGATGCTGTTTTTGATCTAAACACAAGGGTTACAGACTTTCTCGAAACCAATAACAGATTAATGGAGAACTGTCTGGCAAATCAGTCTTATGACCACCCGGTATGTTCAAATAATCAGCCTAAGTGTGTTCCTAGCCCAGTTAATTCTGTTGGACTATCACAGGACAGTTATGCTAGTAGGAATAACCCACCTTTTTCTACCCTTGTGGCTTCCCCACCGAGTGCTATTGTTCCTAATTCTTTAGGGTATGGGGTACTCCTGGTGTAGAGAGTGTTTGCCCTGATCACTCAAAGGATGGTAGCAATGATAAAGCCCTTTCCACCTCTGCCCCTGAGTCTGGATAAATTCCTGTTCCATTTACTTTAATTGGGGGCCAAACAGTGACTTCTTCAGGGATGGGCCTGTGCAGATATAAGCCTAAAACTGATCAGTTGGATTTCCCCCCTGACTGTATATCTTATGTGGTGGTTTCAGTATTATGATACCCCACTTAAATTGAATGCCAGTGAAGGGTTTTCACAGCTAAACACTACAGTAGTAGAAGTAACAAAGTTTATTAGGACAAGCATCCATAAAATATCCTAAAACAATAAAACAACGGTACATTGTGAAATCAACTAAGACCACTGACCCTCCAAAGCACCGCACCGTTTTCAAATGCATCCTTAAAATTCTGTTTGACAGTGAGTATGAAACGTGCAATTCCTACTTCAAAATCAAAATAGCGCATTTCAGACAGAAGCTGCATTACCTCCAACAATTGAAATGTTTGATATTTTAAAAGAAGTGTCCTAAAAACTTAATACGAGCAGAAATATGAAAGACACACTCCATAAGTACATTAGAGAAGGAGCATTTTGCATTCAAGGAGCATGTACAGAATCCATTACCATCACGAACCATACTGCACCATTTCCAGGATGAAAAAGTTGGATTACACCCTACTCTCACCTTTAAAATTTCTCTCCATAGTATAGGGTCAGGAGTTTTGGCCCAGTAGGGGAAAACTGTGTTATGGCCAAGACTATTTTATGAGAAGCTGATGGAAGGCTTCTTCCTCAGATAGGCCAGGTCCAGAGAACCCTCATCCTTTCTCACAGAATCTCTCAAAGCTAGTGTACTGGGAAAGGGGACCAGATTTCAATTGAACCAAATGGGAATACATTTTTCTGAGATCTTTTATCCTATTTCTTGCATCTCCTGCCCACCTTCTTTTGGTACCATGGATTTCTTCCCAGCATAATTTAGACACCTTTGGGGCTTTGCTATTCAAAGTTAGCTTATTGAAAAATCTCAAAACATGAGAGTTTACTAACGAGTTCCAGGAGACCAGATTGAGGAGACCAGATTGAATTCTCTCCTTATACCCTGAACCATGGCACCTGATGGCAGCGACAGAAGTCTCCTAAGGTCTGCCCCCTCTGATCAGATCCTAATCACAAGAGGGGTCAAGGACAAGTACCTCTACCCCATACAGTCACTGAGGGGGTATTTTCCTATTAAATGCTTTCTTTAGAGGTGTGAGGGCCAAGCCCCCATATTTCCAACAAAATTTGACTAAACACCCGACCTGCAGCATGAACCTCTGCTTAACACACCCCATATGAGTATCCCATTTTAGTTTCCTATAAAGAGCCGCCCTATTTATAAAAATTCATAACTTCCATCTCCCAAGCGTTAAAGTGCCATTTAAAAGTATTCATGTTTTTCCCACAAATCAACACCTTGCTCTTCTCCAGATACATTTTTAGCAAATTCTGCATGCTATATGCTACAAAGGAGGCCAATTTTCTTTGCGGACCAAAGGGGGTGTTCTCCAGCAGAACCAAATTGTCCGCATATTATAGACACCGGATATGCTGTTTCCCAACTTTGGGGGGAAAATGAATGCGATAGAACTATTGCTGCTGGAAAGTCTGCCAGGAATAAACTGAAGAGCAAGGAGGCTAAAACACATGCTGGAGGCCATTCTGAATTGGGATATTTTGTGATAACCTGCCAGATTTATCGACCTCAGCCTGTGCCCAGTTGTCCGTATGCAATGCTTGTAGTGTGCTATATAGGTCAATTGAGAGCTTCCAGGTATCACATTTCCCCCATAGAAGTCCACTGTCTATTATGTCAAAGGCTGGCCGGAAATCGGTAAAACAGCAGCAAATCCTTCGGTTTACTTCCAGGGCCTTCCGAATGATGGCCCAGAGAGCAAAACAATAGTCTATGGATGAGTGACCCTCCTAAAATCCTCCTTGCTTAATTGGTATGATCTTCTACTCATGTGGCCAATCCTCCAATCGTCATAGTAGGATTTTTGAGAACACATTCACCGAGATGTCCAAAAGGCTGAGTAGTCTGTAATGTGAGGGGTCCTAGCCGTTCTCCTTTTTTAATATGGATTTCACTATTGAACCCATCCATGATAGAGGATAGTGGCACGTTGAGGCTAGCCAGCAGAACAGGAGGGAAAACACCCCTGCCCACCAGATGCTATTGGACTTAATTAGCACTGCTGGGATATTATCGGGGCCTGCAGCTCTTGATAGCTTGACACGATCAATTACCACCCCTACTTCTTTCACAGACAACCATGTGGGGGGCAACTTCCTAGCGGCAGTACAATTAAAACTGGATGAGATAGAAGGGCTACTGTATAAGTCATCTAAGTACGCTGTCCAGGTATCCTCAGCAATCATACATGTGAGGGCCCCCACATGAGGGCTTCAGGATTCGTTTAATTTCAGGAAGAACTCTTGTTAGTCCCCTGATCATATAACCTTTAGCATGTTATCCCACTTATTATGATAGAAAGTGGCCTTTTTCTATTTACCCAACTCCCTATACAGGCACTTTATCCAATCCAACTTCTGATTGAATTAACCATCTGGTCACAACCCAAGTTCAGTCAGTCAGTCAGTCAAAAATACTTTTATTGATTCGTTAAAAATCATAAAAGGATGGCAAACCATCATAAAACACTATACTTTAAATGAGCATTTTTTTTTTTTTAAACATAGAAGAAAAAAGGCCTTAGGGTCATGACCACAATTAAAAAACTAACAGATATTACAATACATTTAGAAATGGCAGCCAGCTAATTATTTATTGGCTGCTTGGCATGAATCCGTTTTTCCAGTTCCTTTGCAGCTATTTTCCAGAATTTTATGGCGCTACAAGACAGGGGAATCGAAAACCCTCCAAGACACCTGATGACTGCGGCTCTACATGTTCTTATCTGTTCATTCCTTAAAACCTCCTGAAGAATGGATTTGCGGGTTTTCAGTAAAAAAGGGCAAGTACATAGTAGGTGTATTAGTGACTCCTCCCCTTGACCACAGAGGCGACATTCCTTAGATGGCCAGGTATGTTTCCATGTTGGGGTCAAATCCTTTGAGGGGAATAATCCCATTCGTAGCAACATCAGGTAGTGCTTTTTATGGTGGGAGAAATGTTCTATCAAATACTGTTGCGGCTTCAGCCTCTGGTAGGCCTGTATCACCGCCCAGGCGTGATGTTTTTTTGCAAAGATCATTCTATCTGTTGTTAAAGAGATCCGCTTGATTGCAGTATTCACCACGCTTTTGAATCCAACATACGTTACTGGTGTTAACCAGGCCTCCTCTAGCTGTAATGCCGACAAAGATTCCTTCAGGATTGTCGTGATTGAATTAGCTAGTCTTGCTTGATTTTCAATCTCAACCCAACAGCGGTGGGCTAGAGTGTTATCTTCTGCCTCCCTCATCCTCCAATAATACTTTACTAAGGCACCTTGTCTGGCCATGATCTGTTTTTTTAGTCCGAATTCTAAACAAATTTGTTCCTGTGAAGTGTGTAGCGGTATTAAAAACAGTCTTTTGAAAAATGTTGATTGTGCTGTATTTAATATTGTAGCATCTTTAGTATTCAGGAGTTCTGAGCCATACGAGATGGAAGGTAGAAATTTTGCGGCGATCACTTTTAGCAGATGACCGGTAGAGCAACCTAGGAGTTTTTTCCTCAGGATTTTAAAGGCAAATAACAGTTGTTTAGCTTTCGTGCGTCCTTGTTCCATGTGTTGCTTAAAATTGAGCTTGCAATCTAGCAGGAAGCCTAGATATTTATAGGAAGCAACCTGGGCCAGCGATTGTTCGCCCAATTTCCAGGAAAAGGTGTGCCTTTTCAATAATTTATTATGTTTTGAAAAACGCATTACTTTTGTCTTATGATGATTGATCGTGAGTTGGTTCAAGGTGGTGTAGGCTCCTAATCCAGTGATCAATTTCTGCAGGCCAACCAGAGTTTGTGCTAGCAACACAATGTCATCTGCATATTGGAGGCACGGTGTCGGCATTTTGCCCAACTTTGGGGGGTCAGCTGGGATTGACTGGAGGCACTTATCGAGATCGGAGGTGTAAATATTAAACAAACAAGGCGCTAAAACGCATCCTTGTATTAGCCCGTTTAGTGTTGGAATCTTACCGGTTACGCCAGACCCATCTCCTTTCTTGATTTGGACCCACGTATGAGAGACAGATTGATAATAGCGTCCAGGAGTCTAGGCGGGACCCCCCAGGCTTGCATTTTTGCCCATAGAGTGGCTCTTGGAACTTTATCGAAAGCCGCTTTGAGGTCTACGAAGCAGGCGTACAGAGGCCTTGATTTTTCAAAAACTTGGTTGGCTAGAAGGGTAACCACAGAGATGTTCGTAAGGGTGCCCATCCCAGCCCGGAAACCAGTTTGCGTGTATGGTATTAGGTTTATTCGACTGACCCAAGCCTCTAACTCTACCAAGAGATTAGATGCGTAAATTTTCGCCTCCACATCTATCAGTGCGATCAACCTGTAGTTGGAGGGATCCGAGCGGGAACCCGACTTGTAGATTGGATTAAGGATGCTTCCTCTCCAGGATTCAGGGATCAGCATGTCGGCTACAGCTTTGGAAAAAAGAGGAGTCAAGACTTGAGACTAAAATGGGGGGTCATGCCGAAACAGGGCATTTGGTAATCCGTTCGGACCTGGGGCTCCCTCAGATTTTTAATTTTTGTATGATTTTCAGGACTTGAATGTCTGAAAACAACACAGAATCTTCGGGGGATTCATGGTTTGTGATGTCGTTGACTTTACCTCGACCTCCAGCCTCCTTCCCTGTTAATGATCCGCTATTTGGGGCCGATAGGGATGGAGTTTCATTATATAAAAGTTCGATATGAGCTTTCCAAGTGGCCTCCAATATATCCGAATTATGATGTCGATTCCGGCCATTGGTTAGTTGGTTGATTTGTTCCCAGAAGAGCTTGGAGTCCCCTAATTTACAAGCATAAAGACGTTTCACCCAAATATGTTCTTGGTACACTTTTTTGGTAAATTTTATGTCCTTTTTTAACTTTTTTCTTGTTTTTGAAATTAAAAGCAGGAGTTCCTGGTGGCATTCTGGTCCCTGGGATCGTAATTGTCTGAGGTACTTATTTAGTTGTTGTTTTTGTTTCCTCCGGCTATTGGTGAACCAGGCTGCCCCTTTTAGGCTTCCTGCTTTGTGGGCGTGGGCATGCTTAGAGAATTTCTTGTTAATTTCATAAATAAAAGCCTCCCAAGCTTTTATGGTCAGTGTTTCAGAGTTGGGTCTTTCCGAAAGGCTGATGTATGTACTTGTTATGTCCTCGATGTTATCCTTATTCCAGCGGAGGCGTTTTAGGTTATAACATTGTGTTAAAGATGATAGCGCCTTTGCTTTCTCTGAGGTTGCAAAGGATTTTAATAGAGTAAAGGATTGCGGTTGATGGTCACTTTCCGCCCTGTCTTTTATTTGGAAGTTCGTGATATACGGAAGAAGGTCGTAATCCGTAAAAGTGTAATCAATGGTAGATCGTGTTTTTTGAGTAACCCTGGTGTATGCTGCGGGCCGATCGGTCAAGCCTTGACCGTTGAGTATGCACATTGAAAGATCTTTCAAGCGGGCTGCACATTTCTTACCAGATGGGTCCTGTCGGTTAAGAGCTAGGGTGGCCACTGTTTTGCCCTTACTCCTGGCATATTGTAGATTCATATTGAAGTCGCCCGACAGGATGATTTTAGCATCTGGATAGGCGAGGTTTAATGTTATTAATGAGGTAATTAATTGTTCAGTTCTTAACCTCTTTTGTTTGGATGCGGGGTGAATATAGATGTTTAGTATGAGCAGGGTATAGGACACCGAAACGTCTATTTTGACACACAACAACCAAGAACAATCTAAATCTATAATAGAAGTGTGCCATGGGATTTCTGTTGAAATAAAGATAGACAGACCCCCTTTTGCTCTTCCATATTTTTTGGCTCTCTTAGCCGGGTTCAAGAATTCTTTGAAACCAGTTATTGGGGATGGAGTTATCTGCCAGGATTCTTGAAAAAGAAGAATGTTGTATTGTGTAATAAAGTCCATGAAATCGGGGTCTTCTAATTTTGAGTGAAGGCCATGCACGTTCCAGGAACAGATGTTACAACCTTGATGTGCGTGTGGAGCTATTGGTGAGGGTGTTCATACCATTCCCAAGGGTGTGCCTTCTGTGTTCGAGTCCCAAGGACCCGAAAACTTACTGGCTTCAGGATGATCAAAGGTGATGGTAATTTTCCTGGCCGGGTACTCTTTATCCCTTATTTGGCTATGATGATCCGGGCCTTTTGCCCCTTTAAAGAGACTCGCAATATAAGGAGGTAGTTGTAATGGACTAGGATAACGAGGGGGGATTATCTTTTTTAACTCGATTTTCCATTTGGCGAACGAGTCCTTCTGCTGCCAAATTTCTTCGATAAACATATTGTTGATGAATGTGGCTGTTGTGAATTCTTGACCAGTGAGGCTCGGGTTTTGATTAAACTCAATACTTTCAATGCCATTGGTATTTATATGGCTTAGAGGTGGAAGAGCTTTAAATAATTTGAGCAAAACACTTCTATTAAGAATGTCATGCGTTCCCCTTGAAACATATTGTGGATTAAAGACCAATTTGTTGTTAACTGGAGGATCGTGCTGCGATTCAATGACTGAGATCCTTTCCGTTTCTTTTTTCGCCACGTGGGCTCTCGGAAGATCTGGGGTAAATCTTGAGGTTCTGGAGTGTTCTTTTGTGGGAGGATTTCACCTCCCCTATTTATTTCCGGCACTCGGCTTACGTCTGTGCCAATTTCCTCAGCCAGGATAGGCACACCCTGGGTTGTTTTCCTTATTGCCAACTTGGAGCTCCTCGCTGTTAATTGTGTAGCCTGAGTTTTTGAAATATGTTTTTCCGTCCCAGCTACGGGTTTGAATAAACTGTATATTTTTTCTAGTGGGGGTGGCTCCCTTGTATTATGGTTTGAAGTATTAGGCGTGACGGGCAGATTAGGGAATGAGATCGGTCGCTCCTTAAGGATTACTACTTCCATGCTGTTTTGAGTTACATTGTCTTCTTGATGAATTCCATTTTGGACTGATGTTGCCAGGGATGAATCTTGTACCTGGCTTGTTTGTTTGCGCTTTCTGGACTTTCTCAATCGTTTTCGTTCCCGTTTTGATAACAGCTTAGGTACTTTTAGATGTCTTTCTGGAGACTGGTTGCATTGATCTTGAGATGAGAGGTCCTGGTCGCCTAAGTTATCGAGAACACTTGATGGATTGAGTGTAAATGATGTTGACTTGGAGGTTGACTCTGTTTCGCTACTTTTTTGCCCCACTAAGGGATTAGGACATTCCGAATCTGTTTCCTTTGAGGCTGCATGTTCCTTCTCTACTGTTGTTGCTTTTTCTTTCTCTATTGCTGTTACAGGCATGGTTAAAACTCCCCTTGTTGTACCCAATAGTTCAGTAAGTATGGTTGGAACAGAGGCTAGTTTATCGATTATTCGGGTGCAGTGACAGTGGCACGTTTGAAAAGCTGTTTCCCGATCTCGCTGCACCTTCAGGATCATCTCATTAAAGCTATGGAGCTTTTGTTCGACCCCCTGAACATGAATTGCTAGAATATTTAAGAGGTCTACTTGAGTGTCCAGTTTGTCTGCATGGAGAATCATTGCTTTGCCGATTGTGTCCATTGTGCTTAGCAGGTGGGGCCAGACTGGAGACGTTGATGAGAGTGAGCTAGCACGGTGGTCCCGGTGGGGCGGTTGCCCTGGGGATGGCTCACTCAAACAACCTGAGAACCTGTTGAGTGATGCCTTGTTTTGAATGGATGGTGTCTGGGAGACTAATCCTGAGTAATTTAATTGACATGTCGGCGCATCATTTGGTTTATCCTGACAAAAGTGCTCTGCTATTTCCGGCATGTGGAAGGGTGAATCAGGGTGGACTTGGATGTCGGAGTTTGAGTTTGAGTTGGCTACCCCCTGACTGATGGGGGAGTGGGCCCCCGGCGATGGATCTAGCATGCCCGAGGGACTCGAAGTGGTTGTATTGTACTGATGTACTGGGTTACTTTCAATGTGATAATCTTGAACACTGTGGCCGTTATGACCACTGTGTCCAGGTCGAGATTGTTGTTGTTGGGACTGGTAAGGCAAATCCGGATAAGGCGGGGGGTGATGGAGTAATACCTCAGTTACCTGGGAATTTTTTCTTTGATGAATCTCCAGAGGGCAGAAAGTTTTGGAAGTTGGTAGTTGGGGGCATTGAATTTCTTGGTTTTTATCGCCCGTGATACCCAATCCCATGTGCCAGAGGTCTTTATTTTCTTTCCATTCAACCCCACTATTAGTTGTACTAGTACTTCTGTCCCCTGGTGAGGACGTGTTGGCATAATTTTTTTTTTGGAAGGCTTTATCATTGTTGATTAAATTAATGGGGTTGGTAGCTTTCATAACATAACGACTCCTGTTTTCCTCCTTTGTTTTAATAGCAACCTTTAAGAAGTCCGTTATCAATGCCCGTTTACTGCTATTTGGGCAAGAGTTGTGCCTATTAAGGGCCGTACGGGTTGCCGTACGGGTTGCCTTCTTACTTCCGACACACTTGGCTTGTGGGGCGGCCTCTGCGGAGGTTTTTTCTGTAGTTTCCAAGATGTTCGCCATGGTAGATGATACATCTATTATTGGTCCGTGCTCGTGCCGTACTTCTGTTGCTTCTATTGCTTCTATACCCTCTATGTTTAGCGTGCCAGGATTTACCGGTGACTTACCAGAAGGGTTATGCATTTGGGCTATGATATTGATCAAGTCTCCTTCCTTGTCCTCGTCTTTATCCTCATCTTTTCCGTTTTTAACTGGGGCTTGTAAGTGTTTGTCTTTTTTGTCACCTCCTCTTATTCTCCCTGACCGCATTTCTGGATTTTTACCAAGATTTTGCCAAGATTTTAGAGGCCCGCGTTCTTTCCCACGCTCCCGCGCTCTTTTCCGGACTTTCCGGGCTGTAGCGTTTACCAGCCACTGTGTTGTTCAAACTGATCGCCAAGTCTGAGCCGGGACACTGAGCACTAAACGTTTGTGTATCTGCACGTCAGGCCGAAATTAGCTTGAAGGTGATTGTACAATTAGGGTCTTTAAGTGGTTATTATTGCTAGAATGAGGCCTCCCAGAGACGTGGAGTTAGTTTTTTTTTCCCTTCTCTTTCCAGCAGCGTAGCTAAGGAGCGGCTGTAGGGCAAATTTGGACAAGTTTTGAGGGGTGGCAAGCAGGGAGAGTGGGATCACCGGGTCTTAATCAGGCCGTTCACACTCGCTGCGGCTTCCCACTTATCGCCTGCCACTTGATTGCTGCCACGATGGTGCCACGATGGTGCTGCCTGTTGCGGGGACTCGCTCCTGGTGGTGGTCTCCCGAGCGGCCCTGGAGCAATTCTGAGCAATTCTGAGCCCGCTGAAGCTGCTGCTGTTGTATGGGAGCACCACGACGTCCTCCGTGGGATATCCACGCACTTGGCAGGGCCTCCGTGCAGGGTGCAGGGAGTTGACGCTCTCAGCCGCGCTCCCACCTCACCTGATTTCCGTGAATTGATGGGTAGGTAAAGCGCCCCCACGCCCCCGCTGTGTGTGAAATACGGGGGGCCGCAAGCAAGGGGGGGCCGCAAGCTGGGAGCAAGGTGCTGAAGTCTAGAGTCTGGAGCAGCCGGCGTCCTCCTCGCGTCTCCCTTACACCAACTCGATCAGCGCGAAAACTCAGAGCCCAAGTTGTTTGGAAGCCTTTCTCACCCAACCTTTTATTTCCTGACAAGCGGAATCAAACTACCCTTCCCCTTAGCATGACAAGTTGCATGTAACCACATTTTTTATGTTTACACATATGCCGTCCAACACGTTGACCAAGATCTCATTAACCCACAAGATTCTATTCCCTTGGCTCATAGAAAAAGCCTCAGTGTTATCCGTAAGTTGATATGCAACCAAGAGAAGGAGGTAGGCTGGGTCAAGACGAGTTGTGAGCTTCCAAGGGAAAGAGACCAACAGGGGCATTACCTTCTCCGACGCCACGGGCTTGTGAAAATATAGCACAGCTGTCATGGCCCAATGATCACTTCCTCCATATTTTGCCACTTAAAAAGCTAAAAAGAGACCAAACTGCCTAGCTGGACTGTACATATAGTCAATTGGGCCACCCAAATGACACTGCATTAAAATACCCAGTGTCACTATAATTTCTTCTGGGAATTTCCCCAGGATTTCCTGCAGAGATTGATCAAGTCACTCCAGCAAATCATGCATTCTGCAGTACTCTTCTCTATGAATATATGCATTTATCAATATGAGACATCTACAAACAATATTATTCAAACCAAGTTCTACCACAGAGAGCTGCATGCCACTGTACAGATTGATGACCTCTAGTGGTTTCTTTAATTACCTTAATGGATATTAGGGTTAATACCCTGCTGAAGCTCTACCCATTACTAGTTTTGAGCCTTTTCTGTTCAAAATATGAAGCCTTCTATTGTTTTGTCCTCTCTCAACAAAGATTCCTGAAGGAACACAACATGGTAGGGCTTTAATCTTTTTCCTAAGTCGCCACTCTTCCTGAAGCGCTCAAACCTGTGTATGTTTCAACTCAGGATTCTCAAATTGGGAGAGGATTCCTCCCTCTGTGGCCCACTAGGCCAATTATCCCATTCCCATGTGTTGGGTAACCCTGGGCGTTAAAATCCGCTCCGCTCGCAGAGTTTGCGGATTTTCGGCAACTTCGTGTTCTGCGTAGAACGCGGAGTTACCGAAAACTCCTAGATCCGCGGCTAGCGGAGTTTTTTCGTTGTTCGCGCTTTCAAAATGCATTTTCGCGCGCGTGGTAACAACTTACCGGGATCCCTGTATTCACCAACGAGATTTCCTATCCGTTCGCGTGCGCCATGAGATTTTGGTAGCCGGCCACGTGATCCCGCGAGAGTGTGCGATCACGAACACGTCATTCGGACGCACCATCGGACATCCGGCGGAAATTCGGTGAAGCTCGCGATGCCGAACATGCAGAAGTTGCAATCTGGAGAAGAATATCTCTCGAGCAGCATAAAACCTTCTCGAAAATGATGATTTGGATGAAAAAAACTCCTCAGATTGACATTTGGCTGTACTTTTTTGTGCAAGGAACCCTTTTTCTTTTTTTATTTCTTTTTTAAGGGGAAGGAAGTGCCCCAGAGTCTCCAACTTCCTGTTCCTGTCCAGCAGGCTCCTCCCAGTGCTTTGTCCATGTCCTGTTCACTTTTTATTTGGATTTGGAGCTGGAAGGCTCACTCTTTGTGTCTGCTGCATTATATATCATTGGATTTGAGGACTTTTGGATTTGAGATTTTACAAGTAAGTTGGAGAATTTGTGTTGTTTGTTTGATTGGGGCATTGCAAGTTGCAACTACAATTTTTTGTACTTTTCATCAGTTTTTTAAAATTTATAGTGGGTAGCCAGTAGGCCCAGAGCTACTCATGGGTGCATGAAACAACTGTCTCTGTGGTGTCTGTTGAATTTAAACATCATTTAGGGCATGGATGGCATTTGATTTAATTGCAAAATGTGCTTTTTGTGGGGTATTTCACTTTTTTGGTGTGTGTTAAATAAATGCCTTTGTTGGATGTGTGTGTGTGGTGTGGTAGTTGTGTAACTTGCAAACCTTGTTTAGCCCTGTGGATTTTCGTTTTTGCATTTTTGCATTAAAGCTGTGTTGTTTAGCATGCCTCCTTTGCCTGGCCATTATAGGCCTGCTTGAGTTCATTGTTTTCCAGGTCTTCTGCTTGTTGTGACTGTGAGTGACCATGTGGCTGGGGGCCATTTTGTGGTGGTAGTTTAGTAGTGTGCTGCTTTTGCCATACAGACCTGCATGTCTTTCCTTTGTTCCTCTTCTTGGCCTATGCTTCTTGTTGTTGTGGCCTGGCCATGTGGCTGGCGGCCATTTTGTGAAGCCAGGCAGTGTGCTTTTGCCATGGGCCTGCATTGTCTGTCTTCCCTTTCTTGTTGTTGTGGGTGGCCTGGCAATGTGGCTGGCGGCCTTTTTGTGGAGCCAGCCAGGGTGCTTTTGCTATAGGCCTGCAAGCTTGTGGCCTAGTCTGCCAATATAGGCCTTTCAGCCAGTAGGCCCAGAGCTACTCATGGGTGCATGAAACAACTGTCTCTGTGGTATCTGTTGAATTTAAACATCATTTAGGGCATGGATGGCATTGGATTGAATTGCAAAATGTGTTTTTTGGGGGGTATTTCACTTTTTTGGTGTGTGTTAAATAAATGCCTTTGTTGGATGTGTGTGTGTGGTGTGGTTGTTGTGTAACTTGCAAACCTTGTTTCGCCCTGTGGATTTTCGTTTTTGCATTTTTGCATTAAAGCTGTCCTCCTTTGCCTGGCCATTATTATAGGCCTGCTTGAGTTCATTGTTTTCCAGGCCTCCTGCTTGTTGTGACTGTGAGTGACCATGTGGCTGGTGGCCATTTTGTGGTGGTAGTTTCGTAGTGGGCGGCTTTTGCCATATAGGCCTGCATGTCTTTCCTTTAATCCTCTTGGCCTATGCTTCTTGTTGTTGTGGCCTGGCCATGTGGCTGGTGGCCATTTTGTGAAGCCAAGCAGTGTGCTTTTGCCATAGGCCTGCATTGTCTGTCTTCCCTTTCTTGTTGTTGTGGGTGGCCTGGCCATGTGGCTGGCGGCCATTTTGTGGAGCCAGCCAGTGTGCTTTTGCCATTGTCCTGCAAGCTTGTGGCCTAGCCTGCCAATAGAGGCCTTTCAGCCAGTAGGCCCAGAGCTACTCATGGGTGCATGAAACAACTGTCTCTGTGGTGTCTGTTGAATTTAAACATCATTTAGGGCATGGATGTCATTGGATTGGATTGCAAAATGTGTTTTTGGGGGGTATTTAACTTTTTTGGGGTGTGTTAAATAAATGCCTTTGTTGGATGTGTGTGTGAGGTGTGGTTGTTGTGTAACTTGCAAACCTTGTTTAGCCCAGTGGATTTTCGTTTTTGCATTTTTGCATTACAGCTGTCCTCCTTTGCCTGGCCATTATTATAGGCCTGCTTGAGTTCATTGTTTTCCAGGCCTCCTGCTTGTTGTGACTGTGAGTGACCATGTGGCTGGTGGCCATTTTGTGGTGGTAGTTTAGTAGTGTGCTGCTTTTGCCATATAGGCCTGCATGTCTTTCCTTTGTTCCTCTTGGCCTATGCTTCTTGTTGTTGTGGCCTGGCCATGTGGCTGGTGGCCATTTTGTGAAGCCAAGCAGTGTGCTTTTGCCATAGGCCTGCATTGTCTGTCTTCCCTTTCTTGTTGTTGTGGGTGGCCTGGCCATGTAGCTGGCGGCCATTTTATGGAGCCAGCCAGTGTGCTTTTGCCATTGGCCTGCAAGCTTGTGGCCTAGTCTGCCAATAGAGGCCTTTCAGCCAGTAGGCCCAGAGCTACTCATGGGTGCATGAAACAACTGTCTCTGTGGTGTCTGTTGAATTTAAACATCATTTAGGGCATGGATGGCATTGGATTGGATTGCAAAATGTGTTTTTTGGGGGTATTTAACTTTTTTGGTGTTCGTTAAATAAATGCCTTTGTTGGATGTATGTGTGTGGTGTGGTTGTTGTGTAACTTGCAAACCTTGTTTAGCCCAGTGGATTTTCATTTTTGCATTAAAGCTGTCCTCCTTTGCCTGGCCATTATTATAGGCCTGCTTGAGTTTATTGTTTTCCAGGCCTCCTGCTTGTTGTGACTGTTAGTGACCATGTGGCTGGTGGCCATTTTGTGGTGGTAGTTTAGTAGTGTGCTGCTTTTGCCATAGAGGCCTGCATGTCTTTCCTTTGTTCCTCTTGGCTTACTGCTTCCATCCCCTTTGCCAGCTGCAGCTCCCTGAATGACGTGATGCGCAAATTAATGCCAAACAGGTTCCACTTCCATTACATTTGTATTTTTGTATTTGTTCTTCTTCTTTCCTATCCTTCCTGAGTGTACGCAGATACCATGAAAGCCCTTGTTGTCAAAGTCTCACAAATGGCTACACTGTTGTTTTTTTTTTTTTTTAATAACTGAGTTAATAAAATGTAATAATATAACACTAACAAGTGTGACCACAACACACTAAGTTATATATTATATTTGTTTGTTTGTACTAGTAGAAATTGAACCACAACAACAAATACAACATTTCACTGATGTTCTTCTGGCTTGTTTGCTTTTAGGTGCACAAAAGAGTGAGGAGGAGGTGTCATCATCACCCGTTGTACGGCCAGACAGAAGTCCTGCTGCGAATTGACGTCACGTGACGTGTGACCACAGACATCTCTGCAACTTGTGCAACTGCGTCCTGCTGACATCTAAAGAAGATGGCTCCAAAGAAAGGTACCAGGTCCTCCAGTGAATACACAAAAAAAAAACCCCACGGGTCCAAAAGCGCAGTCAGAAGATGATGTAAACCACAATAACCAACAATAGACAGGACAAAGCTGGGAATATCCCTTTTAAAGGACGACTCCCCTCACAACCCGAGGGTGTCATGCTTCCTCATAGGGGTGCCTCCTCGTGCCGGGACCTAGTTACGGCACGGGCTACAACCTCCTCTCTGCGAGAAGGGAGCTCAGGGATGTTTTTGTTTCGTGGCACATGGGTTATCCTAAAAACCCTATGTGAGCGTGGTGTGTGAAAAAGATAGTGCAGTGCTGTATATGTGAGTGAATAAAACGGCCTACAGGGTAAGCAATAAACTTTATTGGGCTAGCCTGTGGTAGGATTAAAAAGCTGTAAATGAGCCTTTTGAACCTAGAAAAGGCTTCATTAATTAGATCGACATGTTTCAGCCGTAATGATCTATCTAACTATCTCGGCTTTCATCAGGATCTTGTGTGATGCAGCTACTGCTAAGCAAAAAGGTGCAAAGTGTTGGAACATATAAAATTACAACAGCAACGTGTTTATACTGAACCAGATGGTGATTTGTTCATACTGGTCCTGCCAATTGTATCTGTAATAGAGAAAGACATAAATGTCGTGTTGGATTACCAAGTCACACACATCTTTGACAAACATAAGCCCCAAACAAATATTGTCAGGCTCCAAACACACTACTGCACCAAAGTCAGTAGTGAGAAATGTGGCACTTACCCAATTGGTGAGGAGCAAAGGCCACAACTGTCCAGTGCTAATTTAGCACATGGTACAGACACCAACCTAGAGAAAAGAGTAATGGCGGTGATAAGAAAGTACAGAAAGAGATACAAGGTAGGGGGGGAAACAATAATGCCAGTATTCCCCGTTGTTCAATGGGACAGAAGAAATCAATCCCCGAGTTACGCATAATGCGAATCTGAGAGTAGCACAGAAAACAGGATACAGCGAACAGACATCAATATAGCAATGCACTGAGTTGAGGTAAAAAGGCATACGTAAGTCTTACCCAGAAAAAACTGGTAGGGATAGCCTGCCAAAAATGTGGAGCTACCCATTCAAAAAAATATATACGGTGAATAAAATATGGCTAGTAGTTATGTCAACAAGCGGCATGTTTGTCGCCATAAACACAAGGTATCTAGCACTGGGAGAAACATCGCTAGCGATGCAGGCACTCATTCTGGAGGGGAATGATGTGCTTAACAATAAGAAAAACGATGATAATAGTGAGACTAACTATACATCGCAGTGGCTAATGCGCTAAGACAATGCCAAGCGCCTATGTCGCTATTAGAAAGTTGCCAGTGAGAAGAAGGAACAGAAGAAGGAAGTGGCACTTACCAAGACTGGTGTGCCGCCCAAGATGTTTTTTGGGAAACAAAAAATTACGCCTGCAGCAGCGGTGTCTGGGGACCAAGCTGGGAGCAGCACCTCCACATCAGTGGGCCCGCCCCACCAACCTAGGCCCAAGTCCATGAGTGTCGCAGAAGCAGCCAGTCTAATTGCGCAAATGCCAATGAGCAGTGATGTTGAAATTGACGTATCGTTATCGCAAAGTAGTACCAAATCAACGCAGGAGGAACTCAGCAGATAAGTGGGCAACAACAGCCACAACAACAGCCGCAACAACAGCCACAACCACCGCCCACAATAGTAGTTGTTCCTCTCAAAGTAGGGGCAGTTCAGGAAATCGAGCTTCCTGCAGAGGAAGAAGAAGAGCAAGCCACTCTTTCAGAAGATCCATTGTCTTCCAGATCCCCAGCAATGAAAAGGAGGGTTAGTCCATCAACTTCTTCTTCAAGCCCCCCTTCTGATGATCTAGATGCCACTTGGAAGCCACCAGCTCAGTCTGAGAGTGAGGCACGCCACGTGACAAGGCTAGGGAAAAGGAAGGTTCCAGAAAGCCTTAGAGTTATGGAGTTATGGAGGTAGATGAAGAAGAGGAGGATGATGATGACGAGCCAGTCATCATGAACATCACTCCCGCCCCAATGGAGATGGAGACCGACGTTATTACCCCATCCCAAGTTGCTGTGAGGGATGTGGCACGGATACCACCAACACAGGTAACACCAACACGACCTCCAGGTTCCATATTTGCACTTGCAAAGACCCGACAGGGACCTACATCCAGCACAACCACCACCTCAGTAGTTAGTGGTACTGGCACTGCACAGAGTCAAATTCCAGGCACACCCTCCAGTTCATCCGGCATTGCAAGTGGCACCACCAGCAGGGCAAGAAAGTTCACCTCCCCAGTTTGGGACTTCTTTTCGGTTAGCAGTAAGGAGGAGAACGTTGCTATATGCTCAATTTGTCGACAGAGTGTTAGTCGGGGTAGGCTTGGTACAAACTATGGTACCGGAGGCCAAACAACCCATCTGAAAAAACACCACTTGATCCAGTGGGAGGCGCACCTTAGCGGCCAAAAAAGTAAAACTGCACCCATTGCTGTTGGTGGGGATGAAGAAGTAGAAGAAGATATGATTGCGGTGGAAGGTGAACAAGAGGGAGACATTTTCTCTGGTACACAAAGTAGCCCTGATGCCAGCAGTGCAGTGGTACCGCCCACATCCTCATCAGCCTCAGCAACATCTCAGTGGCACCATAGTAAGAGTCAGGCTGAGACACCAAGGCAACAGAGTACCACAATGAAAAAAAGTGCGTCATTGAGCCTAACTGGGTTGAAGAAGTCACCTGCATCAGCGGCACCAGAAAGGAAATAATTCCATCCTACCATTGTCAGCATCTTTAGGTCGGAGGGGCAGTACGAACGCAACCACCCAACGTCACGTTTGTACAATGCGAAGCTGGCAAAAATGTTAGCGTTGGACCTTCTCCCTGTTTCTTTGTGGAAGGGGTGGGTTTTCTGGAATTTGTGACAGCCGTCTGCCCAAAATGGAAGGTTCCCAGCCGGTCCTATTTCGCCAGAGTTGCTGTTCTAGCACTACATCACGACGTGCTTGAATTGCTGGGACAAGCTTTGCAGCAGAGTGCTGTTCACAATATCCACCTGCCAACAGACATGTGGACCAGTTGCCAAGCCACTGATTACATGTGCATCACTGCACACTGGATCTCTTTTGTGGGGGTTAGAGAAAAGATATCTGCAGGTGTTGACACTGCTGAGATTTTTAATGCCACTCAGAAACATCCAACTGTAATCATGTTCGCCATGGAGAAATCTCATACTGCTGCAAACATTTTAGAAGAGTTTAACAGCAAGGTCTTTGAATGGTTGCACCCAAGAGGGCTTAACATTGGTTTTGTTGCCACGGACAATGGCAGTAATATAATTAAGGCCATGCGCACTGGTGGCTATTTCAGGGTCCTGTGTTTGGCGCACTGCATTAACATCATTGTTCAAGACTTTCTGAAAAAAGAAGACCGAGTCAGCAACTTACTGACCACCTGCAGAAGAATGTGCACACATTTCAGCCATTCTTTTAAAGCCCGGAAGCAGCTGAGGACCAATCAACTTGATCATAGAATGCCAGTCAAAGCACTCATCCAGGAGGTGCCAACATGTTGGAACTCAACTTATTACATGCTTGATCGTCTGTTTGATCTGTACAGACCAATCAATGACTATGTCATGCAAAGACTAATGGATGCTACTGTGAAAGGCATGACCGTTGAGATGGACCCATGGGGCCTAGTTAAATGCCTGACAGAGATGCTACTTCCTTTCGAGCTCTTCACACGTGAAGTCAGCAAGGAGGACTGTACTATGGGCCAAACTATCCCATTGTTGCACATGCTAGAGCAATAGCTGAAGGCGGTGTCTGAAACGTACACAGGTGTGGAGGAAAAAAAGAAGCATATGAGTTGGTGGACAGCTTAGCCGTTTGCTTAGCTGAAAATACAAGGGTGCAAACTAGCATTGTGTCAGACAAACATTATATTTGTGCCACAATTCTGGATCCACGGTACAAAATCAGCACTGAACACTAAGACATTAATTCCTTTTTCAAAAGTGGATGTTGCCTAGTACAAAACTTGGATAGCTAAGGCAGCCAGTGACTTGGAAAATGAACGGCTGTTAATTAAAGGCCCGCTACTCCAACCCACAACAAGTACTGCAGCAGGGCATCCAGCGTCAAGTTCAACTTCAGAGCCTGAGGGCAGTGCGTTTGGCTCACAGCAGTCACCAACACTATCAACAACAGCAAGAACAGGATCATCAGCCCCTGTAAAATTGGCACAGGATTGGTATCTACAGCAAGGGCTTCTTAGGTCTAGTGCTGATGCAAAGGCAAAAGAGGCCCAGCAAAGTGGAGCACCCCTGAGCATTGAGCGGATGGTCCAGGCCTATCTGGATGACCCAACAGAGGTCTTCATTGATCAAAACCCAGTGGTGTATTGGTATGGGAAAATGCGCCACTGGCCAGTGCTCAGCTGGCTGGTGATAAACTATCTGGCTTGCAAGTGTCTCTTCTGAGCGTGTTTTCAGTGCTGCTGGTGCCATTGTAACAGTGAATCACAACAAATCCATCACCACCGTCTTCTCTTTTTATTGACATATTGGAGTTGCAGCTGTGTGCACTTAAGTCCACTCCTCCGAGTTCTGCTCCATCCTCCTGACTCGCCCTAAATCCATTTCCCTCAAGCCAGACATTGGATGGAGAATAGTACAAGAAATGTTGCCTCGTCGAGTCCCTCCAAAAGAAGTGGAACATGATGACTATAGCTATCCTCCTTTCCGAGCCGAGAGGGACTGCCCCTTAACTTAAGATGAGAAGGAACAGGTAATGATGGCATGCATTGGACCCTGACTCTGAGTGACTGGTGTTTGTGTTGTTGTTGTGCATGAATGAAGTCGAAGTGTACTAGTATTTAATCTATACACTAAAAGTGACTCAAGTCAATGTTTCCCTTCTTGTTTAATAACAAAATTGTACTTCTACTGCAGGCCGATCCATTGCATTTTTGAATATGGAATCTGGATGGACTCACTCGGTACACTACACCATGATGCTGATGACTAGTACTCTTCGCAGTCAGTCAGTCAGATCGGAGATGATTGATGGAATAACTCAGGGCCGCGTTTCATGAAGTGGCATAAAAGGTAAAGAAGTCAACAACAACCACAGCAGACCTACATGTCTGTGTAGTGGTGGAGTCGACTCAGTCGAGTGTAGTTAAGTGGTTAACATGACTGACAATGGTGCTTTGAATGATTTAGTTACTTAAATCTAAGCAAAGTGGAGGTTGGGTGGGCGCCGTGGGCCTGCTCTTCCTGTTGTTGTTGTAGGTTAATGCTGGAAACAGAGTAGACATGATTTAGCCTCTGAAAGTGTTCTTGTGTTGCACTTCTCCGTAATTTATGCATTTTTTTCTCCTTGGTTTTTCAATATCCCTTTTGTTTTTCCAGCTACACTTACAGGCCGGCCTTTTTCTTGTGCTATACTGGGAAAAACAACTCACACTTACCTTACCCATCCGCCAGGCAGGCAGTGGCATCCAAGATTGATGGACGGAGCGTCCATGGAAGGGAGGACCAAGAGGAATGCCGAGATGCAACTCCCCAATTTGACCAGGATAACAGTAACCTAGACAGTATCATTCATCATCTTTTAATTAATTTGATTCATTTTTTCTCTTCAATCATTACAACTATGTGTTGTTGTTTATGTTATGTTTGCTTATAATTGATCCCTACAGCTATTTTTTAATTTTCTTTGCTAGGTTTAAAAGGAAGCCTGGTACAACAGAACATAAACTGTATGTAATTTGGGTCTCTCTGAGGGCAGACAGGCAAGGCAATTGCATAATAATAATAATTAATAATATACTGCTGCCATGTACTGTCTGCTAGTCTAGTACTACTTATCATTAACCATCAAGTCATCATCATGCATGCATTTCCTTTTTCTCCCTTAACAGATCTGTCTGAATATGATGGTTGTCTGCCAAGATTGTGTTTTCTTTTGTCCATGTGTAGTGTTTGTGTTTGTCAAACCTTTCCCTCAAATACCCCTTCCCAACCATTCATCAAACCCTAACCCTCTTCCCCCGGTCTGTGCGATTTACACCACTAATTGATCACACACTTGCTGGGGCGGATTTGGTGAAAGCAACACTAATTCAATTTCAATCAAGGCAGGGAGAGGATCTCTTCTGCTTGCCAATGCCCCCCCATGCTCAAGATATTTGCAAGTCAATTTTTTTTCCAAAGGAACATAATCCATCATAATTAATTGCCGGCATCTATTGTATTCATCATCCCCCTCCTAAGTTACAGCACTAAAGTTTATGCTTATGTCGAGTGACTCGAGTCAACTACAGTTTGTAACTTGTTGTACTAGTCTATCCCCGCCACCATTATGTTTTATTTTACTTTAGCATTGCTAATCATCATTATTAAGCTTTCTTGTTTGGCAGTCTTCTTGTGTACTGTACTTCGTTTTACTACTCCTTCGTTAGTCTCTCTCAGGCGACTGACTGTCTCATTTTCTTTTTTTGCAAATGCTACTGCCAGTGTATACTGTACTACCACCACCGTAACCATGGCATCTTGAGAAACCAAACCATCATCACCATGCAGCCATCGCTGTGCATAAGTTTACTTTAAACATCAATCACAGGTAAGAGAAGAAGTTTGGGAGAGGCATAATTAATAATGAAAATTAATTCATTAATTCACACACCCACACCCTTGAGTCCAGTTGCAGACTGCATAGACTAGGAGGAGAGACTGACAGTATTAGTAGGACAAGACACTCAGTGAGGGTACCGCATCATCTATCTGTTCGTGTGTTACAAAATTGGCAGATTATTTAAATCAAAAACTGGCTGCGGCCCTGCAGCAGCAAAGGAAGGAAACCGTGTGACGTAAAAGAGTAACCCCCCCACAAAACATTTACATTGAATGTAAAGTTTAAGTATAAATAATTTAATCCCCTAACAAAAATAAACTATTGTCAAAAATCCCAAAACACCTGACCCACCCCTCTCCCTAACCCCAACCAATGTCCAAAAAGATAGAGTCCAAACAATGTCCATGATGTTAAATAAAATTTAAAAACAAATTGTCCATAAATAATATAAACCCCAACTTTTCCCCAACGTAGCCCAATGCCCACCCACCAGAAAAAAGAATAAAAATGGGGCAATCCAACGGGATCTCAGTCTATCGGCGGGCTCGCTGTCTCTTAAGGACCTCCTTTACCTGCTCCTCTAGGCGCGCCATTCAGAGGAGCATGCAGCGCTTAAATGCTCGGCAATTGCATCCACAGGGGGGGCAGCAGTGCTGGATGAAGTGAGGTGGGCGGCTGCCAGACTGTGGCGCCGTACCACTCGAGGGGCCTGGCTGGGGCCCGGGGCATTGGAGGAGGCTGCAGCTGCTGCCGCCTCCTCCTCCTCCTCAGCCAGAGCCACCAGCCGCCGATATTCATTTCCGATGGCCTCAAGCTTCCGGCGCCGGGCCATCTCCTTCCTGTCTGTTTTTTTTGCTGCTTTTGGTTGGGAAGGAGTAGCTATATCTAAAAAGAAAAAGACTATTGTAACCAATACTGTTAGTGAAACAGTAACACAAAATTAATTCTACACATAGTGGCACAGTAGCACTAGCAAGCACATGACATAACATTTGTGGTATCTATGGACTCGAGTGCACCAGTTTTCTTCTTCTCTCTTGTTTAGCTAAATTAAGTAACCGTGGGCAGAGAACTCCGCTTGTTCAAAGACTCTTCACTTTCAATCCCCTCGCGTCCCTAAAGCCTTTGCTTCATTTGTTAGAACATTCTGCCCTCTAGTGGCAGAATGTTCTAATAGCCTTATCGCCCTTCGTAGCTGGGCTATACTGGCTATTAAAGTCCCACTCCCTTGTTGAAGGCCCTCGCCGTCGGCTCGGGCCTTTAACGCTGGAGCGGGCCTTTAATAGCCGGTATAGCCCGCTACAGCAGGCTATAAGGCTATAGTAAAGGGTGTCTTTAACCGTTGCTCACAACAACTTAGTCTCTCAGTCTCAACATACAGTGTACACCCTTGCAGCGAGTGTGTAACTATTGTCAATAAGTAAGGAATATAAGTATAACTTACCATCGCCCGCCACTGCTGCTGCCTCACCCACCCCTGTGGCAGCTGCCGCATCCGCTGCTTCCTCCTGGCTGGCGTCACCTGCCCCGCCGCTGGCCCCGGCACTGGTGGTCGGTACGCCTAGAAAAAACATTACACATTTTTTAGATGCCATATACGCCTCCCCCTATTTATTCTTTTTCACTAGCAAGATTGAGAAAATAGTTATATATATTCCACATACATCACTAGTACAAATCGGGTACTAGAGTAGACTAGACACTAGTAGGAGTATATCCTATCCTATCAAAAATAGTAAAATATCTGGTTGGGCATTTTGTTGGTGGGAATTGTCAAAGCCTATCAAGATTAAGAAGACTAGAAGAGGACAACCCAAAGGACTGGACTCAGTGGCTAGAGCTATTGGTGAATCTGAGTTTTAAAACCTTTTAAATAAAAATAAAGGGCCCGATTCACAGAACTAACTTAAGACAAAATCCTAAACTTACTACCGTTTTGATATTCACAGAAGGCACTTACTCATTTTGGTATTCACAGAAGGCACTTACTTACTCATTTTGAGTAACTTACTCATTTTGTGTAACTTACTCATTTTGGTATTCACAGAAGGCACTCATTGATGAGTAAGTGCCTTCTGTGAATACCAAAATGAGTAACTTACTCATTTTGAGTAACTTACTCATTTTGTGTAGCTTACTCATTTTACTCGAGTAAGCAGCATTCAGCAGCAAGTGACGTGACAGAGGATGCGTCACGCAGACCGCTTAAAAATTACCAACTAATACTAAGTAACTAAGGGGCCCATTACGATGGCGGGCGGAAGCACTACCGCCGTGCTGGCGGATGCAAAAACCACCAGTTACCGCCGGCACGCAGCAGTCCACACGCCCGCCCAATTACGATGCGAAAAGTAGGCCAAACACCGCCGGCAAGCCAGCAACACCGTCCGCCATCAAAGTGCGCCCGCACACGTAGCGGCGCAGCACAACTGACACACACCGTCCGACGAAACACGTCCCGCCCAGCGCATAAATTACGATGCCGCAAACAAACGACTCCCACGGCAAAGAGACACCGCACGTGAAAGAGAGGTGGAAACACGGACGCAGAGCACGGACAACGAAGAAGCGGCACCCCGGGCATGAATCCAGCACTGCAGGCCCTTCCCATGCTTCTGCTGATGCACCACCAAGGACGCAACGTACCGCGGAGACGCAGGTAGGCACACACACAACAAGTGCACGCAAACAGCGCACACAGTGCAAGGGCGGATAAAGCGGACAACCCCCACCAGCGCGTGCACACTACACATCCACCATTGCATCCACATATGACACACAGGCCAAATCCTAACATCGCGGAACACATGTGTACACACCACCTGGGACTAGGAACCAACCACCCCGTCACGGCCCCAAAGCGCCGATGACGCCGCCACACATGCGCACAACGCAGAGGCCAACCGCAGCGCCATGCATGCGTCGCACACAGACACAGGGACACAACCAAGCAGCACACACACCAGCCCCACCCCGAACGCACATGACACGTGACAGGCCGGCCACAGACATGTCCCCAACGCCCAATTCACGGACAACACCCAACGCCACACAACCGACGCACACATGTCAGTGAAGTCACGCAACAGCAGGACACACCCCAGTGTAACAAACATGGCGAAGCACACAGCGGCGGCAACACCAACTAGGAGAAGCAGGGCCCCTTCGGGAAGAGGAACGCCAGTACCACACTGAAAAACCCATACCACCCTGCACATATGAACAAGACACATGAAACGGAACACCAAAGAGCCCGGGGACCGACAACAGGTGGCCCAAGAATTACATCCACACACAAGGCCCAACGCAGAGCGGAAAGGCAGCCTGCCGCCCACACAAGGGAGAGCAGACAGCACTGAATGACCTTCCATTCCAACACCGAAACCACAGCCCTACGACAGAAGCCGGTGAATACAGCCATTGTCCAAGAATAGACCAACACAGGCATGCCGAGGAGACCGACCACACGGCAGATAGCGCATATCACAGAAGCACACAACGGACGGGGAAGAAAGAAGAAAACACTCCCCCATGTCGGCCACATGCAAGTTAATTGGAAGGAGTCACACAGCACCGACCTTGAACTGTCTGAGAAGCATGTGGGAAGAGGGCCCGTGTCCTCCAAACAAGCCAACAGAACACAAGTCCTGTCTCCCCACGACTACACAGAGCTCACAGCAACCCCGGAGCGTGCACATTGCAGACTGCACACACAGCCGGAGCACGCCACCTCTACGAACCGCTGCGAAATGGCAACCGCAACACACCTACCCAACTACGCCGAAGAGCTCAAGCTGTACCAAACCAGCACGATACATACATTGGGATGCGATCTCCTGTCCCTGCTGAACGTAAGTTACCGACTGACTTACCGCATCACATTGTTCAGCTGCGTCATGCCCGTCTTCTACTGTCGGAGGTGTCCCTACCAGCATCCCGTCGAGATATGCCTCTCCAACCCGGCATGTCTGAAGGCGGACCTGCTACCACTACTCCTCCCTCTGGACGCACACGACAGGGCCTGCTCTGCCTATGGGGGCATGGCGTATGTGGCCAACATCGCACGCGCACTGAAATGGAACCACTGTGCCTCCACACGACGGATCATCGAGAACAGCTACATCGAATGTCACCCAGCATGCCCCATCATGGTCCTCCAAGGGACAACCTACGAACAACACCTTGACAGCCACCATCCGCTTCATTGGCTGGCAAACATGTACACCACCAATGACATGGAAGCCCTGCTGGACGGCATCGCATACCTGTCAACCTGTAAATACGTCGGACCACAACGCAGGTTCCCCGAGTGACCTATGAAGTCCAACCCCGCACCCATGCTCAGCTTCCGCACGGACTGGCCAGTCACCACCACAACAGCCATACCAAACGACCGGCAACTGTAACCACACCATCAACGACATCGCCATGACATCGGATATGACCGGGGCATGCACACTGTTCCCCATCACATCCAGGAACACCGCATGCATCGTGGGAGGCAGTGGCATGGGCTCTGTGCATCGCACCCACATGGACGGAATTGCACGAACAACCAGGACACGACATGGATCCAGCGCACATGGACACACACACCGCTCAGTGGACATGAATAGGTCACCTGGAGTCTGTGGGTGCTGCACCCTCCCACCCCCGCCCGGGAATCCCATACCAGGACCTTTGCATGGACGACAAGTGCATACAACAACAACACGACCCCAGTGAATGTGACATGTCCAGTAACCACCACAGTGCAACAACAAGTGGCACGCCGCTGCATGCACGCAAGCACATGCCCTGATGTCATCTCACATGCACGCGTGCATGAGGAACAACCGCAGCAAACCTGTCACATGGAACTGAGATGGACTGTGCCCATGATGCCGAGCGGTCTGGTAGGCTACATGTATACCGTCTGTGTCAAAGTCCGCAGCTCCGCAGCTATACGTAAATGTACATTAGCACAGCCTTGGCCAAGCAGATGTAACCCCACACCCTATCCCATTTGTAATCATGCTCAGTATATCCTCAACATGTATTCCGCTGCCAGTAGTGTCCACTATACTGCATCACAGAGGACAGAAGACTCAATATAATGTTTGAAACCAGAACTGTCTCCGCTGACTCATTTCACAAGTACGAATGAGAGAGGATGAGAGTATGTGAAGTACACGGCAGTCGTGACATGACCATGTAGTCCACTGGTATTGGATGTCAACGCAAATGAGTAGCACTACTGTGGAAGACACACATGTGTCGTGTGAAGTCGTATGGACGCAGTGCTCAGGTGGGTGGGTGCGACGGGTAGATGCGCACATGCCAAGTTGGAGCACGCCGTGTTGGGAGGGGTCATGAACAGTACACCACCGCTTGCCTGGGCATTGTGAGAGGACACCTGTCGGGGGAGTGAACACGTGTGTGCACAGCAGCCGGGCACACGTACAAAGCGGTACCAGGCGCACCTCAGCCCACCCTCTGTGGACAAGCTGGATCCTGTTGTGCGCCCGCCATGCCCCTTGACAAGGCACACACAGCCCCAGTCGACCAGGTGTAACCCCAACATAGTCAATCCGCACAGGCGATACAGGGCACGGGATGGCAGTGGAGCATGGTGTGTGAGAGGTCTCCTCGCGCTCCTCCTGGTCATATCACGCAGGCAATAGAACCTCAACGTCCAGCATGGCAAAAAGTCAAATGGAAGTGTAGGGGACGCACCACAGCACGAGCAGCACTGACGTCACGGGAGGTGGCTCGCACCATCCCATCCATTGCCCACCATACCAACCACGCCACATGCCATTGCGACTAAGTGCAAGCGCGTGCGCCACCACCCCTGAGCCCTCCCCAGAGAGGCCAAAGAGTGAATGTGTGGGCCATCAGCCACAGACGGACGCGGCCTGGCCGCAAGGGCAGCCACAGCCACTGGGTGTCGCAGGTGGCGGATCCGGAAGGCGAAGACTGTGATGCATAGTCCATGCAGGCCGGGTCTCCATTTGGGGCACCACGCAGGTGGACGGCGTCCCGCCACACATCATACCCTGAGACAGCCCACTCGTGCAACTGGACCCACACATGCACTCCTTGCCCTCTCTGGTGCGAGCTTGGGGCTGCCTGTGCAAGCGCTAGCCTCGCAGGTGAGCATGCATATTGGGGGGGCGAGGGGAGGACATGAGGGCTGGGGCGAAGATGACTGTATCACTGTCAGTTAGTACAAGGGATGACCCAGATGTGGAAAGGAAGAGACGTGTCCCGTGTGTACTGCAACTAGTCGCCAATCCAACTACCCCCCATGTCCGGAATGTAAGCCCGCACCTAGGCCCGCCCATCCGCCACATCGAACATACCACCAGCACGACAACCTTCCCATTCGAAACACTGACTGGGGGTGGCGACCAGTGAACAATCATGTGTAGCCTACCCACGCGTACATGTGGGCCCTCCATGATCCATGTCACCTGCGGCAAAGTCATGACATGCGCAACGAGGGAAGTGAGGAGAGCTGTCCGCCCCACGCACAGAAGGTGCATCAGCTCCACAGACCCAGCAGCGAGTCCAGCAGGGGTCACATGTGCAGGGGCAGCAGTGCCTGGTGTGAAGGCACATGCATATAGACAGCACATCGACCAATGTGTAGTCTGCCCACATCTACAGTCCATCATCATGCGGACATAGGAATTGAACACAGGGCAACACATCTTAGTTGGTGCACCCACCGTGACCAACAATGCGCAATCATCGACGTACCCGCCCTGTGCATGGCCCCCCACCCAACGGAGGCACATCCAGTGCCACCATCCCACACACACAAGCCTTCCACGGAACATGCTGTGTCCAATGGTCAGTACAGAGTCAGCGCCCATCTGGTGGATCCTGAACAGGAGACACATGCACACACATGCCAGCTCCCACTATGTACGACTGCCACCTGGCACGTGCAATGTAACCTCTCACCTGTGACGTGTGACTGCAAGCACACAGCCGTCTTGGCATGGGGCTGTCAATGTGGACACCAGTCAATGTTTCGGGAGCTGTGATCCGTACAGTGCTGTACATAGGGTGCAGTGCTGACACCTACTACTGTCTCATATCCCCTCGTGCCACAGGTCCCACTTGTATTGGCCACTCAGCCCGTGCCCACATCGTCGTCGTCGTGTGCCATACTCATCCAGCCTCGGAAGCAGTACCATGCTCAGCAGACACTCATGTTGCCGTGGCGTTGCCGCTTGACGAATATGCAGTCAGTCCCCATCAGCACGCCCCGCAAGTCATTGGGGCCTAGATCCCCATGTGCATGCACATGGCAGTGGTATGTCTCACTTGCCATTGCCATTGTTGTGAGACCTGTGTAAGTGTATTGTGGCCGTGCCGTCCCAGCTTGACAGCTGGGCTGTGGCCCATGTGCTTGCTCAGTCATGTCAGTGATGTGTATGCGAAATTGCTATGTGCCGTGTTGCTTTGACATGTGTCCTCTGCCATTTAACCCAGGCGGAGACCGAACATTGACCGCCCATACCAATTGCTGGCGGACATGGACGATACAGAGGTAATCAGGAAGTTTCGGCTGGACAGGCCAACTCTGCATCGACTGTGTGCCATGTTAGAGCCCAATCTCCGTCCCCGCAGGGTGTATCCGACTGCTGTCACCCCCACGGCTAAGGTGATGGCCGCCATGCATTTCTTCGCCACTGGGTCATTCCAGCACACAGTGGGCAGTGGAGGAGGGATGTCCCAGCCCATGTTCAGCAAGGTGCTGAGGGATGTACTGGCAGCCATGATGCTGTACCGGAACAGGTACATCAGATTCCCCAGGGCTCGTGAATTGGCGGCAGTGAAGGGTGCATTCTATGCCCTTGGCAGAATCCCACACGTCGTGGGAGCCATTGACTGCACTCATGTTGGCCTTGTTCCACCACAGGCCACTGAGCACCTGTACCGCAACAGGAAGCACACGCACTCCCTGAATGTGCAAGTGGTGTGCCTTGCGGACATGGTGATCACCCACGTGTGTGCAAAGTTTCCAGGCTCGGCCCATGACGCACACATAATGCGCAACAGCATCTTGCCACGACTGATGGCCAATCTGCAACAGGATCGTGGCTGTATTGTCGGTGAGTATGTGGAGTGGGGTAGCGTGCTGGTTGTTTGATGCTGTCCCCTGTCCAGTTGGAATAGCAACGGTTCTCTGTGTCCCTCACACCCAGGTGACTCTGCGTATCCGAATGGGGCATGGCTGCTCAGTCCATTGAGGAATCCTCGCACCCCAGCAGACGATCGCTACAATGAGGCACATGGGAGGACCAGACGTGTGGTCGAGCGTACCTTTGGCCTCCTCAAGTCCAGGTTCAGGTGCCTGGACCGCACCGGGGGTGCACTGGCGTACTCCCCACAGAAGGTGTGCCAGATAGTGGTGGCGTGCTGCATGCTGCACAATCTGGCCATTCGGAAGCAGATCCCCCTCATTGTGGATGACGGAGATCAACCAGGGCCCCAGCCCGCAGACCAGGACAGCTCGAGTGAGGTGGACAGCGGAGAGGAGGAAGCTGGGAATGTGCGCCAGCAGCTCATCGCCCGCTACTTCACTTGACGGTGAGTGTCCATGTACGACGGATGATGTGTCTGTATCTATGCAGGTGTGTGTGTGCTGTGTCAGGGTGGCCGTATGTTCACTGCGTGCAGTGTGTCAACGCTCCATGGCCAGGGTAGTATGCCACTGTTGGTGACTGTGGCATTGTGCCCTATTGCTCTGTGCGATGTGTGTACATTGCTTGTAGTTGTTGACATGTACTGTGTGATGGGTGTGTGACACACTCATTGAATGTGCTCCTGTTCTGTCTCCCACCCCTAGGTCCCTACAGGCCCTCCGGATTCCATTTCCATGCCACGCATCAGGTGCCTTTCCGCCCAAGGTGGCCGTTGTATTCCGTACAATAAAGACACAGGGCACAAACAGCAGTTAGTGAAAAAGGTGCATTTATTACAAACTGTGACATGTGATTGTGTGTAAGGTGATGACAAAAGTGGTGCGTGCAGTGACAATGAGCTGTCGGTCATGGCTGCGTGATGATCAGGGTGTACCCACTGGTTCTATGTCCATAGTCCAACACACACATGCCATCCAGATGGCTGTGTGGAGTGGGATCCTAGAGCAAGTCAATGCAGTGGCTGGTCAAGGAAGGCTGGCGGAAGGCTGGCTGGCTGCCTCACTTGCGACTGGAGCGTGCGAAGTCCTCCCGGGAGATCTGTTTCCTCTTCGGACGGCCCCTTCCACGTTTGGGAGGGGGTGTGGTGGCGACCTGCTGGTGGTGGGTGAGGTGTGCTCACTGGCTGTGGACGCAGGGGAAGTGGACACTGCTGCCCGAGCCTGCGCCCTAGCAGGTGGTGGCGGAGGTGGTGTTGCTGGCCTTGCCTGTGACCCCACCGCCACCACCAGCTGGCCCATGAGGTCCACGAGTTGGTCCATACGGGACACGAATTGGCCCATATGGGCGTCCATGGACCTCAGCACCCCCAGCACCTCCCGCGTGTCAGTAGCAGACCTGGCCCATTGTCCTTGGGCCTCTTCATAGGCCCCAAGGACTCTGGCCATTTGAGGCAGGGCATGGCTCCCAGGGGAGGCTGGCGTTTCCTGACCCTGCTCCTCCTACCAGTCCTGCTGCCACCGGCCTGCCCACTAGCCACATTGCTCACCACGGTCCTCGCTGTGGCTCCCAGGGTGGATCCAGTCGGCCGGGCCACCACCTGCGCTGGGGCTGGTGCCAGCGAAGACGTGGTGGTGGTGGAGGCGGTGGTGGTCGGTGCGGCGATGGTGGCGGTTGCGGCAGTGGTAGTGGCCGCAATGACCGTGGGTGTGGCCGCAACGACAGTGGCAGCAGGGGACTGGGACTGTTCAGCATCCCTGGATGATGGGTTGGTGGGTAGGAGGGGTCCTGGGGAGCGGCTGGGCCCTGCCACGCCAGATGGGCCAGCTTGGTGGTCCGTGTCCGAAGAGGTGGACAGATCCTCCAGATCCGTGTGTCCTCGTTGGGGGCTTGTAGGCTGGCTGTGCTGGCTGCTGTCTCCATCCCCAGCGTCCAGCAGTTCGTCACCTGTGGAGAGAATGAGATTTGTTATTGTGTTGCACCTGGCGAAGTATGTATTAGTCGTCTGACATTGGCAGTTCGTGCAATCTCGTACATGGGTTTCCCGGAGGCGAGTGTGTGGCTGTGGCATCTGTAGGTGTGTGTGCTAGGCAATGGGACTGTGTGCTGTGCACATGTGGCATGGGACGGATTGGCCATGCCGATGGGTGTGTTGCTTTGCCCCTACTCATTGTGACTCTGGTGTATGCGGGCTCCTGGCCCATCCTGGGTCTGGTTTGTACTTTGCTTTTGGAGTTCAAATGGAACGCTTAGGAATGCATATGGCAACATGGGGGCCATGCCCCAGATTCGCATTTGGGAGGGAATATGCTTTTGGGGTTCAAATGGAACGCTTAGGAACGCATATGGCAACATGGGGGCCATGCCCCAGATTCGCATTTGGGAGGGAATATGCTTTTGGGGTTCAAATGGAACGCTTAGGAACGCATATGGCAACATGGGGGCCATGCCCCAGATTCGCATTTGGGAGGGAATATGCTTTTGGGGTTCAAATGGAACGCTTAGGAACGCATATGGCAACATGGGGGCCATGCCCCAGATTCGCATTTGGGAGGGAATATGCTTTTGGGGTTCAAATGGAACGCTTAGGAACGCATATGGCAACATGGGGGCCATGCCCCAGATTCGCATTTGGGAGGGGATATGCTTTTGGGGTACATGCTGTGAGCCATGGGTGCCGAACGTGACATGTGTTGTGGCAGCATGACAGTGCATGGTCTGAGGTGTGTGCATGCCTGACATGCCCTGCATATTTGCTGTCTGTTGTGGTTACTGGACATGGCATTGGACGCATCGTTATGAGTGAGTGATAGTTGTGTGCCAGCCAACGTATTGCAGTTGTCCCATCTCCTTGGTGTGCGTGCTGCCCTGTGCCATGTGCATCACTGCAGTGCTCGGGGGGTGTGGCCCATGTTGTGTGTTGTTGCTCACAGTGTGTCGTGCGCTTAATTGACTTCTGGCACATGGTTGGTCATGGGCATGTGTCTTAGCGTGACTGCTGTATGTGTGGCAGCTGTGCGGATGACATGCCTTTCATGAGACTGGGGCTGACGGATGGGATGGATGGTATGTTGTATGTGCATGGTGTGTCTGTGTGTTTGATGGGTTCAGTGGTGTTCGTGTGCATTTCTGTTGTTCCGCTCTGTTGCGTCTAGTGTTGTTTGTCTTACATAGGCGTAGTTGTGGGGTGTGTGGTTGACAGGCAGTAGGGGCTACATGGACAGGACTTCAATGGTGTTTCGGTTGTGTGTGATGAGTTGCACAGTGGCTGCCATGTGGGACTATATTCAGTGTGGCTTGTGCATGCAGACGTGGCTCCTTGGGTGTTGCTATGTCTGTGATGGGTCATGTGGGGTGTGAGTCTGTTGTTCATGTCCGTGTGCACATTGTTCACTTGTTCGTGACGGTGGGCGGTGCTGCGTGTTCGTCTGCTACGTGACATGTCCCATGTGTTGGTCGTGTTATGGTCCTCATGCCTCCAGTTATCCAGCCCTGTCCAGTTTCCCACCTGCAAGTTGTTCGTGCGTGCACTGTACTGGATGCCACATGGCTCTAAGCGGGGGTGCTCCATGTTGCAGGTCTGTGGGGGTGGGGGCGTGTTGTGGGTCGTGGGGTGGCTGGACACCCACTGACACCGATTGCTGTGGACCGTGATGTCTGCCTTTCAGCTGTCGTTGTGCACTGCGGTGGCTGACACGTGGCTGTGGGGTGTGGGGGATGCTCCTCCTTGCTGTGCTGTGGGACTGGGGCCTGGTGTGTGTAGTACTTGGGCTGTCCATCGTCCCACCCACTGCACTTTGTGTTCCTGCCACTTACCTGTTACTTGTCGGTTAGTGCAGCTGTGGCGGACACATGGGTGTGGTGGGTGCTCGTTGTGGCGCTTCTGGCATATTTGGGGACCTGTTGGTGGTTACGTGGCTGGCTTAGTGTACACATGTCCCCACGCATCTTACAGTTGTTCGGTTTGGGCTGTGTGTGGTAGTGTCTGTTGCATGTGTGTGTGATGTGTTGTGTATTGTGTGCTGGACATGGGGGTGTTTGTCCCTGGGAGCTGTGGCATGGTAGTTGCGCATGTGAGTACATAGCGGTGTGCTGGTATACATTAGTTTGTACTTACCAGCCTCCACTCCCCTGCTAATCCGGCGAGGATCTCCGGATGGATTACGACTCGCACCTTCTCCTCCCACGCTTTGAAGGTCTTAAAGAGCGCGGGATTCCCTCCGCCAGTGACGGCAGCCAGCTCTCTGTTTTTGCCCTCCTTCTTCTTGACCAGGCTCTTTACGTCATTCCAACGTTTGTTTATCTCGACTCTGTTCCTGGGCAGGGTCCCGACTGCATTGACCTGGTCTACGATCCGGTTCCACATTCTGTTTCTGGTGGCTAGTGGTGTGTGCTGGACCATGTTCCCATAGATTTGTGGGTACACCTTGATGATCTCGTCGACCATGACCGTCAGCTCCATGGGCGTGAAATTGGGCATCCTTTGTGGTGCCATGGTGTTTGTGGTGCTGGTGCGGTGTGTGTTGTGTAATGTGCAGGGGGTTTGTGGTGCCGGTGTTTGGTGGTGGTGGTGGTTGTGATGTGTGCGTTTCTGTGGTGTGCTGCTGTCCTTGCTGTGTCACTGTGTCCTCTCCTCTCCTCTCTGGTTTGCAATGTAGCAAGGGGTTGTGGTCTGTGGGAGTGCTGCTTTTGTACTCACCTATGTGGGTGTGTCCTCATGGTCTGTTGTTTTCAGGTGTGTTGTGTCTGGGGTTCTGGCCTTTGTATTTTTTGTTTGTCCGGGGGGTGTTTTCGGGATGTGTACTGTGCTTGTGTATTTGTGCGTGCCTTGCTGTGTGGACTTGTTGGCCATGTTGTGTGCTATTGGTTTTGTGTGCGGATGGTTTCTGTGCAGGTACGTTGGCGCCATGGCTTCTGCCGTGTCGATTCTCATCGGCGTTGTTTGCGCTGGCGGGCGGTATATTTGTGGTTTTTCCGCGCTCATGGCGGTGCGATCGTAATTTCACGTGCGGTGTGTCGGCCGTGTGGGCGGGCGGTTTTGTGTTGTCGTGCGTGTTTCCGTCCGTGGCGGGCGGTTTGACTCCGACTCGGACGATGGCGGGCGGTATTTTGTGTGATTTTTCGCCGATGGCGGTTTTCGGTTTGTGTACTCATAATGGCGTGGTCGGTGTTCAGGCGGTGTGTGCGGGCGGATTTTTGCCGCTTCCATGCCTGGCGGATTTATTTACGCCGGGTATCGTAATGTGCCCCTATATTCTCATATTAATAACAACCAACAAATATAGTGTTACTTACAATTAAAAAGCATGACACAATTAGCACATAACATAATAAATAACACAATTTTTAATGAAGGAATAAATATTTTTACATTTTTTATTACTTGAATAACTTCTTACCCTATACCTCTTCAAACTAAATAACACACATATTTTAAAATGTATAATAATTACACATTTTACAGAATTAATTATCAATCAACAATTAACAATAATTAACAACTAATAGATTATTATATTTAATTAACTTTCCGCCCTTTACCCTGACAAACCCACCAACCCTCATCTAATATGTAACTTTAAAAATATCTTAATTGCACAGAGTACATAATTAATTATCAATTAAACAATTATTAATTATTAACATTGATTATTAATTATTATAATTAATTTCCTTCACACCCTTTACTCATACAAAAACCAGAACCCAGACCAAAAATATAATAAAAAACATTAATTACACAATGTACATAAGTAACTATTAATTAAATAATTAATAATATTACAAACATTCTTATTGATTTACTTCCCACTATATACCCCTACGAACCCCACAACCGGCACCTAAAACTTACCCTGATATAAAAAATATTACAATTTACATAAATAATTATCAATGAAATAATTATTATTCATTAAAAATTAATTATTAATTAATTATAATTAATTTGCTTCCCACCCTGTACCCCCAAAAAACTTTAAAACTATATTAAAAAACATTAACAATAATTAAACAATTTATTATAACATATACAATTAAAACATATATTAAAATAATTAAACATACGTAGAAAACGATATTATTAACAACAATATTTTTGTAAATGATATTAAAAACATAGATAACTTTAACATCAATCAATATTAACAACATAGATATTTTTGTAAACAATATTAACTATTAGATATTTTTCAAATCGATATTACTTCCCTTAAAATTGATATTAATCTCAACAATATTTTTCCACACAATATGTGTATCATGATTTCCAACTCGAAATTTCTGCATCACGATATTTAATTTTTCAATATTTTGTCCGAATAGCATTTCTGTCCCAAAAATATTGAGGAAAGTGTATATATTTGTGGGTTATATTTACTGTTCTAACTCCAATCCCACCAATACTATGGAACATTATAGAACTATAAAAGGGCCTTGGAATCTCGCTGCACTAGGGAGTGCCAAACCTACAGCCCACTACTGTCAGCGCTGCTGGGGGTGCTACTTTCCAGTTGCCTGGTCTCCTGGTGTTCAATGTCTAAGGGAGCTGTCCCTCTATCCATTACCAGTGGCCAGGGGTCAAGCCGCCACACAGTCACGACCAGTGGGGACTTTGAGTCCAATAACCCCCTGCAGGACCACTAACTCTACTCAGCTGCGCTATAAAAGGACATTGGAACCCTGCTGAGCTGGGGAGTGTGAAACCTACAGCCCACTCTTCTATTTTCTGCTGGGGGAGCTACTCTGCAGTTGCCTGGTGTTCTGGTGTTCCGTGCCTAAGGGGAGGCTGTCCCTCTGTCCCTTGCCAGCGCCCAGGGAATGAGCCGCCACCCAATTGAGACCGCTGGGCCGGAACTAGAGTCCCATAACCCCCTGCAGTACCACTAACTCTGCTCAGTTGCACTATAAAAGTGCCTTGGAATCCTGCTATGTCGGACGCACGCAGACACGCCTTGGCAAAGCACAGGCCTAGGGCAGGCCCGTACACACCGGTCACAGACTGGAGGAGGCTGAGCCCACTCTCTTGGCCCAGCCACAGGATTTCCCCCCGGAGGACTTTGTAATTTTAAATGTGTCCATCTGTTTGGAAGTTTTATTTGTCAGGTTTGTGTGAGCTGCCTGGAACTCCTGTTGTCTGCTATCCAGTTGGCTGCACCCAGAACTGTCTATAGCTAAGAGTTTGGTTTGACTCTGGCTTTCGCCTGCTGCGGGGGGGTGTGAACGGATCTACTTTCCTATCAAGCCTGTTTATATTGCATTGATTATCCTGGTTAAAATGGGAAAGCAGAATGCTCCGACTCTAATTTTGACATTCAGTCGCATCCTGAAAACTCCCAAAAGTCATCTGACAGTGCGCTTAAGGTGATCAGCCTCCTGATAGAGTAGGTGGAGTCCCTGATTAATACTGATTCCCTCTCTAATCAAGTGTGTGTAATGTTTCATCTGGTAACAAGCCTGAATTGTCCGCTCCCAATCAGGGTGCGATACCCACGAACAAATGCACACAAGCCACCCGCCTGAGAGCTAAAACATCCCAAAAGGCAGATTTGGTGTTCTCTCTATCTCTCTTTTTCAAAAACCTGCAAAAAAACAAACATGACACTGGAAGGCAAACACTACATTCCGACCCTTCTAGCCAAGATGTGGATTGTAATCTAGAGACCCATGACTCGCGAATCCCTTTTGTTACCATCCCCTGTAGTAACCGTTTTGATCCTCTTTTCATACAGGTGCAGATAGATCCCATCCAGTGTAAAAACAAAGGTCCTGACCCCACAAAGCTTAATGAAGTTAGCCCACTGTTCGATCTAGGTCATCTTCTCTAGCAGGTCAAATCACTTCGAGAGGAGGTGGGGGATCTTAAGAATATGGTCAAACTTCTTTTAAATTTTAAAAAACATTTTAAAAGAAGCAGAGATGTGGGTGAGGAAAATGGTCCTAAATACACTTCTGGTCAGCATGTTAGCAAAGTAAAAAGGGGCTCAAGGCATCCCACAGCACACAAATTGAAAGTCACAACTATAGGGCCACCAAATAGAGAGCCTCATGGAAGGGATTTGGAAGGAGGAGACCCCGCTACAATGAGCATAGCTCGATCTACCCCAATGTGGAGTAACTATCAGGGATTTTGTAAGGCATTGGATGTCAGAAGCTCATCTTCTCTACCCTCAATCCTGAATAGTCACAAGAGAATGTGGGGCCCGCTAGGACTTGCTAGGTTTTTCTAACAAATGTCCCTAACAATAGGTCACAGAGAATATATAGAAGGAGAGGAGGCATTAATTAACATATCCATTCACTGGATTGGGAAAGTATGAGACCGTCGATATGTAATTAGAGAAGACATTATGGGTGCTGTTAGGCATTCTGCTGTAGATGCTAAGGGCCCGATTCTGATGTGGTTTGGAAAGCTTCCCAACTGAATGGGTTTGGGAATAGTTTCCAACCGAATCGGATCTGGAGAGTCCAACCGACCGAGTACGATGCATCCGGATGCTTCCAGATACGATTTGGTTGGACTCCCATTGACTTCAATGGGAGCCTTTGTTCCAACCGCATGCATAGGCCTCCATTGAAGAAAGGGGTGGCTGGGGAAAATCGGACACCCTGTGGCGGGTGTGAGAAGTTGGCCTGGCATATGCTGTCCACTAATTATAGTGGGCACCTTGCACCAGTCCAAATCGACTCTTATGGTAGGTAGGTCAAAGACAACCTTATTGAAAGCTATCCTAGTGGTAGCTGTGGAGAGCAGCCTTCAGGCTAAGTCTTGAAGGAATGTAAAGCAGCTTGTTTTACCAGTCTATAATCTCTTGAGTGACCAAATGAAAGAGCACCACACCAGGTATATATTCAAAATATATGTATTTATTACTAAACACACCCCTCTAGTCTCTTTATGAGGCTAGAGTTCGAAGTACATAGGTTATAAGATCTTAAATCACAGTAATAGCACAAATACACGTTTGGGCCCTAGGGGCGTACCAAACCATATACCAATAAAGTGGTATGCGAACCACGACTGAACTAGACACTAGGCCTAGAGCCTCTAGAAGTGCTTGGACCACAAGGAACCACCCAAGGTAGTGACACAGGGGACCCACGGGAGACGCGTGCAGTGTAAATACACAACCGCGATACGCCGTTAACTTCTATGGAGAAAGTCGGGATCGGGAAAATAGAGGAAAGGGACACTTTAAAGAGGACTAGGACAAAACCCTTTGAGATCTAGGACTTTGAAGAGTCTCTACCCACGGGAGCACCGGAGTACTCGTGTTACCTCACCCAGGGAAGCCGGGTGCATAGGTGCCTTTCGGGGTCGGGTTTCGTCGTCGTTTCTTATGGCGATCTGCTGCAAAGTGCTGCTGGCGACCAGGAGAAAAGTGTCCGGGTGGATCCAAGAGTGGATCGGAGTTCTGAAGAACCTGAAAGCAGAGGGGACAGAGTCTGGGTCACTAGCCAGTGACCAGGGAGGTGATGGACGGATGCCCACCGATGTCGAGTGCTTCAGGTGCGTTGACGGTCGTCTCGTTTCTGCAGCCACGAGGTCCAGGAGGCGTTGTCGGCGACCAGGAGCAGGATTCGGGCTGGTACACGATGTCTGTCGAGTGCTGCGGTGTCGGCGACCAGATTGGACCCAACAAGCCTTAGTAACGGCAAGTCTCTATGTAGCTGAAGATCGTCGATGGTGCAGACCAGCAAGGTCTGGGGAACTCACCCAGCAAGGGTAAGTGAGGGCAGGCCTGGAGCAACCAGACTGCCAAGTAAAGAAAAGATTGGCCTTCGGTAAGGGCTACTAGCCAACGGGCTAGCGACCGCGAAGGAGCCTCGTGACGCCGCACGTGGAGCTGGCTTACGGGACACTCGTGGAGTGGGGGCCAGTGATCTTCGGTGCAGGTGGTGCTGGAGGCTAGGGCTACTCGGAGCCCAAAGCACGACTTCTTGGGAGACCCAGAAGATGGTGCACTTGCAAATGTGCTCGGTGTCCAGGGGTCACGGTCTCACGTTACCCACGATAGCCACGGGCCTCAGCTTTGCTGGGGACTCAGGGTAGCCTCGGGGAAGTCTGAGAATCCACCTCTGGTGATGCGATGACTTCGGCGTCCGACGGGAGCTTCAGTGATGCGAACCGGACAGATGCTTCTTTGGTGCCTGCCAAGCAGGGGAGTCACTCCTTGACCCCAAGGGAGATTCTTCAGTCCTCTAATCGTGAGTAGAGCGTCGAAGGTCCAGGATTCTGTGTCAGAGTTTCGTCCAGGTATAATCTAATCTTGCTGTGGCAAGGGTTCCCCATTTTATCCAGTAAAACAGGGAGGGACTAACTCTATGACCCCACCTATGGGAGGGTCAAGGGAGGGGGTGGCTACACCCACTTCCCTTTGTCCAGTTTCGCGCCAGAGCAGGGGCAGGTAGCCCCTGAGCTGGTTTGAACTGGCATATGCACAGAGGAGCCTTTTGCTCCCCCAGTGCAGGACTTCAAAGCACTCTAAGAGTGCACCCACCCAGCCCCAATACACATTATCCTGTCTGGGGAGGTGGTCACACCTCCCTGCAACAGGAAACCTATTGTCCAGGCCTCCCCTGCCAGAGTTTCGTCCAGCAGCAGGAGGCCAGACTTGTGTCTGTGGCAGCAGCATCCATTTTGTGATGCCAGGGCTTCAGAAGGAAGTTACCGGGTTAGTCAGAGTTAACATGTCTTTCCCTCTAGAAGGGTGGAATGCTACCCCCGCCGCCAGGATTGGCGGGGGGTAGTATTCCAAGATGTTTGACACCAAACACGACATGTTTAGGTGCAGCCATTCCAAAGTTAGCATTTTACCGCGAGGATATAATGCGCTTAAGAGTATATGGTCAGGCTGCACTACAAACAGCATCAGAGATGGTCTCCGAACACTGCAGAGGGGCCCTGCTCATGCAGGGGCACCCTCTCACATAGGAACCATGCACTCTGCCTTTAGGATTGATAAGGCCTGCCTTAGGAGTGACTTATAGGTTTATATGTGTGTATGTATTTAGTGATATAGGTAACCTATATCACAGTAAGGGGTGCATGCACCACCTTACCCAGGCTGCAGTAGCAGACCTGTGGTGTCAGTTTGGATGGCCTTCCAGGGGTGGCACAATACGTGCTGCAGCCCCTGGTAGGCCTCTGAGGTACCTATGCCCTTGGTACATAGTATACCATATACTAGGGACTTATAAGGGCACTCCAGATTCCAATCAGAGATGTGCCTAAGGCACATGGAAACCATTTTACAGAGAAAGCAGATAGACTGGGGCCCTGAATAGCAGGATCCCAGTCCAACTAAGTCATAAACCAGCAAAACACCATAAAAAAGTGGGGGCAACCATATAGTCAGATTCCACCTTCCTACATAACCCCCCCAAACGAAAGGAGATAAGGCTAACCTTGGCCAGTTGAGCCTATATTGACTAAGTGGCCATATAAGGAAGCACCTGCACTAGCATGGTTGCCCCCTATGTTATGGTCCACTAAGCAATCCCTCACCCTAAGGGTATGAGAGGGTCTCCACCATGGGGAATCACTACCTCTGGTGTGCTTAGGTAAAGTACAAGGCTGGTGAGGTGTCTGAGTAGGGAAGTGAGGCCCTAGGAATGTTGGCCTCAGCTTCCTCAGATCACTGGTCACCATGTATGCCTGTCTTTCCATGACTGAGTTGCACTTTGCTCTAAGGGTCAACCTTTGGCTGCCTACAGCTGGGGGTTGGGTCCCTTTGGATGGAACACTGGAGGGACATGGCAGGTTTGGAACCTTCTGGTCCCAGGTTTGCCCTTGCCTACCAGAGTCCTTCTGGGGGAGGTCCCTACATAAAGGTATGGGGGATCCCTCAGTGTGTAGAGGAATTTTCACCTGGCTAGGGCTACTAGACTGGGTGCCCCTAATCTGCTGATGGGGGCTTCCTCTGGACAGGGGGCCCTGGGGGTCCACTGACCTCCCTGACCTCTGCAGCCCTGGGCTGACTGAGGCAGGGTAGAGAGGGGCAGGTTACCTGCTCCAGACTGGGTACCACCTTGGAAGGGTCCTCTGCCATCAGGGGTGTGGCCAGGCGAGGCCTGACTACCTCTGTGGCAGTTCCTTCACTAGGGGTAGGGTCAGTTCCCTGAGGAGGCTGACCCTTACCTACTGTCTGGGGGAAGAAGACTTTTCTTCAACCCTTGTGCTCTCTTTTGGGGGAGAGTGGGCCATTCTTTCAGGCTTTATCTCTCCAAATTCTTGGGCTGGGGCTGTGGCCATCACAGCCCCACTAACCATTACAGGGACGCCCAACATCCTAAGATGGGTTTGGTGTTCAACTTCAGCCCAGGCTGAAATTTCCAAATCATTGCCCATCAGGCAATCTACAGGTAAGGTGGGGGACACTGCCACTCTCTTTGGGCCTGTGACCCCCTCCCAGCTGAGATTGACTATGGCCATGGGGTGATCTGTTCTGACACCATCAATGTTGGTCACCTGGTATTTAAACTCAGGTAAAAGCTGGTGAGGGGGGACTAGTTTCCCTGCCACCATGGTGACACTAGCCCCTGTGTCCCTAAATGCCACAGCTTTCTGACCATTAATTATTGGCTCCAATCTGTACCTGCCCAATGCTATGGGACCCATGGTAAAGGTGGCAAATCCTATACCACCATCAGAGTCAGAGGAGTCTGTTGAGGGGTCCCTGTCTAAACTAGGGCCCACCTCTGTTCCTTCTTGCAAAAGCACCCAACTTTTGGGTGCACTACTCCCAACTGGAGGATTACTACTGGTAGTACCAGGAGGGGTGGTAGTAGTTGTGGGAGGAACATTTTCTTTATTGCCAATCCTGGGGCAACTGGGATCAGTTTTCCAGTGCCCAGGCTTTTTACAGACATGGCAATATGGTTTCTTTTCAGGAGAGGAAGGAGTTTGGGACCCACCCCCAGAAGAGGAATTTTGGGGCCCTGTAGGGGACTTATCCTTAGATTTATCCCCACCTTTCTCTTGGGACTTAGTAGAATCTTTCTTCTGGTCACCACCCTGATTTCTAGTTTTTACTCTGGTTCTGACCCATTTGTCTGCCTTCTTTCCCAATTCTTGGGGAGAGGTCAGATCAGAGTCCACCAGATACTGGTGCAAAAGCTGGTTTTGACAATTATTAAGGATCTGCTCCCTCATAATCAAATTGTACAATCCTAAAAAGTCATGCACTTTGTTGCCATGTATCCAACCTTCCAGAGCCTTTGTAGCACAATCTACAAAATCAACCCAGTCTTGAGTCTGTGCTTTTTGGGTGTCTCTGAACTTCAACCTGTACTGTTCAGTGGTTAGGCCAAACCCATCAATAAGAGCACTCTTCAAGACCTTGTAATTATCAGCATCCTCCTCTCTAACAGTGAGGAGCTTATCTCTACCTTTGTCAGCAAAGGAGAGCCACAAGATTGCTGCCCACTGCTCTTGAGGGACCTTCTGTACCTTACAGGCCCTCTCTAATGCAGTTATCCATTTGTGGATATCATCCCCACTCTGGTAGGGAGGGACAATCTTGCTCAGGTTCCTATGGTCATAGGACCTTTCCCTATCTCTAGGGATATTGTTGCCACCATGGGACTCTAGTCCCAACTTTCTTCTCTCTCTAAGGAGATCTAGGGATTCTCTATCTAAAGCCAATTGCTTCTTCCTGATCTCTAGTTGAGTTTCCTCATACTGGACCAGTCTCTTTCTTCTCTCATGAGAGGATTCCCTCCTGTGAGAAGAAACAGAGCTCCCTATTGAGGTGCCAGAGTGGTTAGACTCCTGAGAAGGAGACCTAGACTTTCTGAGCACACTCATAATCCTTCCTGGGGGGACAAAGGTGTGGTTCTCTAGATCCTCATCTTCATCTTCCCCAGAAGGGATTGGGTTTTCCAGGTCAGGGTCATTGTCACCCTCCTGGTCAGTTTCAGAGGGGGGCTGGGGGTAGTAGTACCCCTGGCCCCTTCCTCATCTGCTGGCCCACCCTCTGCTCCTACCCCTTCAGTCTCTGAAGACTTACTAAGATCATAAGCCACCAACAACTCCTGGAGGTGTTGGGTGGTGGGACTTTGGCCTGTCCTTAATTTCCTCATGTTACACAAAGCTCTCAGTTCCAAGAATGGGAGTGTGTCATACTTGGAGGGGGAAGCTCAATGGCTTCCTGCAGGGCATCTCTGGATCCTGCTTTTAAAGACATTACTAGTGTGGTGTGGTGTATGCACTACCTACTCTAGTGTGGCCTACTAAACTCTCTTGAGTTGTAGAAAGGGTTGTGCTATCCCTTAACACACAACTCTAAGTTCAGTAGAACTTACTGATATTCTAAGCTTAAATTATATGTACCTTAGGTACCTTTAGTGGTTTTCAGTTGATCAATTCAATTGAGATTATCTGGTAAAACAATAGCAAGCTGGAATCCCACACGCTGCACACCAATGTGAGAAGTTGGCCTGGCATATGCTGTCCACTAATTATAGTGGGCACCTTGCACCAGTCCAAATCGACTCTTATGGTAGGTAGGTCAAAGACAACCTTATTGAAAGCTATCCTAGTGGTAGCTGTGGAGAGCAGCCTTCAGGCTAAGTCTTGAAGGAATGTAAAGCAGCTTGTTTTACCAGTCTATAATCTCTTGAGTGACCAAATGAAAGAGCACCACACCAGGTATATATTCAAAATATATGTATTTATTACTAAACACACCCCTCTAGTCTCTTTATGAGGCTAGAGTTCGAAGTACATAGGTTATAAGATCTTAAATCACAGTAATAGCACAAATACACGTTTGGGCCCTAGGGGCGTACCAAACCATATACCAATAAAGTGGTATGCGAACCACGACTGAACTAGACACTAGGCCTAGAGCCTCTAGAAGTGCTTGGACCACAAGGAACCACCCAAGGTAGTGACACAGGGGACCCACGGGAGACGCGTGCAGTGTAAATACACAACCGCGATACGCCGTTAACTTCTATGGAGAAAGTCGGGATCGGGAAAATAGAGGAAAGGGACACTTTAAAGAGGACTAGGACAAAACCCTTTGAGATCTAGGACTTTGAAGAGTCTCTACCCACGGGAGCACCGGAGTACTCGTGTTACCTCACCCAGGGAAGCCGGGTGCATAGGTGCCTTTCGGGGTCGGGTTTCGTCGTCGTTTCTTATGGCGATCTGCTGCAAAGTGCTGCTGGCGACCAGGAGAAAAGTGTCCGGGTGGATCCAAGAGTGGATCGGAGTTCTGAAGAACCTGAAAGCAGAGGGGACAGAGTCTGGGTCACTAGCCAGTGACCAGGGAGGTGATGGACGGATGCCCACCGATGTCGAGTGCTTCAGGTGCGTTGACGGTCGTCTCGTTTCTGCAGCCACGAGGTCCAGGAGGCGTTGTCGGCGACCAGGAGCAGGATTCGGGCTGGTACACGATGTCTGTCGAGTGTTGCGGTATCGGCGACCAGATTGGACCCAACAAGCCTTGGCAACGGCAAGTCTCAATGTAGCTGAAGATCGTCGATGGTGCAGACCAGCAAGGTCTGGGGAACTCACCCAGCAAGGGTAAGTGAGGGCAGGCCTGGAGCAACCAGACTGCCAAGTAAAGAAAAGATTGGCCTTCGGTAAGGGCTACTAGCCAACGGGCTAGCGACCGCGAAGGAGCCTCGTGACGCCGCACGTGGAGCTAGCTTACGGGACACTCGTGGAGTGGAGGCCAGTGATCTTCGGTGCAGGTGGTGCTGGAGGCTAGGGCTACTCAGAGCCCAAAGCACGACTTCTTGGGAGACCCAGAAGATGGTGCACTTGCAAATGTGCTCGGTGTCCAGGGGTCACGGTCTCACGTTACCCACGATAGCCACAGGCCTCAGCTTTGCTGGGGACTCAGGGTAGCCTCGGGGAAGTCTGAGAATCCACCTCTGGTGATGCGATGACTTCGGCGTCCGACGGGAGCTTCAGTGATGCGAACCGGACAGATGCTTCTTTGGTGCCTGCCAAGCAGGGGAGTCACTCCTTGACCCCAAGGGAGATTCTTCAGTCCTCTAATCGTGAGTAGAGCGTCGAAGGTCCAGGATTCTGTGTCAGAGTTTCGTCCAGGTATAATCTAATCTTGCTGTGGCAAGGGTTCCCCATTTTATCCAGTAAAACAGGGAGGGACTAACTCTATGACCCCACCTATGGGAGGGTCAAGGGAGGGGTGGCTACACCCACTTCCCTTTGTCCAGTTTCGCGCCAGAGCAGGGGCAGGTAGCCCCTGAGCTGGTTTGAACTGGCATATGCACAGAGGAGCCTTTTGCTCCCCCAGTGCAGGACTTCAAAGCACTCTAAGAGTGCACCCACCCAGCCCCAATACACATTATCCTGTCTGGGGAGGTGGTCACACCTCCCTGCAACAGGAAACCTATTGTCCAGGCCTCCCCTGCCAGAGTTTCGTCCAGCAGCAGGAGGCCAGACTTGTGTCTGTGGCAGCAGCATCCATTTTGTGATGCCAGGGCTTCAGAAGGAAGTTACCGGGTTAGTCAGAGTTAACATGTCTTTCCCTCTAGAAGGGTGGAATGCTACCCCCGCCGCCAGGATTGGCGGGGGGTAGTATTCCAAGATGTTTGACACCAAACACGACATGTTTAGGTGCAGCCATTCCAAAGTTAGCATTTTACCGCGAGGATATAATGCGCTTAAGAGTATATGGTCAGGCTGCACTACAAACAGCATCAGAGATGGTCTCCGAACGCTGCAGAGGGGCCCTGCTCATGCAGGGGCACCCTCTCACATAGGAACCATGCACTCTGCCTTTAGGATTGATAAGGCCTGCCTTAGGAGTGACTTATAGGTTTATATGTGTGTATGTATTTAGTGATATAGGTAACCTATATCACAGTAAGGGGTGCATGCACCACCTTACCCAGGCTGCAGTAGCAGACCTGTGGTGTCAGTTTGGATGGCCTTCCAGGGGTGGCACAATACGTGCTGCAGCCCCTGGTAGGCCTCTGAGGTACCTATGCCCTTGGTACATAGTATACCATATACTAGGGACTTATAAGGGCACTCCAGATTCCAATCAGAGATGTGCCTAAGGCACATGGAAACCATTTTACAGAGAAAGCAGATAGACTGGGGCCCTGAATAGCAGGATCCCAGTCCAACTAAGTCATAAACCAGCAAAACACCATAAAAAAAGTGGGGGCAACCATATAGTCAGATTCCACCTTCCTACAGCGGGCACCCCCTGGTGCCTGCCACACTGTGCATGGCTGGTAAGGGAAGACCCATGGGTACCCCCAAGGGCCCGATTGGGAAGGCTCTAGGTGCAGGGTGGCCAACTACGGGCCCCCAAAGTCTTATTCTGACTGCCGATTCGAGTCGGATGGCTCGATTCGGAATGGCTATCCAAATCCAGCATCGTACTCGGTCGTTTGGAAACGCGGCCAGTAGAGATGTATAATTCCGCTCCATACGGCTTGGCCATTCCCAATGCCATCAGGTTTGGATTGGGATATTCCTAATGCCTAACTCGCATCATACTCGGTCGGTTAGAAACCTTTCAGAGCTGGTTGGAAAGACACATTCCCGATCCAATTTGGATGGAGCAAATGCCGTCAGGAGGTTTTCCTAACCACATCAGAATCAGGCCCAAAGTATGACAATATCAAACTCACCCTAGCTAGTAATGCGCTAGTAGATAATTTGGTGGCCTTTGACTTACATACAAACTCACTGTTTAAAACCGACATCTGCCTCAAATACACCCTCTCTAGCGATCTTTGTCAGTCTGCACAAGGTGCTTCCACCCCGTCTCAAATTGACTCTCCCTCCCGAATGGTAGACTGACAACCACCGTTTAGCACTTTTTATGAAGGCAGTGCACCTCATTTGTGTAGCCAAGCTTTGACGCTCGCTGAAGCCCCTCTGTCCTTTACGGACACTAGCATGGACCCAAACAGTATGATTGATATCAATCAGCCCATCGCGTCTCAATTTGTCATGACCAAAAAGGGTATATCTATTTTATCCTGGAATATTGCAGGTGTCAAATCGAAAATTGCCATTCCTGGTTGGAATTCTTTTGTTGAGTCACATGATATTTGCTTGTTTCAGGAAACCTGGAGTTTGGAGCCCATTCTAAAACTGGGGTCTCCAACCTATTCAATCCCCGCTACTCATGGTTCTGTTAGAAGGCATGCTGTTGGACTAACCATATGGGTTAGATTGGACCTCAACTGTACCATCCAAATGCTGCACCTAGACTCACTCGATATTCTTGCAATTTGAATTGTTATCTAGGGAGAGGACTCATGACATTTATATTTGTAATATTTATGCCAGAGAGTACGGGGAGGCTTAAGATCCCAAACCATTTCGACTCATTAAGACTATTTGACTGCACATCACTCTAATTCGAGACTGATACTGTGGGGTGATTTTAACACTACATACACCTCACTGGACCAGGTGGCTATTACCAGAAATGGTGATGAAGACTAGATCTATAGATTATGCAGAGTAATCAAAGTATTTCCGAACTGCAGGCAAGCAAAAGTGAGACATTCTTGAAGGTAACACTGTAAGTGGGACTGCCATCTGATATCTGGGACAGCCTTTTGAAGGGCCACCTAATGCAGGGCTAAGCACAGACAGCTGATAGTCGACATGAATGGAGAAAATCTCATGTTCAGCACATGCTCACATCTTTCCCAGGAAGTCAAAGAGAGACACCACGGGCAGGCAAATGGCAGTCTGTTGAGCCCAGTCCTTGTCCTGTGCCCTGCATTCTGGACTTCAAATATTCAATTCTGAGCCCACAGGGTGGGCGTCACTCCTTGCAGAATGCAGGGAATGTAACATGCAATGCAGCCAAGGGATGCCAATGGCGCTAAGGTAAGCGGACATCTCACTGGAGTTAAAACTGTAACAACACTCATATTGTCAGCTCCATCTTGGTTGACTTTCCTATCACCAGCTAGACTTGTCATGTTGCCAGCTATTAAATGACCAAATGGCAATCTCATTGGAGAACTGGGAAGCATTGGAATCAGAACTAGTCGCCTCACCCATAGATCCAGGGTCCTTTTTTCCCACATTTCTTTATTGGATTTTCCAGTTAGGAAATAACAAGCAGTTCTTTTGCGATAACAAAGTGTACACAGAAGTCAACATAGCTTTGACACTCATACGTATATCAATGACAGTCTACAATACTCAACACAAATCAGATCACTAAGTCCTGTTGCAGTGGTAGCTATAGGTCCCCTTCCACGGTAGAACACAGAGCTCAGGATCACCAGATGTGTCCCAGTAGGTGGTTTTAACGTAGAAGTGGCCTCTCCATATAAGGCATTCATAACCCATGTACCTTTACGATTCCCTCTCCCTCTGCCAGCCCTGTCCTCAAACATTCCAGCCACCCTCAAGTCCCCTCACCAGCCTACCGCCTCTGGAGCAGAGGTGGTAATCGATGAGGCATCCTACACTATGGGTATTAGCATCATAGAGAGACGTCCTGGGCAAATTCAGGGTCCTAATGTTATTCCTGGATTCTATGATTCTGACCACAGATACAAATTACCTGGCACCACTTTTGTAGACTCTTATCAAACGCTCATTTTTTTTCAAGCAAAAAAATTCTATTTCCCCATGTTTAGCTCAAAATAGAAGTCGAACACATTGACAACAGGCGTGCAAAGGCAAATATCATTTGTCCTGAAGCTTTCACTTGAAGGTAGCCAGACTATCCAACAGATCTAATTTAGTGAGTTTCATGCTTGTGTTTTGTATACCAGGTGTCTGGCCTCCTTTCAAGATTGTGTCTCTTCACCATTTGGTTCTATGCTTTTGTTTGAGTTAGTTTATCATTTTTTATTTAGTTACCTTCGGGGCAGATTGTCACGTGCTATTTCTATTGAGTACATCTTTAGTACAGCTTGAAGAGCAACAGAGTAACCCTGGGCGGTGAACTCCACTCTGCTCGCGGAGTTTGCGGAGTTTTCTGCACTCCGCGTTACGCGGAGATCGCGGAGTTCTGAAAAACTCCGCTTCGCATGGCGGAGCGGAGTTTTTTTCCTCGCTCACATTAGTCAAAGTCAAGTTGGTGACCGCGAGCAAGGAAAATCAACCTGCCGGCGAGATTTTTCCTCGTTTGCGATCGTCAACATCAAGTTGGCGAGCGCAACTGTGTAAAATCAACATCCCGGCGAGATTTTTCCTCGTTCGCGATCGTCAATATCAAGTTGGCGAGCGCGAGCGTGGAAAATCAACATCCCAGCGAGATTTCTCAACGTGGGGGGTCAGGTTTCTCATTGCGAGTGGTCGCGTATGCTCGCGACCGCTCGCATTGAGAAACTGCCCGTTCGCGTTGAGAAAGCTGACGCTCGAGTAAAAATCTACTCGAGCGGCAGAAAAGGAAAGCTTGCGCTGTGCATGGTGCCGTTCGCAATGATTGCACAGTGCGGACAAGCATCCGGCACTGTGCAATCACCGCGAACAGCATTTTTATATTATACTCCGCCGCTCGCAGAGCTCTGCGTAATGCAACAGAGTTTTTTTTGCAATTCGCGGTGTTCCGCGTAGTGCAACTCCGCGAACTCCGTCCAGGGTTACACCAGAGTCCCAATCCTTTCAGTTTTTGATTCCAGCTTCTGAAGTATCAGGCATCCAGATCTGGATGTCTCTTCCCTGTAGATAACTGTCACCTCTGGGCTCCCCTCACTAAGCCCACATTGTTCTTGCGCTGACCATTGGCAATTTTTTTACTTATGGCAAATCATGAGTGTTAGAGATGTGGTTGCTGGTTGGCTAGGGTATACACCTAAGCCAGGCAGAACCCATCACTCTAGTCAGGGTAAGGGAGTTACTCACCCAAGATAACCCCTGCTCACTCCCTTGGTAGCTTGGAAGAGCAGTCAGGCTTATCCCAGAGGCAATGTGTAAAGCGTTTGCGCAACACACATAGACACACACACACAAACACTTGTGACACACTATGCACACCACAAAAAAAGAGACTCCACATAAGGCTATATAAAAATATCCTTTGTATTATTCATGAAACCTCATTAGACCACAATCACATAAATCACTGTGCCACTAGGCACTTGTCATGACGTTATATAGACCATAAAATCACTTTGCCAATCGGGCCATGGTCATAACATTATAGAGAGTGCCTACAGTAATTACTATCAGGCTGCACATGTCATAGAACTGTAATTACTGAGCATGATATACACTCCAATCACAGGGCTTTAATGTCATAGCACATAACATCAAGGCATAACTATGTACCAATATGCGGAGGCCTGATCAAAGCTAGGCAAAACTACATAAATCACGTAAACTGATTACCGGTTGTGAGCATTTAAAACACCTCTGAATTTCTAATGCAGAAAATAACCTATGAGCTTACATGCGGTCCTTTATGGTAATTCTGCACACAAAACAAGGCGACGGGCACAGAAGTATATGCACCCCTACTACCTGGCATATGGTAAATGTAAAGACAGAAAGCTCCAAAACTGCCCCCAAAGTTAGGTAAGGAACTGGGGAAGGAACGGAGCCAGCCGCGAATGTGTGGTGTGGCTCCAGAGTTGCTGAGATAACAAAAGTAGTCCAAACAATGGAGCTGCCCACGAGCTCATGGCACAGCTGATTGCTGTAGGCCGACTCTGCCCTCCACCTGGACGGACTCCGCTGCGGCTCCCTAGTTGCTACAGTAACCTACGGGCTGTGTCCAGGCTTCCTTTTCTGGCACAGCCCTAATGACTGATGCCGGTGAATGCTCCCTTCTTCCCCTGGAGGCATTCCGAGCATAGCTCCTTGCTCTGGCCGCGTGATTACATCTCTTTCTGGCAGGCGGGACCCTGCTGAGGAAGAAAATCCCTGTCTGGCAACTGTTGCTTCTGTTGCGGTTCTGCAACCTGAAGGGGATGCGCCAGGTTCCCCGCCGTCCCCAGATGTAAAGAGAACCCACGTCTCGGGCTCCACGAAGCACTCACATGCTCTGCCAGCAACCAGCATGCAGCGTTCACTACGCGCCGGTCCACACAGGAAACAAAGTAGGTGCTCTCCCTACACCGGCACTCAAAACAGTTGGAAAATGAAGCGCTCCACACTCACTTTACTGGGGCACCGGTTTAAAAATGAAAAAGTAAAGCACTCACCAAGAGCTGGGGACACTGGTGGTGCACCACGCAGGCAGGACGCCAGCACATCCAGGAAGGTAGAGGGCAGGGATGGCGGTTCTTCCTCACCTCACCACAGTGGCTTAGGGCATCCAAAGTCAGGGAGCAGCTGACAGCAGGACAACAAGCAAGAAAGCAATCCAGTTGAGTCCTTTGTGCAGTGCAGGCAGTCCTTCTGACAGAGGTTCGGTCCCAGTTCTAAAAGTGCTCCCTTCATGAGGTCACAGCCCCTGTACTTATAGTCAGAATGTCTTTGTTCTGGGGGGCACTTCGAACATAGAAGTGCACAACACCCCCATTCCCATCCCAGGCCCTGGCCCTAGACACTCCACAGGGGGGCGTAGACAGCATTGTAGAAGGCAGGCACAGCCCTATTCAGGTACAGGTACAACTCCACCCACCACTCCAAATGCAGACCAAGCCTATTCAGGTGCAAGGGAAACTCCTCCTGTTACTCTAAATGCAGCCTAGCTCTATGCAGCCTAGCACTGAGTCACCCAGGAAAGGTAGGACACACCTCAACCCCCCTTGTGACATTCTAGAGTGAATGCACATCCCCTCTCTCCTGTCAGTCAAAACCAGATAGTGAATACACATCCAGGCAGGGCACAAAGCCACATAAGCACACAGAAATGCCCACTTCTAAAAGTGGTATTTCTAAAATAGTAATGGCAAATCCGCTTTCACCAATAAGTAGGATTTAGCACTACTATTCCAAACTTACCAAACATGGTCACGCTACCCCTCTCATGTTAGAAATTCCCACTAAAGCACATATCAGGTAATCCCCAATACACAAACCTATGAGAGGGGAGCCTCACAGCAGAGAAAAAACAAATAGGCTGTTTGTCATTGTCAGGACATGCCACACAGTTAAGGGACATTTCTCACCTTTTACCTACTCAGCACCCTGCCCATGGGCCTAGCTAGGGCCTACCTTAGGGGTGACTTATCTGTACTAAAAGGGGAGTTTTAGACGTGGCAACCACTTTACATGCCACGTCACTGCGGCAGTAAACTGTGCGCGCAGGGCCTGCAGCGGCAAAGGCCTGAGACAGGTTTGAAAGGCTACTTCAGTGGGTGCCGAAGCAGCTCTGCGACCCCACTAGTAGCATTTAATTTACAAGCTCAGGGTGTATGGGATACCACTGTACAAGGGACTTACAGGTAAATTAAATATTCCAAACAGATGTGAACCAATCTTACCAAGTTTACAAGAGAGAGAACATGCACTTTAGCACTGATCAGCAGTGATAAAGTGCCCAGAGTCATAAAACCAACAACAACAGGTCAGAAAAAATACAGTAAGAAGGCAAAAAGTTCTGGGATGACCCTGCAAAAATGGGCCAAGTCCAACAGTGAGGGTGTTGTGTTCTCATGGTTATAAGATGGATCGTCTGGGACTGACTGACACTATGGATCCAAAGGACAGCGATTCTGGCTTGTAGACAGTTTTGGAGTCGGGTGGTGTTAGGCTTTGTAGAAGGATTTGCAGCATATTTTTCTTGAATACCTTTTCCCTGTCCTGCTCAATCATTGCTCTCTTCCTGCCTGAAAACTTGCACTTGTTTGCCACCTATCTGCGGTTTGCTACATAGAGGGCACATCCTTTTCATCTTAAACAGAAAATTATTTTTACTCTATTCCATATCCAGTTTCGCCGCTCCTGTTGGGTGGGGGACCAATATATTGATTATGTGGCCTACACTTTAGCAGTGGTAAAGCCCCTCGGTCACATAAAGCAGAGTTCTACCGGATGGTTGTCTCTGGGGCAGATGTGCAATTTGTCTTTTGCAAACCTGTGCAGCTTGGGCTGCTTCATTCACATTTTCTTCCGCAGGCTTGGAATAGGAGAGTCTTGAGTTCGAGATCTTGTGCTGGTTTAAGTAATGAAGTAAACAGGGGCTGAGTTTTCTACTGGAGATGTGCTCTGTCAAAATTGTTAAAAAATAAAAGCTCTTAGGACACCAACGTTCTGCAGAACGAGACTAGGCAAGCAGCACTTATTATTACCAAGTGCGGAAACAACCGAACAGGCTTCAATGGGACATAAAAGTAGTAAACATACATTTGTTTTTTAGATAACGTCTGAAAGTATGGCGGTTCAGAATCGGTGCAATGTACACCAATGTACACCATTAGTAAGTAATCCAAGCATCAAAGAATTACTTAAACCAATCAAACATTGAAAAAAAACTCTTGCAAGACGTGTTCTATGGATCCTGCTAATACTTTAAAAATATTTACAAGTCATTAAGATCAATGCTTTATACAGAACGACTTTTTAGTTGAGAAAATTCGGAAATGGTCTGGCTTTTTCCCCCTAACAAATATAGCGTATGCTAAATACAGCCTACATTACATCGAATATGTATGTCTCAACAGATAACACTCTACGCCTGCCAAGTGACTAATGCCAAATGGTAAGTCACAGGATCATATTACAGAACACAAGAATGTAATATAAAATTACATGATAAAATATACTTATATGTGGTGATGGACGCCTGTTCATTACTCTGTTCAGTCAAAGACTTTAAAAGATAATGCTCCAGTCAAAATTAATTTCCTGTCCAAAGGAACACGAAGGCAAGTCTTTTCCTCTCTTTCTCATGAGCACCCAGCCAAAAGTAATGTCCATCAGTAGTTTGGAAATTGGAATGCGACCTATTGTTCTCTTCTTGTGTAGATGGTATGGGGATCAGACTTGGGGAATTTGAATAATAAAACAACAGCTTTTTCCCACCAATCTGCTTCCTCGGTTGTAAGCAGAATTCACTCTTCCATAGACAAAGCTCTTCATAATAAATCTCTAGCAAGCTACAGGGCAATTTGTGCTTTCCCACGTCATGCCATTCACGTGCCTGCACATACTTTCATGTCTTTAAATCAAAAGTAAACCGGTATGGAGTATCTGGCTGATTTGGAGACGTGTGCAAAAGAAAGAGAGCGCAGCAAAAACTATTGTCCTTTGTGAAACTGTGTTTTGAGTTTTTATATTTCACATTGATTGCTATATAGTTGTGTTATTTGTTTGAAACTAATGCTGTTGCCGAAGGCAGGACGCCCTACAATTAAATATAAGGTACGCGTATAATATATTTATCACAAGAACATACGGTTAATAATTAGTATAGTGTCTCTTCTGTAGAGTATAGGGTAACTTGCGTCATGAGGGGCAGTTTAAGTGAGAGCACGTTTCTGAAACAGGTACTGAATGTGTTCATATTTATAGTGTTTGTTCCAGTCCTTGAGGAAAATCAAAAGATGAAGGGTTGAATGCTTGAATTAATCTCAGGCACTGATAATTACTCAGGCTGTATTGAAGTTCGTCGTTTTTATCCTGCAATGCCCCTCCCCCAATCCATACGGAAAACAGCCCTGTTCCTGCTCTAATAAGAACAGTCCAACTCAAACTGCCGGAGTTTAAACTCAGGTTTGATCCTTTTCCGAAGGTGCAGTGAGCATAGGATCCACATCTGGGCATACTCATCACTCTCAGAACATCTACTGCAACAAATAACAAAGACCATTCCACTCGAGAGGAAAAGGAACTTCACTGAAGAGGAGATAGACATTGTGTTCAACTGTGTAGATGAAAAGTCCTCCTGGCAGGTGTATCCTATTCACTGTGCAATCTGACCTGCAAAAAGACATACACAACATTAGAGTAGGTAATATGAAAACCGATCGAAATGGTAAAAATCCATCTCCTACTATCTGTGTTTACTAGTAGTTCAAGTATGCTGGAGTTTTGCAGTGCCTCATCTACTCCCCCATATTCTTCTAACTTTTCTATGAATTACACAGCTATGTAAGTAAAGTCCTGTCCCCATGTGAAATACATGTCTGCACATTCTAAGGTTGTTAGAACTCCAGTTACATAGATTGCGCGCGCATCGCGACCCAAGATGGCCGCCCGCCGCTAGAGCTCCGCTTCGCGCCGGACCTTCACCGCGATTTTAAAGCGGTTCTACTGCTCGTTTCAAAAAAAGGATGACAGATTTATAAATCGGAGGATGGGCGCTTTCAAAATATATGCTTTTTCCGCGGAGGCTGAAATATTTCTGGGCTGACTTTATACAGGTGACTCTTTCCTATTGGGGATGGCCACCATTTTGTATGACCTTCTCTCTGGTCTTTTTTCCTCCCATTTCAATATATATTGACTTTCTTGGCAGTTTTTTCTTTTTTTTTGATGTTTACTGCGCAGTATAGTCATTTCTTTCCCTGACGCTTGCTTTTGAGGGGGAACTCTTTTGAGATACGGTGATTTTTCTTCTACGTAATATCGTATCTTCTCCTCATTATTTTTACCACGCTTCATGGGTAGAAGTAGACGCCTACTCCATCCTAACAAAGCAGTGGAGGTGCGTCTTTCTGCTCCTGCCACCAGTGGAGCAAACGTTCCGACCTTCAACAAATTCTCCTGTTTATCTGATCTTTCGCCACGGGAGACCTGCTCCTCCCTCACAGAAAATCCTGTCAACATGGCATCCAAAATGTCGTTACCCTCAACTACCAATAAGAGACCTAAGCAGGATTCTCCATCTCCACCTAAGTCTTCCTCTCCGGTCTCTTTGGACATGGTCTGGGAGGAGTTGCGCTCCCTTCGCCCATTTATTGAAGAAACAAACTCCAGGCTGCAATCGTTGGATGATAAGTGGTCTTCTATGGAGTCCCGTATCAATGTGGTGGAACAACATCTTGACGACGTGCGGGCCTCATCTTCAAAAATTTCCTTGTTGGAGAAGGAAGTTTCACAACTAAAGAGAGTTACTGAAGATTTGGAAAATAGAAATCGGCGCAATAACTTACGCATTTATGGCCTTCCTGAAGGCCTTGAGGGTGACGATCCTGTTGCGTACTTTGCATCTTTTCTACCACAGTTTTTAGATCTTCCATCTACGACTAAATTGAACATCCAGCGTGCTCATAGACTGGGCCCTCGTCTCTCATCGACATCTGCTCCTTCAAATCCTCGTGGGGTTATAATATTGTTTTTGCAGTTCACTGACCTTCTGTTGGTACTTAATGCTGCCAAAGCCAAAAAGAACCTCTCCTGGCTAGGTACCAAAGTATTTATCTCCCAAGATGTCTCTACATTGACTGCCAAACGCCGAAAGGAATTTTTGGATCTACGTCCTGCTCTTCGCTCCTTGGGTGCACGTTATGGCCTATTCCACCCATGCTTATTTAAGGTTACCTATCTCAATAAGACTTCTACCTTTGAAGACCCTGCTGACCTTCGCAGATTTATCCAGTCATGTTCTGCTACGTCGATGGAAACTACTCCTTCCTCCTCTGGAACTTGAGTTTTGTTTTCCTTTTATGGTCCTAATGCATTGAAGTTATTGCTCTAACCTCTTTTCTTTTACAGGTCATCGTAATTTCTTCAGACTATATATGTCTTTCTCATTTTTTCCATAATAACTATGCTTTATGTTTCATTCTATGCCTCCCTTCTTCCTTCTCCTCCTTGTTCATCTTTCTCTATTTATGTATCAGCCTCTCATTTTTCTACCTCGCCTTCCTTCCTTGTTGTATATGATTATTCTTTTCCCTTCTTATTCTATACCTGATTATGTAACTCTATTACATTATTGTATGGAATTGTTTGTTCTCTTATTTCTCATATATTTCTTTGTCTCCATTTGCAGATATAATTTATTTTGTTAGATTTTATTCTTCCTCTACATGCCCGCTCCTGTTTGTACTTTCTCACATTGATGTCCTGGTGTGTTGTGTTGCTCCCCGTTGGGTGTGCTGTCTCCAATGTCCCTTGCCGCCTTTCGTTTTCTTCTTTACCCCTTAAGGTATGTATTACAGTCGTCATTTATTTTGACATGTACTGTCTTTTCTTGTTCACCTCCCTCTTTCCCGCCTTCTTACTTCTCCTTTTTACTTCTACTCTTCGTACTACTCTTTTCTATTTACCCACTGGGTTTTCTATTTTCTTTTTTATCTTCTCTTTTGTCCTTTACTCCATTTGTTTATCGTTGCATATTTTTATTCTTTATATACTTCAAATGTTGTTACATTCAGAGTTATTTCCTGGAATGTGAAAGGTTTTGTTAATCCAATCAAAAGACAGAGAATTCTATCCCATCTTGCCTCTTATAACCCTGACTTAGTTCTTTTGCAAGAAACCCACCTTACCGAAGCTGAGGCGTTAAAATTGAAGAAGGGCTGGGTGGGCTCAGTTTTAGTCTCCCTACCTCTAACAAGAAAAATGGTGTTGTGATTTTATGCCACAAGAAATTGAACTGTAAAGTTATATCACAGGAAACGGATTCAGAAGGTAGATGGTTGTTGGCTCAATTGTTAATTAATAATATTTCGTTGACTGTTTTTAATATCTATGGCCCTACCCATCCTGATTGTTCCTTTTGGCCTTTAATTACACAGAAATGTATTCAATTCAGAGATGATCTTTTTATCTTAGGAGGCGATTGCAATCAAGTCATGGATCCTTTTCTTGACCGTCAATCCCAGGTGCGCTTCACCCTCATAAAACTCATAAACATTTTCTCGACACTATCTCCCAAACACACCTCGTGGACTCTTGGAGACTTTCCCATCCCGATACTCTTGATTTTTCCTTTTTTTCTCCTCCTCATAACTCTCTTTCCCGTCTGGACTATATTTTTCTCTCTCAATCCTTATCTCAGAACTTGCTTTCCTCTTCTATCGAACCTATTGTCATCTCTGATCATGCCCCAATTATAACCGACCTAGATTTACTCCCTCCATATCCCAGGTCTTCCCGCTGGCGTTTTAATAACTCCCTCCTTCTTGACCCTCTCTTTTCCTCCGCTTTCACTATCTTTACCAACAAATTCTTTGCCCTAAATAAAGACTCCGCTTCCTCACCTCATATTTTATGGGACTCCTTTAAGGCAACCGCAAGAGGTTTTATTATAGATTTTGTTTCAAAAAAGAAGAAGCGCTATCTTCATCAACGTAAGACCACACTGGCGCATATTAAAGCTCTAGAGCATAAGTTCTATACTTCACCTGCGGACTCGGTCTTACCAGCTCTGATACGCGCTAAACTGGCCTTTAATAAATCTACGACTGACAATGCATCTTCAATTCTTCTGCGTACTAGTGCTCGTTATTACGGGGGTAGAAATAAAGCAGGAAAACTTTTGGCAAACTACCTCAAGGCCCGTAAAGAACGTACTTCGATTGATTCCATTTATTCTTCAGATGGCTCTTTCGTTCATAAAGATCAAGACATTCTTAACGAATTTAAAATCTTCTATAAAGAACTCTATACCCCAGAATCTCCTCCTTCCAGTTCTCTTATTCAGTCTTATCTTGACAAACTTCCAACACCGTCTAATCTTCATCTTAACCTTTCTGACCTTGAAGCCCATCTGTCCCTTAATGAATTATCCACTGCTTTATGCACTTTAAAGAAAGGGAAAACTCCTGGTCCGGATGGCTTCTCAGTCGAATTTTACTTACATTTTTCTAACCTATTACTTCCTAAACTATTAACCCTTTTTCACTCATTCTACCTTACCGGCAAGACGGAAGGTACTTTTCAAGAAGCCACAATCTGTCTGATACACAAAGAAGGCCGAGATCCTAAGTTCTGTAAAAATTACCACCCAATTTCTTTGGTCAATGTAGATTATAAGCTTTTTGCCAAAACTCTTGCCTTACGTTTAGATCCGCTTATGCCTCATCTAGTGGGTAAAGAACATTGTGGCTTCGTCAAGGGTAGATTGACATCAGATAACGCCAGACTTTTTCTCAATGTCTTAAACAAAATCCCTTCTCTCTCTACATCTCTGGCGGCCATTTCTGTCGATGCGGAAAAAGCATTTGATAGAGTTGACTGGTCCTTCCTTTTCGCATCCTTAAAATGGCATGGTTTTGGCCCTCAATTTATTTCACTTATTTCTTTATTATACTCAGCCCCCAGAGCCTCTGTATTGGTTAATGGCTGTATTTCTTCCAATTTTCCTCTCCAGCGCGGAGTCCGTCAAGGTTGTCCTCTTTCTCCTCTTCTCTTTATCTTAGCTCTTGAGCCCTTCTTATCCTCAATACGCAATAATGACTCTATATCTGGCTTCCCTTACGGTGACCAACATCTAAAGCTCTCAGCCTACGCAGATGACATCCTACTTTTTGTCTCCGCTCCCGAAATCTCTATTCCTTCTCTATTACACGAATTTGCTTCCTTCTCTCTTGTCTCTGGTTATAAAATCAATTCAGATAAAACAGAAATTCTCCCTCTTACCAAATTTTGTCTTCCTCATTCTTTTTCTACCACTGGATTTGCATGGAACAGCTCTAAAATAAAATATTTAGGTGTATGGTTCTCGAACTCCATCACCGCTACTGTTAAATTGAATATGAAGGCGGTCTTCTCTCGGATTGACAATTTACTTTCCTCTTGGAATCCTTTGTTTCTCTCTTGGTGGGGTCGATTGGATTCCATTAAGATGATGATCTCCCCTATTTTAATTTACTCTCTTTCCATGCTGCCCATCTATATTCCTGTTTCCTATTTTAAACGAATAGATTCTCGCATTTCTAAATTCCTCTGGAACAATAAAAAAGCCAGGATCTCCTTATTCTTTCTTCGTAAGACAAAATCTAATGGAGGTGTGAACTTTCCTGACTTTCGCCTTTACCATAAATCATTTTGTCTCCGTCAGGCCTCAAGATGGCTTCTTTCCAACCCCTCTTCTTTCACTCCCCTTTGGCTTACTATTGAGCGTGCTCTATTATTACCATTCACCCTAAGGGAAGTTTTGGCCTTCTCTGCTAAATCTCCTCATATTTTTATGCCTTTATTCAAACATACTTGTACCTTACTAAGACCCTTGACAGAACCGGATCGCATTTCAAGAGAATCCTTTTTAGAATCTCCAATTTGGCACAACTCCATTATTACTATTAATAACAGATCCATCTTTTGGAAATCTTGGAGATCAAAAGGTATAATTTGGGTTAAACATCTTTTTGATGGCTCGTCTCCGTGCTCTTTTCCCCAATTTCAAGCTTCATTTCATTGTCCTCGCTCCTTCCTACAGAAATTCACCACTCTGATGTCGGTCATTCTTGACACTTTCTATTCTCTCCCCTCTTCCCCTCCTCCTTCTACTTTAAACTCTCTTCATACGATCCTTCTATCCCTACCTAAAGCTTCTCTCATTTATAAATATTATTCAGCTCCTAATCCAGAACGTACTAAAACTAAATTGGAACTTTCGTGGGAATCTGACCTGGGATGTGAATGGTCTATCATCTTCTGGGACAAACTTTGGTCCCGCTCTCTCAAAATCTCTCGCTCTGCTTCTCTCACTCAATCTATGTTTTTCCTATATCACAGACTCTATTTTACCCCTATATCTATTGCTAAATTTTCCCACTCCACTGATACTAACTGCTGGACCTGTGGTGCTTCTACTGCTGATCTTTTACATCTTCTCTTTCTTTGCCCTTCGGTCTCTCTTTTTGGGAAAAAGTCTGGTCCTATATTTCCCGTATTTTCACCATTACCACCCCTTATTCTCTCCCTCTTCTTTTCTCTGGTAGCCTATATGACTCCTTAAATCTTCCCCCTTACACACATGGTCTTTTCGACCTTATGCTTGCACTAGCCTTTCAACACATCACTCTTAACTGGAAAACCCTTACAAAGCTTTCTCTTCAGCACTGGTGGAATAGTCTCTGCCACTTTCATCGTCTTGATATTGCTTTCGCCTCCTCCTGCAGACCAAAAGTTAATAGAGACCTTTTTTGGTTACCCCTGACTCAATACTTAGATAATCTAGTTTTAGCAGATAATTCTCGTTCCCATTCTGAAAATTTTAAACCTCCTTGAACGTACATTTTCTCTGATTATTGTTCCTTACCTTTCTTGGTTTATTGTATTTATTAAGTATACTAGTAATACTACTTACATTCCTATGTAAATATGCATTATTTTTATTTAATTTTATCAAGTTGCAAAAATATTCTCTTCCCCCACCTCTCTCCTTCTCCCTCCCCCTCCCTTTCCTTTATTCCTTGTAAAACCAAAAAATAGCTTTCTCCTTTGGTTCTTAATCTAGCCACTTTTTTGATATTCTTCTTTCAGTATGTTTATTCTGTATTGCTGATCTATGCATTTCTTATAATTCTTTAATAAAGCTTTTAAACATAAAAAAAGAACTCCAGTTACATACAGGTCAATTGCCACCTTTCAACAACCATCCACTTTCCATTTAGTCATGTTCATTTCTCTATTGATTTTTATAAATTCCGTCATCTCCCATATTGGGATCAGTCCTGCATAAGTAAACCCTTGACTCCATCTTTCTAGAAACATTTTCCAGGCATGCAGTGCCATTGGACTATGTATGAGATGTCTTTATAACTCTTACTCACATCACAGAGTCTCACTATCAGCTCCTCACTTGACCTGTTGTCCCCCATAAACTATTTATCTATGATATACACTGTGCCACAACACCCTACTACATATTGCAGTTGTGTTGCTTGGTAATATGCCTCTAAATCCCGCACCTTCAATCCTTCTTTGGTGGTGCGCTGTATGGTCTCCATTCTCATGCTACCTGTTTCCTATCCAATACCATAGTTATAACAGCCAACATCAGTTCTTTAAGCATGGGTCTTGGCATTGGGTATATATCAAACTGAAACAAGTATAGGCATCACAAGGGGGACCAGAATTTTAGCTATCGCTATCCAATGACATTCCTCCTATCACCTTTTGTGTGTTTAATATTCATCCTAAATGGCAAGTGTATGCCAAGACGTTTGTCCTATGCTCACTGTGCCACTGGAAACAAGCTATTCTCAACTGATGACCTCTAATCAGGGCAAAACCAGTTTTGGGTGCTTTTATTCCGGTTCAGGGAGGAACTGGCCTGGCAGTTCAGGCTGGACTGTTCCTATTGGAGTAGGGTCAAAACTGATTTGCATATGACTGTGTCCAAACTGAAATGACATGGTGAGCAAAGGAAAAATGGATTGGGATTCTACCCTAGCCAATTGCCGGTGGCTCGGCAAATTGCAAGCATTCCTCCCATCACCTTTCATGTGTTTGATGTATGCCCGAAATGACAAGTGTATGCCAAGATGTTTGTCCTATGCGGGAAACAGCATTTACAACGCTGTCATTACATCGCTCTACTATTACAACGCGGTCGTTACAACGACCGCGTTGTTAGTACGCGATGCATTTACCTCGCAAGTCATTACAACGACTTGCACTAGGGGGCGCTGAGGCATTGGAAATGAATTCCAACACCTTCCCTACTGTTGCGCAAACTGGAGTAGGAATAGTAATTAATACTATTCCTAAGTCCAGCGCGCCCCCTAGTGCAAGTCGTTGTAATGACTTGCGATGCAATTGCATCGCGTACTAACAACGCGGTCGTTGTAACGACCGCGTTGTAAAAGCACGCAATGTAATACATCGCGATGTAATGAGCCATATTCGTCCTATGCTCACTGTGCCAGTGAAACCAAGCTACACCTGACTGATGAGGCCTAATCAGGGTGAAACTAGTGTTGGGAGGCTTGCGTTTCGGTTCTGGGAGGACCTGGCCTGGCAGTTCGGGAACTGTTTCTATTTGAGCAGAGTCAAAACTGATTTGCATATGGCTGAGTTCAATATGAAATGGCATGGTAAGCATAAGAACAATGGGATGGGATGGTACCCCGAGCGATTGCCAGTCCTTAGGCAAATTACAAGCATCCCTTCAATCACCTTTTGTGTGTTCAAACAAGAGGGGTGACAGAGGGAAGCACTATCTAGTCCCTTTTTCCACCTCCCACTTCTCAGTTATGACATCATTCGTGCTGAACCTAGTCTGCGGTTTTGAAAATAATACTCTGACGATTCTTACATACTGTAGGCCAAAACTACATTGCCTTCAACACTGCAAATTTGTAATGCAATGATAGTGTGTAAAGGCCTTATCAGTGTCCAGAGACACAAGGCTCATCTCTTCCTTCACACCCTAGGTTTTTTTCTCAATACATGTGCACATTTTCTTTTGATTGATGCAGTCCCTCTGCAAGGTATAAAACCATTCTGGTTTTTATGTACTAACTCATTAATCACTCAGACTAGTCAACCAGCCAATATTTTACCTAAACGTTTGTTGTCTGTGTTGAGGATGGACAATGGTTGATATAATTTACATTCAGTTGGATCCTTCTATTTTGTCGAAAGTACATTTATTAGGGCTTCCTTCGGTGTTTTGGCAGTTCACCCTTATCCATAGCCTCCAGATATACCTGAAATAATGTGTCACCCACTAGATCCGAGTAGGACTGATACCAATCCATTAGCTGGCCATCTATTCCTGTCATTTTAGAAGTATTTAGGTCTTTTGTTGCCTCTGTATCGTCTTCTAGTTTTATTGGAGCTTCTAATTGTTCCCGCTGTTCTTGCTACAAATTATGTATGTTCTGCGAAAAACTATAATGTCATTCAAATTAGCAGATTGTATGTATATTTGTTTATAGTATGTATGAAATACATGAATAATATGCCATTGTGTGTGTACCACATTATATACCCCTATTTTTGATTGAAATAATAGTGACAGGTTCTGTTTCAAAAGTCAGGCAAACAATCTTTCTGCCTTGTTCCCTTCCTTGTGTGATACCTATTAGAATGACCTGTCCTGCAACAGTTATTTTTCTATTGTTTATTACACTATGCTTTCATGGACCAACTCCACTATACATTGTGTCTGCTCATCTGAGTATTGTCTCCGCTGTCACCATGCCAATTTTGCTTCCTTGTCCCTTATTTTTGTTTCTAATTGACTGGTTCTAGATACAATATGTGCCATAGCAGACTCTCTCAACACAGCCTCAACCTTGTTCCATTCCACTCCCCTACTACTAGCAGTATTCATATTAGTTTCAGAGTATGGGCCAATTTCATCTCAGTGTCCTGGGTCTATGTCTGGTACACAGATACCTAAATGTCAACAGCGAATGATGCGATCATACGCTGCCCAAGTACCCCACCTCCTATATCTGCTGCACATTCACCTTATCCAGTAGTAAAAATTCGAACTTCGAGTATGTGTCATGTGCTCTTGCATGATAGGAATATCCCCTTCCATATGGGTTGTATTCTCTCCACACTTCCACCAGAGATAACAATAGTATGGCTTGCTTTAGGGTCTTGTTCATTGTTTGCTTATAATTCACACTCAGTGATGTCCTATCTATGTCATCAATTAGCACACAATTAAAGTCACCCGGCCATTGTAATGGTACTCCCAAGTAACGGGGCATTCATTGATTTCATCATTATTAAAACTTTATTTGATTATATTATATAATCATAAAAATAAAACATATAAAATAAAAAATACTTAAGAACAAACATTTAAATTAACAAAGGGTCTTATTACGATGTTGGTCGGACGAGCGTCTGACCGACATTGTTTTGGGAGTGGAACCGCCCGACAAGTAGTCAGCGGTTCCACTCCCGATAGTATGATGTGACTGCCAGCACGGCGGTCAGAAACATAGCATTTACCATTGCGGCTTGTGCTGCGGCCCTGAAAAGGGCCGCAGCACAAGCTTCAATGGTAAAGGGTTTGTTTCTAAACATCTATGCACCATGTGGTGCCTGGCACACAGTACATAGATGTTTGGGGGAGCACCACATGTGCCCCCCAAGCCACAGAGCAGAGGCCTGGGGGGCCCCCAAATTCACTTTCCGACAGCCTTTCCATGTTGGAAATGCCGACATTGAAAGGCTGTCGGAAAGGGACATCCTATTCCCGCCACAGGCACTGCCTCCATTGTAGGGATTAGGCCTTTCGACCGATGCCCTGACTGGATCCTTGATCCTGTCAGAGGTGGCAGTCAGTCCCTCCGATGACATCGCTCTGACCGCCGACATTGTAATCCAGCGGTCAGACTGATGCCTTAGATGTCGGACAGACCGCAACCGGCGGCCTGTCGGTGGCAGTCCGTTCGACATCCTAATAAGGACCAAAGTGTTACAATGCTGTACATTTGTTATTGTTTTTGCATGCTGACAATGGACCAATGATCATGTTTACATTAAACTTTTACTTGTCCAAATGTTAAATTCCATGCACCCTGCCTTTTTGGACATTAAGGCCTACTTAGGGATGACGTATTAATATTTAAAACAAGAGTTTTGGGCTATTAAAAGGTGTTACTTTGACAGGCTGAAACTGCAGTTTTACACTGCACAGACAGACTACAGTGGTAGGCTTGCAAGTCAAGTTTTGCGTTGTCACTCTAGTGGTGGCACCATGTGTGTTGAGGTCTACTAGTGACATTTAACTTATAGGCCCTGGGTACCCTTTGTGTCATATACTTGGACTTATAGGTAAGTTAAACATGGCACACCGATCTAAACCCCTTTGTGATCTCAGATCAGGATAATAGCACAGGAATGCATGAAGGCCTAAGTCCCCAAGTTAACCTTCTTCACCATAGTGACGCCCAATCAAGGCCAGGGGGGAAGTGCCTGTGTGATCTTCGGAGAGCGTCTTTGTTCCCCAATATTGACACCCTCCTTGCAAACCAAGAAAAACACGATGTACCGACCACGCTGAGAGTACTATCCTGGAATGTTGGTGGTCCAAAAAATAAATTGGATTCCTATTATTGGGGGTCCTTTGTAGACCAACACGATATATGTATGTTCCAGGAAACCTGGGCTAGGGAGGAAATATTGCAGTTAGGATTTGCAACCTTTACAATGGCTGCTACCACTAGGGGGAAGGGCAGACTGTCTGGTGGTCTCTGTTTATGGGTAGGTACACACTTGGGATGCACGGTCAAGCAGTTGGAGTTTCCCTCCAATGATAGCCAGTGTATCCTACTCACCTTTACCCCTAAGTTTAAAATAGCATTGGGCAATGTCTATTCTAGGCGAGTAAAGATTGGACAAGAATTTCCGACCATGGATCAACTGGCTTCTCTTATGTCCGCTTTAAAAACAGCGCTCTTATGGTGATAGGAGGCGACTTTAATTGTCAATTTGAGCCCCTCGAAGAACCCAATGGTGGAGCTGTTTGTGAAGAAGATATGCATTGGGTTGTTCCCGAGCCCAATATTCCTCCTATTAGGTCATGGACCCCATTGGCTCTTCAGATCAAATCACTTACCCTAAGCTATTCATTAAGGGCCTGCAATGGGCATATAAAATCAGACTCTCCGGGGAAGCACACCTTCAATAGAGTTGGCCACTCTTCTATAATAGACTACATCCTGGTAGAAACCAGGATTTGGCATAGGGTCATTGACTTTGCTGTCCTGCCTCGGCATGACAGCGACCACAATGCACTGATCCTGGAGTTGGAGTCACCTGTTCACCGAAACGGCCCTGTAACAAAAATATCCCTTGATGAAAGACTAACACTTACCTACAACAGGAGAAGAGTATGTTAGTCGGTAATGCAACAATCTCCTGGTAGTATGGCTTCTTTATATGAGGCCACTATTTTGTCCTTACAGAAGGTGAAAAATTTTATAACAAAAGAAGGTACTACCACCTCCCTATCAGGGGTCGCAGAGATCCAGAAAGCATTGACTACTAAATAAGCCTGGGCGTAGTTCGCGAAGTAGCGCTACGCGAAGCTACGCAAAGTGCAGTTCGCACTACGCGAGCTTCGCGTAGCACTACACGAACTGCGTAGTGCACTGTTCGCAATGATTGCATAGTGCCGGATGCTTGTCCGCACTGTGCAATCATTGAAAACGGCATCTTGCACAGTGCGAGCTGTCTTTTACTGCCGCTCGAGTAGATTTTTACTCGAGCGGCAGCTTTCTCAACGCGGACTGGTAGTTTCTCATCGCGAGCGGTCGCGAGCATATGCGACCACTCGCAATGAGAAACCTGACCTCCCCGCGTTGAGAATCTTGCCGGGAGGTTTATTTTCCACGCTCGCGATCGGCAACTTGATGTTGCTGATCGCGAACGAGGAAAAAGTCTCGCCGGGATGTCATTTTGCTTGCTCGCGGTCGCCAACTTGACGTTGAGGACCGCGAGCAAGCAAAAAATGACCGCTGCACTACGCTACGCTACGCGTGTTTGCACTGTGCTACGTGCAATTCGCGTTGTGCGAAGTAGCGCAAACTTCGCAAACTACGCGAGCGTAGCGTAGTGCTTTGCCCAGGGTTACTACTAAACTGGCTGATTTATTTTTCCCAATAGGACATCTTAGTGGAAAAAGAAAGTCCCCTCAATCCTGCATTAATGGTTGTTGTCAGGAGGCCAAATTGGCATTGTTAGAAGCTATCAAATCTAAAGATAGGCTACAAATCAACGCGAAGCATGCCTTATATATGGATACCAATGCTCTAGCAAAAAAAACGTGGGAGTTGGATAAATGGGACTCTCTGAGAATGTCCCTATTAGGTAATGATCTAAAGGCCTTTTGGAATATAGTTAACACAGACAGCAGTGAAGGAAAACAAGCCCACAAGCCAAATATTGAAGCAGAAACATGGAAAGTCCATTACCAGGCCTTATATACCCCCTCTGAGGCCGAAGGAACCACCATAAGTTTAGTAAAAAGCCCACAGCAGATCGCACCCGGGGAGATCCCAGATATAACCCTGTCTAAAATACACAGTGCCATAAGCAAAATAGCCCCTCAGAAAGCACCAGGGCTAGACAAAATACCGGGGGATCTCTTTCGTTCAGATCTGGCTATCTGGGGGCCTTATCTGTGGGCCTTATTTAGTGCAGTACTGCAGGGTATGCCAATCCCTACAACCTGGGCTGGAGCTGAAATTCTCCCAGTCTACAAGAAGGGTTCCCCACTTTTACCTGCTAATTACAGACCAATTAGCTTAATTGATGTAACACAGAAAGTCTTTGCCAGGGTATTATTGGCACGCCTCCAGGACTGAATGGAGGATCACAACATCCTGACTCCCTTTCAAGCGGGATTCAGGAAAAACACCTCTACTGTTGATCAAATTTTTTGGCTCCAGCTTTTGCAGTGGAAAACCGTGACTTAAGAAGGAGGCAGTCTCTATTTAATATTTGTCGATTTAAAAACTGCTTTCGACTTGGTAACCAGCGTCAAGCTATGGTCTGTTCTAAGTGATATTGTGGTTCCGACGTATCTCTGCAGTATGATCAAGAGATTGCATGAAGATAACTATGCCCAAATTAGATACAGGAATATAGTGAACTCACCACGCCTCTTGTAGTAAATAGAGGAGCTAGATAGGGATGCGTGCTAGCCCCAACATTGTTTTGCCTATACATCAATGCACTGGTTGAAATATTGAATCAGGAGAAGGACATCGATGCCCCGAGGATAGCGCAAAACAAAATATCGGCAATGATGTTTGCTGATGACACTCTCCTGCTCTCCAAGTCACCAATGGGTATACAGAGGATCCTTGTTACTTTTGGTGCTTTTTGTAACAATAGAGGGCTGGATATTAACACTCAGAAAGCCAAATATATGGTCTTAAATCCAGCCAGCACGACATGCCCTAATCCCTGTCCTAATGGCACCCTGCTTGAGAGGGTATCTGTGTTTGAATATCTAAGGGTTACACTAACTGAAAAAATGGAATGAGCATCTCAAATAGACAAAACAAGCCTTAAGTTAGGACAGACAACCGGAGGGCTGACCAAGGTATACAGGAATTCATTTTATAAACCCGTTGGTTCGATCACCGAGATTTATAAAGTGTAAACCAGGGGCACCACTATGTACGGGGCTGAACTCTGGGGTCACTGCCCTATAAAAAATACAACCAAGATTGAGAACAACTTCATCAGGCAGATTCTTGGACTCCCCCTTAGCACCCCACTCGTTCCCCTGCGTCTGGACCTTGGAGTGAGACCAATCACAGAGGAAATAGTTCTCAGACCGCTAACCTTCTGGTGACGTATATGGACGACACCTGAATTGGTAGCATATAGATCTGAGCTAAAAGAGGTAATATGTCTTCCAGGGGCAGGGAAAATAGCGTGGCTCACATACATCACAGACGCACTCCATAGTATAGGAAGAACGAGTATGTGGACCAACCCAGAAGAATCCTGTCCCGCAATAACCAGGAAGAAACTGGCTAGAAGCTACAGAGAAGGTAAACTTGCTCACCTTCAGGAGAGCTCAGCATTGGGTTCTCTAACAGTAACTTTTATGAGAATTAAGGATTATTACATTTTGGAGCCTTTTCTAGACAAGATACAGCCAACAGTAGCAATGAAATTATATGTACAATTCAGGCATGGGTCACTGCCCTTGCACTCATTTTCTAACAAATGGGCAGGAGCTAACCTTCTAGGTTGTCTGGCTTATAGCAACGCAGAGGAAACTGAACTCCATGTGTTCTTTTTTTGCCCCGGATACAATAAAGTTAGATCGAGATGGCTTATTCAGCTGTGCAGAAACCTGGGGACCGAACATTGTGCAGCACCATTTAGGATCCTGAAATTTAACACCCAACAGCCGATCGTATTTGCAGTCTTGTGCTTTCTATTCTCTATGTGGTGTGCGCATAAGTTTTTCCTGGGTTCCAAAACTTAGTTACAAGACAATCTAAAATACATTCTGGGGCAAGGCCAGGCCTCTTAGTTAGGGGGCTGGAACTTCGGTTGGAGATGTGAGGTGGTCAAATGGAGATATTTGTATTCAGCTAATGACAAGCCTGCCTGTGGTCGAGGACTACGCCCCCTTTTCAAGTTTTACATTTTATTAGCCTTCTATAGCACATAAGCACTTTTTGAGACCCCAGTTCCCCCACCCAAGTCTAATGGTTATCCCTTCTCTGATGGGTGTTAGTTAGAATGGATCATGGATTTAGTATTATTAGCAGGGTTAAGCTTTCCAACGGGCAAGATTTTTAGCCAGAAGCGTTGGGATTTTTCTGGGTTCTCCCCATGAGGTATTGTAACTATTCTTGGGATAAACTGCCATAGAGGGTCTAATGGTCTCTGTTTAAACCCAATAGATTTCCACTATACATATGAATTTTAACTATTTTATTCTTGAGGGAGAATTGAACTCCCAGCACCAAGAACTTTTTAACTAGGGCTCTTTTACGGTTGGTTGAATTTTTAGGATTGTGGGTATATCCTGTTGTGAGAGACTATGGATTGTGGAGGGTAATATAATATGTAATTATAGATATCCCTGGGATGTTTGAATGTGCATTTTAACAACAGTCATTTTAATGTACTGTATGATTTTATTGCACTTGCACTTTTATGGTCTATTGACCGAAATAAAGTATTCAAATGGAAATGGTAAGTTAAATATGCCAATCAGGAGTATAGCCAGGTTTTGAATGTTTAAGGGTCAGAGTGCATGCACTGGTGCTTGGTTAGCAGAGTCCAAAAAACAGCAGCGTCAGTCCAAAAAAATAGGTGTGATCATGCAAAAATAGATTGATAAAATATTAACAGAAGAATTATTTTAAAATATAATTCAAAACAGAATACATCAGTGTCAATGCATTCAAAATATTACATCACATACAAAAAAATACAGCATTGCACTTTCTCTGCTATATAAACATATATTTATTTAAACAATAGCAAAATGTATTTTAAAAATTCAACTTGCAGTTTTGTATCTGATGTCCATGATCTCCCACCACTCTGAAAAACAAATCCACATAAATTTGCCAAAAATGCAAAAATGAATGGTCCTCAAAACAAATCCAAAGAAAAAGTCCATAATCCTGGATAATCATAAAAAAAACAACTACTGAAATAAAAACACTCTCCATGAAAACCGAAAATAAAAGGAAATGTAAAAATAAGCTTTGTTACAATATAACCCCAAAAAATCCTTTTAAAAAACAAACACAGCAAAAAAATGGGATATATTTTCTACTCGGACAGAAGAACCTGAAATACAAAATTGCATACCCGCCTTCCCAAAACACATACCCCAAAAACATTACAATAATTTCAATAATGCTCTGCAAGCATTATTAACATAACCACAATATCTATTATAACTAACTACACTACACAAACTATAGTAAGGCCTACCACGTTGCACTATGTAACACCAAGGGCCACATGTATCATGAATTTTACCGTTCGCAAACAGCCCGATCCTGTGAATCGGGCCGTTTGAGAACAGTAAAATGCAATTGGGTATGGATGAATTCCAATTTGCGATTCGGTAACATGTTACTAAATCGCAATTTGGATTTGCGAATACATACCAATTCGGTATTAGGAAGGGTGTTGGCGTTTTAGGGCGTTCCTTCCTAATACCGAATCGCAGCGGGATAAAGAATGTTTTGTAACCGAAATGTGGTTGCAAAACATTTGCATTTTACCACCTACTTCAAGTAGCTGGCAACCCATTTTCAAATGAGAAGGGGTCCCCAAGCACCCCTTCCCCTTTGGGTACGGTAGCGAAAATCTTTCATTTGTCTTTATTAAATGCAACCAGCTTCCCTTTGAGGAAAACGGGCTGCAATTAAAAAAAATGATTGCTTTATTTATAAACAATCACGGACATGGTGGTCTGCTGACCCCAGCAGGCCACCATACTCGTGATTTTAGCGATTTCTAATGGGTTGCAAATTGTGATCTACCTCATCAATATTCATGAGGTAGGTCAATTTGCGACCTATTAGGAATCGCTAAATGAAACTCATGGTGTATACTTAATTGTGTTTTGCAGAGAATCGCAATTGGGTAATTGCTATTTCCAATAATGATACATGTGGCCCCAAAACTCTCACACGAAACAACGCAAAAACTACAAACTAACACACTGCTGTACAATAAGTATACCTACCCAAAGCCCCCCCGCTCCACCCATGTGAAATCGTACTCTGAATGTACCAAGACAAAATGACAAAGATCCAACAGTTAATACTTAAAAGATGGGAAACATTTCGAATTTTTTAATTACTTCTTACTCTCTCATCCACAGGCTAAGTGTAAGTACATGGAAGCAAACTGTTCTTTTAGCTGTTCTCGGTTAATCCTAACTTAATGAGTTGTCTTACTCACTAAAGTACAAACTGTATGCCTCTTCTAAATCTTCTGACCCTGCAATGGGTGTTGTAGTGTGCTGTTCTCAGCTGCTTTTTCACGCATTATTCTCAGGATGAACAGCAAATACAAGAGTGAAGCCACATTTGTGACAGTGGGGATATCAAATGCACGATGTATATCTGTTTTGTTGGATGTGACACAGATTTTGAGAATGGGAGGCATGCCGGAGGCAGGATAACTTATCTAGGGCCAGATGTACAAACCTTTTTTCAGCTCGCAAACGTCCCGATTTGCAGAATCAGACTGTTTGCGACCTGAAAAAAAGCATTTTTAAATGTACAAAGCCCTATTTGCGATTCGGTAAGTGCTTACCAAATCGCAAATTGGGTTTGTGAGTCACTATTTGGAAGGGGCGTGCCAAGGGTGTCCCTTCCTAATAACAAGTCGCAGGAGCATGTATGAATGTTTTGCAACTAGAATGCAGTCGCAAAACATTCATACTTTACTGATTCCGTGAAGGAGGTGGTGACCCATTCGCAAACCGGAAGGGGTCCCCAAGGGACCACATCCCCTTTGTGAATGTGGGCTCCAAAAGTTTTTTAAGAGCAGGCAGTGATCCCTTGGATACTTTTAAATTTCAAAATAAAAAACTGCTTTATTTAAAAAGCAACAACCTATAGAAAAAAGGGGCACACAGTTCATTGATCCTTCACAAGCAAGATGCAGGCAAGAGCAGGCAGTGATCCCATGGATCCTTTTAAATTTTAAAATAAAAAACTGCTTTATTTAAAAAGCAACAACCTATACACAAAGGAGCGCACAGTTCATTGATCCTTCACAAGCAAGATGCTCATTGATAGTCCATTTTGCATTCACATTCAAAGAAAGTCTTTCTCGTATTTCCGATTCTTTCTTTATTTTTTAATCCATTATTTCATCCAGAAAACATCAATACAATCAATCCAGCCAACGCGTTTCGTCCATTGTGGACATTATCAGGGCTGTAAATTAGAAAACAAACGCATTAATGAACATTATTCCAAAGCCCCTCATTTAAATAAAAAGCATACACAGTTCAAATCATTCCCTTTACAAATCAATTTGACTCCCTGCCTATATCCAATCTATTCCTAATCAAGTGCTGGAGAGCGAAATTAAAATATTAACTATAAACCAACAATCTCTTTCAATTTCATCATTGTTCAGCAAAGCATTGTCACACCCGTTATGTACATCCTACTAGACATCCTTATTCAAACAATATTCAAAAAACGAATCCCCTATTAAGTTGTGAATATAGTATTGTATGTAATGGTATTACCTCTGAAATTCCCGAAGATCACATGTTCTGGAGTATCAATTAGGATTAGACAATTAAGTCCTGTTTTAAGGTGCTCATCTACAAAAAATAGAAAATCACACGTTGCTATAGATTTAGAATTGCTTACCGGCTGCTCTCAATATATTATTCAGGCCATCCCTGTAAGGGTGTCATCCTCTCATGACCCCAACCTCCTGGTTTAGTATAGCCCGCGGGCAATCCGCCCAAATTCTGCCTCCAAAGCATCTCTGACTACTTTTGCCTACGTGTCCAACAAAATCCACCATATTTCAAAGTTAGGTAGCCTCCCAGCCCACTTCAGGTTAAAAAAAAAAAAAAAGCAGTCCCAATCATGGTGGTCTGCTGAACCCAGCATGCCACCATCCCTGTGGGTGCCGGCCATTGTCAATGGGTCACAAATTACGACCTGCCTCATGAATATTAATGAGGCAGGTACCTTGTGACCCAGTAGGAATCCCAAACAGTGTAAAACACATTGTTGTACATAGCTGTTTGTGACTTCCTAATAGTGAATTAGAAAATAGCAAATGGAAGCCTATGTGCATCTGGCCCCTAGTGCTTCCAGCATTGACATATGCCTGTCAGCTAGGGTTTTACATGGGGTCCTTCCCCCCCACAATGCGTGAAGCGGAAATCTCCTTACTACTTAAACCGGGCAAGGAACCCACCCAATGCTCATGCTACAGACTTCTAGCCCTACTTAACTTCGACAATAAAATACTAGCCAAAGCAATGGCCAACAGGCTATCGCTTCTACTTGAACAAATATTGTCCCCAATCCAAACCAGGTTTATACGGCATAGGTTCACCTCACTCAATCTTCTAGCTGTGCTCTCCGTCTTGAATCTGGTGTCCCTAGATACTCTCGTGGCGGTTGCTCTTTTGGATGCTGAGAAGGCTTTTGATTCTCTTAAATGGCCCTTCCTTCACACGACGCCGCAACTCGGCATCCCCAACGAATTCACGCCCCTGGTCTCCCTGCTATATTCCAACCCCACTGCCCATCTTGGGTCAATGGCTCCATCTCAGAACCTTTCTCCATATCCCGAGGCACCAGGCAAGGCTGCCCGCTTTCCTCCCTCTTATTTATTATAGCCATGGAACCTCTAATTTGCCATCTACAGGAGCGCCATATACATCGGGCCTTCAATTTAAATACGGCCGTCTCCTAGAGTCAAAGTACGCCAATGATATCCTGTTGTTTGTTCGACATCTCTCAGATAACCTGGACCCCTTAGTGCCGGTGATAGTATGATTTGGCAGCCACTCTGTCCTACGTATCAACTGGGCAAAATCCAAACTGTTTCCTCTAAATGAAACCACCACTCCCCTGTCATGTGAACATCCCTTCAGACAAAGAGCTGATTATTAGTCTGACCTACGGCCCTGCTGTGGATAGACTCTCCATGCAGGTAGACCGCTGGATTCAATTGCCCCTCTCTATGGCTCTCCCTCGCTTCCTATACCTATTCATAAACATCCCTATCCCTCTGCCAAATTCCTTTTTCACACAGCTGTGTAACCTATTGTTAAAATTGGTCTGGGCCGGTCATAGGCCTGAAATTGCTTAGAAAACTCTCACCCTCCCCTAGGACCGATACGGGTTAGCGGTCCCTGATCTCCGCCTATCCTATTTGGTCACGCAGGTCCAATTTGCTCATCACTGGTTCCATCCGTAGACGCCTGCCTACGGTAAGCAGGAACAAGATTTAGGAGATCCTACACCCCTGAACGTGCTGCTGCCTCAAGGCCTTAACTTGGACCTGACAGATAGTCAGACCACATCCATGACATGCTGGGTATGGCGAAAACTCTCTGGGGCAACCCGCTTTGATCTTCTATATTTCCCGGAACTGCCTCTCTCCCTGAACACCTGGCTACCGCCCACGACAGAGAAGTTAGTATGATTCACCATGACTGGGCTCCACCTGCACACCTTCGGGGATGTATTCCCAGATGGGCATGTGTGAACACCTACTACTGTCAAACAGGACAAGACGGCATCGTATATGTATAGGCTTGTCCTCAACAGGCTACGCAGTACGTTGCGGTCCTACATGCTCTCTTATTCCCTCTCCCCTGAGGACTTCCCCCACTTACTCTTTTAATCACAGATTCAGAAGACTCCTATCTGATCACCAAACTTTACTGCACCTGTATGGCACTTAAAGGCACACATGACAGTGGGGTTCGATGACGCTGGGAGGAGGACCTGGGTTATCCTATCTCCAACAAAGAATGGGCTTTTAGCTGTGCACAAACTAAGCTTGTGTCCCCCAATCACCATCATAAACTTCTCCATTTCCGTTTTCTGCATCGCTCTTACCCTACCCCTCTCGGGCTCGCCAAGATTGACCCCACTAGACCCTCACACTGCCCTAAATGTCACTCGCCAGAGGCAGACTTCGCACACCTGACCTGGACCTGCCCAATCATTGCCACATACTGGACAGCAGTGTTCAACATTATTTCACAGATGATTCCCCTAGCTTTGAATCCCTCTTCTATATTGACACTGTTGGGCAATGTCTCAACCGTTCTGGTGAGCTACCTTAGATACACGCCCATTGCTCTATTATTAGCGAAGAGAGAGATTGTACTGCACAGGGGTAGCAGAGTACGCCCCAACACGAATGCTTGGCTTCATAGTATGACTTACTGCTACTTGACGAACGAAATCTACTCTACATTACAACCCCCCTCTGGTCGACCAAATGACATTTAGCAACCCCTTTGTACATATCTACTCACCTTAGACACTGACTCACCATCGCTGTCCCACCACTCGCCCAGCGATGCACCAGTCCTTCATTCAGCCAGCTCACTGACTAACAATCCCGCCCAGTCCCGGTTTTCTCTTTCCTCTCTAGCTGACCATTATTCAAACTGGCTATATATTTATCAGTAACTGTTCCCCCTCATCCTCTGTAACTGAATGTATAAAATGATATGTTGCAACACTGTCACGCTATCTCATGTATACAGTCTGTATTGTGCTTCTTGGACCTCGCCTTCTCTTTGCTTTCTATCGCCCTTTCTACTTTATTTCTGAAAAATCTTAAATAAAGCATTAAAAAAAACTAGGGGGCATTTTAAAAAAAGGTTTGTTTATGTACAGGAAGGGACACCTTCCTGTACATAAACATACCTTGACATTTTGCTTTTTCCATGTGTGCTGCACAAGGCAGCACACATAAAAGCAAAAATGAGGAGAAATGAAGCATTTCTCCTCGTATCGCCACCTTAAGACCAGGATTTTCCTGGTCTTAAGTTCGGTGCTGCCAACTATTATCGCCTCTCTTGATAATAGGTGGCAGTGTCGAAGTGAATGAGTGTTGCGGTGGAACGCCCACCGCAACACCCACTGCACGCCCCTTTCACGCTAAGTTTAGCGTGAAAGGGGCACTATTACCAAGGCAGCGTGAAGCCACTTAACGTGGCTTTTAGCCACGTTATGTGGTTTAACGCTGCCTTGGTAATAGGGCGCTGACCCTATCGCCACCACAATGTCACAAAAAGTGACGTTGTGGTGGCGATAGGGGCTTGGTAATATGCCCCCAGGGATTTACATAACGTTTCTCTGTGAGATGTAATGGGAAAATCGCTTATTATTTTTTTCAGTAACTTTAATAATACATTACAAGCGTGTTTGCACTTTGCAAGGGAGTAAATATAACACATACACTTAAATGGATGTGTGCTGTATTGTTTAGGTGCAACTAAGAAGTGGCTCTGTGACTCATCTATTTAAAAAGTAAGTTAACGGCGTTGTACTCATATCTATGCATATTTTATTTTTATGCGACACTGATCGACTATTTAATATTAATTTGCTCCAACTGAAGAATGTATTTATCACATTCTAGCTGTTTAGATGATTTTAAAAAATTTAGAACTTCTTGTTTATTTTCTCTTGATATCTTTCAGCTTGGATGAGTACATCTATGCAGAATGGACATATATTGGCTTCCGGGCATCCTCAAGCTTGATCATTAAACGGAATGGAAGCACACTGATTATGCTCGTAAGCTCCTTATCCAACAAAGAAAAGCCAGACGGGCACACGCATACAGCTGAAGCCCTCCCTCGTTTCTGTCTGATCTCAAACCTCCAACGGCAGGAATTAAATAATCTCAGGGATCTCACCAATGTGCGCTTTATTCGTCAAAAAATTGACGTGGAACATAAAAGTCGTGTTTACATTTGTTTTTCACAAAAGTTGTCAAATTATCTTTCAGCACAGTCGGCAACAAAACAAAGTTTTCTAATTTCAACTTCGGAATGTCGCATGAATGAATACTGGTCGAGCATCTCATATGTTCTTCGCAGTGTGCAATGTACGTTTTCATGGCGTAACGTTTGGTTTCCTGGGGAATGCAGGGAGTTTTCAATCAGTGAAAGGGTGAAGAAGCTGGCCTCTCCGGCTTACTTGAAAACAAAGGCGAACAAACATCACGGAAATCATTCGGCAGCGGGATGATGTCCAGGGACCCCCTACGTGCTGTGAAAAGACAACTGAACCACACTTTAAGAAGAAGCACCAGCAGCATCGCAGTTTTCAGGTGATTATTTATTATCTTTTTTTTACTGCTTCAAAGTATACCGAGCTTAGAGTGTTGGTCACGTTAATCATTATATATCTGATTTTTTTTGTACTTTTGTTATGATTATTAATGGTAGTTTAATGTGCAACGTCTCAAGCCAGTCTTTAAAAGCCTACATTTTCACAGTGACGTATCAGGTGTCAGTAGAAGGCGACAGGCAACAAAGAAAGCGATAGCACGCGGACAAACAAGAGTAATGAATGTTCAATTGATAGCCCTAAATGGACTCAAAGCCTCTCCAGTCTGAATGGGATGATTCAAAGCTCATTAATCAGCAGTGATTGCACTAGGTTATTGAATGGACAGAGCACAGAAAAACACTGTGCACCAAACCACAGAGGTCTATTGTCACCGCTCTGCCAAAAGGGTTTACAGATTGAAATATATTCATTTAAATTGGGATAACTATTTTTCCTAACCACTATTATCTGCAAACGATGGAGACATTATAGCAAGTTGTTGTTCATGATGAAAAAGTTATCAGCAGTAAGTATTCTCTGACCTTTATGTCTGAAGTGCGGTAAATATCAACTCAATCGTGCACTTTCTTGCTTAGTCTAGACTCTAGAGCCAATGATTATAATTGTGGATATGGGGTACGGATGAAGGGGACGAGTTAAGACCACAATGTCCTACAAACATAACACTGGTTAAAAAATGTACAAATCCATTTACACCTTCCCTGCTGCTTGTGTAAAGGGGAATGGAGAAAACGAAACTTGGCTTCAGTTCATGTCACATAATTATATTTTCAACAGTTCAAACCAGGAGAAAACACATTGTAAACTATTTGAAAGAAAATGTTGCAGTCATCTTATCACCCGCATGCTATTAGTTAGATAAGTTGCTAAGGTCAGGAGACTGTTATCAAGGTGTGCTCTATGAATGACTTTTTTTTACCTCTGACATTGCTGCCTGTCAATACAACTGCCTGTGCCATACCATCTGCTAGCACCTAGGGTAGTATAGCAGAATATTGCATACAGAAACACGGTATGGCACAAAAATGGTGTCCTAAATATTGTTTACACAACGCTCATCCCATTGGGAGTAAATATTCCTCCCATGGGGCGACATTTTCTGAAAACAATATTTAAGACAGGGGGCCCAATTCACAAAAGTAATCTGAGACAAAATCCTAACTTTACGACTTTCGGTATTCACAAAGGGCATTTAGGAGTAGTAAAGTAGAGATTTTGTCTCAGTTAAACTTAAGTTTTGGTCTTAAGTTAAACTTAAGACCAAAACTTAAACTTAAGACCAAAACTTTGTCTCAGTTAAACCTAAGTTTTGGTCCTAAGCTAAACTTAAGACCAAAACTTTGTCTCAGTTAAACCTAAGTTTTGGTCTTAAGTTAAACTTAAGACCAAAATTTAAGTTTAACTGAGAGAAAATCCTAACTCAACTCTACTCCTAAGTGTGCTTTGTGAATACCAAAAGTCTTAAAGTTAGGATTTTGTCTCAGATTACTTTTGTGAATCGGGCCCCGGATGTTTATGTCAGATGATATTCTAACAACTAAATTCTGGTACCATACCAACACCCTGTGATAAGGTGCTAATATAATGTATGTGTAACTCAAGGTCAGTCCGTCAAATTGTGTTTCTCGTCCTTGGTCACTTAGAACACGTTGTTTTTACTCCATGGTCGCAATGGTTCTCTGTGCACCCTCCTTGTTCATCTTACTTTATGTCTTGTAATTCCTCAAAGGCAAAAGAGGCAGCTCCTTCAGGTTTTCCATCAATCCCATTAAATCACTGGCCCAATTACAACTGCCTTCTGCACTTATTCTGATGCTGCCTCAGTACAGGCTTCTAGGATCTCTTATTTATGAAGCAAGCAGTGCCTGATTTGAGACATTGTTTGCATGTGGGGCCGACACATGCACTCATTTTTGAACAATGGCACTTAATTTCCTCTAAAAGCTAAAGGCATGCAGCTCCTATAGAATTAAGAAAGGGCCAACACCCGCACTCATTTTTGAAAAATGGCACTTAATTTCCTCTATAAGCTAAAGGTATGCAGCTCTTATAAAATTAAGAAAGGGCCCACACCTGCACTCATTTCTGAACAATGGCAATGTATTTCCTTTATAAACTAAAGGTATGCAGCTCCTATAAAATTAAGAAGGAAAAGAGGGACAGATCACATCGGAGGGATCTGATTAAACAGAAGCAAGAGCCCTCACACATCCAGTTGGGTGTCATGCTTCGTCATCAGGCAGCTCCTCATTGGACTGGTGATGCAATGCCCAAAGAGGCCTCTCTGACAGTCCCTCCTTTCCTTAATTCTAGAGGAACTGCTTAGCTTTCACTTATACATTTGTTCAGGGAGCATGTACACTGCACTTTAGATGTGCTCCTAGTCCTTCTCTTGTTTTTTGACAATTTCTTGCCCATTAGACTTTAACCCAGATCAAGAAAGAGAAAACCACACAAAGGAGAAAGGCAGAGGAAGGGACAAAAAAGGGAAAACCGTGACAAAGGGAGAAAACAAGCATATGAAAAAGAACCAACAAGAATGAGATAAAGGGTCAGGGATCACATGGGTTTGACCAAGGCAGGCTGCTGAGCAAAGTTTTGGGCCTGGCACTTGTTCTTTCACAAATTAAGCACTAGGTGCAAGTCAGCAGCTATACCCTGAATGGACGGGTCTAATGATGTGGTACAGAGTGCCTCTCTGTGATGATTCTGATTGATGGCCCTGTTTGGATGTCTGGGTGTTTGGACCCTGCCTTCTACTTCTGTGATCTGCTATAATCTCCCTGAAGTACTCCAACTGTGGGTGATGACTCTCAAGAAGTCCTGACAACCTCTGTCATTTGCTCTTTCCTCATGTGATGGAACCAGTATTATATGAAAACACATGGGTAATATTAACGAGCAAGGCCACTGACTCATTGTCAGTGAAATTGCTCTCCCACCCTCGCAGCTCCACCATTAAGTGAGGCCTGCCCCTGCCCCTGCACTCTCGAGTGTTGGTGATCGAGGCCCTCCTCCACTCGCAGGTTTCCCTGCGCCTCATCCCTGGTGGTCCAGTGGACCTCTGTTTCCGTCCTCTCTCTCTGCTCTTTCACTCGTTTTCACTCGTTTTTCTACCCTTTTTTATCTTTCACCTTTCTGCACTTTTCTGCATCTCTGCTCTTTTGTGCCTTATTTCTGCTCATTTTGCCTTCCTCTCGCTCTGCTCTTTCACTCGTTTTCACTCGTTTTTATACCCTCTTTTAGCTTTCACCTTTCCGCACTTTTCTGCATCTCTGCTCTTTTGTGCCTTATTTCTGCTTATTTTCCCTTTTTTCTTTATCCCCTATTTCCTCCATTTACCTTTCCCTGCCGCTGCTGCCCCCGCAGCCCCTCCCCCCCAGCGCGACCGGCCCAATCCAGCTCCCCTCCCCGCTCCCGCCTCCCAGCTGTCCAGCCCTCCCCGACCCCTACTTAATGGCCGCGGGCAGCGGGTGCACCGCGGGCAGCGAGCGCGCCGATGGCGCGCCGAAGGCACGTCAAAGGCAAGCCCGTCTGTGCCCGTCCCCGACCCGACCGCGACCAGCGCCAGGAACCCTGGACCTCCGCCCCGCCAACGCTACGACCCAGTAGCACTCCACGCACTCAACCCAGGCCGCAACAACAACTGCAAGCTAGCATCACCAGCCGACACCCACGGACCCTTCAGCTGTCACCGCAGCGAGCACACCTGCAGCACCGCCAAGAACACGGATCCAGCACAACCCGCCCACAAGAACACAACTGAACCGAAGACCCTGCAATGCATCCTCCTCAACGTCCGATCCCTCCACAAACACGCCACCGAAATCTGGGACCTCCTCGACAGCACCACCCCGGACGTAGTGTTCTTCACCGAAACCTGGACCAACACCACCTCATGACCGGACATCGCCATCGCCATCCCCCAAGGATACAAGATCTCCAGGAAGGACCGCCGCACCCGCCCAGGAGGAGGAATTGCCATTGTCCACAAATCCAGCCTCCGCCTGAGCACACTCCCCGACGAGCCCACAGAACTGATGGAACACCTTCACTTCAAGATACTGGCCAGCCCCACCGCCACCCTCCGAGGAACCCTCATCTACCGACCCCCTGGACCCCGCGGACCCTTCGCCAACTCCATCACGGACATTATCTCCCCGCAGGCCATCGCATCCACCAACTACACCCTGCTGGGAGACCTCAACTTCCACCTCGACAACCAACTGGACCCCAACACCACATCCCTCCTGGACAACCTCCACAACATTGGACTCTGCCAGATCGTGACCGAGCCCACACACTCAGCAGGACACACCCTCGACCCCCTCTTCACTACAGGAAACTCCATCACCTTCAGCCACACCACCGAACTCCCATGGACCGACCATCGTTGCGTCCACTTCACCTTCAGAACACCCACCATCCACAGACACCAGCACCTGCTCCCACAAAGAAACTGGACCAAAATCACCGACGACCAGCTCACCTCCTCACTCAACAACTCCACCCCAACCATCGGGGGAAACGACGACCCCAACACCGCAGCCCGAACCCTGCATAGATGGATCTCGGACAGCACCAACACCATAGCCCCACTCAAGAAAAACAACAATACCCGCGCCAAGAAAGCCAGATGGTTTACCACCGAACTTCGAGAGTCCAGACGCACATGCCGCCACCTCGAAAAGGCCTGGAGGAACACCAAATCCACAGAAGTCCACAACAACTTCAGAGCCGCCACTAACGCCCACCAACTCATCAGAGAAACGAGGAAAAAAGCGATTGAAGACAGTGTGAGAAGTTGGCCTGGCATATGCTGTCCACTAATTATAGTGGGCACCTTGCACCAGTCCAAACAACCCCTTATTGGAGATAGGTTAAAGACAACCTTTATTGAAAGCTATCCTAGTGGTAGCTATGGAGAGCAGCCTTCAGGCTAAGTCTTGAAGGAATGTAAAGCAGCTTGTTTTACCAGTCTATAATCTCTTGAGTGACCAAATGAAAGAGGACCACACCAGGTATATATTCAAAATATATGTATTTATTACTAAACACACCCCTCTAGTCTCTTTATGAGGCTAGAGTTCGAAGTACATAAGTTATAAGTTAGTTATCTACAGTAATAGCACAAATACACGTTTGAGCCCCAGGGGCGTACCAAACCATATACCAATAAAGTGGTATAAGAACCACGACTGAGCTAGACACAAGGCCTAGAGCCTGTAGAAGTGCTTGGACCACAAGGAACCACCCAAGGCAGTGACACAGGGGACCCACGGGGGACGCGTGCAGTGTATGAACACAGCCGCGAACCGCCGTTAACTTCTATGGGGAAAGTCGCGATTAGAATTTAAAAGAAAAGGGACACTTAGAGGAGGACTTGGACCAAACCCTTTGAGAACTAGGCTGTTCTAGTGTCAATACCCATGGGAGCACCGGAGTACTCGAGTTACCTCACCCAGGGAAGCCGGGTGCATAGGTGTCTTTCGGGGTCGGGTTTCATCGTCGCTTTCAATGGCGATCTGCTGCAAAGTGCTGCTGGCGGCCAAGTCGAAAGTGTTCGGGTGGATCCAAAGGTGGATCGAAGATCTGAAGAACCTGAAAGCAGAGGGGACAGAGTCTGGGTCACTAGCCAGTGACCAGGAAGGCGATGAGCAGATGCCCACCGATGTCGAGTGCTTCAGGTAGGTTGACAGTTGTCTTGACTCTTCAGCCACGAGGTCCAGGAGGTGTCGACGATGACCAGGAGCTGGATTCGGGCTGCTCTACGATGTCTGTCGATTGCAGGGGTGTCGGCGACCGGATTGGACCCAACAAGCCTTGGCAACGGCAAGTCTCGTGGAAATAGAAGAAGGACGATGTTGCAGACCAGCAAGGTCTGGGAGACTCACCCAGCAAGGATAACTCAGGGCACGCCTGGAGCAACGAGGGAGCACAAGCAGAAAAAGATTGGAATTCGGGAGGGCCTACTAGCCAACGGACTAGCGACCGCAAAGGAGCCTCGAGACGATGCACGTGGAGCTGGCTCACAGGACACTCGTGGAGTGGAGGCCAATGATCTTCGGTGCAGTTGGTGCTGGAGGCTGGGGCTACTCGGAGCCCAAAGCACGACTTTGTGGGAGACCCAGAAGAGGATGCACTTGCAAATGCGTTTGGTGTCCAGGGGTCATGGTTCCATGTTACTCACGACAGCTACGGGCCTCAGCTTTGCTGGGGACTCAGGGCAGCCTCGGGGAAATCTGGAAATCCACCTCTGGTGATGCAAAGACTTCGGCGTCCGACGGGAGCTTCCGCGATGCAGACCGGACAATTGCTTCTTTGGTGCCTGCCAAGCAGGGGAGTCACTCCTTGACCCCAAGGGAGATTCTTCAGTCCTCTAACCTTGAAGTAGAGCGTCGAAGGTCCAGGATTCTGTGTCAGAGTTTCGTCCAGGTTAATCTAAAGTCCTAAGGACTGGGGTCCCCTACTTATACTAAGGTAGGGGGTTGGACATACTCTGTGGCCCCACCTATGGGAGGGTCAGGGCAGAGGGGTGGTTACACCCCTTTCCCTTTGTCCAGTTTCGCGCCAGAGCAGGGGCTGGAAGCCCCTGAGCCGGTTTGAACTGGGGTATGCACAGTTACACCAAATGTGCCCCCAGTGCAGGACTTCAAAGCACCAGAGAGTGCTCCCGCCCAGCCCCAATACACACTATCCTGTCTGGGGAGGTGGTTACACCTCCCTGGGACAGGAAACCTATTGTCCAGGCCTCCCCTGCCGGAGTTTCGGTCAGCAGCAGGAGGCCAGACTTGTGTCTGTGGCAGCAGCATCCATTTTGGGATGCCAGGGCTCTGGAAAGTCAGTACCGGGTATACCGGTGTGTACATGTCTCTCCCTCTAGAAGGGTGGAATGCTACCCCCGCCGCCAGAACTGGCGGGGGGGTAGTATTCCAAGATGTTTGACACCAAACACGACATGTTTCCGTGCAGCCATCCCAAAGTTAGCATTTAACGCGAGGTTATAATGCGCTTAAGAGTATATGGTCGGGCTGCACTAGAAAATAGCATCAGAGAAGGGTCTCCGAATGCTGCAGAGGGGCCCAGCTCATGCAGGGGCACCCTCTCACATAGGAACCATGCACTCTGCCTTCAGGATTGATAAGGCCTGCCATAGGAGTGACTTATAGGTTTATATGTGTGTATGTATGTAGTGATATAGGTAGCCTATATCACAGTAAGGGGTGCATGCACCACCTTACCCAGGCTGCAGTAGCAGACCTGTGGTGTCAGTTTGGATGGCCTTCCAGGGGTGGCATGATACATGCTGCAGCCCCTGGTAGGCCTCTGAGGTACCTATGCCCTGGGTACATAGTATACCATATACTAGGGACTTATAAGGGCACTCCAGATTCCAATCAGAGATGTGCCTAAGGCACATGGAAACCATTTTAAAGAGGAAGCAGCTAGGCTGGGGTTCTGATTAGCAGGGCCCCAGCCAGACTAAGGTCGAAAAACAGTGAAGCATCAGCAAAAAGTGGGGGTACCCATGTGAAGCAGATCCTACTCTCCTACACAACCCCCCCAAACGTAGGGACATTAAACTAACCTTGCCCAGTTAAGTCTTCATGTTCTAAGTGGAAGTACCTAGAGAGTCCATCTGCATTGGCATGGTTACTCCCAGGTCTATGTTCCACTGTGAAGTCCATCCCCTGTAGGGAAATGGACCACCTAAGCAGTTTGGGGTTTTCACCCTTCATTTGTTTTAGCCATAAGAGGGGCTTATGGTCTGTTTGAACAAGGAAGTGAGTACCAAACAAGTATGGCCTCAACTTCTTCAGAGCCCAGACCACAGCAAAGGCCTCCCTCTCAATGGCTGACCAACGTTTCTCTCTAGGGGTCAGCCTTCTGCTAATAAAAGCTAGTGGCTGATCCTGACCTTCATCATTCAATTGTGACAGTACAGCCCCTACCCCCAATTCAGATGCATCAGTTTAAACAATGAACTTCTTGGAGTAATCAGGACTCTGTAGAATGGGAGCAGTGCACATGGCCTGCTTTTGGTCATCAAATGCCTTTTGACAGCTAACTGTCCACTGAACCTTTTTGGGCATTTTCTTGGAAGTTAAGTCATTCAGGGGTGTCACTATTGATCCATACCCCTTGACAAATCTCCTATAGTACCCAGTCAGGCCTAAGAAGGCTCTCACCTGAGTCTGGGTAGTTGGAGCAGTCCAGTCCATGATGGTCTGGATCTTGCTCTGCAGTGGTTGAACCTGGCCTCCACCCACAAGGTGGCCCAGGTACACAACCTGACTCTGCCCTATCTGGCACTTGGTGGCCTTGATAGTCAGGCCTGCTTTCTGCAGGGCCTGTAAAACATTTCTGAGGTGGACCAGGTGATCCTCCCAGGTGGAGCTAAAGACAGCAATATCATCTAGATATGCTGCACTATAGGCTTCCAGACCTGTAAGGACTGTATTCACCAACCTCTGAAAAGTGGCAGGTGCATTCTTCAGACCAAAGGGCATCACCACAAATTGATAATGCCCACTAGGGGTTGAGAATGCTGTCTTTGGCTTTGCATCATCAGCTAGTCTGATCTGCCAGTAGCCAGCTGTCAGGTCAAATGTGCTTAGATACTTGGCTGAGGCCAAAGTGTCTATTAGCTCATCTGCCCTTGGTATTGGATGGGCATCAGTCCTAGTGACTGCATTGAGACCCCTGAGGTCCACACAAAACCTCATCTCTCTTTTCCCACCATTGGTGTGAGGTTTTGGCACAAGGACCACTGGACTAGCCCAAGGGCTATCTGAGGGTTCAATAACTCCCAAATCCAACATCTTCTGGACTTCTGTCCTGATACAGTCCCTGACATGGTCAGGTTGCCTATAAATCTTATTTTTAATAGGCAGACTGTCCCCAGTGTCCACTTCATGAGTGCACCAGGTAGTCTGACTGGGTGTCAGTGAGAATATGTGTCTGAACTGATTGAGCACCTGTCTGCAATCAGTCTGCTGCTGGGTAGTGAGGCTGCCTGCCAAGGCTACACCATCCACAGACCCATCACCAGGGTTCTGTGAGAGCAGGTCAGGGAGTGGGTCACTCTCTTCCTCCTGTCCCTCATCAGTAGCCATGAGCAAGCCCATGTCTGCCCTGTCCACATATGGTTTTAACCTGTTGACATGGAGAACCCTGTGGGGACTCCTGGGTGTTCCTAGGTCCACCAAATAGGTTACCTCACCCTTCTGTTCAACAATGGTATGGGGTCCACTCCATTTGTCTTGGAGAGCTGCTGGGGCCACTGGCTCCAACACCCACACCTTCTGTCCTGGCTGGTAAACAGTCAGTACAGCCTTTTGGTCATGCCAGGCTTTTTGAAGTTCCTGCCTAGCCTCAAGGTTTTTAGTTGCCTTTTTCATATACTCAGCCATCCGGGAGCGGAGACCAAGTACATAGTCCACTATGTCTTGCTTTGGGGGCTTGAGAGGTAACTCCCATCCTTCCTTCACCAAGCACAGTGGACCCCTGACAGGGTGACCAAACAAAAGTTCAAAAGGGCTGTAGCCAACCCCCTTTTGAGGCGCCTCCCTGTACGCAAATAAAAGGCAGGGCAAGAGTATGTCCCATCTTCGCCTAAGCTTTTCTGGGAGCCCTTTAATCATGCCCTTCAAGGTTTTGTTGAATCTCTCAACTAAACCATTGCATTGTGGGTGATAGGGTGTGGTGAACTTGTAAGTCACTCCACACTCCTTCCACATTGCTTTTAAGTATCCAGACATAAAGTTTGCATCCCTGTCTGATACAACCTCCTTAGGGAAGCCCACTCTTGAGAAAATTCCCAGGAGGGCCCTTGCCACCACAGGTGCTGTAGTGGTTCTAAGGGGAATAGCCTCTGGGTACCTGGTGGCATGATCCACTACCACCAGGATAAACCTGTGCCCAGATGCTGTTTGGGGATCCATGGGACCAACAATGTCAATCCCCACCCTTTCAAAGGGAACCCCACCACAGGTAGTGGTATCAGGGGGCCTTTGTAGTGCCACCTGCCTTGCCACTGGTCTGGCAGGTTACACAGGAGCGACAAAACTCCTTGGTGTCTTCAGACATGTGGGGCCAGTGAAAGTGAGGGACAATTCTGTCCCAAGTCTTGTTCTGGCCCAGGTGACCTGCTAAGGGAATATCATGGGCTAGGGTCAATAGGAAGCCCCTGAACTTCAGAGGTATAACCAACCTCCTGGTAGCACCAGGCTTGGGGTCTCTACACTCTGAGTACAAGAGTCCATCATCCCAATACACAGTATGGGGACCACTAGCTTTCCCAGCAGCCTCAGCAGCAGCTTGCTGTCTGAGGGGTTCAAGAGAGGGGCAGCTCTGCTGCTCCTGGCTCAGATCTGCCCTGGAAGGTCCCCCTGTCCCCAAGAACTCAACCTGGTCAGGTTCAAGCTCCTCTGGGACAGTTCCTTCCTCAGGACTGAGATCATCCCCCTCAAGGGACTGATCTTCCTTCTGAGCCAAGGGGGAAGGCACTGCCTTTACCCTACTACTCCTCTTCTTGGAGGGCACTTGGTCCATTATTCCAGAATCCAAGGCCTGTTCAGTGCTAGACATTTTGGCTTGTGACCTGGTCACAGCAAACACATCTGCAGGGATGCCCAGCATTTCTGCATGGGTCCTGAGCTCCACTTCTGCCCAAGCTGAAGTTTCTAAGTCATTGCCAAGCAAGCATTCAACGGGTAGGTCTGCACTTACCACAACCTTCTTAAGGCCAGTTACCCCTCCCCAGGAGAAGTTAACAACTGCCAGAGTATGGTCTGTTCTGACGTTGCTAGCATTGGTCACTTGGTACATTTCACCAAGTATAATCTGCCCAGGACTCACAAGGTCTTGTGTCACCATGGTGACACTTGCCCCTGTGTCCCTAAATGCCAAAGCCTCTCTTCCATTGATTAAGGGCTGTTGTCTGTACTTGCCCAGATTACTGGGACTCACAGAGGAGGTCATATCCATGCCTCCATCACAGACTAGGACAGCCTGAGTGAGTTCTCTGACTAGGTCAGAGCTCATCTCTTTACCCAGGGTCAACCCTACTAAACCCTTGGCTTGTGTAGTCCCACCACCAACTGTAACTGCACTAGGGGGAGCAGGTGCCTTAGGGGCATTGGTGGGGGCTGGAGTAGAGTCTTTGGACTTGGTGCAATCACTGGTCCAGTGGGTCTTTTGCTTACAGACCTTGCACCATGGTTTCCTTTGGCCTTTCCCTTTGGTAGACTGTGAATCCCCACCTGAAGAAGATTTTTGGGGGCCTTGTGAAGACTTTTGATCTTTACCCTTCTCCCCACCCTTATCAGAGGTTTTTGAATCTTGCTTCTTAGGGTCACCACCTTGGTTCTGTACCTTCTGCTTCACCCTGGTTCTGACCCATTTGTCTGCCTTCTTTCCCAATTCTTGGGGAGAGGTCAGATCAGAGTCTACCAGGTGCTGATGCAACAGCTGATTTTGACAGTTATTAAGAATCTGCTCCCTCATGATCAGATTGTACAATCCTGTGAAGTCACATACCTTACTGCCCAATAACCAACCTTCCAGAGCCTTGGCAGAACAATCAACAAAGTCCACCCAGTCTTGAGTCTGTGCTTTTTGGGTATCCCTGAACTTTAACCTGTATTGTTCAGTGGTTAGGCCAAACCCATCAATTAGAGCACTCTTCAAGACTTTGTAATTATCAGCATCCTCCTCTCTAACAGTGAGGAGCTTGTCTCTACCTTTGTCTGCAAAGGAGAGCCACAAGATTGCTGCCCACTGCTCCTGAGGGACCCTCTGTACTTTACAGGCCCTCTCTAGAGCAGTTATCCATTTGTGGATGTCATCCCCACTCTGGTAGGGAGGGACAATCTTGCTCAGGTTTCTATGGTCATAAGACCTTTCCCTATCTTTGGGGAAACTGCTGCCACCATGGGACTCTAGTCCCAACTTTTGTCTCTCTCTATAGAGATCTAGGGACTCCCTGTCTATAGCCAATTGCTGTTTCCTGAGTTCAAGCTGAGTTTGCTCATACTGAATCAGTCTCTTTCTCCTCTCATGAGAGGATTCCCTCCTATGAGAGGAGACAGAGGTCCCTATTGAGGTGTCAGAGTGGTTAGACTCCTGAGAAGGAGACCTAGACCTTCTGGGCACACTCAGAACTCTTCCTGGGGGGACAAAGGGGAGGTCAGTCTGATCCTCCCCTCCTCCTCCTCCACAGGAGGAATTGGGTTTTCCAGGACAAGGTCATTTTCACCTTCCTGGCCAGTTTCAGAGGGGGGCCTGGGTTTCTTCACCCCTGACCCCTTCCTCATCTTCTGCCCCACCCTCTTTGCCTACCCCTTCAGACCCTAGGGGCCTGCTGAGATCATCAGCTAGTAACACCTCCCTGAGGTGTTGGGTGCTGGCACTTTTGCCTGCCTTCAACTTCCTAGTATTGCATAATGCTCTCAATTCCAAGAATGGGAGTTTATCATACTTGGAGGGAAGAAGCCCACTGGCTTCTGGCAAGGACTCACTGGGTCCTGGCTTTGAAGACATTACTAGTGAGGTGTGGTGTATGCACTACCTACTCTAGTGTGGCCTACTAAACTCTCTTGAGTTGTAGAAAGGGTGTGCTATCCCTTAACACACAACTCTAAGTTCAGTAGAACTTACTGTATTACTAAGCTTGATTTATATGTACCTTAGGTACCCTTAGTGGTTTTCAGTTGATCAATTCAATTGAGATTATCTGGTAAAACAATAGCAAGCTGGAATCCCACACGCTGCACACCAATGTGAGAAGTTGGCCTGGCATATGCTGTCCACTAATTATAGTGGGCACCTTGCACCAGTCCAAACAACCCCTTATTGGAGATAGGTTAAAGACAACCTTTATTGAAAGCTATCCTAGTGGTAGCTATGGAGAGCAGCCTTCAGGCTAAGTCTTGAAGGAATGTAAAGCAGCTTGTTTTACCAGTCTATAATCTCTTGAGTGACCAAATGAAAGAGGACCACACCAGGTATATATTCAAAATATATGTATTTATTACTAAACACACCCCTCTAGTCTCTTTATGAGGCTAGAGTTCGAAGTACATAAATTATAAGTTAGTTATCTACAGTAATAGCACAAATACACGTTTGAGCCCCAGGGGCGTACCAAACCATATACCAATAAAGTGGTATAAGAACCACGACTGAGCTAGACACAAGGCCTAGAGCCTGTAGAAGTGCTTGGACCACAAGGAACCATCCAAGGCAGTGACACAGGGGACCCAAGGGGTACGCGTGCAGTGTATGAACACAGCCGCGAACCGCCGTTAACTTCTATGGGGAAAGTCGCGATTAGAATTTTTAAAAAAAGGGACACTTAGAGGAGGACTTGGAGCAAACCCTTTGAGAACTAGGCTGTTCTAGTGTCAATACCCACGGGAGCACCGGAGTACTCGAGTTACCTCACCCAGGGAAGCCGGGTGCATAGGTGTCTTTCGGGGTCGGGTTTCGTCGTCGCTTTCAATGGCGATCTGCTGCAAAGTGCTGCTGGCGGCCAAGTCGAAAGTGTTCGGGTGGATCCAAAGGTGGATCGAAGATCTGAAGAACCTGAAAGCAGAGGGGACAGAGTCTGGGTCACTAGCCAGTGACCAGGAAGGCGATGAGCAGATGCCCACCGATGTTGAGTGCTTCAGGTAGGTTGACGGTCATCTTGACTCTTCAGCCACAGGTCCAGGAGGCGTCGACGACAACCAGGAGCTGGATTCGAGCTGTCCCACGACGTCTGTCGATTGCAGGGGTGTTGGCGACTGGATTGGACCCAACAAGCCTTGGCAACGGCAAGTCTTGTGGAAATGGAAGAAGGACGATGTTGCAGACCAGCAAGGTTTGGGGGACTCACCCAGCAATGATAAGTCAGGGCACGCCTGGAGCAACCAGGGAGCCCAAGCAGAAAAAGATTGGCCTTCGGGAGGGCCTACTAGCCAACGGACTAGCGACCGCAAAGGAGCCTCGAGACGATGCATGTGGAGCTGGCTCACAGGACACTCGTGGAGTGGAGGCCAGTGATCTTCGGTGCAGTTGGTGCTGGAGGCTGGGGCTACTCGTAGCCCAGAGCACGACTTCGTGGGAGACCCAGAAGAGGATGCACTTGCAAATGTGTTCGGTGTCCAGGGGTCACGGTTCCACGTTACCCACGACAGCTACAGGCCTCAGCTTTGCTGGGGACTCAGGGCAGCCTCAGGGAAGTCTGGAAATCCACCTCTGGTGATGCAAAGACTTCGGCGTCCGACGGGAGCTTCCGCGATGCAGACCGGACAATTGCTTCTTTGGTGCCTGCCAAGCAGGGGAGTCACTCCTTGACCCCAAGGGAGATTCTTCAGTCCTCTAATCTTGAAGTAGAGCGTCGAAGGTCCAGGATTCTGTGTCAGAGTTTAATCCATGTTAATCTAAAGTCCTAAGGACTGGGGTCCCCTACTTATACTAAGGTAGGGGGTTGGACATACTCTGTGGCCCCACCTATGGGAGGGTCAGGGCAGAGGGGTGGTTACACCCCTTTCCCTTTGTCCAGTTTCACGCCAGAGCAGGGGCTGGAAGCCCCTGAGCCGGTTTGAACTGGGGTATGCACAGGGACACCAAATGTGCCCCCAGTGCAGGACTTCAAAGCACCAGAGAGTGCTCCCGCCCAGCCCCAATACACACTATCCTGTCTGGGGAGGTGGTTACACCTCCCTGGGACAGGAAACCTATTGTCCAGGCCTCCCCTGCCGGAGTTTCGGTCAGCAGCAGGAGGCCAGACTCGTGTCTGTGGCAGCGGCATCCATTTTGGGATGCCAGGGCTCTGGAAAGTCAGTACCGGGTATACCGGTGTGTACATGTCTCTCCCTCTAGAAGGGTGGAATGCTACCCCTGCCGCCAGAACTGGTGGGGGGGTAGTATTCCAAGATGTTTGACACCAAACACGACATGTTTCCGTGCAGCCATCCCAAAGTTAGCATTTAACGCGAGGTTATAATGCGCTTAAGAGTATATGGTCGGGCTGCACTACAAACAGCATCAGAGAAGGGTCTCCGAACGCTGCAGAGGGGCCCAGCTCATGCAGGGGCACCCTCTCACATAGGAACCATGCACTCTGCCTTCAGGATTGATAAGGCCTGCCATAGGAGTGACTTATAGGTTTATATGTGTGTATGTATGTAGTGATATAGGTAGCCTATATCACAGTAAGGGGTGCATGCACCACCTTACCCAGGCTGCAGTAGCAGACCTGTGGTGTCAGTTTGGATGGCCTTCCAGGGGTGGCATGATACATGCTGCAGCCCCTGGTAGGCCTCTGAGGTACCTATGCCCTGGGTACATAGTATACCATATACTAGGGACTTATAAGGGCACTCCAGATTCCAATCAGAGATGTGCCTAAGGCACATGGAAACCATTTTAAAGAGGAAGCAGCTAGGCTGGGGTTCTGATTAGCAGGGCCCCAGCCAGACTAAGGTCGAAAAACAGTGAAGCATCAGCAAAAAGTGGGGGTACCAATGTGAAGCAGATCCTACTCTCCTACAGACAGAATCTCCACCCACGCGCACAACAGCAAGGAACTCTTCAGCATCATCAAGGAGTTCGCCCAACCCACCAGCGAGTCTACCGACATCCCTCCCTCACAAGACCTCTGCGACAAACTCAGCACTTTTTTCCACCACAAAATCAAGAGCATCTACGACAACTTCGACGAAGACAACCAACACACTGATCCCTCGCCAACCACCCCCGATACCCGGAAACCAGCGGTTGACGACTGGACAGCCCTCACCACCGAAGACACACTGAAGACAATGAAGTCAATCCACTCAGGGGCCCCCACGGACCCCTGCCCCACCACATCTTCAACAGAGCCGCCGACACCATCGCACCCATGCTCCGCCACACCATCAACCGCTCCCTGGTGACCGCCTCGTTCCCCGACGACTGGAAACACGCTGAGGTCAACCCCCTCCTAAAGAAACCCTCAGCGGACCCCACCGACCTCAAAAACTACAGACCCATCTCCCTGCTCCCGTTCCCAGCGAAAGTCATTGAGAAAGCCATCAACAGCCAACTCGCCACATTCATTGAAGAACACAACATCCTCGACTCCTCCCAATCCGGCTTCAGAAAAAAACACAGTACGGAAACCGCCCTCCTCGCTGCAACAGACGACATCTGCACCCTACTGGACAAAGGAGAAACAGTAGCCCTCATCCTCCTCGACCTATCAGCGGTGTTGGACACAGTCTCCCACCGCACCCGAATACGCAGACTCTATGACGCAGGAATCCAGGACAAGGCCCTCGACTGGATCCGCTCCTTCCTCTCCGGCAGGACGCAGAGGGTCAGACTCCCCCCTTTCCTTTCGGACCCCACACCTACCACCTGCGGAGTCCCCCAGGGCTCCTCCCTCAGCCCGACGCTCTTCAACGTCTACATGGCTCCACTGGCCCCCATCGTCAGAACCTACGGACTCAACATTGTGTCATACGCAGACGACACCCAACTCATCCTCTCCCTATCCAACGAGCCCAACACCGCCAGATACAACTTTCGAGAAGGCATGGAAGCCGTCGCCAAATGGATGAAAAACAGCTGCCTACAACTAAACACCAACAAAACAGAAGTACTCATCATGGGCCCAAACCCAGATGCCTGGAGCGACACCTGGTGGCCCCCCGCCCTCGGAAACCCGCCAACCCCCATGGACCACGCACGCAACCTGGGAATCATCCTGGACTCCGAGCTCAAAATGGACCGCCAGATCAACTCCGTCTCATCTTCCTGCTTCCACACCCTCCGCCTCCTTCGTAAGACCTTCAAATGGATCCCCTCGAACACCGAAAGACCGTCACTCACGCCCTGGTCACCAGCAGACTCGACTATGGCAACGCACTCTACGCCGGAATAAACAAAAACCTCACCCGCAAGCTACAGAACATCCAGAATGCAGCCGCAAGACTGGTCCTCAACCTGCCAAAACACTGCCACATCTCCCTGCACCTGCGCACACTCCACTGGCTCCCCGTCGAGGCGAGAATCACCTTCAAGATGCTCACCCACGCACACAAGGCCCTCCACGGCACCGGACCAGCATACCTGAACAGCTGACTTAAATTCCACGCACCCCAAAGGACCCTACGATCAGCCCAGCTCTCCTACGCCGTGGTCTACCTCACCAGAAAGACCAGATCGGGAGGCCGCTCCTTCTCCTTCCTCGCGGCCAAAGCATGGAACGCCCTTCCGCTCCACCTCAGACAGACAACATCGCTCCCCATCTTCGCAAGAAACCTCAAAACCTGGCTCTTGGACAGACCCCCTCCTTGATGGAATGGAACCTGCACCCCCCCACCCCTAGCGCCTTGAGAACCTTACGGGTGAGTAGTCGCGCTTTAACAAACCCCTGATTGATTGATTGAACGTTCTAGATAAATAAATAAGAAATGATTGTAATATATCTAACTCTAAAGATGCAACTTCCTTTCCTTATCATAATATCTCACCACAATAACATGGTGTTGGATGTGATCCTTTCTGCAGGGTCATCCCCAAACTTTTTGCCTTCACCCTCCTGTTTTCTGAATCCACTTCTGTTGGCTGTCAGGACTCTTTTAAGGAACAATGGTCCCTAACGGAGAAGCTTTCGCTTTTTACATTAAATGATTATGTCCAGTTGGACAGCCAAAAATAGGTATCATTGCATTTCTATTTACATGTTTTGTCTCAAAAGCTTCTCCGTTAGGGACCATTGTTCCTTAAAACAGTTTGTATCCAACGTCCCCTACCACCATTTGGGTTCCTTTATCTTTGTAAAATAGGCTTTTAGGACTCTGCACACTTCACCACTGCTAACCAGTGCTAAAATGCTTGTGATCCCTCCTTTAAACATGGTAACATTGGCTTACACCCATTTAACACATTTAATTTACCTGAAGTCCCTGATAAAGTGGTACTACATGTACCCAGAGCATGTAAATTAAATGTTACCGGTGTGCCTCCAGGACTGATAGTGTCACCCACTTAAGTAGCCATTTAAACATCTGAGGCCTTCCACTGCAACCTGTGTGCGCAGTTTAAACTGCCAAATCTACCTGGCAAAATAAATCCTTTGCCAGGCCTAAACCTTCCTTTTTAATACTTATAAGGCACCCCAGGGTAAGCTCTAAACAACTTAGAGGGCAAGGTGCATTGTCTTTAAAGAGTAGGACATGTACGTTTAACGTTTACATGTCCTGGTAGTCAAAAACTCTTAAATTAGTTGTTCACTTCTTCAATGCCTATCTTTCCCATAGGACAACATAAGGTTAACATATTACATTTAATAAGTGATAAGTTTTGATTGGGATTAGGTAGGAATGCCGGGTTTGGTGTCTAGAGAATTGTAATTTAAAGCTGTCTTTAATGGTAAAGTCAGATTTTAAGTCACTATTCTAAAAATGCCAGAAAGTAGCCATTTTCTTGCCCCAACAATTCGGTTTCTGTTGCCTGTATCCTGGGTAAGTTGACTAGGTGTAGTTGGCTGTTGGTCTTTGATTAATGCTCCCAGGCAGTGATTCAAAGGGCTATAGGTGTTGGCAGGATGGGCCATCTCTGACTTGTTCAGTGGGAGAAGCTGTTGTGTAGTTCCTATAGTACCCATGCAGGACCTGCGCGTTTGGATAACATAAACTGTGAGATTGGTGGTAGACTGGCTCTGTGCACCCCTCTTTTTAGAAGAAGTAGGCGTCTGCTTTGTTGTGTCCTTTTCAGGACTGCCCACCAGTTGTGGCTTTAATGCTTTCCCACCTAGACTGTCTCTGCCTAGTTCTGCATATGCAGTTTCAATTATTTTGGGTAGTTCGTGTTGTTGATCTATTGGACCGAACTCCCTTAGGTGTTGGCGGATTGCCACTGAAGCTGCTTCCCCCTTAATGTTAGCTAGTATTATGGCTGATACCTGATCAAAGTTGTTTAGTAACTTCATCCCTAAGTTTAGGGGAGGTTCTGCTCCTTACTCATTTTGTATCTGTCTCAATACGTCTGGCACTACTGCTAAGGACGGGATACCATGTGTTCTGGTATATATGGCAGCAAAGACTGAACCCCAAGAGGTGCAATCCTCTACTTGTGGTGTGATCCCCATGGGCAAGCAGATTGTTAGAATTCTGTGTTTTTCATAGGTGGTAGTTGTTAGAAATGGGATTTCTGGTTGGCTAAGGCTTGCGCCAAAGCCAGGCAGAAACCACCACTCTAGTCAGGGCAAGGGAGTTACACACCCAAGATAACCCCTGCTCACCCCCTTGGTAGCTTGGCACGAGCAGTCAGGCCTATCCCGGAGGCAATGTGTAAAGCGTTTGCGCAACACACACACACAGCAGCAACACACTAGGCACACCACAAAAGGAACTCCACACAAGGTTATATAAAAAATAGACTTTGTATTGTCATAATCACATTAGAAACATAATCACACATTTACACTGTGCCAACTGGCACAGGCAATATTCACAGAGGAATTATATACAGGACCAGGCCAATCGGGCCATGGTCAGAACCATCAGAACAGGTAAGTAAATGTAAATATAAAACACAACCAGTAACTACTAGTACCATAATGACCTAAGCATTATCCTATTAGCATTAGACATAAACCCACATTAGGCCCAAACCTCATTAGCATTAACACACTACGCAATGGGCCTCACCTGCATAAACACATTATGCAATAACCTCATAAGCATAAACACATTACGCAAATAGGCACTACCCCCAAAACATCATAACATGACATTAGGCATAACCACATTAGGCCAAAACCTCATTAGCATAGACACCCTCCTAAGCATAAACACATTACGCATTAGGTCTCACCAGCATAAACACATTATGCGATAACCTCATGAGCATAAACATCATTAGAAGCATAAACCAGGGTGCACAATCACATTTGGCACATAATGCATATCCGGCAGGAACTCAGTAGTGCACCGCAGTAACACCACTACCAGGCGCATACATCACCTTAGGGCCTTGCGCCCTCTCACCATCCTACCTATGACCTATGACCCCAGGCCAACTGGCCTTCTCGCAAGGCTCAAATGCCCTATGTCCATCAGAGTCAGGGTTCAGGTGCCAATGCAGCAATCTCCAAAGTGCGCATTGGCACCAGCCTAAACGTAGCAGCTGTCCACTAATTGCTGGGCAGCTGTGAACACCACTTGTAGGTACTGGCACCACTGTGCCCCTGACTTCCAAACAGAAATGCCCCCAAACGTTGTAGCTGCCTGCGCTCTCGCAGGGCAGCTGGGAATAGCGCTGGCACCTCTGTGCCTGGTGAGCCCCACTCTGAGGCTCTGTAAATAACTTGTGCCTCACGATGCAGCTGCCTGCGCTCTCGCGGTGCAGCTGGGGAACTTGTCGCCTGGGCACCCACTGAGCCTGGGGGAGCCCCCTTCATGATCCGCGGGTGCACGCCAGTCACCAAAGAGGACACTGCCTCTAACTATGGCCCTCGCTGTCTGGGCAATCACCAGAAGGACGCTGCCCGGCATAATGCCCCCAACGTTGCAGCTGCCCTCTTGCAGCGGGGCAGCTGTAAGGAAATGGCCCAAAGGGAGGTATGGGCACCACAGGCCCTCGGGATCCCCCACTGGGCACAGGAAGTAATACGCCCCACGTTGGAGCGGCCAGCAACGGCGGGTCCGCTCAGGAAATACGGACACTGCCCTGGTGCCTGTGAGTCCCCCTGGCAAAGAGAACGGCCTCAGCCCCACTCACCGGGACTTGGATTGGGCTCCTCTCTGCACCTCGGGGACGCTGCTCCTCTTCTGGGCCGGTCTCTCACGACCTCTCCGGCCAGACGGGCGGGGCTCCCACCGACACAGGGGAGCCCCGCCTTCCCCGCTGCACAAGTCTTCTGGCTTCCGGGTCACCTTCTCCTGGACGGGGGAAGGCGGAAAAGGCACCCGCGAGGCTCCTGCACACGCTGCAGGCCCCACCTACAGTCAGGCACGAAGGTTGCCTGGCTTCCGCGTCGCACTCGAGGTGCGGCGCTCCTCTTCTCCTGGCGGTGATTTCTCTAATGCGGGGGCAATACGGGGTAGGCTCCCATTTTAAATAAATACAAAAGCGGGGTGGCCACCCGCTCTCTCTGGCAAAACTGCAGGGTGGGCACCCGCTCAATTTGAAGACACTTGCGGGGTGGGCTCCCGCCGAAATCGGCAAAACGCAGGGTAGGCTCCCGCTGAACACATGAAGGCACCAGCTTGCGCGGTGGGCTCCCGCTTCCCACGCTGTGCAGGGGAATCCCCAGGCTGGGATTCCCTCCAGATGCTCTGGCAGCCCAGCGCTGCAGAGCACACACGCTTCTCTCCTCTTCTCTTTAAAATATAGCGCTTACGAGGCGCTAGATGCAGCCAAAGTCCTGGGTCTGGAAAGAAACAACAGCAGAAGGGTCCCCAGAAGAAAGTCCTTTAGGCATCCAGGGGGCAAGGCAGGGCCCAGGGAGGCAAGCCCTCATGGCAGCCCCCCCTGGGCCCCAGCAGCAGCACGCCCCAGCAGGAACTGAACAATTTCTTGGGGTCACAGCCCCTATTTTTATATGCCATTTTCTCTTTGTCTGCAGGACAGGGCTAGGGGAACCAGATGCAACTGGTTCAGGGGGAATTTGGAGCACTTTGTTTTCCAGGCTCCTCTTCCCCTTTGTCAGGTGGGGGCTAGGTGATCAGACACACCACAGGGGGCGGAGCCAGCATTGTACAGGCTAGGCACAGCCCTATTCAGGGACCAGGGACTTCTCCTCCCACTACTCAAAATGTAGATGTCCCATTCAGCCTAGCACTGACTCACCCTGCCCCTCCTGGAGCCACACACACCTCCCAGCCCCTGTCACTCACAAGCCAGACATGCAATTCACATCAGGCAGGCAGACACATAGCACACAGAAATGCCAACTTCTAAAAGTGGCATTTCTAAAATAGTTATAATAAATCTGCGCACACCATTATCACTATTCCAAACATACCAAACTTGACCACGCTGCGCCTCTCATATCAGGAATTACCACTGAAACACTTATCAGGGAATCCCCAATGCATTCCTATGGGAGGGCAGCCCCACAGTAGTGAGAAACCAAAATGGCTGTTTGTCACTACCAGGACATGTCACACACTTAAGTTACATGTCCTATCTTTTACCTACAATGCACCCTGCCCATAGGGCTAGCTAGGGCCTACCTTAGGGGTGACTGACATGTAGTAAAAGGGGGGTCACGGACATGGCACACACTTTAGGTGCCACGTCACAGCGGCAGTAACACTGTGCGCACAGGCCCTGCAATGGCAGAGGCCTGAGATAGGTTTGAAAGGCTACTTTGGTGGGTGGCGCAATTAGCACTGCAAGCCACCAGTAGCATTTAATTTACCAGCCCTGGGTATATGAGATACCACTTTACAAGGGACTCACAGGTAAATTAAATAGGCCAAACAGGTGTAGACCAATCTTACCACATTTATCACAGAGAGCACACGCACGTTACCCTGAACATCAGTGCTAAAGTGCCCAGAGTCCTCAAACCACCAACACCATGTCAGAAAAATGGCTAGGAGAAAGGCAAAAAGTTTAGGGATGACCCTGCAAAAAGGCCAAGTCCAACACAACCCCCTTCCAGCCAAAACGCAGGGTAGACCAATCACCACCTTGATGGACTTCCCTGCCTTGGGCGATAGATCACGGTCGCGGGCCCGCAACTGCAGGGACACCCTCCAGTTCTACGCCACTCTGAACACACGTGGTTCCCTCTGTCAAAAAGCTCTCAGGACCAACTAGGCTACCCCACTGGTACTCCCTAGCTGTCCACGGCCAGGACCAAGCCCTAGGTCACCCAGATGTCACTGGTCCTTGCCAATCCACAGAGTGGGGGGCGGTAGCCCCTGGCACATAGTAGCCATTCTCCACTCTTCCTCCCGTCAGGGCAGTTCCAAACTGCCACTGATCCTCCAACCTAGGGGCCGCACCCTCAGGCTGACCAGAAGTCACGGGTGAGGCTCTCCTCCCCCTACCTCTTCTTCTGGGGTTCCGTACCCTCCTCCTTGGAGAGGCACCCTCAGAACACAACTCTCCTTCCAGCTGAACATCCAAGGCGGACAGCTCACTCAGGCCCATGGAAACTATTTCACTTCGAAGGTACACAGCACACAGCAAAGTCCCTCTTCAAGCAGGTGGGGGGACACAGCACACAGCAAAGTCCCCTTTCCTCTTCCTATGTGGAAACAACAAACTGCAGGTGAGCCCCAGAACACACAGCAAGGGCAGTCTCCTCAGTCTCTTCAGCTGATCCACTTTGGCAGAGATTCCTTCTTGACCTGGAAGTTTCCTAGTCTCCCAACCTAGGGTCTAAACCCTCAGGTTGCACCAGGGTCAGAGGCGAGGACTCCCTCCCTCTGCACCCCTTTCCTGAGTTCCGCACCCTCCCAACTGGAGTGGTACCTCTGGAAACCAAACCGGTCAGGACACTGTTTACAGTCATCCTTCCCTACAGGTCAGGCCGAACCTGAACCTGGCCTCCCCAACCTTGGAGCTAAACCCCGCGGCTGAGCACTTTGCCTGGCATGCCAGGACTTCTGGGGTGCACACAGCACCCCCCCGAGGGTAACACGACTCACGCGTTGCGTGACAGTCTGCCTGGCGCAGATCTCCCGACCCCTGTCCATCTGACTGTGCGCGAAGATCCCCCAGGACAGAAGTGGTGTCACCATGGTCACTTCTAGGAGACTCAGCCCTTATGGCTGGCCCCTGACCCACTGGCTCTCCCACTGGGGAACACATCCCCCCTCTCACCCCTCACTCTGGACCTCTGCACCCTCCCAACTGGAGCGGTACCGCCAGACACCAGGACCGCTGGAGCTCTAGTTACAGACACTCCACGTCCTCTAGACACTGGGAGATCCTCCTCAAAAGGCCTACAAGTACAGCCTAGGCCCCCAAACTGGCGCTCCCTTAGGGAACCCTCCAGGCCCTGAGACTGGGTTTCGGGCCACCGTGGGACACACCGTCCCACACTCACTCTGTCTCCACTGAGACAGGATGTGAGCCCCTACACCCCTCCCATTCCACTGGGACCTAGCTGGGCTACACTGAACCTCTTCCACCACACAGGACCGGAAGATACCCAAGCCACTACTTTTGGAATCACTCCACAATGCCTCTTCAGACCCTCTAGCACACAGCCAGAGGTCTGCCTCCCGGGCAAGCTCCCTGGGGTCAGAGAACTTACACCCCAACAGGTGTTGGCGCAACCCCGGAAAACAATTACTGAACAAGTGCTCTCTGACACACAGATTGAACAGCCCTTCAAAATTATTTGCCGTGCTAAGCAGCACCCATTCGTCCAGTGCATCACAACATTCATCCACAAACCCCCCCAAGAATGGTGAGACAGTTCCTTACTGCCCCTGAATCTCAACCTGTACCCCTCTTACTGGGAACCAGGTACCATACTCTGGGAACGGGGAATGGGACTTCCTGCACTGGACACCATATTGCTGCCACCACTGGATCCCACCCTTACTGGTGAATCCAGACAACTCAACTGAGCTCAGGGGATAAACTACCCTCCAGAGCTAACTTTTTCTCCTCCACACTCCCTTTCTTCCCTCCTATCCACCCACTCCTCTGGGGACAGGAAAAGGGATGGGGCACTGGACCCAGCAAGGGACTCCCTATCTATGGGATCCTCCCCACCTACTGGCATCCCCGCCCTGTCATTTTCTCTCTTCTGCCACCAAAATAAAAGCGCAGAAAACACCCTTTAAAAATGACACTCTTGAGGAGAAAAACAAAATCAGTCAAAATAATCCCCAAACATGTGATTATCTAAATGCAGAGTTTGTAGTGCAACCAGTTGTCGCTGTGCTACTGCGCAAACGCAAGTCCTATCCTCACCGCTGACAACCAATGTTAGAAATGGGATTTCTGGTTGGCTAAGGCTTGCGCCAAAGCCAGGCAGAAACCACCACTCTAGTCAGGGCAAGGGAGTTACACACCCAAGATAACCCCTGCTCACCCCCTTGGTAGCTTGGCACGAGCAGTCAGGCCTATCCCGGAGGCAATGTGTAAAGCGTTTGTGCAACACACACACACAGCAGCAACACACTAGGCACACCACAAAAGGAACTCCACACACGGTTATATAAAAAATAGCCTTTGTATTGTCATAAACACATAAGAAACATAATCACACATTTACACTGTGCCAACTGGCACCGGCAATATTCACAGGGGAATTATATACAGGACCAGGCCAATCGGGCCATGGTCAGAACCATCAGAACAGGTAAGTAAATGTAAATATAAAACACAACCAGTAACTACTGGTACCATAATGACCTAAGCATTATCCTATTAGCATTAGACATAAACCCACATTAGGCCCAAACCTCATTAGCATAAACACATTACGCCATGGGCGTCACCTGCATAAACACATTATGCAATAACCTCATAAGCATAAACACATTACGCAAATAGGCACTACCCCCAAAACATCATAACATGACATTAGGCATAACCACATTAGGCCAAAACCTCATTAGCATAGACACCCTCCTAAACATAAACACATTACGCATTAGGCCTCACCAGCATAAACACATTATGCGATAACCTCATGAGCATAAACATCATTAGAGGCATAAACCAGGGTGCACAAACACATTTGGCACATAATGCATATCCGGCAGGAACTCAGTAGTGCACCGCAGTAACACCACTACCAGGCGCATACATCACCTTAGGGCCTTGCGCCCTCTCACCATCCTACCTATGACCCCTGGCCAACTGGCCTTCTCGCAGGGCTCAAATGCCCTATGTCCATCAGAGTCAGGGTTCAGCTGCCAATGCAGCAATCTCCAAAGTGCGCATTGGCAGCAGTCTAAACGTAGCAGCTGCCCACCCACTAATTGCTGGGCAGCTGTGAACACCACTTGTAGGTACTGGCACCACTGTGCCCCTGACTTCCAAACAGAAATGCCCCCAAACGTTGTAGCTGCCTGCGCTCTCGCAGGGCAGCTTGGATTAGCGCTGGCACCTCTGTACCTGGTGAGCCCCACTCTGAGGCTCTGTAAATAACTTGTGCCTCACGATGCAGCTGCCCGTGCTCTCGCGGTGCAGTTGGGGAACTTGTCGCCTGGGCACCCACTGTGCCTGGGGGAGCGCCCTTCACGATCCGCGGGTGCGCGCCAGTCACCAAAGAGGACACTGCCTCTAACTATGGCCCTCGCTGTCTGGGCAATCACCAGAAGGACGCTGCCCGGCATCATGCCCCCATTGTTGCAGCTGCCCTCTCGCAAGCGGGGCAGCTGTAGGGAAATGGCCCAAAGGGAGGTACGGGCACCACAGGCCCTCGGGATCCCCCACTGGGCACAGGAAGTAATACGCCCCATGTTGGAGCGGCCCGCAACGGCGGGTCCGCTCAGGAAATACCGACACTGCCCTGGTGCCTGTGAGCCCCCCTGGGAAAGAGAACGGCCTCAGCCCCACTCACCGGGACTTGGATTGGGCTCCTCTCTGCACCTCGGGGACGCTGCTCCTCTTCTGGGCCGGTCTCTCACGACCTCTCCGGCCAGACGCGCGGGGCTCCCACCGACACAGGGGAGCCCCGCCATCCCTGCTGCACGAGCCTTCTGGCTTCCGGGTCGCCTTCTCCTGGACGGGGGAAGGCGGAAAAGGCACCCGCGAGGCTCCTGCACACGCCGCAGGCCCCGCCTACAGTCAGGCACGAAGGTTGCCTGGCTTCCGCGTTGCACTCGAGGTGCGGCGCTCCTCTTCTCCTGGCAGTGATTTCTCTAATGCAGGGGCAATACGGGGTAGGCTCCCATTTTAAATAAATACAAAGGCGGGGTTGGCACCCGCTCTCTCTGGCAAAACTGCGGGGTGGGCACCCGCTCAATTTGAAGACACTTGCGGGGTGGGCTCCTGCCGAAATCAGCAAAACGCGGGGTAGGCTCCCGCTGAACACATGAAGGCACCAGCTTGCGAGGTGGGCTCCCACTTCCCACGCTGTGCGATTCCCTCCAGACGCTCTGGCAGCCCAGCGCTGCAGAGCACACACGATTCTCTCCTCTTTAAAATATAGCGCTTACGAGGCGCTAGATGCAGCCAAAGTCCTGGGTCTGGAGAGAAACAAAAGCAGAAGGGTCCCCAGAAGAAAGTCCTTTAGGCATCCAGGGGGGCAAGGCAGGGCCCAGGGAGGCAAGCCCTCATGGCAGCCCCCCCCCCCTGGGCTCCAGCAGCTGCACGCCCCAGCAGGAACAGCCCACCAGAACTGAACAATTTCTTGGGGTCACAGCCCCTATTTTTATATGCCATTTTCTCTTTGTCTGCAGGACAGGGCTAGGGGAACCAGATGCAACTGGTTCAGGGGGGATTTGAAGCACTTTGTTTTCCAGGCTCCTCTTCCCCTTTGTCAGGTGGGGGCTAGATGATCAGACACACCACAGGGGGTGGAGCCAGCATTGTACAGGCTAGGCACAGCCCTATTTAGTGACCAGGGACTTCTCCTCCCACTACTCAAAATGTAGATGTCCCATTCAGCCTAGCGCTGACTCACCCTGCCCCTCCTGGAGCCACACACACCTCCCAGTCCCTGTCACTCACAAGCCAGACATGCAATTCACATCAGGCAGGCAGACACATAGCACACAGAAATGCCAACTTCTAAAAGTGGCATTTCTAAAATAGTTATAATAAATCTGCGCACACCATTGCGCAGCATTTATTATCACTATTCCAAACATACCAAACTTGACCACGCTGCGCCTCTCATATCAGGAATTACCACTGAAACACTTATCAGGGAATCCCCAATGCATTCCTATGGGAGGGCAGCCCCACAGTAGTGAGAAACCAAAATGGCTGTTTGTCACTACCAGGACATGTCACACACTTAAGTTACATGTCCTATCTTTTACCTACAATGCACCCTGCCCATAGGGCTAGCTAGGGCCTACCTTAGGGGTGACTGACATGTAGTAAAAGGGGGGTCACGGACATGGCACACACTTTAGGTGCCACGTCACAGCGGCAGTAACACTGTGCGCACAGGCCCTGCAATGGCAGAGGCCTGAGATAGGTTTGAAAGGCTACTTTGGTGGGTGGCGCAATTAGCACTGCAAGCCCACCAGTAGCATTTAATTTACCAGCCCTGGGTATATGAGATACCACTTTACAAGGGACTCACAGGTAAATTAAATAGGCCAAACAGGTGTAGACCAATCTTACCACATTTATCACAGAGAGCACACGCACTTTACACTGAACAGCAGTGCTAAAGTGCCCAGAGTCCTAAAACCACCAACACCATGTCAGAAAAATGGCTAGGAGAAAGACAAAAAGTTTAGGGATGACCCTGCAAAAAGGCCAAGTCCAACAGTAGTATTCTGGAATACCGCCTCAAGCTTAGTTATTTTCTGAGCTATCCAGAATGGTATTTGTTCGCGTTTTGCGGGCATTTTGCCCATTACCGCGTGTAATGTTTGAGGAGTAATTTTATTTCCTGTACCCTGGACTGGAGTACTATTTGCTGCAGCTGGTGCAGGTTGGATTGTTAAAGTCCTCATGACGAATTGTGTCAGGTTTCTGTAGATTTTAATTAAATCTCTGTGTTGTACGAGTAATTCTGGCTGTGGCATTGTTCCAATGTCAGGATGCGTGTATAAGCCGCTAGTATTGGCCATGTGGCCCCGTCTCCTCCGAGCGGGCCTAATCTTACTCTTCCTCGTACGTGGGGTAGGGCGCCATTAAACCAGTAATAATGCTCCTGGTAAGTGAGTGGAATCTCTATGTCCTCAAGCGGGGCATATTCATGTGGTGCATCTCCTCTCAAATAGTAGTGAAATGTCTTTGTTATGGCATTTGCTGCTGGGAATGTAACCCATGAATAGAATACCTCTAGGTTTTGTTTGATTCGTATGCCTCAATCACGAAAACTACCATGCCACCCTTGGCTGGTAAGCCATTTTCTAATAGTCTTATGGTGACTGTCCTTCTGAATTTTGGTGCAATCTGTTTTGCATCCTCAGGATCTTCTTCTACTGTTAAGAAATTCAGGTCAACTCTTTGGTCCCCTGCCTCGGTATCAGACATGTTTAGAGGAAGAAGTGTTCCAAGGGGAACTAAGATAAGGTGTTATGCACAATTTTTAGGAACTAAATGTCCTTCAAGCTTGATTAACCAACAGCCAATAAATAGTATTCTCGTACTACTCAGCTGTGGCGGATTTTGTGCCCATCCACTCCAGACGTCTCTGGGGTTTTGTGAGTAGGTTCTCTGAGAATAGCACGACTGAACTACTCAGATTCTACTGTTAAATAAGTACCCAACCAACGTTGGCGGCGCCATGTCGTGTAGTTCCTATAGTACCCATGCAGGACCTGCACGTTTGGATAACATAAACTGTGGGATTGGTGGTAGACTGGCTCTGTGTACCCCCACCGTATATGTTAGCCTGATTTGCATTAGCTAGCTCACAGTGCCACTAGAATCTCCTCTTATCGGGGAGAGATTAGTTTCTGGCAACCTTAGATCATGACAACCCAAATTCCTCAGAATCGTGGAAACAATGTACTACCTTTCGCTCAGTCACTCGTGCTCACTTATTCGGTTTGTCTCAGAGAGTTACACAGAATAAACAGTATGGGAGTTACAATAAGTATCTATTGAACAGTTGTTATTCTAGTGTAAAATATATGTGCTGCGGCAACCAGCAGACAATAGCAGAGATATATTATCAGCAGTACGATAAAAGCAAAGGGATAGAACAGTTATACCATATTGCAATAATCATGAATACATGCATGAGTATAAAAAGCATTATGAAAAGTGTGCGTACTCCTACGATGCCTAACTAGATGTACCTGAGTATACCTAGCATATGTGTAGGTCTAGAAGCCTAAGAGCCAAGAATCCTTCTAGGATTTAGTCGAACCCCCATACCTGAATAGAGAGAATGTGGGACACTGTCATGGTCTCGAGTTGGACACCCTGCAAGGGCTGTGTTAGACCGCTGTCAGCTGGAGCGACTGCATGCAGGAGCCTCAGTGTCTCTGGTCAGTGTGTCAGCATGGAAGTCTCGGTTCCCTCTGTCTTACCGTGGTAAGATGTGGTGTATTTATACCCTGAAGACTCTAGTTGCTTCGTATGGTTTGTATTGGCCCTTGTTAGACGTGAGGAAGAAGTCAGGGGTGAACTTTGTACATACATATTATGCAGGTGGTGTATTCCTAGAGAGCCATGCATAATTGATGAGTACAGTGTGGGCCTGTGTTTGGGAAAAACCCTGCTTTATTCAAAACCACACACTAGTAACGTTCAGCCCTCAGAGCTCGTTGTGTACTAGCGAGGACCACTGTAGGTGAAAGATCATGCCTATATAAGGAATCATGACTATAATAGGACATGTACAGTCATGACCGTAATAGGGCATATGCGGCTTTGACCATAATAGGGCAAGTACGAATATGACCGTATTAGGGCAAATACGAATACGTCCATTTTAGGGCATGTATGAACGGGTCTACATTAGGGCCTCTATAGGGGACATAGCAAAGCTGCCGCTTACCACACTTGCAAATCACAAAGGCTCTGCCTGAGCAAACTCCCAAAGGGTTTGACACTAGTCTATTGTGACCCCAAACAATCTAGGGCCAGAGCAGGAGGCAGGAAAATCCAAATACCTCTGGGATGGAATCCTCCAGAACCTTATCCTACTTCAAAGTGGGCACAGGTATTAATATTGGACCCTCAGACCCACCTCTTCAGCATACCTCTGGAACTGTGGAAGACTCAGAAGGACTGCTGTGCTGCCCAGCCAGAAACACTGCTACTCTGTTGCCCTGCTGCCCTTTTGCCCTGCTGCCTGAGTAAAGGACTGGACCTGCATCTTAAACCCAATTCAATTCAAGTTTATTGTATGATTACGTAAAACCATTGCAATTTACATAATACAGATAATATAAAATAGAACAAGTGCGCAATAATAGGGGAAGAAAAAGCCTTGACGGGACTGTTCCTCTCCAGAAGCGTAAGTAACTAACGGTGTATAAAATATTGTGCATGAATAAAATGGAGTATCTTATTGTAAAAGGCACAATGTCAGTTTTTTTTAGAAGAAAACTTAAAAACACTTAAGTGCATGTCAATGTGTATGAATATCTTGGCTATACAGTGCAAAGTAGTTTCTAAAGTGCGACTAATTCATGCTGTTGTAAACAGAGGTACTGTCCCAAAATGTGTAATTTATGCCATAGAATGATTTGTTGGAGGATAAACACAACCAATATCAGGGCAGGATCAGGTTAGGCATGGTTAACTCTCAACCAAATTATACATTTTAAAGTGCCAATTAACAGGCTGTTGTAGTAAAGTGAATAGATAGATCACAGGTCATATGTACGATTTGCAATGCATTGGTTTGATCCAAGAGCTTTAGAGCATTGTTGAGTCCTGCTCAGTATATAGCTTTTAGAGTGCAAGTAGGTATGTGAATGGAATCTATAACTCCGGGTCTAACTGCACTGGAGGCTGGTCTGTTTTGCTGCTGATTCTGTTGGGAATTCACATTATCAAACAAATTACAGACTAGCATTATACGTTTTCCAAATGTTGCCATTTTAGTCACTGGTTCCAAGCAGTATAGAAAGGAGACGGCCTCCTGGGACGAGCGGTTTCCATGCTGTAAGAAGATGAGCCTTAGTAGTCTGTGTGCTAAGGATTCCCTTCTACAATTACACAGTCTACACCCAATATTGCTTTCAAGCAATATCCACAATGGCTTCAATTCACTAATTGGGAGTAGAACCAAATCTTGCATATAAAATCTGTTAAGAGCAAAGTTTCCCACTGCCTGTTGGAGATGTGGTTTTGCTGTTAAAGACTCATGCAGGGCTTTCGCTTGTAAGGCTTCTATGTCCAACTCCCGCAACCGGTTATACAACTGTTTTCTTATTGCAGATTTGAAACTGGTGTACTTGATCTTGTTCGTATCCCAGTTCTCTGTTTCAAATTGCAGACGTTCTTTGGCTACCTCAAGAATTTTGGACCAGGGGTTGTTGGAAATTGTCAGAATGATTTTTATTCTGGCCTCTTAAACACAAGACAACCGAGTGACTCCAAGGGCTGATTGGCTGGCCTCTTGACCAGAGCATCAGGGGCAGAAGGCTCCAACCGCCTTGATCCCAGCACCTGGAATCTTCCTGCTGTGAGTCCTACCCTACCAAGATCTGCCAACCCAGTCCTGGACCCTAGGAAGTGGGCCTGAAGGTGCTCTGCCAGCCCAACTGTGGGTCAAGCAGTACTGACACATATCCTCACAAAAACTCTGCATCAGAACCACTATGCAGCGCATCTCCAACACAGGACTTCACATTGTAGCCTGCATCTCCATTGACTTCACCTCTGTGCTATGCATGCTCAACATGAGCCCCTCGTCAACGGCATCCTTGATGATGACACAGGACTCCACATCGCAGGCCCCCAGCTTCTTCAGAATCAGCTGGTGCGTGACGCATCTTCGACACAGAACTTTGCATCTTAAGCCCCTAATCGGTGGCATCCTCAACTCCAACACAAAACCTCACATCGCAGCCTCACAGCTTCCTGGACCCGCTGCTGCATGACGCATCTCCACACCAGGACCTCGCATCACCTCTGTTGTGTTACACATCCTCGATGCAGGATCTCGCAATGCTCTGCAAACAAGATTTACGGTACTCTTATTCAGCCAGCCTGAGCTTGTGACTTTGTCCCAGTCTGGCGCTACCAGATAACTGCAGTTGGCGTTTTGTGCTTCTAGGCATGATTTGCACTTAAATCTTTAAAAAATACATCTCTTCCATTCTACTGATTGAAGTTTTGTTATTTTGGTGTCAAATAATTTATTAAATGTTTCTATATTTTTCTAACTTGGTGTGGAATTTGTATTGTGCTGTGCTTTTAAGTTATTACTGTTTGAAGTGCTGCATAAATACTATACACATTGCTTGTAAGTTAAACCAGACTAGTTTGTGCCACGCTACAGGAGGATTTAGCATAGGATAATTTGAGGGTTGCTTGTGCTTTACCATGAAAAAGATTATGGTTCCTGCTTGAGTAAGGTTTCACCCCTCAACCAGTAACCAAATTTCCAACATTGGTATTCAGTGTTGAGATTTCGACTTGTATTTGTGCAGTGCCATTCAGTGATTTTGTGTTACATTAAAATCCCAGATAAATAATTTGATTCCAATTTGCATTTTTTTAACATTCTCCTTGTTTGGCTCTTTTGTTTTTTCCAAATCTACTCGCATTGCTACGTAACTGTCTTTGATCATACCTGCAACTAATGGAATTTGAGCCTGCCAACCTGACAATTTACAATGTGGTTGGGATCAAAGAGCTCTGTAAAGAAAGGGGACTGCAAATCAAGAAGGGCACCAAAAGGGTGGAGCTTCAGAAAGTTCCACGGACCTAGACAGAAGTCTACCAATTACTGACAGCAACAGGGGTTAGGAATGGGGTGGATGAAATGGATGAGCAGGAGCAGGACCTGGATACTAGCCCTGAAATGCAACACTCAGAAGAGAGAGATTTCTCTTCTCCTGAGTTGAAACTCCTTAACAGTGCCGGAAGCAGTGTATCTTCACATGGCCTATCCCCAGAGACGCTGGCAGACAGGAAGGCAGAGAGGGAGTTTCTGTTGCAAATGGCAAAACTAATGATGGAGGAGAGACTAGCCTTGGAGCGATAAGCTCATGAAAGAAACCTCAAAGAGCTAGACCTTAAAGCTAGACAGGCAGAGTCCAACAACCATAGTGGCAGCTCATCCACAGTGTCTGAAATGGACAAAAAGGTTCACGTACCCAAAGACATGGTGTGAAAATATGTCATAGGGTATGACATAGAGAAGTGTCTTTCTGCCTATGTAAGTAAATGTAAGTCCGTTTTTATATAGCGCAGCTACTCACCCTTACGGGTCTCAAGGCGCTGGGGGCCGTCGTGGAAATTAAGTGAGCTATTGCCCAGAGTCACATGGTGCTGAGCTGAGCTGCCGCCGGAGCCGGGGATCGAACCGTGAACCCTGTGCTCCGAAGTCAGCTGCCCTGGCCGCTGCACCACACCTCTCCACTGGCCATGAGGTGGCCCTTAAGATGCAAATGGTCCTAGAAGAGTTTTGGACGCATCTCTCTCTAAACACATGCCTCCAGTGAGGAGGAATACCTTTCTTACACTAGACGTGGAGGACTAGATGAAGTACATCCCAATGAAAACCATTGTTGTGACCAAGTGTGGGCTCATCCCAGAGAAATACAGCATCAGGTTCAGGGATAGCCACAAGGTGCAGAACCAGACTTGTGTGGATTTCCTTGATTATGCCAGCAAAGCATTGAATGGTTGGGTGTGGGCAGCAAAGCTGATGGTTTTACTGGGTTGTTTAATCAGAACACTTGTTTAATATTTGTTTTGCAGAGCTGAGCTAGGACCTAATTTATAGTAAGCTCACTGACCTGAGGTAGCTTGCTCAGGAGACGGGCCTTTGGGTCAGCACCATAGTATCCAAAAAGGTATCTGGGGGGACCACTGGAAGGGTGGTCAGGAGTCGCACCAGAAGAAAGAAGGTGAGAGAAAAGCTTAAAATTGACGAGTTCTCAAAAGGCCCTCAAAATAATAACCAGGGGAACCATAACAACCAGTCCCAAACTGATCAGAAGAAGAAGGGATACTTTGATCCAAAGACAAGGAGGTTCGCCCCTCAGTGTGCTGTGTGCTCCAAGTATGGAAACTCCAAGGCAGACACCAAATGTCCCCAGAAGGGCACAACCACCCCCCCCCCCAGTGGGCAGACACCTGGGTTGGTAAGTGTTGCACTTTGTGGAGGAGGTGGCCCCAGTTAACTTGGGAGAGAGAGCAGAGGCTACCTTAGTGCCCCTAGAGGATAGAGAGATCGTGCCAAAAGCCATATGCCGTCGAATATTTCCAAGTATAAGCAGTGGGTCATCATCAATGGGCCCAGGGTGGAGGCTCTGATAGGCACAGGACCCAGTATGAATACTGTGAGGCATCATCTGTTGTCCTCCGAGCAGGTCATACCTAATACATTCCACCAGGTCATAGTCACAGAGAACCGTGAGAGCCACAACCCAGTGGCTCTGGTTCACTTTGAGGAGGGGTGATCTCAAGATCTCTAAAAGCAGCTGTGAGCCCTGTTATGCCCGTAGATTGTCTGTTAGGCAATGACCTAGAACACACTGGAAGGAAGTAAAGCTCATGTCCCACCTGGAGATGTTAGGCTTGATTGAGTGGGTCTGCGGGACCACAAGGTCCATGGCTGTCCGAGAGGGAAGCCAAGGGAGCTTGGAGCCTGGAAGAATGGCCCAGGCAGCTGCCAAGAAGAGGAAGGACAAGGGAATCCAGTCCCTGAAATTTCCACAGTCCAGGTTGATGGGGCATCTGAGGAAGCTGCCCCTGAATTTACTGGGAGGACGTTGCCACCCTGGGGCACCTGCCTAAGCTTTCTGGATAGCAAGTTGAAGGTGGGCACACCATGGAGAAATTTTGCAAAGCACAGAAGGGATGCCTAACTCTAGAGGGCATGGGGCACCAGGTGATAGCTCTGGGGATCACCGTATCTACAGTGAGAGTAACTCCTATAGAGTGAGCCTTAGGTTCCTGGACCCGGGGCAGCCCATGTGCTGGTAGACTCTCAGTGTTACAAGGCCTTCCTAGTGGGTTTGGCTTCTGATATAACCTTGGCAGGACAAGGCCTTTGCCAGGCTTGTCTCCTACTTCTATTTGCCCCAGATGAAGACAGCCTCAGACACATTCTGCAGGTCCTGTTCTACATGCCATGCCAGTGGGAAAGCAAGGAAAAAGGTTAAGGCTCCATTGACTCCCCTGCCTGTCGTTGGCACCCCTTTGAGAGGGTTTGCATCTACATTTTTGGTCCTTGGCCTCAAGACAGCCTTAGGCAACAGGTTCATACTGATCTTTGTGGACTAAGCCACACAGTACCCAGAGGCCATCCCTCTGAGGTCAGTGACTACTTCTTTGGTGGTTAGAGCCCTGATAGTGATTTTTAACCATGTGAAGTTCCCAAAAGAAGTAGTGTCTATCAAAGGCACTAACGTCATGTTAACATACATGAATTCCATGTGGGATGAGTGTGGGGTAACCTACAAGTTCTCCACACCTTACCACTCTAAAACTAACCAGCTTGTTAAGAAATCAACAAGTCCTTGAAAGGCATGATTTTGGGACTACCTGAGCCCATGAGGAGGAAGTGGGACATCCTCGTCCCATGCCTGTTGTTTGCTTACAGGGAGGTGCCACAGAAGGGGGTTGGGTTTAGCCCATTTGAACTCCTCTATGGACACCCCGTTAGGTGACCTTGCAGTCTGTTCAAGGAAGGGTGGGAGCAAGCTCCCAAGAACTCTGCCCCAGGATGTGATTAGCTACATGCTAGCCCTCAGGAACCAGATGGCTAAGTTCTGGAAGAAAGCTTCTGAGAACCTGGAGGCCAACCAGGAAGTCATGAAACAATAGTTTGACCAGACGGTTACAATGGTGAAATTTCAACCCTGGCAGAAATTATGGGTAAGGGAGCCAGTGGAGCCAAAGGCTCTCCAAGACCACTGGACTTGGCCTTATGAGATGATTGAGACAAAGGGGAGGCCAACAACCTGGTGGACCAAAAGCCAGCAGAAACCCCTAATGGGTACTCCATCTCAACCACCACAAACCCCACAATGAGAGGTCTGAGGTCATCATGCTGCTGTCGACGGTTGATGGGGAGGAGGAGGAGAGTAAACCTCTCTCTGACATCCGGTCATCTAAAGAAAAAGATGGATCAGTGCAAGGTGTCAACTTCTCTCCTACCCTGACCACAGAACAACAGAGGGACTGTTACCAGTTGCTAGGGCAGTTTGCCTCTTTGTTTTCCCTCACTCCTGTGCTTACACATCTGTGTACCCATGATACTGATACTGAGGACAGCCTGCCTGTCAAAAAAATAAATTATACATGTTGTCTTACAAAGTGAGAGCCAGCATCAAGATGGCGATCTATAAGATGTTGGAATTGGGAGTGATTACTCTAAGATGTTGGAATTGGGAGTGATTAAGCACTCCAGTAGTCCCTGGTACAGCCCTACCGGGCGGCACCCCAGAACTCTTGCTCTGTGTGGACTACTGGGGTCTCAATTCACCCCATCCCCAGAGCTAATGAGCTCATTGACAGATTAGGGGCTGCCAAGCTCCAGAGTACTTTTGATTTGACTTCAGGGTACTGGCAGATTGCCCTAACTAAGGGAGCTAAAGAGAGGTCAGCATTTTCTACCCCAGAGGGACACTTTCAATTTAAAGTGATGTCCTTTAGGCTGAAAAATGCCCCTGCCACCTTTCAGAGGGTGGTAAACCAAGTTTTTGCTTACCTGGATGACATAACTATCTTCAGCAGCAGCAGGGAGACCCACCTCTTTCACCTACAGGAAGTGCTTCTGGCCCTGCAACAGACAGGCCTGTTTATCAAGGTCAGTAAGCGCCCCATAGGGTGGGGTCTGTGATGTACTTGGGGCACCTTGTGAGTGGGGTAAGGTGCACTCCCTCCAGGACAAAGTAGAGACTATTCTGGCCTGGGTTTCCCCTAAAACTCAGGCTGATGTGAGGGCCTTCCAAGGCCTCACTGGTTACTACAGGAAGTTTATCAAGGGATATTATCGACCTTGACTGAGATGACCTCCAAGAAGCAGCCCAAGAAAGTGATCTGGAAAGTGTCCTGCTAGAAAGCCTTTGACTCCCTCAAACAGGCCATGTGTACAGCCCCGGTGCTCAAGGCCCCTGACTTTTCCAATTACTTCATTATCCAAGCATATGCCTCAGAGCATTGCATAGGGGTAGTCCTATCACAGCTAAGTAAGGAGTGCCTAGATCAACCTGTAGCTTTCATCTCTAGGAGACTGCTTCCTAGGGAACAGAGGTGAAGTGCTATTGAGAGGTAAACCTTTGCTATGGTCTAGGCACTGAAGGAGCTGAGACTATAATGGTTTGGGACTTACTTCTAGGTTCATACCGACCACAGGCCCCTCAGCTTACTCATGCAGATGAGAGGTGACAATTCAAAATTGTTGAAGTGGTCCATCATCCTACAGGACATGGACTTCACGATGGAACACCATTCTGGGTCAGACAACTCCAATGCTGATGATCTATCCAGTGCAGGGAACTCCCAGTAGGTTGGGGAGTTCTCCCCACTTTTAGCTAGGGGAACACGTATTAGACCTGTCAGCCTTAGGGTGGTCACCCCCAAACGTTTTGCCTGTTTCCTTCCATTTTCTTTGATGAAATGTGTTTTGGTTGGCATCAGGACTCTTTATCTGCTAACCAGTACTAAAGTGCATGTGCTCACTCTTTTAAACATGGTTATATTGGCTTACACCTGATTGGCACATTTAATTTACTTATTTGTTTTAGTAGAGTGGTATACCATATACCTAAGGCCTCTAAATTAAATGCTACGAGTAGGCCTGCAGCACATATTGTACAACCCAATTAAGTAGCCCCTTAAAACATGCCTTAAGTCTGACATTGCAGCCTGAATGCAGTTTTAAATTGCAAATTCAACTTGACAATATACCCCTCTGCCAAGCCTTAAACTCCATTGTTATTGCATATGTCACCCCTAAGGTAAGCCCTAGGTACCTGATAGGGCAGGGTGTGTTAGAATTAAAAGGTTAAGTTTTACATGTCCTGGTGGTGAAAACTCCTAATTTGCTTTTCACTACTGTGAAGTCTACCTGTCCCCTAGTATAGCATTGGGTTTCCTTATTATATTGAAGAAGTGCTAACTTTTGATTAGGGACAGATAGCCATCTTATGTTTAGCATTTATGAATTTGCAATTAAAAATCAGGGGGGGGGGCGGTAAACTCCGCTCCACCGGTGGAGTTTGCAGAGCTTTGCTACTCCGCGCTCCGCTTGGAGTGTGAAGTTTGGCCAAAAATCTCTGCCAATCACAAGCAGAGTGGAGTTTTCTAGCACCTGCTCGCTGGTGCTCACCCCTAGCAATATGAGAAAATTTGATTTCCTTTAAACGCCAAAGAATAGGCAAAACATAGCAGAAATAACATGAACTGTGCGCAAGTGGACCCAGTATCGAATTATAATTCATATGAGATCGCAAATGTCGACACTGTGTCCAATCAAGAGACCTGCATACAGAACAGTTCATCAGGATTCTGCCAGTGCTTCGAGCACAGCCTCTGCATGCCAATCCAATCTCACTAAAGATGAGGAGCCCCCCTCCAGGAATCCCAGCACAGCAGAGGGAATGAAAGACACCACAAGAGGGAGTGAAGAGACCAGGAGAAGAGCAGGAGCCCCCCAACACACCCTAAGGATGCTGTGGGTCTGGTGAGCGCACTACAGAGCCCACGCCTCAGTTGACATGGGAGAGGTGAGAAGAGGGGGACCGTCACCCCGCTGCACATCTGCCCAGGGAGTGACAGTGAAAGGGCAGCTTACACCATGGTATGAACCCCAGAAGGAGCCCTTTTGTGATCCATCTGAGTGGTGCTCAAGAGGGAGGGTGGCTGGCGTGCCCCCGCCTCACTGACCCCACTTCCCCATCAATTGAATTTGCTGCATTCCCTCCTGAGGATTTGTGACTGCTGGACAGTTCCAAGTTTTTGTTTATTGTGTTCTTTATTTTCTGTTTTTCACTGTTCGATTTGGTCTGTGTCACCACCCTCTGTTGGTGTTTGCAAAGCGTCTCGAAGAAGGTTCTTCTTTTTCTATAGAGGATAGGATGGGTACATGTTTTTCCTGTTTTATTCCCCTGGCCCTGTGGCTGTATCGCCTCCTCCGCTCTCTCCATCGGTAGCACCAGAAGTGGACCCTAGAGCCCTTGATTCCAACATCAGCGCCATCACCACACTGCCCCCTCGGGCTCCTCTTGCCCCCACCTGGGCATCTATGCCATAAATTGCACCAGATTCACAAGCAATTGCCAGTGACACCCACAGTGTCCCCTGTAGCACCCCCCTCTTTCGTCGTTCCACAGGGGGCCACAGTGCTAACCACGTTCTGGAAGAATGCATTACTCTCACAATTAAGCTAAATGTTCAGATATAAACCATGCCTTTAGAATGTGATCCTCTAGGAAGGCCTTTTAAAGACAGGATGTGCTGATTTCTTCTCTAGGGCACATTAAAATAGAAACCAAAGAACGAAGTCGCTACAGGTGCACTGTTTGTAAGAGCCATTAGGGATATGAGGGGAGCAGGATTCTGAGACATGTGGCAATGCCTAAAAAAGTGCACACACATTGACGGGTACAACACACAAATGCTTTTGCAGCCCAATGCTGTGCCACAACCCCATCACGCAGGAGTGCATGCAGAGGCAGTCATTCCTTCAGGTTACACAAACACAGAACAACGTGCATAAAGTGTTCACTCCTAATGTGTGCAATCTGTGTAACTTAAACAGCATGCTTTTAAGTTCTGTGCTCACTAGACACCCCCTTTGATGGACACTGCGACGGGTCAACTGCAGCTGACAGAGATCCCACATGATGCAGTATAGCCAGTACTGCACGACCCCTCTGTGCCACTGCAGTCTGAAACATAAGAGTCCCTAAAGTGACAAAGTCAGATAGGCAGCTTTATTGTAACATGCTGCAACTTTCACTTCTCTTCCCAAGAAAGACTAACAGAGCAATAAGGAAGCAAGTCATAGAGAGAGAGCTGTTCATCTCTGAAAGTGAATGTAGATGTTTTGTTCAATCAATCAGATGTGAGGAAACATTCTAGAGTGATGAGATTGGTTGTGGGGCGCTCATTAGATGTTCATTGAGTGTGAGGCCTCAGAGACTGTACCGTGGTCTGGGATTGGCAGCAGAAAAAGAAAACCTACTAGTTGTTGTTCATTGGCTCCTGAGTTCTCTCCGTGCAAAGGAGACAGCCTGATAGGTATGTGACTATTACACATCACAAATCACATCACAACAACATTCATCAGTGCGGCACGTCAGCCTGACACCAGGCACAGACGGCCTTTAGTCATCCCACATTGAGTCTTCTCTTGCCAAGCTTGAGCAAACCGGAAGACTCTGGTGACACGGAATCAATGTTGGTGAGTAGACTCACTCTTGGGACAGGCTTTTTTTTTATTGGACTCAGCCCACAACAGATTTAGTAGCCCGATCTACCTTTGAGAATCACTATGTGTGTACCTTCTGCATGAGCATTCAGCCTCTCTTGCCCTGTGGTGTGCTGCTTGTGCTCACAGGTATTAGTGCAACAAAAGGGGCGTGAAGGACAAAAATGATTCCTCACCCAACTTTATCAGTCCTACTCCACCCGCTCATGGAACTCCATGGCATTTGGCAGAGTTTTTCGGTAACTGCGCGAAATTCCGTGGAGTGAAACTCTGTGAGCTCCACCCAGGCCTAATAAAAATCCTCTTTAACGGTAAAGCTGGATTTAAATTACAATTTTGAAAATGCCACTTTCAGAATGTTGGAATTTTCCTGCCCTCTGCCATGTGGTGCATGCAGCCTCCCTTGGGTCATATGACTGGCTGTAGTTGGCAGTTAGGGCTTTGTGAATTCCTCCCAGACAGTCACACAATAGAAGGATTAGGTGTGCCTCAATGGGGAAATTGCTGGCAGGGTGGGGGAGGGGCGGAGCTGGGCACAGCCCCACTTGCAACTAAATTGGCTATGCTCTGCCTTCACTCAAAGGGTTGTCACCTCCACATTCTCTCTACAGCCAACTTGGAGCCAGGACTGGGTAGTCAGGAAATTTCATGCACTTCAAAGAGAGATCTTTGTAAACGTCTCCCACATCAAAGAAGGCAGCAGGTATAAAAATAGAGCCCTCAGACCCACTCTGTAGTTCACTTTCTGGACCGGTGGAAGTCCTCTCACAGGACTTCTTGCTGCTATAGCCTGCGGTGTACTCCTCAAGACTGCTTTGTAAGCCTGGGCAGTGTTTGCAGAGTTCCGCTACGCGGCACTCCGCGAAGTGCAAAAAAAACTATGCCGCGCTACGCGAAGCTCCGCAAGCAGCTGAGTGCATTAGATAAATGCCGTTTGCGGTGATTTTCAGTGCCAGGTGCTTGTCCACACTGTGCAATCATCACAAACGGCACCATGCACAGCGCAAGCGGGCGCTGTTTCCTTTCTGCCGCTCGAGTAGATTTTTACTTGAGCAGCAGCTTTCTCAACTCAAACGGACAGTTTCTTAATGCAAGTGGTCCCGAGCAGACGCTACCTCTCGCAATGAGAAATCTGACCGCCCTCATTGAGAAATCTCACCCGGAGGTTGATTTTCCATGCTTGTGCTTCCCAACTTGATGTTGACTATCGCGAACGAGGAAAAATCTCGCCGGGAGGTGGATTTTCCTCGTTCGCGCTCGCCACCTTGACGTTGACTAATGCGAGCGAGGAAAAAAACTTTGGGATCCCTGCGTAACGCGGAGTGCGGAAAACTCTGCAAACTCCGCGAGTGGAGCGGAGTTCACCACCCAGACTTACTGCTTTACTGCACCTGGAAGTGCTTGGAGCCTGCCTTGAATCCTCAGAGGCCTGCCCTGCTGCTTGATCTCTGCTTCTCCACCTGAACCAAGGACTACCAGAGGGACTCCAAAGACTCCCACCTGTTCAGAACCACAGGGACATACCAGGCTCTTACCATTTTGTTGTGTTGTGTTTTCATTTTATTACTGTTTGAAGTGCTGCATAAATACTTTACACATTGCCTCAAAGCTCTGTGTAAATTTTGGAAATTCCCAAAAATATGCCACCCAAGCCTAGATATTATTATTATTATCATTATCATTTTAGTTATTCTTATATTTCACACAGAGATTACTATGGAAAAAACTGCGTGAAAGGAAATGTCACTTGCATACAATATTGAGCTGCATTTATTTCACTCAGCACTTTAGCACATCATGCCACAACACCTTCTGTAATAAACCTACGTGGAAAAGTCATCTTGGGAGGGACTCTCCTCCAGCTACTGTTTTAGTGTGCAGAACTGATGTGTTGTCTTTTTCTTTGTTAAATGTTAGTACTTCCTGAGCATCACTTTTCTTGCATACCTATGTAGCAATCCATGGTGCTTTATGAAGGATGGCAGGGCAGATTCTGTCAGAGAGCACTGTTTAGATGCACATTTTAAGGTGGAATTAGGTGTAGCAGAAAGTGGTAAGTAGTTTTGTAAGAAGGGGTTATTCAAACATGTGGACATTCTCCTGAGTATTGACTGCGGGGGCAGGTAACGTACACCCAGAAACTGACAACTGACAACTCGTTGCACATGACATGGATGCAGTGAGGTGCTAGCATGGTACTGCATCAGACTTGCTATATATAATGCATTAGTCCACAATCTCACTAACAAACACTCCCAATCAAAACCTGTCTCTAACTTAAAATCCTTGTATGAGAAACAGTTTCACAAGTTACAAGCTGCCACCATCATCGGTAGAATGAGACTTCTTACCTAGCACAGACTGCCCTCCTGTGGGCTCCCTAAGCTAAAGAGGCCTCAGCCCTTTCCCTCAGCATCATACAACACTGGGTGCTATCTGCAGATGACCGCCTATGTCTGTATTGAACTCATAGAGATTACCCAAATTCAATCTTGCACAACCTGCTTTCATCCCATGTACATCAGTGGCATCTCTACATAGGTTTTTTCAGCAAAACACGTACAAAAGTGTTATGCAAAATAGCAGCATGCCTACCTAGCAATTAATATCTAATGTTCTCTCTAAAATGCATGATTTTTATAGATTTCTTTAGACATTGCTTCAAATAAGGATACAGGTGAAAAAACCCCAAACTAAAATTAACAGGTTCTCATAAAAAAGAGTGCTAGAGAACATTGAAAACAGATACAAAATGGTCAACTTTCCAGATGATGTGCTAGTCATTTATAAATACTCACTTATCAATGACAAGCAAGTAAGTGAGGCAGCATACATCAGAAAATATAGAAAGTGCATTCTATGTATGGCATAGGCGTAATACAGAAAGCAAGAGGACACTAGGAAATCAAAATGGTGTCAATTATTGAGATGATTTTAAAGTGGTTTTCATGCAGGTTCACAAATTGGCTCCTCTTTTGCTTGGTCCCATCTCAGGCTGATGTCCAATCATCTTCCTGGAAACTATGTCGGGGATACTGTTGATGGCGCTCCACAAAATCCATCAAATCAAATAGATAAGCCCCTCTTCAACTATAAAAATTTGAGAACAAGAAAGAATAAAACACATATTTGTGCATAATTCCCTACACAATTCATTTTCTTACGGGACCTTCTATCAAGCGAAGTCCTGAGCTTGTCCACAGTGGACCTCTTAAGCTTGGAACATTTTAATAACTTAGGGGCACATTACGATACCCGGCGTAAAAAAATCCGCCAGGCATGGAAGCGGCAAAAATCCGCCCGCACTCACCGCCTGAACACCGACCACGCCATTATGAGTACACAAACTGAAAACCGCCATCGGCGGAAAAATCATACAAAATACCGCCCGCCATCGTCCGAGTCGGAGTCAAACCGCCCGCCACGGACGGAAACACGCACGACAACACAAAACCGCCCGCCCACACGGCCGACACACCGCACGTGAAATTACGATCGCACCGCCATGAGCGCGGAAAAACAACAAATATACCGCGCGCCAGCGCAAACAACGCCGATGAGAATCGACACGGCAGAAGCCATGGCGCCCACGTACCTGCACAGAAACCATCCGCACACAAAACCAATAGCACACAACATGGCCAACAAGTCCACACAGCAAGACACGCACAAATACACAAGCACAGTACACATCCCGAAAACACCCCCGGACAAACAAAAAATACAAAGGCCAGAACCCCAGACACAACACACCTGAAAACAACAGACCATGAGGACACACCCACATAGGTGAGTACAAAAGCAGCACTCCCACAGACCACAACCCCTTGCTACATTGCAAACCAGAGAGGAGAGGAGAGGACACAGTGACACAGCAAGGACAGCAGCACACCACAGAAACGCACACATCACAACCACCACCACCACCACCACCAAACACCGGCACCACAAACCCCTGCACATTACACAACACACACCGCACCAGCACCACAAACACCATGGCACCACAAAGGATGCCCAAGTTCACGCCCATGGAGCTGACGGTCATGGTCGACGAGATCATCAAGGTGTACCCACAAATCTATGGGAACATGGTCCAGCACACACCACTAGCCACCAGAAACAGAATGTGGACCCGGATCGTAGACCAGGTCAATGCAGTCGGGACCCTGCCCAGGAACAGAACCGAGATAAACAAACGTTGGAATGACGTAAAGAGCCTGGTCAAGAAGAAGGAGGGCAAAAACAGAGAGCTGGCTGCCGTCACTGGCGGAGGGAATCCCGCGCTCTTTAAGACCTTCAAAGCGTGGGAGGAGAAGGTGCGAGTCGTAATCCATCCGGAGATCCTCGCCGGATTAGCAGGGGGAGTGGAGGCTGGTAAGTACAAACTAATGTATACCAGCACACCGCTATGTACACACATGCGCAACCACCATGCCACAGCTCCCAGGGACAAACACCCCCATGTCCAGCACACAATACACAACACATCACACGCACATGCAACAGACACTACCACACACAGGCCAAACCGAACAACTGTAAGATGCGTGGGGACATGTGTACACTAAGCCAGCCACGTAACCACCAACAGGTCCCCAAATATGCCAGAAGCGCCACAACGAGCACCCACCACACCCATGTGTCCGCCACAGCTGCACTAACCGACAAGTAACAGGTAAGTGGCAGGAACACAAAGTGCAGTGGGTCGGAGGGGGACAGCTGAAGTACAACACCCACCAGGCCCCCACTCCCACAGACCAGCAAGGTGGAGCACTCCCCACACCCATGTGTCAGGCACAGCTGCACCAACCGACAAGTAACAGGTAAGTGGCAGGAACACAAAGTGCAGTGGGTGGGACGGTGGACAGCCCAAGTACAACACACACCAGGCCCCAGTCCCACAGCACAGCAAGGAGGAGCATCCCCACACCCCACACCCACGTGTCAGCCACCGCAGTGCACAACGACAGCCGAAAGGCAGACATCACGGTCCACAGCAATCGGTGTCAGTGGGTGTACAGCCACCCCCACGACCCACTACACCCCCCACCCCCACAGACCTGCAACATGGAGCACCCCCGCTAAGAGCCATGTGGCATCCAGTACAGTGCACGCACGAACAACTTGCAGGTGGGAAACTGGACAGGGCTGGATTACTGGAGGCATGAGGACCATAACACCACCAACACATGGGACATGTCACGTAGCACACGAACACGCAGCACCGCCCACCGTCACGAACAAGTGAACAATGTGCACACGGACATGAACAGCAGACTCACACCCCACATGACCCATCACAGACATAGCAACACCCAAGGAGCCACGTCTGCATGCACAAGCCACACTGAATATAGTCCCACACGGCAGCCACTGTGCAACTCATCACACACAACCGAAACACCATTGAAGTCCTGTCCATGTAGCCCCTACTGCCTGTCAACCACACACCCCACAACTACGCCTATGTAAGACAAACAACACTAGACGCAACAGAGCGGAACAACATAAATGCACACGAACACCACTGAACCCATCAAACACACAGACACACCATGCACATACAACATACCATCCATCCCATCCGTCAGCCCCAGTCTCATGAAAGGCATGTCATCCGCACAGCTGCCACACATACAGCAGTCACGCTAAGACACATGCCCATGACCAACCATGTGCCAGAAGTCAATTAAGCGCACGACACACTGTGAGCAACAACACACAACATGGGCCACACCCCCGAGCACTGCAGTGATGCACATGGCACAGGGCAGCACGCACACCAAGGAGATGGGACAACTGCAATACGTTGGCTGGCACACAACTATCACTCACTCATAACGATGCGTCCAATGCCATGTCCAGTAACCACAACAGACAGCAAATATGCAGGGCATGTCAGGCATGCACACACCTCAGACCATGCACTGTCATGCTGCCACAACACATGTCACGTTCGGCACCCATGGCTCACAGCATGTACCCCAAAAGCATATACCCTCCCAAATGCGAATCTGGGGCATGGCCCCCATGTTGCCATATGCGTTCCTAAGCGTTCCATTTGAACCCCAAAAGCATATTCCCTCCCAAATGCGAATCTGGGGCATGGCCCCCATGTTGCCATATGCGTTCCTAAGCGTTCCATTTGAACCCCAAAGCATATTCCCTCCCAAATGCGAATCTGGGGCATGGCCCCCATGTTGCCATATGCGTTCCTAAGCGTTCCATTTGAACCCCAAAAGCATATTCCATCCCAAATGCGAATCTGGGGCATGGCCCCCATGTTGCCATATGCGTTCCTAAGCGTTCCATTTGAACCCCAAAAGCATATTCCATCCCAAATGCGAATCTGGGGCATGGCCCCCATGTTGCCATATGCGTTCCTAAGCGTTCCATTTGAACCCCAAAAGCATATTCCCTCCCAAATGCGAATCTGGGGCATGGCCCCCATGTTGCCATATGCGTTCCTAAGCGTTCCATTTGAACTCCAAAAGCAAAGTACAAACCAGACCCAGGATGGGCCAGGAGCCCGCATACACCAGAGTCACAATGAGTAGGGGCAAAGCAACACACCCATCGGCATGGCCAATCCGTCCCATGCCACATGTGCACAGCACACAGTCCCATTGCCTAGCACACACACCTACAGATGCCACAGCCACACACTCGCCTCCGGGAAACCCATGTACGAGATTGCACGAACTGCCAATGTCAGACGACTAATACATACTTCGCCAGGTGCAACACAATAACAAATCTCATTCTCTCCACAGGTGACGAACTGCTGGACGCTGGGGATGGAGACAGCAGCCAGCACAGCCAGCCTACAAGCCCCCAACGAGGACACACGGATCTGGAGGATCTGTCCACCTCTTCGGACACGGACCACCAAGCTGGCCCATCTGGCGTGGCAGGGCCCAGCCGCTCCCCAGGACCCCTCCTACCCACCAACCCATCATCCAGGGATGCTGAACAGTCCCAGTCCCCTGCTGCCACTGTCGTTGCGGCCACACCCACGGTCATTGCGGCCACTACCACTGCCGCAACCGCCACCATCGCCGCACCGACCACCACCGCCTCCACCACCACCACGTCTTCGCTGGCACCAGCCCCAGCGCAGGTGGTGGCCCGGCCGACTGGATCCACCCTGGGAGCCACAGCGAGGACCGTGGTGAGCAATGTGGCTAGTGGGCAGGCCGGTGGCAGCAGGACTGGTAGGAGGAGCAGGGTCAGGGAAACGCCAGCCTCCCCTGGGAGCCATGCCCTGCCTCAAATGGCCAGAGTCCTTGGGGCCTATGAAGAGGCCCAAGGACAATGGGCCAGGTCTGCTACTGACACGCGGGAGGTGCTGGGGGTGCTGAGGTCCATGGACGCCCATATGGGCCAATTCGTGTCCCGTATGGACCAACTCGTGGACCTCATGGGCCAGCTGGTGGTGGCGGTGGGGTCACAGGCAAGGCCAGCAACACCACCTCCGCCACCACCTGCTAGGGCGCAGGCTCGGGCAGCAGTGTCCACTTCCCCTGCGTCCACAGCCAGTGAGCACACCTCACCCACCACCAGCAGGTCGCCACCACACACCCCCCTCCCAAACGTGGAAGGGGCCGTCCGAAGAGGAAACAGATCTCCCGGGAGGACTTCGCACGCTCCAGTTGCAAGTGAGGCAGCCAGCCAGCCTTCCTTGACCAGCCACTGCATTGACTTGCTCTACGATCCCACTCCACACAGCCATCTGGATGGCATGTGTGTGTTGGACTATGGACATAGAACCAGTGGGTACACCCTGATCATCACGCAGCCATGACCGACAGCTCATTGTCACTGCACGCACCACTTTTGTCATCACCTTACACACAATCACATGTCACAGTTTGTAATAAATGCACCTTTTTCACTAACTGCTGTTTGTGCCCTGTGTTTTATTTGTACGGAATACATCGGCCACCTTGGGCGGAAGGGCACCTGATGCGTGGCATGGAAATGGAATCCGGAGGGCCTGTAGGGACCTAGGGGTGGGAGACAGAACAGGAGCACATTCAATGAGTGTGTCACACACCCATCACACAGTACATGTCAACAACTACAAGCAATGTACACACATCGCAAAGAGCAATAGGGCACAATGCCACAGTCACCAACAGTGGCATACTACCCTGGCCATGGAGCGTTGACACACTGCACGCAGTGAACATACGGCCACCCTGACACAGCACACACACACCTGCATAGATACAGACACATCATCCGTCGTACATGGACACTCACCGTCAAGTGAAGTAGCGGGCGATGAGCTGCTGGCGCACATTCCCAGCTTCCTCCTCTCCGCTGTCCACCTCACTCGAGCTGTCCTGGTCTGCGGGCTGGGGCCCTGGTTGATCTCCGTCATCCACAATGAGGGGGATCTGCTTCCGAATGGCCAGATTGTGCAGCATGCAGCACGCCACCACTATCTGGCACACCTTCTGTGGGGAGTACGCCAGTGCACCCCGGTGCGGTCCAGGCACCTGAACCTGGACTTGAGGAGGCCAAAGGTACGCTCGACCACACGTCTGGTCCTCCCATGTGCCTCATTGTATCGATCGTCTGCTGGGGTGCGAGGATTCCTCAATGGACTGAGCAGCCATGCCCCATTCGGATACGCAGAGCCACCTGGGTGTGAGGGACACAGAGAACCGTTGCTATTCCAACTGGACAGGGGACAGCATCGCACAACCAGCACGCTACACCACTCCACATACTCACCGACAATACAGCCACGATCCTGTTGCAGATTGGCCATCAGTCGTGGCAAGATGCTGTTGCGCATTATGTGTGCGTCATGGGCCGAGCCTGGAAACTTTGCACACACGTGGGTGATCACCATGTCCGCAAGGCACACCACTTGCACATTCAGGGAGTGCGTGTGCTTCCTGTTGCGGTACAGGTGCTCAGTGGCCTGTGGTGGAACAAGGCCAACATGAGTGCAGTCAATGGCTCCCACGACGTGTGGGATTCTGCCAAGGGCATAGAATGCACCCTTCACTGCTGCCAATTCACGAGCCCTGGGGAATCTGATGTACCTGTTCCGGTACAGCATCATGGCTGCCAGTACATCCCTCAGCACCTTGCTGAACATGGGCTGGGACATCCCTCCTCCACTGCCCACTGTGTGCTGGAATGACCCAGTGGTGAAGAAATGCATGGCGGCCATCACCTTAGCCGTGGGGGTGACAGCAGTCGGATACACCCTGCGGGGACGGAGATGGGGCTCTAACATGGCACACAGTCGATGCAGAGTTGGCCTGTCCAGCCGAAACTTCCTGATTACCTCTGTATCGTCCATGTCCGCCAGCAATTGGTATGGGCGGTCAATGTTCGGTCTCCGCCTGGGTTAAATGGCAGAGGACACATGTCAAAGCAACACGGCACATAGCAATTTCGCATACACATCACTGACATGACTGAGCAAGCACATGAGCCACAGCCCAGCTGTCAAGCTGGGACGGCACGGCCACAATACACTTACACAGGTCTCCCAACAATGGCAATGGCAAGTGAGACATACCACTGCCATGTGCATGCACATGGGGATCTAGGCCCCAATGACTTGCGGGCGTGCTGATGGGGACTGACTGCATATTCGTCAAGCGGCAACGCCACGGCAACATGAGTGTCTGCTGAGCATGGTACTGCTTCCGAGGCTGGATGAGTATGGCACACGGCACGACGACGATGTGGGCACGGGCTGAGCGGCCAATACAAGTGGGACCTGTGGCACGAGGGGATATGAGACAGTAGTAGGTGTCAGCACTGCACCCTATGTACAGCACTGTACGGATCACAGCTCCCGAAACATTGACTGGTGTCCACATTGACAGCCCCATGCCAAGACGGCTGTGTGCTTGCAGTCACACGTCACAGGTGAGAGGTTACATTGCACGTGCCAGGTGGCAGTCGTACATAGTGGGAGCTGGCATGTGTGTGCATGTGTCTCCTGTTCAGGATCCACCAGATGGGCGCTGACTCTGTACTGACCATTGGACACAGCATGTTCCGTGGAAGGCTTGTGTGTGTGGGATGGTGGCACTGGATGTGCCTCCGTTGGGTGGGGGCCATGCACAGGGCGGGTACGTCGATGATTGCGCATTGTTGGTCACGGTGGGTGCACCAGCTAAGATGTGTTGCCCTGTGTTCAATTCCTATGTCCGCATGATGATGGACTGTGGATGTGGGCAGACTACACATTGGTCGATGTGCTGTCTATATGCATGTGCCTTCACACCAGGCACAGCTGCCCCTGCACATGTGACCCCTGCTGGACTCGCTGCTGGGTCTGTGGAGCTGATGCACCTTCTGCGCGTGGGGCGGACAGCTCTCCTCACTTCCCTCATTGCGCATGTCATGTCTTTGCCGCAGGTGACATGGATCATGGAGGGCCCACATGTACGCGTGGGTAGGCTACACATGATTGTTCACTGGTCGCCACCCCCAGTCAGTGTTTCGAATGGGAAGGTTGTCGTGCTGGTGGTATGTTCGATGTGGCGGATGGGCGGGCCTAGGTGCGGGCTTACATTCCGGACATGGGGGTAGTTGGATTGGCGACTAGTTGCAGTACACACGGGACACGTCTCTTCCTTTCCACATCTGGGTCATCCCTTGTACTAACTGACAGTGATACAGTCATCTTCGCCCCAGCCCTCATGTCCTCCCCTCGCCCCCCAATATGCATGCTCACCTGCGAGGCTAGCGCTTGCACAGGCAGCCCCAAGCTCGCACCAGAGAGGGCAAGGAGTGTATGTGTGGGTCCAGTTGCACGAGTGGGCTGTCTCAGGGTATGATGTGTGGCGGGACGCCGTCCACCTGCGTGGTGCCCCAAATGGAGACCCGGCCTGCATGGACTATGCATCACAGTCTTCGCCTTCCGGATCCGCCACCTGCGACACCCAGTGGCTGTGGCTGCCCTTGCGGCCATGCCGCGTCCGTCTGTGGCTGATGGCCCACACATTCACTCTTTGGCCTCTCTGGGGAGGGCTCAGGGGTGGTGGCGCACGCGCTTGCACTTAGTCGCAATGGCATGTGGCGTGGTTGGTATGATGGGCAATGGATGGGATGGTGCGAGCCACCTCCCGTGACGTCAGTGCTGCTCGTGCTGTGGTGCGTCCCCCTACACTTCCATTTGACTTTTTGCCATGCTGGACGTTGAGGTTCTATTGCCTGCGTGATATGACCAGGAGGAGCGCGAGGAGACCTCTCACACACCATGCTCCACTGCCATCCCGTGCCCTGTATCGCCTGTGCGGATTGACTATGTTGGGGTTACACCTGGTCGACTGGGGCTGTGTGTGCCTTGTCAAGGGGCATGGCGGGCGCACAACAGGATCCAGCTTGTCCACAGAGGGTGGGCTGAGGTGCGCCTGGTACCGCTTTGTACGTGTGCCCGGCTGCTGTGCACACACGTGTTCACTCCCCCGACAGGTGTCCTCTCACAATGCCCAGGGAAGCGGTGGTGTACTGTTCATGAGCCCTCCCAACACGGCGTGCTCCAACTTGGCATGTGCGCATCTACCCGTCGCACCCACCCACCTGAGCACTGCGTCCATACGACTTCACACGACACATGTGTGTCTTCCACAGTAGTGCTACTCATTTGCGTTGACATCCAATACCAGTGGACTACATGGTCATGTCACGACTGCCGTGTACTTCACATACTCTCATCCTCTCTCATTCGTACTTGTGAAATGAGTCAGCGGAGACAGTTCTGGTTTCAAACATTATATTGAGTCTTCTGTCCTCTGTGATGCAGTATAGTGGACACTACTGGCAGCGGAATACATGTTGAGGATATACTGAGCATGATTACAAATGGGATAGGGTGTGGGGTTACATCTGCTTGGCCAAGGCTGTGCTAATGTACATTTACGTATAGCTGCGGAGCTGCGGACTTTGACACAGACGGTATACATGTAGCCTACCAGACCGCTCGGCATCATGGGCACAGTCCATCTCAGTTCCATGTGACAGGTTTGCTGCGGTTGTTCCTCATGCACGCGTGCATGTGAGATGACATCAGGGCATGTGCTTGCGTGCATGCAGCGGCGTGCCACTTGTTGTTGCACTGTGGTGGTTACTGGACATGTCACAGTCACTGGGGTCGTGTTGTTGTTGTATGCACTTGTCGTCCATGCCAAGGTCCTGGTATGGGATTCCCGGGCGGGGGGGGGTGGGGTGCAGCACCCACAGACTCCAGGCGACCTATTCATGTCCACTGAGCGGTGTGTGTGTCCATGGGCGCTGGATCCATGTCGTGTCCTGGTTGTTCGTGCAGTTCCGTCCATGTGGGTGCGATGCACAGAGCCCATGCCACTGCCTCCCACGATGCATGCGGTGTTCCTGGATGTGATGGGGAACAGTGTGCATGTCCCGGTCATATCCGATGTCATGGCGATGTCGTTGATGGTGTGGTTACAGTTGCCGGTCGTTTGGTATGGCTGTTGTGGTGGTGACTGGCCAGTCCGTGCGGAAGCTGAGCATGGGTGCGGGGTTGGACTTCATAGGTCACTCGGGAACCTGCGTTGTGGTCCGACGTATTTACAGGTTGACAGGTATGCGATGCCGTCCAGCAGGGCTTCCATGTCATTGGTGGTGTACATGTTTGCCAGCCAATGAAGCGGATGGTGGCTGTCAAGGTGTTGTTCGTAGGTTGTCCCTTGGAGGACCATGATGGGGCATGCTGGGTGACATTCGATGTAGCTGTTCTCGATGATCCGTCGTGTGGAGGCACAGTGGTTCCATTTCAGTGCGTGTGCGATGTTGGCCACATACGCCATGCCCCCATAGGCAGAGCAGGCCCTGTCGTGTGCTTCCAGAGGGAGGAGTAGTGGTAGCAGGTCCGCCTTCAGACATGCCGGGTTGGAGAGGCATATCTCGACGGGATGCTGGTAGGGACACCTCCGACAGTAGAAGACGGGCATGACGCAGCTGAACAATGTGATGCGGTAAGTCAGTCGGTAACTTACGTTCAGCAGGGACAGGAGATCGCATCCCAATGTATGTATCGTGCTGGTTTGGTACAGCTTGAGCTCTTCGGCGTAGTTGGGTAGGTGTGTTGCGGTTGCCATTTCGCAGCGGTTCGTAGAGGTGGCGTGCTCCGGCTGTGTGTGCAGTCTGCAATGTGCACACTCCGGGGTTGCTGTGAGCTCTGTGTAGTCGTGGGGAGACAGGCCTTGTGTTCTGTTGGCTTGTTTGGAGGACACGGGCCCTCTTCCCACATGCTTCTCAGACAGTTCAAGGTCGGTGCTGTGTGACTCCTTCCAATTAACTTGCATGTGGCCGACATGGGGAGTGTTTTCTTCTTTCCTCCCCGTCCGTTGTGTGCTTCTGTGATATGCGCTATCTGCCGTGTGGTCGGTCTCCTCGGCATGCCTGTGTTGGTCTATTCTTGGACAATGGCTGTATTCACCGGCTTCTGTCGTAGGGCTGTGGTTTCGGTGTTGGAATGGAAGGTCATTCAGTGCTGTCTGCTCTCCCTTGTGTGGGCGGCAGGCTGCCTTTCCGCTCTGCGTTGGGCCTTGTGTGTGGATGTAATTCTTGGGCCACCTGTTGTCGGTCCCCGGGCTCTTTGGTGTTCCGTTTCATGTGTCTTGTTCATATGTGCAGGGTGGTATGGGTTTTTCAGTGTGGTACTGGCGTTCCTCTTCCCGAAGGGGCCCTGCTTCTCCTAGTTGGTGTTGCCGCCGCTGTGTGCTTCGCCATGTTTGTTACACTGGGGTGTGTCCTGCTGTTGCGTGACTTAACTGACATGTGTGCGTCGGTTGTGTGGCGTTGGGTGTTGTCCGTGAATTGGGCGTTGGGGACATGTCTGTGGCCGGCCTGTCACGTGTCATGTGTGTTCGGGGTGGGGCTGGTGTGTGTGCTGCTTGGTTGTGTCCCTGTGTCTGTGTGCAACGCATGCATGGCGCTGCGGTTGGCCTCTGCGTTGTGCGCATGTGTGGCGGCGTCATCGGCGCTTTGGGGCCGTGACGGGGTGGTTGGTTCCTAGTCCCAGGTGGTGTGTACACATGTGTTCCGCGATGTTAGGATTTGGCCTGTGTGTCATATGTGGATGCAATGGTGGATGTGTAGTGTGCACGCGCTGGTGGGGGTTGTCCGCTTTTCCGCCCTTGCACTGTGTGCGCTGTTTGCGTGCACTTGTTGTGTGTGTGCCTACCTGCGTCTCCGCGGTACGTTGCGTCCTTGGTGGTGCATCAGCAGAAGCATGGGAAGGGCCTGCAGTGCTGGATTCATGCCCGGGGTGCCGCTTCTTCGTTGTCCGTGCTCTGCGTCCGTGTTTCCGCCTCTCTTTCACGTGCGGTGTCTCTTTGCCGTGGGAGCCGTTTGTTTGCGGCATCGTAATTTATGCGCCGGGCGGGACGTGTTTCGTCGGACGGTGTGTGTCAGTTGTGCTGCGCCGCTACGTGTGCGGGCGCACTTTGATGGCGGACGGTGTTGCTGGCTTGCCGGCGGTGTTTGGCCTGCTTTTCGCATCGTAATTGGGCGGGCGTGTGGACTGCTGCGTGCCGGCGGTAACTGGTGGTTTTTGCATCCGCCAGCACGGCGGTAGTGCTTCCGCCCGCCATCGTAATGGGCCCCTTAGATTTGATTTAGAATTTGCAGGCAATGCTTAGTACAAGACTGCAGAACCTGCAGTTAGGCAGTTAAAGTGGGTGAGGACCAGCTGAACAGACCTGAACCTTGAGGTTTGAATCATGAAGGAGCAGACCTAGCTATTCATCATCAACTTTCTTGCATCAGGTGCATCTGTAAGGGTACATGTGTATTTCCTAATTCTAAGGAGCCAATAACAGCAGGTACCTACTTTATCAGAATTATGGGTTACAGATGAACATCGCAGATCTGCTTATTTCTATATTAAAATGTTGAGTGATACAAGTAGCCGAAATCTCCATGTTAAAATCTAGGGAGGAATGAGGAATTAGTGGGGAATGGGAACTGAAATTGCTGATTGCCATGGAAATTCCTCAGTTCTCAAGTGAGGTATCATCAATGCCCCACTTGTAATCCCCTGAAATTATTAGCACCACAGAGCTGCTGGTACTCCCAGGATCTTTAACTCTACGAAGGCAAAGTTACTGCAAGAATTAACTATATGCTCATTATGAGGGCCTTGAAGCCCAAACTTCTGATTGTGCCCAAGATGTGATTACAATAGGAGCTGAAACTGCAGGTATGGCTCCCACAAAACCTAAAGCAAATTGCAGGAGCAAGTGAAATATGCAGTTTCTGCATCTCAGAATATAAAAAAATACGCCTTCCTAGGTCATTATTTCCCATTATAATGTAAACCTTGATATCAGGTTTAGTTTGCAAACCAAGGTCAAGAAATGAAAATCCTCTTTGGCAAAATCAATCACTTAACTCTCATACATATATACCAATGATCAAACAATATCACCAAAACATAAATTAAAATTAAAATGAGTCCTATATACACTCAGTGTGGGCCAAATTTCTTTCAGCAATTTATTATAAATTCTTTAAAAACACAGTATAAACAATTTCATTCCTAAAAACAACAATTTGTTGGATACAATTAAAAAAGAAAAAGAGCATAAAAAACATTTCATTAGACAAATCACATAGAATAAACAATCAGTGAACATTCATTAGACAAACAACCCAGCGGGAGAACACATTATACATTCTCTCTTGTCATTAAACAAACACCAGTCTGAAACAAATCCTTTGTTAAAAAGTCGGAATGTTTCATATACTCAATTATCTTCAATTAACAAATGTCCCAAAGATCTAGTGTAAAAAGATTTTTGTAAAGCATCAACGCGTTTCGGTGGGTACTAGCATTTGACAACCACCTTCTTCAGGAAAAGCGATATCTCCCAGCCACAATTTGTTATCTATACAATACACAAAGGAAAGAAAAGAAATAAAAATTACACATTACTATTGGCACCCACTATACAACATTTATATCCTGGTGATATTATACCCAGTCATACCAAACCCCTAACACACTCATACAGAGCATGGTTACAATACCCAGGTAAGACTTTTCACCCTTAGGTATAGTTGTGAGTATACCTTAGTTTTCTATGAGTAAGAACTCCTGGCACACATCAAAGGAGTTTAGAAAATCGGGAGATGGAGGTATCTGTATTTATCCCTTCCAATCACTCCACAGGGATCTACAAGTAAGGCCACACCCTCAATTAGAGAAGCCCTGTTACCAAAATAGTCCAGTGTACATCGGACTATTCTATGTTATAGAGGTTACCTGTCTCTGTTGTGCAGCCAACCCCTGACACATGAGTAAAAGAAGGATCCAGCACCTGCAACAATAAATAGAGAGGTGCCGAAATTCCAATATACAATAGAGAATGTCATCTCCATTCTGTACACACTGCAACAAACAAACAGTGCATCATTTACCTTCATAATTGATAAAAAATGTAGAACCCCCCCCTCAGAAGAGTTATCGATGGAGGTGACTCTGTTGCCAAAGATTCCAATATATAGTCGACCACTCCTATCTCTCCGTGCGACCACTGTTGCCTATAAAGAATGTATACAAAGAGAGAGGGTGTATAACCTCAGGAGGCAATCTTATAGTTGTTCTAATCCCTACATAAAACCAAATAAACCTGAATTTAGGACGGAGCGGCCAGCCATGCTCCCTCCTTATAACGCACAAAGACGTTAAAACCAGGCTCCCCAAGCCTGACAAGACATCTATATGTCTCTCAATTGCACACCCGCATAGCATGCACTCGCGAACAAATGCCCCCATAGGCGGAATGGAACAGCAAATCTTGAACCTCCAAGGGGGGAAAAAACCTCATTGATTTCACCAGCAACTAGCTGGGAAACCCGCGGACAGAGCGCCCAAGCGGCTGCAATCTCCATAAACATAGGGATACAGAGTGCAATCCTAACTGCAGTTTGTGGAAAATCTGATGAAATCCTCAGTGATCCCTGACCATAAGCATGAATTAACAATGGTGTTCTATCGCAGGCTGTTGGTCACGCCAATATCCCAGAACCATGCTTGTAAACTTTGAGTATTATAGAATCAAAAAGAGGATAGTGGCCAAGAAGATAAGGGAGAATTCGTTTAATTCTGCAAAGATCTTTGAGTTTTGTATCTTTTCGGACATGTAATTGAATCTGCCCAAAGGCGCAAATAGTTTAGAAGTTTGATCCCAAAGTCCCAAGCTGCCGGGCACAGGCCTCGATAATCCAATTTTTAAAACTCAAAGTTTTATTTTAAGGCTCATTTTAAATATTTAGCAATATTAATGAAGCTGTTAATGGAGAAGCCTTTTATAAATCCCTGTTAAAAGAAGGAGAACATGTCATTTTAAGGTGCTTAGATCTTGATGTGGAAGGGACAGATTTAGTGGAGGCTTTTAAACAGGTGGCCCTAATAGTTGACTCCTTGTTGCGAGCAATAACATCCTGCCGGAGCAATGGTACGAGCACTTTCATGGGCTGTACCATTACAATCCAAGTGCTGATCTACCCCAGGAATGTAATGGGGAACAGGATACACCCCCGGTGGAATTCTCACTAAGTGAGGTTAAAAATGGAATCGAGGGCCTAACTAGGAACAAGGCTCCTGGCCCTGATGGGATCCCACCTGATCTTTTCCTAAGTTATGTGGATCTCTGGGCCCCAATCCTGACTAGGGTGATTAATGCAGCAGGGGACACAGTAATGCCAGCATCTTGGTCTACAGCCACGATCGTCCCCATTTTTAAAAAGGGCAATAAGGACGTCCCACAATGTTATCGCCCAATTTCCCTTATCGATGTGTCAGCGAAGGTATTAGGGCGGGTGGTTTTAAGTAGGCTTATGGACTGGGCTGATGAGCATAAGATTATAACTGATGTGCAATTTGGCTTTAGGCCAGGAAAATCTACCACTGACCAATGCCTCAATCTGTACCTCATTGCAGCCAAATACACAGTGGTAAGTCCAGGGAAGATGTATTTAGCATTTATGGACTTAACCGCTGCCTTCCACAGAGTCAATAGAGGGAAATTGGGGGCATTAATGGACGGGCTTGGCGTAGACCCTGGGCTTATTAACATTTTAAAAACTTTGCATTTAAACACCACTGCCACGGTTAGATACTGCCAGGATGGAAGCAAAACAGAACCCTTTACGTGCTCCAGTGGTGTTAGACAGGGTTGCATACTAGCTCCCTTTCTGTTTACGTTATACATAAATGGTCTTGATCGCGCCCTAAGCACTCTTCAAGCTGATACTCCAAGGATAGGTACCCGTGGAATTCCAGTTCTGCTTTATGCAGACGACGCTGTACTCCTGGCACGCACTCCCAAAGGTCTGCAGATCCTAATAGACGGGTTTGTTTCCTTTATGGAGAACTTGGACTTGTCTCCCAATTTGGCAAAATCTTATGTCATGGAAGTGGGCAAAAAGGCAGGCAAATCATACAAATACACAATTGGATCTCATTGTCTAGGCAAGGTGCAGTCCTCGTATCTGGGGATTTTATTTGATGGGCGTTTAAATTTTAAACACTTACTAGAGGAGAAGTGCTGCACCATGGCCAAATGCAACGGTTCAATAATAATGAATTTTGCCCAAAGGTTAGGACGGTGGTCTCCAGAGCAGATTTTGAAACTGTACAGCTCCATGTGCTGTGCCAAAGTGCTGTATGGCAGTGAGGTTTGGGGATTTATTGAGGCGAACCAACTACAAATAGAGGAGAACAAGTATCTTAGGCGCCTGTTAAAAGTTCCTCAGAGCACGTCAGCCCACATTGTACATGAAGAACTGGGTGCCCGTTACATTATGGATAGGTGGGCTGTCAACCCCTAGTTTGCTGGGTAAAGATCTGGTCAAATGAGGAGGCTGCACTAAGTAGGCAGGTTATAGAAGATTGTCTCTCCCTGGACCATGGCCTCAAAATTCCCTGGCTAAAATATGTGAAGGAGTCCCTTGTGAAAGTTGGTTGTGCAGATTTATTCGCTAACCTCTCGGAAATAAGTATACTAGATAGGGCACTGGTCAAGGACCGGTTCTTTAAGTATGTAACGTTGCACCGGGAAGACAGAGAGTTACTTAAACCGTTGGTGAGAGAACATTTAGGGGCCGATTCCGATTCGGGCCGGAAAACATACCGACCGACTCGGTACAGGAATATAGTCCGACCGACACGTACCGGCGCTGCCCGACCTGGGTAGTACGATGAAATGCATGTGAATCACGACCGACGCGTACGGAACACAAGCCGAACGACCGAACCGGACGGAAACAAGCTATCCGGCTGGGAAACCACGCGAATCGAACCGACCGACACGCACCAGGAATGAACCAGAACGAAACGTACCCACGAACTCCGACCCGCGCAGTACGATGCAATGCGTGGAAAACCAGACCGAGTCGCACAGAGCTCAAGCCGTACGACCGACACGCATACAAAATCCAGCCGAAGCAAGCCAATACTCCACGACCGACTCGTACGCCGCACAATAAACATAGCAGAAACAGAGCGTGAACGACTCGGAGAAGCTCGCACGAGACAACTGCAGCGTCCTACTCGGTCAGAAGAACGTCTCCTACATGCACAAAAAATACAAAGGAAAAAATACAAAAAAAAGGGCCAAACAAGCAATGACAAAGTCAATAAATACAGGGGAAAAAACATGGAACAAGGACACACCCACAACTCCACCTATATAAAGGCCACAAATCCCTACCATGATCCTTTGCAAATTCAACTGACCTGCCAGCACAGAACACCATCAGACAGCAACCACAGACACACTCACAGCTCATCCATCACACAAGCCACACACCATTAGCACCTCAACAAATAGCACCCTCACATACACCCAGCAAAACCTACACTCACACACCCTCACTTGCACACACACACACATCAATCACCACCACCACCCATCACCATGCCCCCAAAGAAGAATCCAAAGTTCCTAGACAGTGAATTGGAAGTCCTGGTAGATGAGATCCTCAGGGTAGAGCCACAGTTGTTTGGTACATTGGTCCAACAGACCCCCATGTCGCAGAAAACCAAGATGTGGGAGAGGATCGTCGACAGGGTGACGCACAATCACCATGTTTGCGCACAAAAGAAGACATACAGAACAGGTGGTATGATGTGCGCAGGAGGGTCAGGGACCTACTAAAGAAGGATTACATCTTGAGTCAGCGCACCGGCAGTGGCCCTCCTGCCAAACCCCTATACCTCAGGCCCTGGGAGGAGAAGGTGCAGGCCATCCTACCACCAGTGAGCGTATATGGACTATCAAACATCCCAGAGCCTGGTGAGTACACAACTAATATACCCAATATTGTGTGACAATACACACACATCACTGTCAAGGGGATAGTCAAACCATGCACCCTTAGCAAATCCACAGCAACCAAAAGATAATCACCCCAAGATTTGTCTGTCAGTCAGATAAACACAATACATGCCATCTCATAGTGATATGTAACTGTGTCATGATATGTACAAACCTAACTACAAATACAGCAAGGCAGTGGCACAAATATAACCAACAAACACAGTTAGATATTTTGCCACCACTAGAACACCACCTCACAGGGAAGCTCACTGAAAGGAAGGAATTCTGTGTATGCTGGTGAAGTCAGTGTAGCCAATAGCATGATGGGAGTTTGTAGTCACAGATATTGGTCACCCTCACAATTGGCCCATCAACACCACCCTGAACCATGCTCACATCACAGGGAGTGGAAAAGAAATGACAAGATGGCTGACACTGGGTACTGCTGTGGGGAGCACAAGGCCCTGCTGGGAACTGTGCACCAACAAACAGCAGGACACCACTGTCAGCCATCTTGCCATTGCTGTCACACTCACACACAGTGAAGTCCACTCAAAAGGAAGGAAGTATGGGCATGCTGGGAAGGGGGTGTAGGCAATAGCAGAATGGGAGTTGTAGTCACAGATATTGGTCACCCTCACAATTGGCCCATCAACACCACTCTGAACCATGCTCACATCACAGGGAGTGGAAAACAACTGACAAGATGGCTGACACTGGGTACTGCTGTGGGGAGCACAAGCCCCTGCTGGGAACTGTGCACCAACCAACAGCAGGACACCACTGACTGACATCCTGAAAGCCAACTTGCACTCCCTGCAATGGAAGCATGTTCCATAGTGGGATATCTGGCTGGGTGGGAAGGAGGACTGACAGCTCTGACCATAGTTACAAGCAGCTTTTCTTACACACCCCCTTAACACAAACTCCACATAACCCACCTGGGAGAATTCAATGCCTCACACTCTAATTAAATATCCCACAAAGAACCACCAGCCTTGGTTATGCTGTGTGAAGCACAGGGACACTCTTGGGACTTGTAGCCAAACAAACGCCAGGACAACACTGTCAGCCATCCTGTCAGCACAGGCACACTACCCCACAGGGAAGCAGAGTCAAAAGGAAGGAAGTATGGGCATGCTGGGAAGGGGGTGTAGGCAATAGCATGATGGGAGTGGTAGTCACAGCTCAACATCCCCCACCCACATGGCCCAGCAAGCTCACACTGAAGCATGCACACCTCACAGGGAGTGAAAAGCCACTTCAAAGATGTCTGACACTGGCCTCAGCTGTGGGGAGCACAAGGCCCTGCTGGGAACTGGGCACCAACAAACAACAGGACCACACTGTCAGCCATCTTGCCAATGCTGTCACACTCACACACAGTGAAGTCCACTCAAAAGGAAGGAAGTATGGGCATGCTGGGAAGGGGGTGTAGGCAATAGCATGATGGGAGTTGTAGTCACAGATATTGGTCACCCTCACAATTGGCCCATCAACACCACTCTGAACCATGCTCACATCACAGGGAGTGGAAAACAACTGACAAGATGGCTGACACTGGGTACTGCTGTGGGGAGCACAAGGCCCTACTGGGAACTGTGCAACAACCAACAGCAGGACACCACTGACTGACATCCTGAGAGTCAACCTGCACACACTGCAAGGGTGGCATGCTTCATAGTGGGATAACTGGGCTGGGGGAGAAGGAGGGCCGGATGTCCACCAAATACCACCAATGCTGGCCATGCACACACCTCAACATTCACATTGAAAAGCTTCAGGTTGGCAGGACAATGTGCTACACCAATATCAACCTCTGATTGTGACAACTTAGGACAATGCAATGTACAGGCCCGCATCCCGAGGTACAGTCACAACTGTCAGGTGTGTGAACCATTGATGCCTGTAGAAACATAACATACATTGTGTGTCTATTCCAAAAACAGGTGATGATGGGGACACAGCAGCAGACGATGAGGAGTCCCTGTCCCAGGCTCCGGGGGACACTGAGCTCACTGGTGTGGAACAGCCTCTGCCCTCCCCGGATGGCGAAGACCTACCTGGACCCTCCGGTGTGAGTCATCATGCAGCACCAGCATAACCAACATCTGCACCCCCTGCACCCACCCCTCCAACAACTGCCAACACACAGACCACCCCCACCAACACGGACAGACCAAGGACCACCGATGACAACAGCACAGGGACCCCGGCCCAACGTGGAGCAATGGACAACGACCCCAGTAACAACCCCCAAGTGGGCCTACGGTCACCTGTGCGTGCCACCGCAGGTCCCGCACGTGTCGCCAGAGGTGGTAGACATAGGTCGAAGTTTGCAGAGGGGTCTGGACTGCATGATGACCCACAACTGGCACGCATTGCTGATGCGTACCAGAATAGCACCGGAGAGGTCAGCCAGGTAGTGGGGATCCTCAAGGACATTCAAGAGCAGCAGGCTGCCCATCATGCTCGCTTGGACTCACACATGTCCCGTGTGGAGACACATATGTCTCGCATGGAGTCCAAGTGGGACACATTGCAAGAACTGACAGCGGTGCATAGGGACATATTGACATGCCACCGCCAGATTAGCACCAACATGGCCACACCTCCCTGTGTGCCCACAACATCTGGTGCTGCAACGACTGCAACTGCCACAGGGAGGGAGGATGACTCTGGCGGAGAGTCCTCTGCACCGCAGCAGCCTGCACGTGAGGGTCCCCCCTGAAAGAAGAGGGGTCGTCCGAGGAAGGAAAACTGAGAGGCCGATGGCCATGTACATCCCCCAGGAACCCAACACCTGTTCTGGAAATTCTCCTTTGTGTGCAAACTGTTCACCCTGTCGAATGCAACCCAACTCTCCCACATGACATGGGGAGCTTAAGTTGGCCCAATGTATCAGATGACTGTGGACTTTACTCAGGTCATTTCTGCTACCAAGACTTCCAACTCATCTGGGAACTTTGGATTCCAATCCCAATGTACAGCACCCACCATCCTGTGCACTATCCTCACACATGTATGGAAGTAAACTCACTAATACACCATACTTGCCTCAGTTGTGATTCCAACGTGGTTTCTGTCATGGAGATGATGATCTGCTAAATGATACTGTGCTTGCTAACTGCTACAGCAAGTTCAACACCGTCATGTGAGTCATGGCGACGTGACACATATGAGGGAGACACACCACTAGGGCTACACAACACATACACACCAGGGCCATCTGACTCATCGCCTACACTGATGTTGCCAGGAAATACAGTGGAATGCACAGACACCACACCTATTCACAGTCTGTGTTAACTAGCCCACAGGTGCAGTAAGCACATGTCAGTCAGATGTGTGACCACAGACAACGCACATACCAAAGTGAAGCACAGGTTTATTACACATTTGCAACATGTTGTTTCCACTACAGATGCAAGGTAATCCTACGTGGCAGTGGCCACACAGTCAACAAGTGTAGAAGAAATAAAGTCCAGGGGTGTGTGGCACATCACTTGTAGGGAAACGACTGCTTCCACTCTGGAAGTTGAATCATGGTGTCGGGGGATCACAGTTGACCAAACAACTCTGAAAGTACCATGTGAAGGACAGACATGACACACAGTCAAAAGCACTGAAGAACAGGACAGAACTGCAATACTCATGCCCAATACATGTCACAAGATACTTACAGAAAACCAAGTTAGCATGTCAACACTGTTGGGGAGTACAGACTACCTGTAAGGACACATCGCTGCACGCTTCCAGTCAAGTAGCACTTGGCCACACTCAAACAGCACCAGAGCACCACCAACACATATCGCGCAAACTCACATCATTGACATGACAACTCTCTGGATACTCACATTCAGCTGAAGAAGTTGGTGATGAGCTGTGTGCGGACATCACCATCATCATCATCATCATCACTGGCATCGTGGCCCAGGCCAGGATCCTCCACAGGTGGCGGATGTTGGTCATCGTCATCCAGGATGAGAGGCAACTCCTTCCGCACTGCCAGGTTGTGTAGCATGCAGCAGACGATGACAATCTTGCACACCTTTGCTGGGGCATATGGGAGGGCCCCTCCTGTCTTGTCCAGGCAGCGGAAGCGGCTCTTCAGGAGACCAATGTCCACTCGATCACTCTCCTGGTCCGACCATGTGCCTCATTGTAGCGCATCTGGGCTGGTGTCACAGGGTTCCTGAGGGGTGTCAGCAACCACGGCATGTTGGGGTATCCGGAGTCACCTATAGACAGACAATTGCACATTAGCTGAGTTGGAAAAGAGGGCGGAATACAACATAGCAGAACACACACAATGGTACAAAGTCAGTACACACCGACAAGCCAGGCACGCTGGTTCTGCATCTGTGACATCATCCTCGGGATGCGACTACTCCTCATCACGTAGGCATCGTGTGCCGAACCAGGGAAACGGGCACACACATGTGAGATGCTTATATCTGCAAGACATACCACCAGAGCATTGATCGAATGATAATGTTTCCTATTCCTGTATGCCTGCTCATGTGCCTGTGGTAGTACCAAAGCCACATGTGTCCCATCAATGGAGCCAATGACATGTGGCATCCTCCCCAGGGCATAGAAGTTACTCTTGATGTCAGTGAGTTGTTGACGTTTAGGGAAATAGATGTACTGGTTCAGGCATCTCAACATTGCCTCCAAAATATCGCGTAGCACACGGCTGAACATAGTCTGTGACATCCCACCAGCAGATGCCACAGTGTGTTGAAAGGTACCGGTGGCAAAGAAGTGTAGGGCTGCCATCACCTTCACCTTGGGGGTCAGCGCTGTAGGGTACGGCCGGCCAGGTTGCAAATGTGGGGCCAAGCGCACTGCCAAATCCTCAATCAGCTGCCTGGTGAAGTGGTACCGTCGGATGCAGTCACGTTCCACCATCGTTGCAAGGTCAGGGAATGGTGTATGGACAGCTGGTGCCCTGCAGTGCATAGGTGAAGAAAGAAAGATTGTCAGTCACCCCACATATGTGGCATTGACCATACTCAATATCACATGATACATCATTACGAGACACAAGTACCTGATGTGTGTGCCGTTCTGTATGGACAGATATGGCATCTACATGGCCAACATCTAACATCACAGTTCAACATGTGTTGACAACAAGTTCCAGGTTGTGCAATGGGAAATCATTAGGCTGTGTCACAGTACCCATTTACTGCTGTCACATTCCAAACACACACCACAGTGACATGTCTGGACAGATGCACCACAGGCATCACAGCTCATTGACAGGTAGATTCCCAGGGACCCTGTATTGCCACATGGACACTGGCATGACATGGTGTATCATGTACACGTCAGAAAAACAAACATGACTCCCACAGGTAGTGGCCCCTGTTGCCTCCGCAGGACAGACATGGACGTCTGTGACACACACACGCACAACATCAAAGTCCATGCACAAACAACGTGGATGTGGAGACTGTCTCCCATTGTGCACATGGAATCAGAGACATCGGAAACACAACATGCACACAGACTGTGGAGGGCCATCACTATTGTGGCAATGGGTCACCCTGTGACGTACATACCTTCCCACATGGGACTCTGGGGGTATGTGACATGACATACACATACACAACCTGGAAATGGGACCATGCCACATGCTCTGAAATGAACAGTTGCACATCACAGTGGTCATGTGCACAACACACAAAGGATCCAGTCCCCATGAACACGTGCACAGCCTGGGAGTGGCTGCCCCCAAGTGCCACCCCAAAAACCACATGTTTGTGGACAGGCTATGGTGTTGTAGGTGTGCCCCTGAGTCCCTTGCAAGTATATTTGGCTGGCATACGTACACCAGTGACAAGCATGGTGACATATGCGAGTGACCTGTACAGGGACGCGTTGTACAGCAATGGACCGATCGGTGCGCACGCATTGGCCATTGCATATGATGTGAGCGGGTACGCGTTGTTTCCCGGAATACGCGTTGTACAGCAATGGACCGATCGGTGCGCACGCATTGGCCATTGCATATGATGTGATCGGGTACGCGTTGTTTCCCGGAATACGCATTGTAGAGCAATGGACCGATCGGTGCGCACGCATTGGCCATTGCATATGATGTGAGCGGGTACGCGTTGTTTCCCGGAATACGCGTTGTACAGCAATGGACCGATCAGTGCGCACGCATTGGCCATTGCATTTGATGTGAGCGGGTACGCGTTGTACAGCAAAGGACCGATCGGTGCGCACGCATTGGCCATTGCATATGATGTGAGCGGGTACGCGTTGATTCCCGGAATACGCGTTGTACAGCAATGGACCGATCGGTGCGCACGCATTGCCCATTGCATAAGATGTGAGCGGGTACGCGTTGTTTCCCGGAATACGCGTTGTACAGCAATGGACCGATCGGTGCGCACGCATTGGCCATTGCATATGATGTGAGCGGGTACGCGTTGTTTCCCGGAATACGCGCTGTACAGCAATGGACCGATCGGTGCGCACGCATTGGCCATTGCATTTGATGTGAGCGGGTACGCGTTGTACAGCAATGGACCGATCGGTGCGCACGCATTGGCCATTGCATATGATGTGAGCGGGTACGCGTTGTTTCCCGGAATACGCGTTGTACAGCAATGGACCGATCAGTGCGCATGCATTGGCCATTGCATATGATGTGAGCGGGTACGCGTTGTTTCCCGGAATACGCGTTGTACAGCAATGGACCGATCGGTGCGCACGTATTGGCTAGGGCCTGGCATGGCAACGGACGCGTTTTCGAAGCTTCAACGAGTCTGATGCAGTGGATTCAGTTGGCCAGCCACAACAATGTTGCAAATTCATGGGTCTCATGAAGTTGAACTTTTGAAGGATGCTGTGGGCGTGTATTAGTGCTGCAATTCCATGGATTGGCCAGATTCAGAAGATGCAAACGACTTTGACCTATCACTTTGGACACATGGGACAGTATCTGCCTCTGCAGCACACATATAATGCTGGCTGTTCCTCTGAGAGCTCACTTGCCTGCACTACATGCTCCAGGACGACATCTTCCACCAACACTGCTGCTGTCTCTGCATCCTCTGGCTACTGCAATGGCATGTACTGTGGAGAGAGCCCCAGCATTCATCACTGAGGAAAACCAGGCCCTGCTGGACAGCCTCCATCCACAGTACAGAAAGCTGTGTGGGAAACCAGTGGAGCAGGTGAGTGTGCTGTCCACTGCCTTACTAAATGTGCATGTTGTCTGACTAGCAAGACTTACAGTGTGCACACCACTGGCTAGCATGCTCACTGAGTAGTTCTCACCCCCAAAGTGTGTAGTTACATGCACTGAACAGGTACAGTGCAGTAACAGTGCATTCCAACAAGGTTTACTTCCCAGGCAATGATACCATGTAGTAACTGCTGGCAAACTGTTCATAGCCATCGTTGCACTGCCTGTGTACATCATATGCCCCTGTGATTGAGACATGTATATCCAACTGTGTGATGCACGTATATGTTGCATGTGTAGTAATGGCCTTTTCACTTTGTCATCCTCACAGGTTGATGCCCACCAGAAGCAGGAAATCTGGCTGACCATCGCCCAGGCAATAAGATCCGTGGGGGTCTACAAGCGACGGATCCGCAACTGCCAGAAGAGGTGGCAGGACCTTCGGGGCTGGACCCGGAGGATCGCAAGGGTCCAGCTAAAGCTGTCGCCTCCTCGCAGGAGGGGCGGACACCGGACCCTGACCCCCCACATGCTCCGGATCCTGGCGGTGGTCTTCCCTGACCTGGATGGGCAGCTGAAGGCCAGACAGCAGCAAGGAGGGGGTGAGTCCATGACTGCACTGTGAACTTTGTCTGACATGCTATGTGCCCTCCTCTGGCCTGGTTAAACTTCCACAGTACATCAGTCTTGTGGTCCAGGACCCATGTCCCTCAATTGTGACATGCCCACTCCTCATCTGATACCCAGGTGTGGCCCTTACAGTCAGGAAATTGTGTCACTTGGGTACTGTGTCCTTGCATTTTGCTTGGCTCAAGGTGGGGGACAGCATTTGTTCCCGTGACTTTGTGGTGGGCTTCATGGGTGGGTCAATTGCTTACACAATGCCTAAGTTCTGACATGTAATCTGCGTGTATCTTTGATATGTGTTCCACTTGCTGATCTGAATCACCACATGTGCCTGGGGTATTTGGCACACCCCCATGCTGCGGGTGGGAACAATGTTTGGGCCTCAGGAGTATGTATATCAAGTGTGTCACACATGCTTAGCCACCTGCCTACTGTCAAGGGCTCATCCCTCTATCAGGTGGAGCAGGACAGTCATGCCTACTCCAGGGCATACAATACACTCTGTACTCCCACTCCCGTGTATCAGCTGACATGTTGTGCTCAGTGAAATGTTCCCTCAGGTGTCTGCCTCTGTGTCATTGTGCTGTGGCTTCGTTGTCAGGACTACTGGGGTGTTTATCGGTTAGGGCTCAGCATGCCATCTGAGATGTGACCATGAGAGACGATACTTCTGTGACTTATAGGTGTTTGATCACTTGACTGTGCAGACAGGTGTATGCGCTGTGAATTTCAGGCAGCTGTGTTTCATTCACAGCAGACTGTGAGGTGCTCAGGTTCAGAGAGTTGTGTTTCATGTCTCCCATATGTCCAATTGGTATGACGTGGACAAATAAGAGTTCAGATGATGTGGTTTCTGGGGGATGGACATGTGCACTTGTCAGCTACAGAACTTGCATTCCCCATGACCTAGGATTGTGACACAGTGCAGACTGTTGTTGGCTGGCTGCCATGCCCATGTGACTGGAGACAGTGATGTATGACTTTGCAGGCATGCCTGTGGCATGGCATTAAACTTCCTAAGAGTGATCCTGCAGGGGAGTGACATGTGCAACATGCACCCCATTGTGGCATTGACTATCCGTACATGGGTGCATCATGGTGTCTGGTGCTGGTATGCATCACATGGATTTCTAATTAGACTCTGGCCATCCCTTTATCCGGACACCTGTACTGACTCAGTGGCAAGAGGTGTGATGTGTGCATGTTCACATACTTCACCGTGTTCTCTGCAATGTCCAACAACTGTGTAGGTGGTGCATGTGTCCACACTGGGGTATTACCATCCGACAGGCACCAGACAGATGGGTGCAAGGGCAGGAGGGGTGTGAGTGCCATGGTTGACCATCAGACTGACAATTGGCTTCTCCTAATCTGTGTGAGCACTTTTGGCAATGTTCAACTAAGGATGCCAGGGCTTGCTCTGTAATGTGCTGTACTTACTCTGGTGTGTGCGGTCAGTGCAGGTGACTGATGCTTGTCTGTTTCCCTAATTGTTTGCAGATACATCCACGGCCACAGGAGGGGACAGCTCCATGGACCAGGATGAGCTGCAGAGCCAGACTGGGTCAGCAGCCGATGAGTGGTCGGAGGGACCCAGTGGCACGGACGGCGAGGGGAGCCACACCGAGGAGTCCTCAGCACCATCCACCTCAGCTGAGGACCACAGCAGCTCGGATGATGACTCCCTTGTGGAGGCGGGTGTCAGCAGCCACCACACCCCTCCCATTGGCTCCCATTCCAGTGGTCCGTGGAGGCTCCCGTGTTCGGGAGCGTGTCTCCTTCGTGCCAGGCACCGCACCCCCTGCCCCTGTGTCCCCTGCTGCCCTGAGTGAGGAGTCTGTGTACCTACTTCGCCATCTCCATGTAGGGCAGACAGCAATGCTGAGTGTCCTCCATGCACACACCACTCTGTTGACACAGCTGGTGTCGTTCATGGAGGGCATCTCGAAGGGCATGTCTGCCCTACAGAGGAGCAATAAGTCCATGGACTCCTCCCTGACGGCAGCAGTGTCCCTCCTCCAACAGTCCCTCACCCCTCCTACCTCTGCCCCATCCACACTTCCTGGCACCCTACCTGTCCCAAGCACATGCACACCTGCACAAACACCCAAACACACAGACACGAGCAGCACAGAAACACCCAAAACAAAGGCAAAACGTGCACACAAGCATCCTCAGGGGACTGATACCACACCCACAGGGGATGGGGAACAGACACACACACAGGCATCCACAGTCACTCCACAGTCCTCCAAATCCTCTCCCTCCAAGACCCCTTCCCTTGCCTCACCTGCAACCCCACCTAATAAGCAGCTCTTCCTCTGTGACCTCGGCCTCTTCCCCTACGATCCCACTGATCCAGCATACAGGGGGAAGAGGAAGTCCACCCACACAGAGGGGAGTGCCCCTCACCCCCGGACACCCTCCCCCAGGCGCAGACAAACTGAGGCCCCCACCCGCAAGTCCCCCCGGGCCCGGAAGAACAAGACCCCGCCACCACCCTGCAGGTCAACCACACAGTCTCCTTCCTCCATCCCTCAAGCCCCCACAACACAGGTTCCCCCACCACACCCTGCCCCAGGTTCCCCCACCCACAGATACACCATCCCCAAAATGATGTGGCCTTCTCCACCTACTACTTGCTCTTCCAGCCCCACACCCCCCGCTGCGCATGTTTGTGCCACTGGTGTGGAGACCGTGTCCTCCCCCTCTGTCCTGCCCACCTTACCTGAACCCCATTCTACTCCCCTGGAGATGGGCACTGCAGTGGAGTCCACTACCACCCCGTCTGACTTGGGCACTGCAGTGGGGAACCTATCCACTCCATCTGGCCAGCCCACTGGAGTTGTGCCGGCACCCACACCATCTGACTCATGCCCCCCAGTTGTGCCGGCACACACCATGTCAGACACCTCCAATGCAGTTGTCAGTGACTCTCCAGCACCAGCCACCCCTTCCCTGCCTCCTTCTGGTGAGCCCTGATCCTGTCCCTGTGGTGCCTGGCCTGCCCCCTCGTATGCCCCTCCGAGGGGAATGTCCCTGGTCCATAGCAGTGCAGGCAAGCAAAGGGTGACATCTGCCACTGTCACCCTGTTTGGACTTTAGTGATGGACTGGCCATTGGCCTTTGTGTTTTGTCGGGACTTTCTATTTTCGACTCACATATGCTGAATAAAGCTACTTTCAGTTCTCTATTGGTTTTGCTTCAGATGTACATGATGTTGATGATGCTAACCATGCCTTTGCTGCAGTGATGGTGATTTTTGATATCAGGTAAATGAAGTGTTACTGTGCAGGACCCCATGTGGTCCAGGGGGAATGTGTCCTATCCTGGTGTGTAGCCATGTCATCCTTTGCAGCAATATGAGGGTGTCATGTTTTCAATATTTGCCTATGGGATTCCCTACATGTTTTTGCAATATCACATCTGTGGCTTACACCCCTGCACATCAGATGTGCTTGCCATTGTTCAATTTGTCTATTTCCCTGACCGTGTGACCATCTCCACTGGACATGCAAGTTTGGGCATCAATGGGGAAGGACTCATCTGTGGTATCAGTGCAACTTGCTATACATGTGTATTTGATCTGTGCAGATGATTTCGGTGACACTGCCATGACCAGGCTGATGTGACGAGAGCCTTCATTTTGTGCTAATTGTTAACTGAGTGACCAAGTGTTCTGCTGACATGATAGAGCCCTGCAGAGACAACGTATGGCACAGCTTTCCTTACACAGGAGTGGAGTCCCCTCATGGCAGTGTGTAATTCCGTGACATTGCCTGAGCCCAAGGTGTGTGTTGTGTGAGCATGTCTGTGTGTGTTCACTTCCATTTTGCTACGCAGGCTGGGGTCCCTAGTGATGTTCCTGTTTGTGATGCTTGCTGAGTTGAGCAATGTTCCCCCCAAATCTTCGCCCTGGGTTCTCTGTGATGTGGGTGCATGGCACATTACTGGTCATCAGGGTTTCACCCATAGGTGTGTTTGCTGTCAGGGCTGAGTTTGTAGGCAAACGCAGATGAGACACAGTCAGGATTCCCCTTGGCACTTGTTGGTTACACAAGTCATGTAATTTACAGTTTGTGTTAGCTTTCAGTGATTGTGACACGTTGTGTGTGTGACTGCTGCCACTCCTCAGGGTCAGAGCTGCAATGTTGGAAGTTGTCTATGTGTGTTCTTTGTGGGTGACCTTGGCTTCTTCATTGGTGTGTGACTGTGGCCGGGATCCCATTGGTTGGTGTGGATTTGACGTCATGCCCATGTACAGCGTACTGTGCAGTGTGTCAGACATTCACGAGTCTTGTTGACTGGCCATGTGTGATGGGTAACTCCACCTTAGTTCCCCCACCACCCCTGGGATTGTCATGGGTGCATGTGCAATGTCACCAGTCCATGTGAGCTTCACTGCTGCACATTGGTGGAGATCAAGGTGTGTGGTGTTGAGTGTGTGCAAATGAGAGTTGTTGCACGGCTAGACCCCTACCTCCATGTTGTCCTTGGCTGACAGGCCGTGATGATTGATTTGTGCTTGTGTAGGTGTGATGGTAGTTTGTTGCTCAGGACACATGACTGTGGTTCACAGTGTGAACGACATCTACCTTTGTCATCACAGTGGGATTATCATGCAGGCCAGTGTCACCACAATGTGGGGTCCCTGGGGGTAGTGCTGTGGTGGGTCTGTCTCTTGCTGTGTTAGTTGCTGTTCCTACAAGCTTGTGTGACATGTGTAATTTGGGCTCCCTCTCATCTAACAATGCCTGATTGCCCACATAGGGGAATCCGATCCATGAGTTACTTTTGTGTGGCACTGTATTGACATCTGTGTAATAGGGATTCAGGCCTCCTCATGTGTTGTGTGGTTGCCTGGGGACACTGGCACACCCCCCCATCACCTGTTGTGTTTGATATGCAGTGTGAGTCTGCCTGTTTGTGTTTGTGCATTTGCACCACTGCATTGGCATTTCTTTAGTGTGCCATTGGCTGTATGTTGTTTGGTGGCTTTCCCCTGCTGTCCCTGGGACTCCTAGGTCATCAGTCAGCACAATTATCATGGTTTGTATGTCCCATTGCTGCCATGGTATGGTATTTGTTCACCTCACATCTACAGTCTCCACAGGATATCTACATTTGTGTGTCCATTGGTGCAGATATGTGTGTCTGCATTATGATGGTCACTTCTGTCATTGTCTTATTCGTGAATGTTGACAATGTGAGCCCCCATGGGTGATGTTTGTCTGCACATGGCCAAAGCTATGTTTTATTGGCACTGCACTGTTTGCCTCACCCAATCTATGTTGCTATGGGACACAAGCACTACTATGCCACTTATGTGTTTGTTGTTGTGTGACCAGGAATCATCCATGCTGTTTGGCAGTTGCAGCTTTTCCCATGACAACACTTAACTTTTGGTCACTGTGGTGATGGGGCTTTAGACCCCATTGCCACAATGTTCAAAATGTGCTTCAGGTATGGACCCCACACTTACATTTTGGTCACTGTGGTGATGGGGCTTTAGACCCCATTGCCACAATGTTCAAAATGTCCTTCAGCTATGGACCCCACACTTACATTTTGGTCACTGTGGTGATGGGGCTTTAGACCCCATTGCCACAATGTTCAAAATGTGCTCCAGGTATGGACCCCACACTTACCTTTTGGTCACTGTGATGATGGGGTGTTAGACCCCATTGCCACAGTGGTCATGGTCTGCTTGCATTGTGGAGGCCACACACATTTATGTGTGACACATGTGATAGGGGGTCACATTGTATGTTCAATGTCATGTTCAGTGTTGTAGGCATTTGACACAGACTACACACGCTTGTCATAGTGTTGGGGGGATGTATTTTTCAGACATTCCTTATGTTGGAGTATGCTGGTTGTGTCATGCATTACCCGTCCTATGAGTAGGAGTTGTGTGGGTGGTAGGTATCCAGGCCCCCATGAGTAGGGGTGGTGGTAGTGGCAGGCATCCATCCCCCTATGAGTGGGGATGGTAGTAGTGGCAGGCATCCATCCCCCTATGAGTGGGGATGGTAGTAGTGACAGGCATCCAGGCCCCCATGAGTAGGGGTGGTGGTAGTGGTAGGCATCCATCCCCCTATGAGTGGGGACGGTAGTAGTGGCAGGCATCCATCCCCCTATGAGTGGGGATGGTAGTAGTGACAGGCATCCATCCCCCTATGAGTGGGGATGGTAGTAGTGACAGGCATCCAGGCCCCCATGAGTAGGGGTGGTGGTAGTGGTAGGCATCCATCCCCCTACGAGTGGGGATGGTAGTAGTGACAGGCATCCAGGCCCCCATGAGTAGGGGTGGTGGTAGTGGTAGGCATCCATCCCCCTATGAGTGGGGATGGTAGTGGTGGCAGGCATCCATCCCCCTATGAGTGGGGATGGTAGTAGTGACAGGCATCCAGGCCCCATGAGTAGGGGTGGTGGTAGTGGTAGGCATCCATCACCCTATGAGTGGGGATGGTAGTAGTGGCAGGCATCCATCCCCCTATGAGTGGGGATGATAGTAGTGGCAGGCATCCATCCCCCTATGAGTGGGGATGGTAGTAGTGACAGGCATCCAGGCCCCCATGAGTAGGGGTGGCGGTAGTGGTAGGCATCCATCCCCCTATGAGTGGGGATGGTAGTAGTGGCAGGCATCCATCCCCCTATGAGTGGGGATGGTAGTAGTGCTAGGCATCCAGGCCCCCATGAGTAGGGGTGGTGGTAGTGGTAGGCATCCATCCCCCTATGAGTGGGGATGGTAGTGGTGGCAGGCATCCATCCCCCTATGAGTGGGGATGGTAGTAGTGACAGGCATCCAGGCCCCCATGAGTAGGGGTGGTGGTAGTGGTAGGCATCCATCACCCTATGAGTGGGGATGGTAGTAGTAACAGGCATCTAGGCCCCCATGAGTAGGGGTGGTGGTAGTGGCAGGCATCCATCCCCCTATGAGTGGGGATGGTAGTAGTGGCAGGCATTCATTCCCCTATGAGTGGGGATGGTAGTAGTGACAGGCATCCAGGCCCCCATGAGTAGGGGTGGTGGTAGTGGTAGGCATCCATCCCCCTATGAGTGGGGATGGTAGTAGTGGCAGGCATCCATCCCCCTATGAGTGGGGATGGTAGTAGTGACAGGCATCCATCCCTCTATGAGTGGGGATGGTAGTAGTGTCAGGCATCCAGGCCCCCATGAGCAGGGGTGGTGGTAGTGGTAGGCATCCATCCCCCTATGGGTGTGTATGGCATTGGTGATAGCCATCCCGCCCCTATGGTTCTGCTGTTGCTAGTGTACGTCATTTCTGCATCCCTATGTGTGTGTGACATATTTTGGGTACGTGTCGTTTGTTTGTGTTGTGGGTGTTTGACTTACCGTCTGCGTCGTACGCGTCCGTACCGGTCCCGGTAATAGATGTAGAGTATTGGTAGGGCCTGCGCGATGGGATTCATGGTTGGTTCGTATCATTCGGGTTTCTCGTGGCTTCGACTCGTACTCGTCGCTGGCTTGTTCGTCTCGTCGCCGTGGATCGTCTTGTGGCGCGAATCGGAGCTTATGTACAGCTCTCCCGGATGCTCAAACGTGCCGGACGTAGCGGCAGGTTCGGCGCGTACAGAAGGCGCATCGGAATCTGGGCTGTTATGCGCATCGTACTTGTTCGTTCGGACGACTGTTCGAATCGGTCGGGAAACACGCGTTCGGCTTGGTTTTTTTCCGGACGAATACTGTTAGGTGCGCTTCCGGCCGAGATCGGAATCGACCCCTTAGTTGTTAGATCCACCGAGGGCATTGAACCATACCTGTCTTGTATAAGTAGTGCCCATGACAGATTTTTAATGACTCGGTTCAGGCTGAACCTTCTGCACCACATTTTAGCAGAACCTGCAGGGTTCTCACTGCATCCAGAGTTGAAGGGGCCCTGTGGCTGCGACCATAGGTCTCCGCAGGACACCCTTCACTTTGTTTTATTCTGCCCATTTTATTCTGATCCAAGAAGAGCTTTTCTGAGGGTATTTTAAAAAAAGCCAGATTTAAACAAGCATGGGTGGCACTTTTATTTTTGAAATTGGCCACAGATGCCTTTACACTCTTCTGTATTACGAACTTTTTAAGGACTGCTTTTAGATTAAGGGCCACAAGGGGTTGCGTGAACTAGCCCTGCAGATGGGGTTGCTTTATGAGAGACACGTTATATGCGATGTTTATTTTATTTTTTTAGCTAGATATATTTAATCTGTACCATGTAGATTATAAATTGTTGTATTGTTCCTTTAAAAAAATGAAGTTTGTACTGTAACCTACGGATATAGTGTTACTTTTATGGTATTTTATATGCCGAATAAAGGAATTGAATAATGAAGCTGTTATGTTCTTAAAGTCAATGTCCTAGTATGGAAAAGCCAGATTTGGGACGTATAGTTGAGAGGGGGCTGAAGGGGAGAAGCCGGGGGATCCTGGCACTCCATTATGTTGCCCAATTAGAGTTCCATAGGAAGCTACTGTAGCAATAATAAACTCAAATTACAAATCCAATGTAATCTCAAATCTCAATACTAAAGTAAAATGCATACTTAATTGCACTCATCACCTTTTTTCCCTTTCATTTTTGCTGTCCTTTCTTTACATTCATTATTTATTTATTGCTGTACCCAAGAGGAAGATTATATTAACAATTCAAGAATCAGGATATCAAATATTACAGTAAATTGGGAAGAACAGTATCACTTTAAGATAATTGATTTGGCGATCATATGGACAATGGGATACTAATACTAAAATTAGAAATTTCTTTTCAGTGATATTTTGACTCAATATAACCATACTGTAAGAGGGATAATTATCAAGCGATGCCAGGATTTTAAATTACAAGATATGTTTCAGATTAAAATTATTGTGTGAGTGCACTTTTGAAACTTAGCACAAATTGTTGTAGATAATGACTAGCAGTGATAACAATTTCAGAGTAAAAACTGAAAATGAATTGTCTACCTGGCCACACAATATGGATTTTATGTCTTCTCTAAATTGTGAACAAGTATGTTATATTCTGTATGGGAAAAGCAATTTTCTTGTTTTTCGCCTCATCAGCCATGAAGAAGCGACATGTACCACCACAAAACACATGTTGGCTATAAATATTGTATGCTAATAATGAACCAATTGTAATTATTTGTGGAAGCACTTTATAAGAATGCGGATCATGCTGTCTAAATATTGTCTTTCTGTTACTGTCTTTGGTAGAAGTTTATGGAATAATGTGTTTTGAAAAATGCTCTTTTTTTTACTTTCTAAGACAAAGACCCAGGAATAGATTTAAATGAAAAGTCATGAATTAGAGGTGGATTTTAAATTGGAGTTCATTATTGCTACAGTAGCTCCCTAAGGAACTCTAATTGTGCATTGTGTGTATCGACTTGGTTGGGCACCAGTCTAATGGGTTGAGCTGGCGCCGGGCCATCACAATCTTTGCCCATTATCTAATATATACTCCGTCATGGTTGGCTTCCCTGTAAGGACTGGAAGTATTTCCAATATTTTGCAATACTAAGGAAGTTGCCATGTTTCAATGGTTCTATAGTCCGTGGTCACCTCGTGAAAGTGGGTACAAGGTTGAGGAGGGTGGCTGGAGGGGAATAGCAAGAGGATCCAGGTACTTTGTCATGGTGCCAATGAGGATGGGGAGGAGTCTAAGGAGTGGGAGGAAGGGTGGGACTCCCACCGAGGTTTGGGTGAGAGAGGGGAGATGAGTTGTGGGGCAAGGTGCAGCGTGGGTTTAAGGCTGCAGTATAAAAGGAGATCCAGAAATGTGAATACAGGGAAAATACTCTATTGTCGAGGAAAAAGTAAGGGATGGTCCACTATGGGGGTGATCATCTAGGAGGTGTTGGTACAGTCGCTGCTTATTAACCCACTTGGTTTTAGATTAATTAAGGGGGGGAATCCCCCTTCAATGGAACTAGGCTGGAACTCTGAAGGAAAGGAGGTTTTGTAGCACCGCTTGAATATGCACACTTGCACTGTAGTCAGGGCCCTGAAGCACTTTCAGAGAAGGAGAGGAAGAAATGTAGCATTAGGGTGTTGAGATGTAGGCCAGAGGCTATTAGTAAGCACGAGAAGCACTTTTGAGACGTGATGCACTTTAAAGCACTTAATGGAACTTTGGCACCTTGGCACTTTATGTATTTATGCACTTTGATTGATTATGTTTAGCGCCAGTGATCGGAAGGAGGGTCATGTCCCTACGAATGCTTTGAAGCTGGCTTCAGTCAATGTTAACAAGCTAAACAATAAATAGAAGATGTAGCTATAGAAGTCCGAGTGGAGGACTGGAATCCATCTGTTGTATTACTACAGGAGACACATATACCATTGGAAAAGCTTCCAAAGTTCTCCATGTTTAAGAATTGGGCAGGGTACAGAAGCTTCTAGTCTGTCCCAGCAGCTCACAAGGGTGTCACTATTTGTCTTTCCCATAGTCTAAATACAGACATTATTGACTGGGCTAGTGTTTGAAATGGATTTTCTGGTTGGCTAGGGTATGCACCTAAGCAAGGCAGAACCCACCACTCTAGTCAGGGTAAGGGAGTTAAACATTCAAAATAACCGCGGCTCACCCCCTTGGTAGCTTGGCCAGAGCAGTAAGGCTTATTCCAGAGGCAATGTGTAAAGCATTTGTGCAACACACTCACCAGTGCACCTATAAATTCACAACAAAAGAGACTCCACACAATGTTATATAAAAATACAAAATATATTATACATAACCATAGACCAAAACAACATGAATCATTAATCACTTTGTCAACTAGGCAATGGTCAAACATACAGTGCAAGCAATAAGAGCAAGACTTATAGGTTGCAATCATCATGAAACGACATTACTGTATATGCTATGCTGCCCCTGCAGCAGTACTCATTATCTTGTCAGTGCAAGAATAAAAACGACTTACAATAACCTGTCAGAGTGTAAAAGGCAGATGTTAGATGCCAACTATATAAGCATTACCAAAGCATCACCGTATACACTTCAGTACCACATTGAAACCATCTGGCAACCATCTTCAACTCTTAATTCCCATCCTTCCTCTCATCACTGGGTGTGTCTGAAAGTGTTTTACTTCCCTCCCTTGATTTTCCAGCATGATTGTATTTTTTCTTAATTCTGCCTGCAAAAATTCAGAATGGCTTCAGTGAAGACAGACAGCAGGAGTATGAAGAAGCAGAGGAAGAGCCACTACAAAAGAAAGATTCCATCATGTGGGAATTCTTTACCATCCCTTCCGGTGAGAAGAAAGTAGCGGCAAAGGCTGTAAAATGCAACCCTTGCTAGAAATAACTATCCAGAGGCACCAGCAAAACTATTAGCATGAATCATCCAACATGCTGAAGCATCTAAGGACCATCTAACCTAGGCAGCTCGTAAGTGCAGAAATTGCCCAAGATGCTGTTGAGGCCTCAACGTCTTGTGCAGTACCAACTTTGGCTGCTGGAGACCCTGTGCCTAATGCAATTGCAGACAAAATTCCAAACAACATGCCCCAAATGCAGGAAATTGCAACTTTTTGCACAGTGTGCAAGAAAATCCTAACAGTTGGGGAGCAGTCCATGTCTGCACTAATAAAAGCTGTGGTGGAGCACAAATGTAAAAGTTTTTTTTCTTTTCTCCCAAGATTTCCAAAATTCTCATTTTTCTGAAACTGTATTTTCCCCCAAGCAAAATATCAATAATAAAAAGACTAAAACATGTTAAAAAACACACCTACACACCCAAAAAGGTTCTTTTTAGAGCCACCTATTTTGGTTTAAAGAGAGAAAGCTAAATGGTATGTTTGTTTGTGGAAGCCTGAAAGTGTCTTCTAGTCTGGTTGCATATGAATGAATGAGTGACTGAGTGGCTGCATAGTGAAAGTCTATAAATGTTCTAGTTCTATGTAACTAATTTCAAGACTGTGTATAACCATATGTGAATATGTAATTGTCTGGCTATCTGTGTGGAAATGTGTTCTTCATGTGTGTATATGAGTGAGTGACTGCTTATAACATATGAGTGGATATGTATCAGTGAGTATGTGAGGATATATATATGTGTAGTAAACATTGTGGATATAAATTATTAAGTGTGAATCTATATCTAAGGTTGTCTGTGTATGTGTGTCTGTCTGCCTGTGTGAGAAAGTGCCTGTATGTGTGTGTGTAAGTGTGAGTGCATGTATCTGACTCGAGATAATGCATTTCTGCATTAGTCTGTGCGACTAAAAATGAGTAAGTATAGTGGTTTTTTAATGTGTTTATTTACATTGGTGTAACAGAGTTACTAGATGACTCAGTGTGTATATGTGTGTTTGACTTAGTGTCTACGGAGAGTGAGTGGATGTGTCTGACTGACTGTGTATATCTGGGTGCAGTTGTGTATCCACATTGTGGACTGTGAATCAATGACTGTGCTTCTTAGTCAACATGAATGTCACTGTGGGTGTGACAGGGTCACCAATTGAGTATTTTTATATATGAAACAGGCTGAAAGTGTGTACAGAGTGTTAACACATATGTCTGCCTGTACGTGTCATAGTATGGCTACCTGAATACACTTATACATGTACATAAGTACATGAGAATGCATGCTCATGTGTGTACATGCAGATCAGTGTTTGTGTTACAGTGTTACTAGTTAGGTGTGTGCATGTGTATGAGAGACTGAATGCTACAAACTGTAAGTTCATTTGTCTTAATGACTGTTTGATGGTATATATGCCAGCCTGCAATTCTGTATCCGCATACAAGTGGATGTGGATGACTGTGCTTATGTGTGTACATGTGTGTATGTGGGGATGTAATAGACTTACTGAATTGTTAGTATGTGACTGAATGACTGTGTTAAGTAAGTTACCTCAACTGTCTGGCATCGTGAGTGTGTTTATGAATATCTGGTTGCAAGTATGCATCTCCTTTCTGGAGTTGAAAAGGTTGTTTGGGAAAGTTTGCAACTACTTGTGTGTGATTTCTTTTGTAACAGTGACTAAGTTTGTATATAGACTACAATTGCATATGTGTGCATAAATCTGTGAGAATATATGTCTCACTGCACGTTTGCATGGTAATTGCTCATTATAATTCCATCATTATGGTGATATGAGCAGGTGCATATCTCATTGTATGTGTGTGTTAAAGGCAGTGGTTGTGCATGAATGTCTATCAATAAATCAGTAAATGGGGTTCGGTTTGTGTGTGTTTTTTAGAGTAACTATGAATGCAGGTGTGAATGTATATTTTGCTGATTAAGCGGAAATTGGTGGGTAAACAACAACCAATAAGTATTATTAAATCAACATTTCTCAAACCACTTTTACACTCCAATCTTTATCCTTTTCTTTAGACTTTTCATCTTGTTACAACTGTAGTAAACAGTTATGAAAGATTGAAATTACTAAACTATTTATTCATGAATGTGACATCTATGCAACATAGGAAACGAAATTTCAAGAAAACCACACATTCTTCCTTTTCTCATAAGATTAATGGATCTGAAGAACTGCGGAAAACACATGGAAAACATTGTTATAACTACAAAAGAAATATATATTTCTTTAACATGTAACAAAAACCTATGTGTAAAGTACATTTACGCTTCATTACTTTGCTTGGTACTGTATGATTAATTCTAATTTACATAACTATTTTTGAAGAAATGTCCAGATATGTATATACCTGATTGAAGTATGAGAAACAGACATGATACAGGGAAGAGTTGTAAGGTAAGAGAGTATTTACTATAAGTATTGTTTAGCGACAAAGTTGAATTTAGAATATATTACATGTTCTACTATATAATATGTTTACAAGGAGCATATCCTCTTGATGCATATCTTTCCTTATAAGAAAAACTGAATGTTTATAACAATTGGTGTACTAAAAGGTGGACATTTTCATTCTGTTTTCTTAGTAGCCAGGTACTGTGTCTAGAAGCCAATTGACCATCCAGGACAAGATATCTGTGATCTAAAAAATTGAGTGTTCAGGAACAACCCTTTTCACCTAAAACTATGTATGTAGATGACATTCAGGCTGTGCGAAGTATACTCTCTAGTGAAGAGATGTGGTCATGTATACTTCTGTTTCTTTACACAGGTATACACACATAATGTTTCACCAACTATAACTAGGCGTATGTGATGTGCAGCTGCCTTGTTTCTAAAAATTACTTAGAGATACAGTTAAACAATAAAAAATGTGCACCCACTAGTAGATGATATGCAAAGCCAAAGACTTGAAATGTCAATCTCTGATTTGTAAAAATTCACAATATACATAATGGAAGACTAAGTTGTTTATACACATTTGTTTACAGAATAATATGGACAATTTCAAGGTTTAGCATAGTAACACTATACGCAACATCTTTTTAGAGACATAAATAGATTATTTTAAAACACGTATATTTAATACATTTTCAGAATAGATGTAGGAAAAAATAAATACAATTTTAACTGCCATGAAATTGATTTTTTTTAAGTTCTCAGACACTGCTCTTGCATTAAGTGGATCCTCAACTTCAATACAAGAATCCAAATGTGCACAACACTGGCAACATTTCAAACAAATGTTTATCATCCTTGAACTATAAGGGAACAAGATCACATTGATTTTGAAAAAAAAACATGAAGTATGTGCATGTCAGACTGTAATTTTTAAAGATAAAAAATTGCACACCACCATCTGTCACATGTCATTTTCACACACAGGTCCTGATTATGATGTCAGTGGGACCGCCACCGGCAGGCCGTCTGTGGCGCTCCCACGGACAGACAGGCCATCTGTCTGACCGCTGCATTACAATGCAGGTGGTTGGACAGCAAAGGTTGGGGGAAAGACCGCCACCTCCGACAGGATCCAAGATCCCGTCAGGGCAGCAGTCAGAATCGTATTCCTACCATGGGGGCAGTGCCTATGTAGGCACCGCCGTAGGGATTATGATGTCCCTTTCTGACTGCCTTTTCATGGGTAGTATGTATCCAGCATATCTGTTGTTACAATTTCTGTAGTATCAGGATGTGAATGTGCAAACCATTCACTCTCATCGGAAGAATTAAGTACTCTTTTACAAGTAGAAGCAAGGCCTAAACTAATCCAGATGATGGATTTGGATTTTTCATATAGAATTTCATCTGTCAGATACCTCATAAGAACTAACCTCTCTGTGAGAAAACATCTTTAAACTAAAGGAATACAACTTCTTTGTTAAAGATTTTTCTGCAGAAAGATTTTCCATGCCTCTTTCATTTCTGTCTTTTCTGACTTTGTAGTATGAGGTAACATAGCTTGCAACAGCAATAGCATTGTCTGCTACAAACTGAATATCCATATTTGCAATCCACATAGACAGAATTACAGGGTCGTAGTCATTGATGAGTTGTGAAGCCTCACTTCTCTTAATGATGGTTGTGTTCTTTGGAGATTTGACAGTAACTGTATGTCTGACTGCAGACATAAAACTGTTTACTCTTCCTAGGGCACCCCTAGCTTGGTATTGTTCCTCCAAAAGTAGACAGTGACCTCACAAAGAAGAGCATTCTATTATAGCAGATAAAGTGAAGTATGACTTGAAATCTATAATTAAAGTAGATGCATATATTTGCAGGAGCCATTGAGCATAATTCACCTGGTGTTTTAAAATGACTGCTTGGAATGTTGAAGTTAGCTTCTCTAATAAATTCATGCAAATCATCCCATGCACACTCTGCACGACTTAGAGCTACAAACCAGGTAGGTACACCTAAGTTTCACAACATGCACCATAGCTGACCATGTCAATGAAACCAGTACTCACTAGTACCGTGCTAGCATGCCATGAGATTCATCAGGTTACACTCAAGATTCTCATCTTTCCATGAACTTTTTCAATGAACTCTCTTGCACTCATATTTTGAAAATGTGCTCTTGTTTTTACAGTGTGTGCTAGAGCATATGACAACACTGAAATTTCACTTTCAAAGAGAAGGTGAAACAGATTGGGAATATTGGGCCAGATGTATCAAGCATTTTTTGTCTTCGCAAACGGCCAATTTGCAGAATCGGCCGTTTGCAAACGCAAAAAATCACTTTTCAGATGTGGCAAACCCTTTTTTGCGGTTCGGTAACCTGTTACCGAATCGCAAAATGGGTTTGCGGGGCGTGTTTAGGGCGTCCCTTCCTAATACCGAATCGCATCGTTATTTATGAATGTTTTGTGACCGCAATTGTGGTTGCAAAACATTCGCATTGTACCACCAAGTAGGTGGTAACCCATTCACAAATGGGAAGGGGTCCCAAAGGGACCCCTTTCCCTTTGTGAATGTTTGTAAAACTATTTTTGAGAGCAGACATTGGTCCCAGGGACCACTGCCTGCTCTTAAAAATGAAAGAAAACTTTTCATTTTTCGTTTTGTAAAGCATCTTGTTTTCCTTTAAGGAAAACGGGCTGCTTTACAAAAAAAGATTGCTTTATTGAAAAGCAATTACAAACATGGTGGTCTGCTGATCTCAGCAGGCCACCATCCCCGTGATTTTTGTGATTCCTAAGGGGTCACAAATTCCGACCTACCTCAATAATATTCATGCGGTAGGTCATTTGCGACCCCCTAGGAATCGCAAAAGGTCTACTATACACGTTCATACATTGCATTTTGCGATTTCTTAATTGGGAATCCTTGTGATTCGCAATTAGGGAATCGCAAAATGCTAGCTACATACATCTGGCCCATTGTGTCTAAACCTGGTATCTTCTGAATACAGTCTAGTTGATCTGTACTCTGAAGCAGGTAACTGAATTGGGTGATCATCATAACGACCTCCTTGTCCAGTTGGAAAGAGATGTGGAAAGCAGCGACCGTCTAAGTTATTTTTCCACACACTGATAAGTTCACTTTTGGCTTGTTTCATTTGATATAATTCTAAAGCATCACCCATTACATCCCTAGAATGAAGAGGATGAATAATGTAGTGCTCATATATTTCTTTAGCTTTTGCAGAATTTACTTTTTCAAACTGCACACTCTCAGTAGACTTTGAGGTGGGTGTGCCCAGTAAAGTCACATGCTGATCAACAGCTACATCTTTGTATAATGTTTTCTCCTTTCAGATATTCTATGGCTTTTTGTACTTTGTCTATACTGACCAATTCCTGCCAAATCTTTTTATTTTTTGTTAGGACAACATTTACTAACACCACAAATGCTTCCTCTACTTCTCTAGTTTCAATGTTTGCTTAGAATCTAGTGGTACATATACAATCTTTCCTTTTAGGCCTTTCAATAACTCACATTGAGGTAATTTTGCAGTTTTTGTCTCCATTCTGACTGTGGTTTCAAAAGAGTGCACAGTTTGAATCAAATACTGTCCTACACATTTAGATCTTTCAATTCTAGAGGCATTGGAAACATTTCTAATTTATTATGAATACCTCTAGGTGGCATTTTATTATCATCAAGTTTAGAAATGTAGTATTTGCACACTATTTGATGTAGACATAAATCAAGCCGTGCCTCTGCACATTTGAAACACTGAATAAGATCTTCCTCTTCACTTTTTGTACAGATATCTATTTTTCTTGTTTCTGCTTTGTAGTGTGTACATCGTCAACAAAAACATATCTTGTTTGGAATCTCAGCAGATGTAGATTTGAATTATATTTTTCTTTCCTGAAGTTATCTAATGTAATATCAGAGCTGTTACTCTCTGAAGTAGATGGTACAACTACTTCATGTACAGCTGTCTGACTTTCTGGTCAAAAGTAAGATATTTGGACATCTTCAGATACACTTGAAATTTCAGACTCAGTACCATGTAAAAGAGCTTTATTTAAACTGTCTAAACGTAGAGCAGGAATTTGGGAAAATGAAATCTTCTAACTAGATTGTGCAGTTTTGAGTGATGGGCAGCTAGCATCTGAAAAATTATCACAGATGTCTTTGGATAGGCAAGCCAATGAATGTCCTTGTAGTTTAGAACTTTTTCCCACTCTACAGGGATCAAGAGTTTGCAAAATCCTGATTTTCTGTTTTAAAGTACCTCTATGAAACCTTGCCAAGAATATTTTAAGCTTATCAACTGATTCTTGCCTTATAGTACAGAAACTGCTGCACTGCCACTCATACACTGGAGCTGGTGGATGTCACTGTAAAATTTCATCCCTGATTACTTCATCTACATTTCTTGGTACCATATTTCCCATGGCTGTACCTTGTTTAACCTCATAAGACCACCCATCTGTATCATCAGCAAATATTATTGTTTTGAAAATAGCTTCTTCATTAAAGTAAGCCTAGCTACTTGAGGTATGTTTTCACTCCCCATCAAAGATGTAAAGGTTGTCCTTAGTGATGTGCACCATTTTCTGCACTTCTTTCTTAGAGAAGAGATCAATCTATCTAAAGTTTTCATTTGGTTAGGGATCAGAATGAATAACTTCCATTTGAGTGCAAAAGCCTTTTCTACAATGCTATCAAAAAAATATTTTTGACAATTTCTACTTCCTCTATTCTTCTGAGGCGTCATTGATTTAAAAATAATATTTATGACTCTTTTCCAGAAACATTTTTGTTTAAGCTACTTGAATTTCTTCCTTGTATTGGAGTACTCACATTTCTTGTGCACAATACACTCCATTTTATAATCTTGATTTACAAGTACATTTAAAGTACCACACCCTTCCTTCTTCCATACATCCTTATTTGAAAGTCTGTTTCTGCAAATAATTTTTGTAAGAAATGCTTGTGCACTCTTACCAATTGTGCGTTTTTTCTGTTGCCATCCTCCTGTACTATTACCACTTGTAGTCCTGACCTGTGGTAGCCACATTTCGTCTTCTTCTTCTTCTGCTGCTTGGTAGACATTGTGAAAGATGTAAAACACCTACAGGAGAAGGCAATGGAAAAACAATGTGTTCAAAAACTTATATTTTTTCTAAATGAACATATTATCAAAACCTCATAAAGTAAGATAAAATATGTCATTGTATTATTAAACTACATATATCATAGTATATTTATTGTGAAGTTTGTTTCACTGGGTAGGCGTATTATACAGTAATGTGGTTACTCAGATATTCGGCTCATAGTTTTACTTACAGAAACACCAACATGTACAAATAACTTGCTGTACCACTGTAGGGTATTGGCCTGCTATTAGGTGATGTGTCCTCTTGGGGACTGATCTTTTCATGAGGAGGTTTGTTTAAAGTGACAGTTGTGTGTGCAAGTATGTTCAGCTATCAGTACATGGTATGTATGACCTCAGAATGGACAGTACACAATGAGCTCTGTTCAGTGAGAAACTTAGATGTTAAAAAAGCTTGGACCTTTTAACACCTAATATGTTTAGTTATAGAGTAGTGACTAAACTGTAAGTTTTGTGTAGGAGAACAGTTGAATGCACAAGTGTCTGTGCCTGGTAGTGGGAGAACTGTGCACCTGTAGACTTGTCTTTTCATGGAGAGGTTTCTTTAAAGTGGGAGATGTGTGTGCAAGTGGGTTCGCCTACTAGTACATGGTATATATGGTCTAAAACTGCAAAATAGCTATTCAGATCTGTTCAGAGATAAATTTGTACATTAAAGAGTCTTGAACCTTTTCATCACTTTATATGTGTAGTCAGGAAGTACTGACTGATCAGTAAGCTTTGCTTTAGGGGTACAGTAGTATGCAGAAATGCCTGGCCTTGCTACTAGAAGACATCTGCACCAGGGGAGTGTCTTCTTGATGCACAGTTTTCTTTAGGGAAAGACGGATGTGGAGAAGTGGTTTCACCTACCCACACATGTTGTTTAGGGCTTGTGACTGGAGTGGTCACACTCAATGGCATATGTACAAGGAAGAGGCGGAGTGAGGCATTAGCCGTCATGGCTTAACGCCTCACTCCGCCACTTCAGAAACGCAAGGCTGCACCATATTTACAAGGATATGGTGCCGCCTTGCGTTTCCCCCTGCGCTGGCGCTACACTTAGCAGTATAGCGCCAATGCAGGCACCCTTGCACCATAGTGCAAGGGTGTCTGTGTGCAGGGGAGGATTGTTTATGAGTAGGAAGGTGTCCCTTCCTGCACATAAACAATCCTGAAATGCCATTTTGTCACTTCTGTGTGTGCTGCTCAATGCAGCACATATGGAAGTTACAAAATGATTTTTTTTTAAAGGATTGTTTATGTGCAGGAAGGGTCACCTTCCTACACATGAACAATCCAAGGTGTTTTGCTTTTTCCATGTGTGCTGCACAAGACAGCACACATGGAAAAAGCAAAAGCGAGGAGAAATAAAGCATTTCTCCTCGTTTCGCCAACTTAAGACCAGTTTTTCCCTGGTCTTAATTTTGGCGCTGCCTCCTATTTACGCTGCCCTTCTAAATAGGGGGCAGCACCAAAAACAATGGGTGAAACACCCACCGCAACACCCACTTCCCACCCCTTTCACGCTAAGCATAGCGTGAAAGGGGGCCTTATTTACCATGCAGCGTTAAGCCACGTTAAGTGGCTTAATGCTGCCTTGTGAATAAGACGAGGCCCCTATCGCCACCACAACATCACTGAAAGTGACATTGTGATGGCGATAGGGGCTTGTACAAATGCCCCTCAGTTTTGTTCAGGGAGGAACTTGATACTGGCTCATACATTTTAATATCTAATATATGCAGTATGTGAGTAGCGACTCAGCTCTAAACTTTGTTCAGGGGGTGAGTTGTATGCAGTAGTGGCATGGCCTGATAAAAGGTGATGTGTACACTTGGGGACTGACCTTTTCATTCAGAGCTATCTTTTATGAGAGAGCTGTATATAGAAGCGACTTCACCTATCAGTACATGGTATGTATGGCCTGGGACTGAAGTGTTCATGCTTATCATTGTTCCGGAAGAAACTTGAATATTAAGAAGGCCCAGGCCTTTTAACACCTAACGGGTCTAGTAACGGACTAGACACTTAGTTCTAAGCTTTGCTTAAGGGGAGAATCGTATGCAGAAGTGCTTGGGCCTGCTAGTAGGTGATGTGTGCACTGGGAGACTGGTCTTTTCACACAGACCTTTGTTTAGTGAGGCAACTGTGTGTGCATGTTTCTTCAGCTACCAGTATATGGTATGACTGGTAAGGGACTTAAGTCTTTATATTCAGTGCTGTACTGACAGAAACTTGAATGTAAAAAAGTGTTAGGCCTTTAAACACCAAATATGTGTAATAAAGGGCTAGAGACTTACTTGTCAGATTTGTTTACGGAAAGGATTGCAATCAGAATTGTGTGGGCCTAGTGTTTTGAGATGTTTGCTCTTAGGGACTGAACTTTTGAAACCCACCTTTCTTTAAATTAACAGCTGTGTGTGCAAATGGTTTCACCTACAATTACTTAATATATGAGAGCTGAGGCTAGACAATACGCAGCGAGCTCTGTTAAGGGAAAAACTTGTATATTAAAGAGGCTTGTGCCTTTTAGCACCTAATATGGCTAGTATGGGAGTAGACACTGAGCTCTAACCTTTGCTTAGGGGCCAAAGTGATATGCAATAGGATATGTGTGCACCTGAGACTGAGATTTTCATGCAGAGGTATCTTTCAGGGGGAGAGCTATATGTAGACCAGGACATGGTATGCATGGGTTGAGACTGGATTGTTCATGCTCAGCTCTGTCCTAGAATAAACTTGTATGTTAAAGAGACCCGAACCTTTGAACACTTAACGTGTCTAGTAGGGGACTAGACACTTAATTCTAAGCTTTGCTTACGGGAGAGTCATATGCAGAAGTGCCTGGGCTTGGTAATAGGTGAAGTGTACACTAGGAGACTGGCCTTTTGATGCAGACCTTTGTTTACGGAGGAAGCTGTGTGTACAGGTGACTTTATCTACCAGTACATGGTATGTCTGGTAGGGGACTGTAGACTTTATGCTCATTTCTGTAATGTGGGAAACTTCAATGTAGAAGAGGCTCAATCTTTTTAACACATAACATATGTACTAGAGGACTAGACACTTAATTATCAGCTTTATATTGGGGTATGAGGTGTATATAGAAGTAGGGCTGCCTGGTATGAGGTGATGGGTGCCCTTGGGGACTGTTCTTTCAATGGAAAGCATTGTTTAAAGTGAAAGTTCTGTATTCAAACACTCTCCCCTACCAGTACATGGCATGTATGGGTTGAGAGTGCACAGTACACAGTCACCTCTGTTCAGGGAGAATCTTGTATATTAAGGCGCTTGAACCTTTTATCTCCTAATATAATTACTAGGGATGCAGTGATTGACCTGTGAGGCTTAGTTGGAGGTACATCAATCACATACCTTTGCAACATAAATTTTACAACCTAATACCATTCAAACATAGTTTAACAATATGTTTGCATCCTCTACACAGATCATCATAAGAATGGTAGTTTCCCACAAGAGACTCCACCCAGCATCTTCCACATATCGCCTTCTAAAAAAAAGTTCTATTACATAGTTTTCACCCAGAACAGCCCAATTTGAAAATATCATAGTGCGACTCCAATTGAATTACCTAATAAGTGGCCTACCCACATCTACATTTCATTATGATAATTTTATTACAGAAAATAAAACATATTTGTATTAAACCCATCCAAGTTAAAGGTTTGTACCCCCTCCTCCCTCCAAATTCTGCCATGTTTTTTCAGCAAGCAATAACTTTCATTTAGTTTTATTGTTTTCATCCAGTAAGTTTAACTCTGCCTAACATTATAAGAAATTGGACACTAAGGGCCTGATTACGAGTCTGGCAGTGCGGCACTGAGTACTGCCCCGCTGCTGCACCGTCAAAGCCGTGGTCCGGCCGCCCACCAGATTAGGAGTTTCTCCCTGTCTGGCGGACATGCTTGGTGGGCCTTCAGTGGTCCCGCCTAGCATATTACTGCCTCTACACTGCCGCACCACTGCCAGGGAATGGCGGTTTCCTGGTGGCTGCGGCGGGCAATGGGGGTCTGACCACCCTAATTGTAATAGGGCGGATCTGGAGACCACTGCGCCCCACGAGTCTGGCGGTCCATGGACCGCCAGACTCGTAATCAAGCCTAAAGTTGTTTTCAACACTAAGGGCCCAATTTAGATCTTGGCAGGGCTCCCACCATCCCTCTGTGGTGGTGTTTGTTTACAAGTACTTCGTCAAGTTGACAGATTCCCACCTGCCCTATTTAGATGTGGGCTGGCTGATCCTCCGTTCGCATTGACAGAGTGGTTTTGGTCGTGTGGCTCACCTCTGTCAACGCAGAGGACTCCTCTGCTGGCTAACATTACTCCATTGCCATCAGGGTGGTGAGATTGAGCCGAGCCTATTTAGATTTCTCAGTTGTGCTGGCATTGTCCTAGCAGCGGAATCCTGATGGAGGCATTCCATCACAGGACGAATTCAATTTTGTACTATTCCTGTGGCTTTTCGATCGATGCTAGCATAACGCACCTGATGTGTTTTGCCTTATTGTTTTGTTATGTTATGTTAATCTATTTGTACAGCGCAACGTATACCCAAAGGTGTCTTGGCACTGATTCAGTATACAACGATAAGCAGAAGAGAGGACCTACTGATTGAAAAGCCAGGTTTTCAAAAGTTTCCTGAACTGGGGTCGGGAAGGTGCTGACCTGAGATTGAGTGGAAGGAGATTCCAAGATGTGGCTGCTCTAACTGCAAAGCCGCTACCACCCCATTTAGATTTTTTAAATCTGATAGAATTCATTCTGAAGGAGCCTATTGATCTTAGGTTTCTTATTGGAATGTACCATGAAAGAGCTTTCTTCAGAAAGGAAGGTCCTGAATCATGGTGGGCTTTGTATGTCAAACAGAGGGTCTTAAACTTGATTCTGTTTTTGACTTTTAACCAATGAAGATCTTTGAGCGCAGATGAGACAGAATGGTGCCTAGGCAAGTCCAGTAGAAGTCTGGCTGCCGAATTTTGAAGAATTTGCAGTTTGTTCATGTATCGAGCTTGCAGGCCAATTTAGAGGCCGTTGCAGTAGTCGATCGTGGACAATACCAAGGTGGAAATAACTGATTTCCTGACTGAGGTGGGCAGAAACATTTTTAAAAATTTAAGTATTCTCAAGGTATTATACGAAGAGGAGACCACTGCGTTAATTTGATTGTCTAGGAGTAAACGATCATCAATGATAACAACTATGCTCTTGGCTTTACTTGTAGGAGTAGGGAGGGGGCCCATGCCGACTGGCCAGCAAGGGGCAGACCAAAAATTAGGATTATTGCCAAATAAAATCACCTCGGTCTTTCCAGCATTGACCTTAAGGCGGTGTTTATTCATCCAGCCATCAATAAATTTCATGCAATCGTGGATGCGAAGACAAGTTTGGTTGGCATTGTTAGAGGCTGATAGCACATTTTACGTATCATCTGCATAGGACGCGAGGGAGACCCCGAAGGGTTCAACCAAAGGAGCCAGATCGGCAACGTATATATTAAAAAGAGTTGGGCTGAAAGAGGATCCCTGCAGCACGCAACAAGGCAGGCGGAAGGAACTTGAAGAGAAGGCATCAATGTTTATTATGTTTTCCCTGTTTGACAGGAAAGATGAGAGTAGTTTCAAGGCAAGATTTTTTATACCTTTTGATTCCAGACGGTGGATCAACCGCGGTCCAACAGAATTAGGGCGGCTGACCCCCCCCTCATCCAGGATGAATTTAAGCTCATCGGTGGCCTTGATCAAGGCAGTCTCTGTTCTATGTTCGGATCTAAATCCGAATTCAGTGGAATCCAAACAGTTAGAGGCTTTAATGAACTGGTTTAATTGGGTATTCATCACTTTTTTGACTAATTTCGCAGGGAAGGGAAGTCTAGAGATAGGCCGATAATAGGCAGGGTCTTCGGGGTCCATATTTTTTTTTTTCAATAAAGGCAAAATCGAGGCTCGCTTCCATTGGGATGGAAAGATGCCTGTTTTAAACATGTTATTAAACAGGTTCGAGAGATGAACTGCAATAATGTCGGGGACCAGCTTAATAACTGGGGGCAGACAAGGATCATCCGGAGAACCTGACTTGGTGGTCAAGATGAGATTATTTGCAACGCAGAGACAGGGGAGAATGAGTCAAAATCAGAGGTGAACAAGTCATTATCGGAAGTGGTGTTCATATTATCTTGACTGATAGATGGCGAAAGATTACCACTAAGACCGAATTAGTTAAAAATTAGATCGATTTTTTCCTTGATGTGCGATGCAATCTCATTGAAAAATGACTGGCTGACCCAATCTCTTTTATACTCTGGTTGTTTGGTGAGTTTATTAATGACGAGTTCTTTAGCTAAGTTTTTGGCAGATTCGATTTGCGATGAGAAGTAAGCTGCCTTTTCTGTAACCATTAGGGCTTTATATTTACTTAATGAGAGTTTGTAAATTTCTCTCTCGTGGTAGTCATATTGGGCTCTCCATTTCGTCTCTTGGCTTCTACAACCTTGTTTTTCCAGTCTAAGGGCCTCTGAGAACCAGGGGGCAGACGGACGGGTCCTTCTTAGGCCATGTTTTTTGTCGGGACTAATTGAGAAAAAGTAGAGTTGAGCCAGGAGGAATAAGTCTCAGCTGCGAGTTCAGTATTGTCCACCACTGGGGGGCTAGAGATGCTCAGAAGCTGCTCTAGTTGATTTTGATCAACTTTTGCCCAGGATCTGTACTGGGCAGCTGAAGACCTCTTATTCAGGACTGTGTTAGCAGTAGGGCAATTAATCTTAAAGAAGATGGCTGAGTGGTCGGACCAGACCAAAGGAAGCACTTTAAGACTAGAGATACCATTATTATTTGAGAACAGTGCATCAAGCGTGTGACCCCCATGGTGGGTGGGATTGATACTAAGAAGTTTAAGGTCAAAGGTATCCATGATTTCAATTAATAAGGCCGTATCCTTGTCTTTAATTTGTTCTAGGTGAAAGTTAAAATCCCCGAGGACAGTAAAATTGGCATTGCAGATATCTGAATGCTGAATATATATATAATATAGTCTGCTCTATAAATAACTGCAAAAAACAAAAAATAAAAAGTGTTTTGCACACTTCTGTCAGTGGGCTGTACGTGGGCTACATCTGGGTGATATTTGGACTCTTTTTTTCTCTGGTGGCCATCTTGTGAGACTTATTTGTTATGAATTTTCCTAATTTCCTTATTTACTTCAGTCTCCTCAGTAGGAAATGCTTTCAGTTTTTTACTTTGATTCCATCAAGAAGGCATTCAGATGTGTCACGCATTTGCCATAAATTCAGAATGTTAGCACTCTAGTTGCTCATTAGATCACTGTAGTAAAGCTACTGCTCACCAGGGAGTTAACTGGAAGCCTGCTGCTGGTATTGAAAGTGCATGTTTCAGTCGGCATATCAGAATTTTTTAATGAAGTAGAAGAGGATTTGAGAAGTCACTCAAAATGTGCCCTAATTTTTCTTTCTGCAGCACTAATCATAATTTCTGTGGCACAACAAACCCCCTCATTTTGTTCTTTTTTAAATTAAATGGTTTAAGTGTTACCAGTTTATTCCAATCAAGATGGCTTCAGGTGTGCCATACTTTTGTCATAAGTAAGACTGTTAGCGCTCTAGTTGTTCTTTAAAATAAGCTGGGAAGCTGCAGTAGAACACAAAGGAATCAACTGACAGTCTCTGCCCTTGTTGGATGTACATGTTTTACTGAGAATGTCTGACTTCATTCTCACATGACTGAGAAAGATAATGTGAATTTACAGAAAATATGCTCTCCTTTCAGCTTCTGGATCACCTTCCAAACTTCTATGGGAAAAGCATGAGAAAATAGTTTTCTCTCAAACATGATTCATGATATCCCAGTAGGCTTTTTCACACGGTAAAATCACCTTATAACACACCACAATTCCTAAAATTAGTATGGTACCATCAACAAATGATTTATAATGTAACTAAAGTATGTTATCACCCTTTATACGTTCTCCTTTTGGTGACGCTCAAAACCTTCCATTCACTACAATGCATTTTAATGGGGTGCTATCATGTATATTGGTCCCAGGATGGCTGCCAACATTTCTTGGATGAAGTGCTGACAGACAATCAGATCTCACGATGAGACGTGTGGTTAGGTTCCGCCCAGATATCGATATTTCTTTTTCCTTTAATATTCCAAAAACTACTGAACGGATTTACACCATTTAAAGCAAAGAGTGTACTCTGGACCAAGAGCTACCTTTCTGCCAAATGTGGTGTAATTCTGTTCAGCAGTTCGGGCTGTAGCTGCGACAAAGGTTTCCTATGGAAATTAACATGGAGAAAACACGCTTTGGGACCCCTCCTTTTTTCTAAGCCCCCGCTTGACGAATCTCCCTGAAACCTTTCAGACAGGAGCTGGCCGGAGCGCCTCATTAGTTTTGAGAATTTTGCGAAGATTCGTCAAACAGCACCAAAGATATTGGCACATTTTTTAATGAAGTAGAAGAGGATTTGGGGGACTTCATCCCCCAACCAAGAGTGCGCCTGGAGGCGCGTTTGCAGAGTGGTGGACAAAGGGGGCGTGGCCTGTGTCCATCTATCAGCAATCCCACTATCTGGGGCATACTGGAGGTATCAGGTAAGCTAGTTGGCCCCTAAGGACCCCCAGCAACGAAGGGGACTTGAATCCCCATCCAAGAGCATGCCAGGGAGTGAGTTTGCAGAGTGGTGGGGAAAGGGGGCGTGGCCTGCTATGACAACTTAGCTATCCCGCTGTGTGGGACTTACTGGAGGTAATAGGAGGGTTAGTTGAGGGCCAACTATCTCTCCTATTACCTCCACTAAGTCCCACACAGTGAGATTGCTAAGAGGTCTTCGGAGGCCATGCCCCCCCTTTCTCCAGCACTCTGCAAACACACCTCCTTGCAAAGTACTGGTTGGGGGATGAAGTCCACTTTACTCCTGAGGGACTTTGGGGGCCAAGAAGCCCTCCTGGTACCTCCTGTAAGTCCTACGCAGCGGAATTACTGAGCGCTGGTTAGAGGCCCAGCCCCCTTTCTGCACCACTCTGCAAACGCGACTACAAGTTAAAGAAGCATTTGTAATGTAATAGGTCTCGCATTTGCGAGAGTTAGAGCTATTGGCGTTGTAAATGTAAAAGATTTTTACTAATGTTTTTTGGTGTAGAGTGGATGTACGTTGTGTGTAGTGAAATTATGTGGTATGTTGTGCAGTGAAATTATGTGAATAGAAAGTATTTGGTATTTAGCGTATTGGAATTATGTGGAGTGGGATTATGTGTTTTGGAGAGTAATTATGTGGTATTGTAGTCTGTGTTGTGGAGTGGTAACCTCAGGTTTAGTCTTCCTCATTTCCATTGAAGCTAAACTATAAACTCAATGAGACACAAAAAAAGAAGGAACCACTGAGGAGCACTTCTGGACCTAGTCAGAGGTATGAGCAGGGCCACTGGAATTATGTGACAGTTCGGCTGCACCAATTTTCACATAATTAAACATTTTCCGCATTTGCCAAATATTCCATCATCTGCTGCCTAATCTGCAGATTTTAACAAAAAAAGCCTTGTTTCTAGCTCAAACGGCTCAAATGTTCCCAAAAATGCAGCATCACGTGTTACAGCATGGTGGAAGGCCCTTTGCAAAGCTGGAATGGTCATGTGTTACTTATTGCTAAATGTGGGTGTTAAATTGGTACTAATGGTGCACAAACCTCTCTTCTTTCTGTGCCTCTCTTGCCTCTTTCTGCATTTCTCTTGCTTCTTTCTGCACCTTTCTTCCTCTTTCTGCACCTCACTGTCTTCTTTCTGCACTTCTCTTGCCCCTTTCTGCACCTCACTTGCCTCTTTCAGCACCTCTGTTGCTTTTTTCTGCAGATCTCTTGCCTCTTTCTGCACCTCTCGCCTCTTTCTGTACCTCTCTTGCCTCTTTCTGCACGTCACTTGCCTCTTTCTGCACTTCTCTTGCTTCTTTCTACACATTTCTTGCCTCTTTCTGCTCCTCTCTTGCCTCTTTGTGCATTTCTCTTGCCTGTTTCTGCACTTCCCTTGCCTCTTTCTGTACCTCTCTTGCCTCTTTCTGCACTTATCTTGCCTCTTTCTATACCTCTCTTGCCTCTTTCTGCACCTCACTTGCCTCTTTCTGCACTTCTCTTGCCTCTTTCTGTATCTCTCTTGCCTCTTTCTGCACCTCAAGTGCCTCTTTCTGCCCTTCTCTTGCCTCTTTCTACACTTATCTTGCCTCTTTCTATACCTCTCTTGCCTCTTTCTGCACCTCACTTGCCACTTTATGCTCTTCCCTTGCCTCTTTCTGAACCTCACTCTCTTCTTTCTGCACCTCTCTTGCCTCTTTCTGCACCTCACTTGCTTCTTTCTGCATCTCTCTTGCCTCTTTCTGCACCTCTATTGCCTCTTTCAGCACCTCTGTTGCTTATTTCTGCACTTCTCCTCCTTTCTGCACCCCTCTTGCCTCTTTCTGTACCCCTCTTGCTTCTTTGTGTACCTCTCCTACCTCTTTCTGCACCCCTCTTGCCTCTTTCTGCACCTCTGTTGGTTCTTTCTGCACTGCTCTTGCTTCTTTCTGCACCTCTTTTGCACATTTCTGTATCCCTCTTGCCTTTTTCTGCACTCTTGTTCCCTCTTTCTGCACCTTTCCTGCCTCTTTCTGCACCTCTTGTGCCTCTTTCTGCACCTTTGTTGCTTCTTTCTGCACTTCTCTTGCCTCCTTCTGCACCTCTGTTGCTTCTTTCTGCACTTCTCTTGCCTCTTTCTGCACCCCACTTGCCTCTTTCAGAACCTCTGTTGCTTCTTTCTGCACTTCTCTTGCTTCTTTCTGCACCAATCTTGCCTCTTTCTGTACCCCTCTTGCCTCGTTGTGTACTTCTCCTTCCTCTTTCTGCACCTCTCTTGCCTTTTTCTGCTGTTCTGTTGCCTCTTTCTGCACATCTTTTGCTTCTTTCTGCACTTCTCTTGCCTCTTTCTATACCTCTCTTGCCTCTTTCTGCACCTCTGTTGGTTCATTCTGCACTGCTCTTGCTTCTTTCTGCACCACTATTGCACATTTATGCATCCCTCTTGCCTCTTTCTGCACCTCTCTTGCCTCTGTCTTCACACCTGTTCCCTCTTTCTGCACCCCTTTTGCCTGTTTCTGCAACTCTCTTGCCTCTTTCTGTAGTTCTTTTGCTCCTTCTGTACCTCTGTTGCTTCTTTCTGCACTTCACTTGCCTCTTTCTGCACCCCTCTAGCCTCTTTCTGTACCCCTGTTGCTTCTTTCTGCACTTCTCCACTTTTTTCTGTACCTCTCTTGCTTATTTCTGCACCCATCTTGCCTCTTTTTGCACCCTTCCTCCCTCTTTCTGCACCTCTATTGCCTCTTTCTGTACCTCTGTTGCTTCTTTCTGCACTTCTTTTGCCTCTTTCTGCACCTCTTTTGCTTCTTTCTGCACCCCTGTTGTCTCTTTCTGCACTCATTTTCCCTCTTTCTGCACCTCTCGCTTCTTTCTGCACTTCTCTTGCTTCCTTCTGCACCTCTCTTGCTTCTTTATGCACCCTTCCTCCCTTTTTTGCATCCCTCGTGCCTCTTTCTGCAGTTCTCTTGCTATTTTCTTCACCTCTCTTGCCTCGTTCTGCACCTTACTTGACTCTTTCTGCACTTCTCCTGCTTCATTCTACACCTCTGTTGCTTCTTTCAGCAATTCTCTTCCCTCTTTCTGCACTTCTCCTGCTTGTTTCTGCACCCCTCTTGCCTCTTTCTGCACCCCTCTCCCCTCTTTCTGCACCTCTCCTGCCTCTTTCTGCACCCCTGTTCCCTCTTTCTGCACCTTTCCTGCCTGTTTCTGCACCTCTCTTGCCTCTTTCTGTACCTCTGTTGCTTCTTTCTGCACTTCTCTTGCCTCTTTCTGCACCCATCACGCCTCTTTCTGCACCTCTGTTGCTTCGTTCTGCATCTCACTTGCTTCTTTCTGCACCCTTCTTGCCTCTTTATACACCCCTCTCCCCTCTTTCTGCACCTATCCTGCCTCTTTCTGCATCCCTGTTCCCTCTTTCTGCACCTTTCCTGCCTGTTTCTGCACCTCTCTTGCCTCTTTCTGTACTTCTGTTGCTTCTTTCTGCACTTCTCTTGCCTCTTTCTGCACCCTTCGTGCCTCTTTCAGCACCTCTGTTGCTTCTTTCTGCACTTCTCTCCCTTCTTTCTGCACCCCACCTGCCTCTTTCTGTACCCCTCGTGCCTCTTTGTGCACCTCTCCTGCCTATTTCTGCACCCCTCTTGCTTCTTTTTGCACCTCTGTTGGTTCTTTCTGCACTGCTCTTGCTTCTTTCTGCACCTCTTTTGCAAATTTCTGCATCCCTCATGTCTCTTTCTGCACCCCTCTTCCCTTTTTCTCCACCTCTCTTGCTTCTTTCTGCACTTCTCTTGCTTCTTTCTGCACTGCTCTTGCTTCTTTCTGAACCTCTCTTGCAAATTTCTGTATTCCTCTGACCTCTTTCTGCACCCCTGTTCCCTCTTTCTGTACCTTTCTTGCTTCTTTCTGCACCAATCTTGCCTCTTTCTGTACCCCTCTTGCCTCGTTGTGTACTTCTCCTTCCTCTTTCTGCACCTCTCTTGCCTTTTTCTGCTGTTCTCTTGCCTCTTTCTGCACATCTTTTGCTTCTTTCTGCACTTCTCTTGCCTCTTTCTATACCTCTCTTGCCTCTTTCTGCACCTCTGTTGGTTCATTCTGCACTGCTCTTGCTTCTTTCTGCACCACTATTGCACATTTATGCATCCCTCTTGCCTCTTTCTGCACCTCTCTTGCCTCTGTCTGCACACATGTTCCCTCTTTCTGCACCCCTTTTGCCTGTTTCTGCAACTCTCTTGCCTCTTTCTGTAGTTCTTTTGCTCCTTCTGTACCTCTGTTGCTTCTTTCTGCACTTCTCTTGCCTCTTTCTGCACCCCTCTAGCCTCTTTCTGTACCCCTGTTGCTTCTTTCTGCACTTCTCTGCTTTTTTCTGTACCTCTCTTGCTTATTTCTGCACCCATCTTGCCTCTTTTTGCACCCTTCCTCCCTCTTTCTGCACCTCTATTGCCTCTTTCTGTACCTCTGTTGCTTCTTTCTGCACTTCTTTTGCCTCTTTCTGCACCTCTTTTGCTTCTTTCTGCACCCCTGTTGTCTCTTTCTGCACTCATCTTCCCTCTTTCTGCACCTCTCGCTTCTTTCTGCACTTCTCTTGCTTCTTTCTGCACCTCTCTTGCTTCTTTATGCACCCTTCCTCCCTTTTTTGCATCCCTCGTGCCTCTTTCTGCAGTTCTCTTGCTATTTTCTTCACCTCTCTTGCCTCGTTCTGCACCTTACTTGACTCTTTCTGCACTTCTCCTGCTTCTTTCTACACCTCTGTTGCTTCTTTCAGCAATTCTCTTCCCTCTTTCTGCACTTCTCCTGCTTGTTTCTGCACCCCTCTAGCCTCTTTCTGCACCCCTCTCCCCTCTTTCTGCACCTCTCCTGCCTCTTTCTGCACCCCTGTTCCCTCTTTCTGCACCTTTCCTGCCTGTTTCTGCACCTCTCTTGCCTCTTTCTGTACCTCTGTTGCTTCTTTCTGCACTTCTCTTGCCTCTTTCTGCACCCATCGTGCCTCTTTCTGCACCTCTGTTGCCTCGTTCTGCATCTCACTTGCTTCTTTCTGCACCCCTCTTGCCTCTTTATGCACCCCTCTCCCCTCTTTCTGCACCTCTCCTGCCTCTTTCTGCATCCCTGGTCCCTCTTTCTGCACCTTTCCTGCCTGTTTCTGCACCTCTCTTGCCTCTTTCTGTACTTCTGTTGCTTCTTTCTGCACTTCTCTTGCCTCTTTCTGCACCCTTCGTGCCTCTTTCAGCACCTCTGTTGCTTCTTTCTGCACTTCTCTTCCTTCTTTCTGCACCCCTCCTGCCACTTTCTGTACCCCTCGTGCCTCTTTGTGCACCTCTCCTGCCTATTTCTGCACCCCTCTTGCTTCTTTTTGCACCTCTGTTGGTTCTTTCTGCACTGCTCTTGCTTCTTTCTGCACCTCTTTTGCAAATTTCTGCATCCCTCATGTCTCTTTCTGCACCACTCTTCCCTTTTTCTCCACCTCTTTTGCTTCTTTCTGCACTTCTCTTGCTTCTTTCTGCACTGCTCTTGCTTCTTTCTGAACCTCTCTTGCAAATTTCTGTATCCCTCTGACCTCTTTCTGCACCCCTGTTCCCTCTTTCTGTACCTTTCTTGCCTGTTTCTGCACCTCTCTTGCCTCTTTCGGCACCTCTGTTGCTTCTTTCTGTACTTCTCTTGCCTCTTTCTGTTCCCCTCTTGCCTCTTTAAGCACCTGTGTTGCTTCGTTCTGCACTACTCTTGCTTATTTCTGAAACCCTCTTGCCTCTTTCTGCACCTCTTTTGCTTCTTTCTGCACTTTTCTTGCCACTTTCTGTACCCCTCTTGCCTCTTTCTGCACCTCTGTTGGTTCTTTCTGCACTGCTCTTGCTTCTTTTTGCACATCTGTTGCAAACTTCTGCATCCCTCTAGTCTCTTTCTGTACCCCTCTTCCTGCACCTCTCTTGCCTCTGTCTGCACACCTGTTACCTTTCTGCACCCCTCTTGCCTGTCTCTGCAACTCTATTGCCTCTTGCTGCAGTTCTCTTGCCTCCTTCTGCACCTCACTTGCCTCTTTCTGCATTTCTCTTGCTTCTTTCTGCACCATTCTTCCTTTTTCCGCACATCTCTTGCCTCTTTCTGCACCTCTCTTGCCTCATTCTGAACATCTCTTGGTTCTTTCAGCACTGCTCTTGCTTCTTTCCACACCTCTGTTGCTTCTTTCAGCAATTCTCTTGCCTCTTTCTGCACTTCTCTTGCTTGTTTCGGCACCTCTCTTGCGTCTTTCTGCACCTTTGTTGCCTCTTTCTGCACCTCACTTGCTTGTTTCTGCACCCCTCTTGCCTCTTTCTGCACCCCTCTTTTCTCTTTCTGCACCTCTCTTGCCTCTTTCTGCACCCCTGTTCCCTCTTTCTGCACCTTTCCTGCACCTTTCCTGCCTGTTTCTGCACCTCTCTTGCCTCTTTCTGTACCTCTGTTGGTTCTTTCTATACTTCCCTTGCTCTTTCTGCACCCTTTGCGCTTCTTTCAGCACCTCTGTTGCCTCTTTCTGCACCTCACTTGCTTCTTTCTGCACCCCTCTTGCCTCTTTCTGCACCCCTCTTTTCTCTTTCTGCACCTCTCTTGCCTCTTTCTGCACCCCTGTTCCCTCTTTCTGCACCTTTCATGCCTGTTTCTGTACCTCTCTTGCCTCTTTCTGTACCTCTGTTGGTTCTTTCTGCACTTCTCTTGCTCTTTCTGCACCCTTCACGCCTCTTACAGCACCTCTGTAGGTTCTTTCTGCACTTCTCGTCCTTCTTTCTGCACCCCTCCTGTCTCTTTCTGTACCTCTCTTGGCTCTTTGTGCACCTATCTTACCTTTCTCTGCACCCCTCTTGCCTCTTTTTGCACCTCTGTTGGTTCTTTCTCCACTGCTCTTGCTTCTTTCTAAACCTCACTTGCCTCTTTCTGCACTTCTCTTGCTTCTTTCTATACCGCTGTTGCTTCTTTCAGCAATTCTCTTGCCTCTTTCTGCACTTCTCTTGCTTGTTTCTACACCCCTCTTGCTTGTTTCTGCACCCCTCTCCCCTCTTTCTTCACCTCTATTGCCTCTTTCTGCACCCCTCTTTTCTCTTTCTTCACCTCTCTTGCCTCTTTCTGCACCCCTGTTCCCTCTTTCTTCACCTCTATTGCCTCTTTCTGCACCCCGTTCCCTCTTTGTGCACCTTTCCTGCCTGTTTCTGCACCTCTCTTTCCTCTTTCTGTACCTCTGTTGCTTCTTTCTGCACTTATCTTGCCTCTTTCTGCACCCTTCTCGCCTCTTTCAGCACCTCTGTTGCTTCTCTCTGCACTTCTCTTCCTTCTTTCTGCACCTCTGTTGCTTCTTTCTGCACCTCACTTGCTTCTTTCTGCACCCATCTTGCAACTTTCTGCACACTCTCCCCTCTTTCTGCACCTCTATTGCCTCTTTCTGCACCCCGTTCCCTCTTTCTGCACCTTTCCTTCCTGTTTCTGCACCTCTCTTGCCTCTTTCTGTATCTCTGTTGCTTCTTTCTGCACTTCTCTTCCTTCTTTCTGCACCCCTCCAGCCTCTTTCTGTACCCCTTGTGCCTCTTTGTGTACCTCTCCTACCTATTTCTGCACCCCTCTTGCCTCTTTTTGCACCTTTGTTAGTTCTTTCTGCACTGCTCTTGCTTCTTTCTGCACCTCTTTTGCAAATTTCTGCATCCCTCATGCCTTTTTCTGCACCCCTCTTCCCTATTTCTCTACCTCTCCTGCTTCTTCCTGCACTTCTCTTGCTTCTTTCTGCACTGTTCTTGCTTCTTTCTGCACCTCTCTTGCAAATTTCTGTATCCCTCTTACCTCTTTCCGCACCTCTGTTCCTTCTTTCTGTAGCTTTCTTGCCTGTTTCTGTACCTCTGTTGCTTCTTTCTGCACTCCTCTTGCCTCTTTCTGTTCCCCTCTTGCCTCTTTATGCACCTCTGTTGCTTCTTTCTGCACTCCTCCTGCCTATTTCTGCACACCTCTTGCTTCTTTTTGCACCTCTGTTGGTTCTTTCTGCACTGCTCTTGCTTCTTTCTGCACCTCTTTTGCAAATTTCTGCATCCCTCATGTCTCTTTCTGCACCCCTCTTCCCTTTTTCTCCACCTCTCTTGCTTCTTTCTGCACTTCTCTTGCTTCTTTCTGCACTGCTCTTGCTTCTTTCTGAACCTCTCTTGCAAATTTCTGTATCCCTCTGACCTCTTTCTGCACCCCTGTTCCCTCTTTCTGTACCTTTCTTGCTTCTTTCTGCACCAATCTTGCCTCTTTCTGTACCCCTCTTGCCTCGTTGTGTACTTCTCCTTCCTCTTTCTGCACCTCTCTTGCCTTTTTCTGCTGTTCTCTTGCCTCTTTCTGCACATCTTTTGCTTCTTTCTGCACTTCTCTTGCCTCTTTCTATACCTCTCTTGCCTCTTTCTGCACCTCTGTTGGTTCATTCTGCACTGCTCTTGCTTCTTTCTGCACCACTATTGCACATTTATGCATCCCTCTTGCCTCTTTCTGCACCTCTCTTGCCTCTGTCTGCACACCTGTTCCCTCTTTCTGCACCCCTTTTGCCTGTTTCTGCAACTCTCTTGCCTCTTTCTGTAGTTCTTTTGCTCCTTCTGTACCTCTGTTGCTTCTTTCTGCACTTCTCTTGCCTCTTTCTGCACCCCTCTAGCCTCTTTCTGTACCCCTGTTGCTTCTTTCTGCACTTCTCCGCTTTTTTCTGTACCTCTCTTGCTTATTTCTGCACCCATCTTGCCTCTTTTTGCACCCTTCCTCCCTCTTTCTGCACCTCTATTGCCTCTTTCTGTACCTCTGTTGCTTCTTTCTGCACTTCTTTTGCCTCTTTCTGCACCTCTTTTGCTTCTTTCTGCACCCCTGTTGTCTCTTTCTGCACTCATCTTCCCTCTTTCTGCACCTCTCGCTTCTTTCTGCACTTCTCTTGCTTCTTTCTGCACCTCTCTTGCTTCTTTATGCACCCTTCCTCCCTTTTTTGCACCCCTCGTGCCTCTTTCTGCAGTTCTCTTGCTATTTTCTTCACCTCTCTTGCCTCGTTCTGCACCTTACTTGACTCTTTCTGCACTTCTCCTGCTTCTTTCTACACCTCTGTTGCTTCTTTCAGCAATTCTCTTCCCTCTTTCTGCACTTCTCCTGCTTGTTTCTGCACCCCTCTAGCCTCTTTCTGCACCCCTCTCCCCTCTTTCTGCACCTCTCCTGCCTCTTTCTGCACCCCTGTTCCCTCTTTCTGCACCTTTCCTGCCTGTTTCTGCACCTCGCTTGCCTCTTTCTGTACCTCTGTTGCTTCTTTCTGCACTTCTCTTGCCTCTTTCTGCACCCATCGTGCCTCTTTCTGCACCTCTGTTGCCTCGTTCTGCATCTCACTTGCTTCTTTCTGCACCCCTCTTGCCTCTTTATGCACCCCTCTCCCCTCTTTCTGCACCTCTCCTGCCTCTTTCTGCATCCCTGTTCCCTCTTTCTGCACCTTTCCTGCCTGTTTCTGCACCTCTCTTGCCTCTTTCTGTACTTCTGTTGCTTCTTTCTGCACCTCTCTTGCCTCTTTCTGCACCCTTCATGCCTCTTTCAGCACCTATGTTGCTTCTTTCTGCACTTCTCTTCCTTCTTTCTGCACCCCTCCTGCCTCTTTCTGTACCCCTTGTGCCTCTTTGTGCACCTCTCCTGCCTATTTCTGCACCCCTCTTGCTTCTTTTTGCACCTCTGTTGGTTCTTTGTGCACTGCTCTTGCTTCTTTCTGCACCTCTTTTGCAAATTTCTGCATCCCTCATGTCTCTTTCTGCACCCCTCTTCCCTTTTTCTCCACCTCTCTTGCTTCTTTCTGCACTTCTCTTTCTTCTTTCTGCACTGCTCTTGCTTCTTTCTGAACCTCTCTTGCAAATTTCTGTATCCCTCTGACCTCTTTCTGCACCCCTGTTCCCTCTTTCTGTACCTTTCTTGCCTGTTTCTGCACCTCTCTTGCCTCTTTCGGCACCTCTGTTGCTTCTTTCTGTACTTCTCTTGCCTCTTTCTGTTCCCCTCTTGCCTCTTTAAGCACCTGTGTTGCTTCGTTCTGCACTACTCTTGCTTATTTCTGAACCCCTCTTGCCTCTTTCTGCACCTCTTTTGCTTCTTTCTGCACTTTTCTTGCCACTTTCTGTACCCCTCTTGCCTCTTTCTGCACCTCTGTTGGTTCTTTCTGCACTGCTCTTGCTTCTTTTTGCACATCTGTTGCAAACTTCTGCATCCCTCTAGTCTCTTTCTGTACCCCTCTTCCTGCACCGCTCTTGCCTCTGTCTGCACACCTGTTACCTTTCTGCACCCCTCTTGCCTGTTTCTGCAACTCTATTGCCTCTTGCTGCAGTTCTCTTGCCTCCTTCTGCACCTCACTTGCCTCTTTCTGCATTTCTCTTGCTTCTTTCTGCACCATTCTTCCTTTTTCCGCACATCTCTTGCCTCTTTCTGCACCTCTCTTGCCTCATTCTGAACATCTCTTGGTTCTTTCAGCACTGCTCTTGCTTCTTTCCACACCTCTGTTGCTTCTTTCAGCAATTCTCTTGCCTCTTTCTGTACTTCTCTTGCTTGTTTCTGCACCTCTCTTGCGTCTTTCAACACCTCTGTTGCCTCTTTCTGCACCTCACTTGCTTGTTTCTGCACCCCTCTTGCCTCTTTCTGAACCCCTCTTTCCTCTTTCTGCACCTCTCTTGCCTCTTTCTGCACCCCTGTTCCCTCTTTCTGCACCTTTCCTGCCTGTTTCTGCACCTCTCTTGCCTCTTTCTGTACCTCTGTTGGTTCTTTCTATACTTCCCTTGCTCTTTCTGCACCCTTTGCGCTTCTTTCAGCACCTCTGTTGCCTCTTTCTGCACCTCACTTGCTTCTTTCTGCACCCCTCTTGCCTCTTTCTGCACCCCTCTTTTCTCTTTCTGCACCTCTCTTGCCTCTTTCTGCACCCCTGTTCCCTCTTTCGGCACATTTCATGCCTGTTTCTGTACCTCTCTTGCCTCTTTCTGTACCTCTGTTGGTTCTTTCTGCACTTCTCTTGCTCTTTCTGCACCCTTCATGCCTCTTACAGCACCTCTGTAGGTTCTTTCTGCACTTCTCGTCCTTCTTTCTGCACCCCTCCTGTCTCTTTCTGTACCTCTCTTGGCTCTTTGTGCACCTATCTTACCTTTCTCTGCACCCCTCTTGCCTCTTTCTGCACCTCTGTTGGTTCTTTCTCCACTGCTCTTGCTTCTTTCTAAACCTCACTTGCCTCTTTCTGCACTTCTCTTGCTTCTTTCTATACCGCTGTTGCTTCTTTCAGCAATTCTCTTGCCTTTTTCTGCACTTCTCTTGCTTGTTTCTACACCCCTCTTGCTTGTTTCTGCACCCCTCTCCCCTCTTTCTTCACCTCTATTGCCTCTTTCTGCACCTCTCTTTTCTCTTTCTTCACCTCTCTTGCCTCTTTCTGCACCCCTGTTCCCTCTTTCTTCACCTCTATTGCCTCTTTCTGCACCCCGTTCCCTCTTTGTGCACCTTTCCTGCCTGTTTCTGCACCTCTCTTTCCTCTTTCTGTACCTCTGTTGCTTCTTTCTGCACTTATCTTGCCTCTTTCTGCACCCTTCTCGCCTCTTTCAGCACCTCTGTTGCTTCTCTCTGCACTTCTCTTCCTTCTTTCTGCACCTCTGTTGCTTCTTTCTGCACCTCACTTGCTTCTTTCTGCACCCATCTTGCAACTTTCTGCACACTCTCCCCTCTTTCTGCACCTCTCTTGCCTCTTTCTGCACCCCTGTTCCCTCTTTCTGCACCTTTCCTTCCTGTTTCTGCACCTCTCTTGCCTCTTTCTGTATCTCTGTTGCTTCTTTCTGCACTTCTCTTCCTTCTTTCTGCACCCCTCCAGCCTCTTTGTGTACCTCTCCTACCTATTTCTGCACCCCTCTTGCCTCTTTTTTCACCTTTGTTGGTTCTTTCTGCACTGCTCTTGCTTCTTTCTGCACTGTTCTTGCTTCTTTCTGCGCCTCTCTTGCAAATTTCTGTATCCCTCTTACCTCTTTCCGCACCTCTGTTCCTTCTTTCTGTAGCTTTCTTGCCTGTTTCTGTACCTCTGTTGCTTCTTTCTGCACTCCTCTTGCCTCTTTCTGTTCCCCTCTTGCCTCTTTAAGCACCTCTGTTGCTTCTTTCTGTATTTCTCTTGCTTCTTTCTGCACCCCTCTTGCCTCTTTCTGTACCCCTTTTGCCTCTTTGTGTACCTCTCCTGCCTCTTTCTGCACCTCTCTTGCCTTTTTCTGCAGTTCTCTTGCCTCTTTCTGCACCTCTTTTGCTTCTTTCTGCACTTTTCTTGCCACTTTCTGTTCCCCTCTTGCCTCTTTCTGCACCTCTGTTGGTTCTTTCTGCACTGCTCTTGCTTCTTTTTGCACCTCTGTTGCAAATTTCTGCATCCCTCTTGCCTCTTTCTGTACCCCTCTTTCCTCTTTCTGCACCTCTTTTGCCTATGTCTGCACATCTGTTACCTCTTTCTGCACCCTTCTTCCTTTTTCTGCACATCTCTTGCCTCTTTCTGCAACTCTCTTGCCTCATGCTGTACATCTCTTGGTTCTTTCTGCACTGCTCTTGCTTCTTTCCACACCTCTGTTGCTTCTTTCAGCAATTCTCTTGCCTCTTTCTGCACTTCTCTTGCTTGTTTCTGCACCTCTGTTGCGACTTTCTGCACCTCTGTTGCCTCTTTCTGCACCTCACTTGCTTCTTCCTCACCCCTCTTGCCTCTTTCTGCGCCCCTCTTTTCTCTCTCTGCCTCTCTCTTGCCTCTTTCTACACCCCTGTTCCCTCTTTCTGCACCTTACCTGCCTGTTTCTGCACCTCTCTTGCCTCTTTCTGCACTTCTCTTGCTCAATCAATCAATCAATCAATCAATCATGTCACTTATAAAGCGCACTACATACCCGCGAGGGTCTCAAGGCGCTGGGGGAAGAGGGGGGTGGTGCTGCTACTGATCGAAGAGCCAGGTCTTGAGGAGTCTTCTGAAGGCCAGTAGGTCTTGGGTCTGTCGGAGGTTGGTGGGGAGGGTGTTCCAGGTCTTGGCGGCGAGGTGGGAGAAGGATCTGCCGCCGGCGGTCGTTTTCCGGATGCGGGGGACTGTGGCGAGGGCGAGGCTGGTCGAGCGGAGCTGGCGGGTGGGGGTGTAGAAGCTGAGTCGTCTGTTGAGGTAGGCTGGTCCAGAGTTGTGGAGTGCTTTGTGTGCGTGTGTGAGGAGCTTGAAGGTTATCCTCTTGTTGACAGGGAGCCAGTGCAGGTCTCTCAGGTGGGGTGTGATGTGGCTGCGTCGGGGGATGTCAAGAATAAGACGTGCAGAGGCGTTCTGGATGTGTTGCAGCCGTCTCAGGAGCTTAGCCGTCGTTCCTGCGTAGAGGGCGTTTCCGTAGTCCAGCCTGCTGGTGACGAGGGCCTGGGTGACTGTTTTTCTTGTTTCGGTGGGGATCCACTTGAAGATCCTGCGGAGCATTCGGAGGATGTTGAAGCAGGATGAGGAAACGGCGTTGACCTGCTTAGTCATGGAGAGGGTGGGGTCGAGGATGACCCCTAGGTTGCGTACATGGTCGGTGGGTGGCGGGGCTGTTCCCAGTGATGTTTGCCACCAGGAGTCGTCCCAGGCTGAAGGGTTGGAACCAAGGATGAGGACCTCCGTCTTGTCCGAGTTCAGCTTCAGGCGGCTGGTCCTCATCCATTCGGCGACGGCCTTCATTCCTTCATGGAGGTGGGCTTTGGCGGTGTGAGGGTCTTTGGTGAGGGAGAGGATCAGCTGGGTGTCGTCGGCGTAGGAGATGATGTTGAGGTTGTGCTGTCGGGCGACGTGGGCGAGGGGTGCCATGTAGATGTTGAACAGCGTTGGGCTGAGGGAGGAGCCTTGGGGTACGCCGCAGATGATCTTGGTGGCCTTGGATCGGAAGGGGGCGAGGCGTATGCTTTGTGTTCTGCCGGAAAGGAAGGATGTGGTCCAGTCCAGGGCCTTCTCTTGGATCCCGGCGTCGTGAAGGCGTGTTCGTAGTGTGTGGTGGCAGACCGTGTCGAAGGCGGCTGATAGGTCCAGGAGGATGAGGGCTGCTGTTTCTCCGTTGTCTAGCAGGGTCCTGATGTCATCGGTGGCGGCGATGAGGGCGGTTTCGGTGCTGTGGTTACTGCGGAAGCCGGACTGGGAAGGGTCCAGGATGTTGTTCTCCTCGAGGTAGCGGGTCAGTTGTTTGTTGACGATTTTCTCTGTGACCTTCGCGGGGAACGGGAGCAGAGAGATGGGTCGGAAGTTCTTGAGGTCCTTGGGGTCTGCCTTGGGTTTCTTGAGTAAGGCGGTGATCTCGGCGTGCTTCCAGCTTTCCGGGAAGGTTGCTGTCTCGAAGGAGATGTTGATTATTTTCCGGAGATGGGGCGCGATGGCTGTACTGGCTTTGTTGAAGATGTGGTGAGGGCACAGGTCTAGCGGTGAACCGGAGTGGATGGTGTTCATGATCTCGCTGGTGTCCTCGTCGTTGATGTTGGTCCAGGAGAGCAGGCGGTTGGTGGTTGTGGGGGCAGTGGTCTCGGTGGTTGCCGGGGCGGTCGTGGTGTTGAAGCTGTCGTGGATGTCGGCGATTTTGCGGTGGAAGAAGGTGGCCAGTGAGTCGCACAGGTCTCGCGACGGCTGGATGTCGTTGGTGTTGGAGCTGGGGTTGGAGAGTTCCTTCACGATGTTGAAGAGCTCTTTGCTGTTGTGTGCGTTGTTGTCTAGGCGGTCTTTGAGTGAGGCCCTTTTGGCGGATCTGATGAGGTGATGGTGACTGCGGGTGGCGCTCTTGTGGGCGGCGTAGCTGTCCGCTGTCCGTTCGTGGAGCCAGATCTTATCCAGCTTTCGGCATGTTCGTTTGGAGGCCTGGAGGTCTTCGGTGAACCAGGTGGCTTTCTTGCTGGTGTGGCTGTTGGGCGGATTCTTGAGCGGGGCGAGGGTGTTGGCGCAGTCGTCGATCCACTGTCTGAGGTTGCAGGCGGCGGAGTCGGGGTCGGAGGGTTCGGCGGGTGGGCTCAGGGCGAGGGTTGTGGTTAGCTGGTCTTCCGTGACTCTGCTCCAGCAGCGGCGAGGCATTTGTTCGGTGCGGTGCGGTGCGGTTCTTTCTATACCTCTGTTTCTTCTTTCAGCAATTCTCTTGCCTCTTTCTGCAATTCTCTTCCTTCTTTCTGCACCCCTCCTGCCTCTTTCTGTACATCTCTTGCCTCTTTGTGCACATCTCCTACCTCTTACTGCACCCCTTTTACCTTTTTGCACCTCTGTTGGTTCACTCTGCACTGCTCTTGCTTCTTTCTGCACCTCACTTGCCTCTTGCTGCACTTCTCTTGCTTCTTTCTACACCTCTGTTGCTTCTTTCAGCAATTCTCTTGCCTCTTTCTGTACTTCTCTTGCTTGTTTCTGCACCTCTCTTGTGTCTTTCTGCAACTCTGTTGCCTCTTTCTGCACTTCACTTGCTTCTTTCTGCACCTCTCGTGCCTCTTTCGGCACCTCTGTTGCTTCTTTCTGTACTTCTCTTGCCTTTTTCTGGACCTCTGACTTAGAGGTATTTTTAATCCCCCTGCCCAATTATGTACTAGGGCCTTACAGGGGAGGTCATGCCAATCACAGGGTACCCCAACCCAGAGTGTACCCTAGTGTATGTAGGTGTTTTCACTATATTCTACGGGGCATATTATCAAGTCCTGGCGATAACTATCGCCAGCGCCAGTTAGCGGGAGTTTTTTTATCGCCTTCTTGCCCTGATAATTATCGCCTTGTTATCGACGTATTATCAACACGTCGGTAACAGGCGATAGTGTCAGGGAATGGCGTAGAAAACTCCCGCTAACTTCTCAGCAATGTCGATAGGTATTTAGGCGATACCTTGCCATCGGCGCGTTAGCGGCGTGAAAAGTGCCGCTAAAGCGGAGATAATGGGCTTGAGCAGGACAGTCTGGAATAGAACCAAGGAAGGTATGCTTTCTAAATCCAAACTAGTCACGAGAACAAAACCCCCTCCTTGGGCATAAATCTGGAAGGGTGGTTGTTTATCTCTATCTGTTGCGGCTTGAAATTAATTTATTTTTAGATTCTATCCTCGTGGACTCCAATGTGCTTCCAGTTCTTAAAAATCCTTTTATGTGAAATGGCTGTGCTAGAAGCGGATGACTGTCACGTGTACCTGCTTCATTGATTTTCGTGGGGCACTGTACAACCACTGTGCACTTCAATGCGTGGACAGAATCATTCCTCTTGTTGCTTTTCCATATCTTTTATTTTGAGCTGTGGCATTTGTTTAGCGTACTTGCACGACTTCTCAAGCCGTGTGGCGCTTTCCTACTTTCTGGGTGCCTTTATTGTTATGGGGTTGTCAGCGGCTGGAATCTAGATGGTTTGGGATCGTTGTGTTTGGTTGGCATATTCATTTTCAACTTATCAATGAATTATTCTATAACTGGTCTTTTTTTGCTTTTTTCCCTGATTCGGGGTAGTTTTTGGCTTTTATTGTAGTTCATCTTCACATTTACTACCAACTGTTGCTTTTACTTACTCCCACACTTATGTTTCATTGAAATATATTTTAGGCTGGGGCATTACTCTAAATATATATTCACACAGACCACCTGAAGGAATTTACCTGATCACCGCCTGCACTATTGTTCCTTTTGTTCTCAGTTTGTTTATAGCGCCAAGACGCCTCTGGGCATTAGTTGCACTTTATAAATCTAATTTCAATTTCAAAAACATGCATGCAAAGGTGAAGCTTCCACCAAGGGCCCACCTGCAGCTTCATCCTTCGGAGGTCCTGCAACTCCCACCTCAGCACCCAACATTTACTATTGCCAATGGTCAACACTGCACGAAGATGGCACTCTACATATTGCAAACAAAAAACTGATTTTGGTTCCTACGCCTAAATTACAGGTTTTGCTATTACTCGATTTACTGGAGCGTCTGTTTTCAGCCTAAGAAGAATGTAAAGCTGAGTTGCCCCTGCCTATGTTTATAGACCTGCCCTACAAACTAAACCTAAATTGCTGTAGCAGACGCCCGATTTACTGAGCTAACTTACTGGGTACAGACTAGCTCCTTTCTCATGTGTGAATTTTGCCCATATCAAAATAGGACTGTTTCAATGTTGTTTTTGTGCCTCTGAAAAAGTTCGCAGATTTTCTCTGCGTGTGTTATGGCTTTCATTCTATAATATTTCGGGGGATATTACCAAGGAATGGCAATAACTCGCCAACCCAGGTTAGCAGCATTTTTTTTATCACCTTCTATCCCTGAAATTTATCGCCTTGTTAGCGACGTATTACCAACACGTCGCTAACAGGCGATATTTTCAGGGATCAGTGGAGAAAACTTCTGCTATCATCAGCGCGATGGCGATAGGAAAACCAGCGACAGCAGCCGGAATCTAGCGATAAGCCCTTAGCGATATAAAAACCCATGCTAGGCAGCAAGTGTGGACTTAGAAAAAATAGCCTATCAGTCCACCTCCCATAGAAAAGATGTCCCAAAAAAATGTTTAATGCAGATTTGAGCAGCCAGGGCCAAGTGCAGCACACATCAACAACCCTCTCAAGCCACCCAACATCCAGGATGACCAGGATGAGAGCCTGGATGCCCCGCTGGACCTGCATCTGTAGCCTGGATGCCTCGCTGGACCTGCGTCTAGAGCCTGGATGCCCCGCTGGACCTGCATCTGTAGCCTGGATGCCTCGCTGGACCTGCGTCTGTAGCCTGGATGCCTCGCTGGACCTGCGTCTGTAGCCTGGATGCCTCGCTGGACCTGCGTCTGGATCCTGGATGCCTCGCTGGACCTGCGTCTGGAGCCTGGAGTGGGATGTGGAGGAGCTGTGGAGTCGATGAGCTGTGGCGGGTGACATTGATGCGCGACGATGGTGAAGTCTGGCAGGTCACATGGAGACACGTTGCTGACCTGTGTGAGAAGTCCGCCTTGCGCACCTTGGAGCAGTTAATGGCAGATGCGCTCCTGCGCACCAACGTAGTGAGGTCCGCATCGCATACTACAATACCACTACACCGGGGTGCATGGAGGGGATTACCAACCGTGGCTGCCGTCTCCCTGCATCACAGGCCGGATGATGTTGGGCTGGCCGTACGCTGTGGAGGCTGAGGCCCCTGTGCTATGCCGAACTTGTGTGGCGTGAGCGCTGCAACTTCACGCCTAAGGGAGCCCTGCTGCATCAACTGCATCAGGAGGACCTCCAGCGGACTAGGCGGCGACCACTGTACCCAGCCTAGTGAAATCACACCTGGCTCAGGCTCCTGTGGGCTAAGTCACAGATTTGGACAGATTGCAGTGGATTCCACCACGGTGTCAATGTCCGGGTAAGGAGAAGGTGGGACGCGTAGCGCAGGAGGTCCGGGGGGTGAGTCGCTCAGGCTTATCACACGTAGATGACGCACCCCCATTGGCGGCTCTTCCACTATGGCGGAAGAGCATTGCCCCACCGCCTCAAGCAGTAAAGAAGAGGAACAATCATCACATGATGATAACTCAATCAATCAATCAGGGGAATTGTAAGCGCACTACTCACCCGTGAGGGTCTCAAGGTGCTGAGGGGGGGGGTGCAGATCTGTTAGGCGAAGAGCCAGGTCTTGAGGGTCTTCCTGAAGGTGTTCAGGGAGGGGGCATGTCTGATGTCTGCCGGTAGCTCGTTTCAGGTCTTGGCTGCAATGTGGGAGAAGGATCTTCCACCTGCTCTAGCTCTGTGGATGCGTGGGGTTTCTGCCAGTGCGAGGTTGGAAGATCGGAGGTTACTCTTGGGTACGTGGAAGTTGATTATGTTGTTGAGGTATTTGTGTCCATTGTTGTGTAGGCATTTGTAGGTGTGAGTGAGGATTTTGAAGGTGACTCTTTTCTCCACGGGGAGCCAGTGGAGTCTACGTAGGTGTTGGCTGATGTATTTGTGCCGGGGGATGCAGAGGACGAGTCTGGCGGCGGTGTTCTGTAATGTTTGGTGTTTGCGGAGTAGGGACTTGTAAATGCCGGCGTAGAGTGCGTTTCATTAGTCCAGTCTGCTGGTGATGAGTGCATGGGTTGCTGTCTTCCTTGACTCCGGGGTGATCCATTTTAAGGTCTTGCGGAGGATGCGGAGGGTGTTGATGCAGCTGGAGGTGACGGCGTAGACCTGTCGGTTCATGGTGAGGGATGAGTCGAGTACGATGCCGAGGTTTTTGGTGTGGTCCGAGGGGGTAGGTGGGCTTCCTAGTGCAGCGGCCACCAGGTGTTGTCCCATGCTGAAGGGGTGGTTCCAAGGACGAGGACTTCTGTCTTCTCGACGTTGAGCTTCAGGCAGCTGTTGCTCATCCAGACTTCGACGTCATGCATTCCTTTATGGAAGTTGAGTCTGGCGGTGGTGTGGTCTTTGGTGAGGGAGAGGATGAGCTGGGTGTCATCAGCATAGGATACGATGTTAAGGCCGTGTTGTCGGACGATGGCGGCGAGGGGGCCATGTAGATGTTGAAGAGTGTTGGGCTCAGAGATGATCCCTGTGGGACTCCGCAGGTGATTTTCGTGGGGTCGGAGAGGAAGGGTGGGAGTCTGATCCTTTGGCTTCTTCCGGTGAGGAATGATCGGATCCAGTCTAGGGCTGTTCCTTGTATGCCGGCGTCATGTAGTCTGGCGACTAGTGTGCGTTGGGAGACGGTGTCGAAGTCCGCTGCAAGGTCAAGTAGGATGAGGGCTGCGGAGTGGCCTTGGTCCAGGAGGTTGCGGATGTCGTCTGTGACGGTGAGTAGGGTGGCCTCGTTGCTGTGGTTGATTCGCAATCCGGATTGGGATGGGTCGAGGATGGCATTGTCTTCAATGAATCGTGTCAGTTCCCTGTTGACTGTTTACTCTGCAACTTTGGCTGTAAAGGGGAGGAGCGAGATGGGCCAGTAGTTCTTGAGGTCAGTGGGGTCAGCTGTGGGATTTTTGAGCAGGGGCCTGACTTCTGCATGCTTACTGTCGTCTGGGTAGGTGCCTGTTTTGAAGGTGGTGTTGATGGTGCATTGTAGTTCGTGTGCGATGACGGCCACGGCTCTGTGGTAGATGTGAGGCGGGCAGGGGTCGGTGGGGGTCCCTGAGTGGATGCCTTTCATGGTCGAGGCAGTGTCTTTGGCTGTGACCGGTGTCCAGGTGGAGATGGTGGGCTGGCTGGTGTGTCTGGAGGGCGGGGGGCCAGCTGTGGCATCTGCTGGATGCTCTGCGAAGTTGTCGTAGAGTGTTTTGATCTTGAGGAGGAAGTAGGTTCCACGCTTATCGCAGAGGTCTTGGGACGGGGTGATGTCTGTGGATTTGCGGCGTGGGTTGTTGAATTCATGAATGACACTGAAGAGTTGCTTGGAGTTGGTGTAGTTGTCGAGAATTTTGTTGTGGATGAAGTCCCTCTTGGTGGTCCTGATTTGGTAGTGGTAGTCCGTCATGGCGTCCTTGTAGGTGGTGTAGATTTCGGGTGTCTTGGTGTTTATCCAGTTCTTCTCCAGGCGTCTGCAGGTGCGTCTTGCTCCTTGGAGATCAGTGGTGAATTAGGCGGCTTTCCTGGGGTGCTGTTTGTCGGGGTTGCGTAGCGGGGCGAGCTTGTATGCGCAGTTGGATATCCAAGTGTGGAGTTCTCTGGCTGCGACGTTGGTGTCGGGTGCCCAGGTGTGGTTGTCTCGGGTGAGGGTGTAGTTGAGTTGCTCGTCGGTAACCTTGCTCCAGTTCCTCCGTGGTGTGCGTGGGGCTGGTTTGGGTGCCTTGGATTTGTCAACGGCTAAGTGTACGCATTGGTGGTCAGTCCATGGCGGTTGCGTTGTGTGGCTGAAGTGAACGCTGTTTCCTGCCGCAAAGATGGGGTCGAGGGTGTTGCCTGCTCTGTGGGTCGGTGTGGTGACGAGTTGTTTAAGTCCGATGTTGGCGAGGTTGTCACGAAGGATGGTGGAGTTGGGGTCACTGGGTTTGTCGAGGTGGAAGTTCAGGTCTCCAACGAGTATGTTGTTCATTGAGGCGATGGCGTGGGGTGCGATGAAGTCGGTGATGGTGGTGGCGAAGGGTGTCTGGGGCCGTGGGGTCGGTAGACGAGGGTTCCTCGGAGTGTGGAGTTGTGGCTGGTCTGGATCTGGAAGTGCAGGTGTTCGGCAGAGGGGAAGGTTTCGCTGGAGGTGTTGAGGCGGGGGTGCTCTTGTGGGTGACGGCGAGGCCCCCTCCCAGGTGGTTGGGGCGGTCCTTCCTCTGGATCTTGTATCCGTCCGGGATGGTGGTGTTGATGTCAGGGGCGGAGAAGGCATTGGTCCAGGTCTCCGTGAAGAAGGCGTTGTCGGGCAGGAGAGAGTTGAGTAGGTTACAGATTTCGTGTTTGTGCACGGAGCGCACGTTGAGGAGGATGCATCTTAGGGTGTTGCCGGTGCTGGCATTGGCTGTGTTGGAGTCCGGGGTGGTGGTTAAGGTCTGGCGGCAGTGGAGGCACTAGAACTGGCCGTGGGTCGTGTTTGGTGAGGCATGTTGGCAGTCTCTGACTTTTCTGGGGTTGAGTGCGTGGATGGTGGCTGTGCTGTAGCAGTGGGTGGCCCGAGATACAGGGTTCCTGGTGCTGGTTGTGGTCGAGTCACAGACGGGCGCAGATGGGCTTGGCTTAGGCGCACCTTCTGCGCGCCAGCGCGCACAACTGCTGCGCAAACTCTCAGCATCCGCCATTTAGTAGGGTAGGGGGAGGAACGATCAGCTGGGAGGCGGCAATGGGCGAGGACAGGGGTGCGGGGCCACAGGGGCAGCAGTGGCGGGAAGCGGGGAGTGCGGGCTCCGAGAAGCCAAAAAAACAGATCAAAAGTTTAAAACAAGGGATAACTAACTGATGTAATCATGTTATGTATCCTCAGGGGGTGGAAGGGTGGGTAGGACTACTCCTAACACAGAGCAGGGCATGGGCAGATTGGCATGCCCACTCAAGTGTGCAATGACTGTTTGGTTGGCCCACTCAGGCCGCCCAAAGCAGTCATGCGCACTTCCCTGTTCGCAATGCAGGCTGCATTACAGCCTGAATGGAGAACATGGCCACCCCTCCGGCCCCTGGCTGCATGACTTGTCCCGTTGCCGATTACCAATCCCACCGCTGCATTGCAGCATTGTGATTGACTCAGGGGAGGGAGCCTGGCTGCCTACTTCCTTTTCCTGGAAGCAGACGCAGGACAGCAGGAGCTACAAAGACACAGGACACAGCTTCGAGGTAAGACTTCCCTCAATAAATTTTTAACAACACACGCTCACACACACATCCCCACGTCCACGCACCATCCAGTGTTATTTCTGGCGTTTACCACCACACAGCTGTCCAGCCCCCCCGCACATCTCAATCGTGGCCGCTGTGCACCCATGCACAGCGGGCGTACCACTCGTGTGCCAAAGGCACATACGTAGTTGCGACGCATGCCATCACCTCGCATTCCATTCCAATGCATACTAACGCTAGGCACATTTCAACAGTAGAATGGGTGTTGCATAGTGGAGACATAAAGATCACTGTTCCCACTTCAGTGAGTGCAACCCAAAACTAACCTTTGCACCACAAACCCAAGCGTGAATCCTGGAATTCCTTTTTTGAGCCCCCAAAACACACACAAAAATCACATTTGAGACAAATGTACAGACCATTTTTCAATTTTGACCCCAAAATTCACCCCATTTTTCATATTTTACCCCAAAATTCACCCCATTTTTCATATTTTACCTCAAAATTCACCCCATTTTTCATATTTTACCCCAAAATTCACCCCATTTTTCATATTTTACCCCCAAAAAAGTACATTTTAAAATGTTACCCCAAAACCCATACACACCTGAGAAACTTTAAATGACCCCATTACTGACCTCACAATGCGTTGTGATCAAATGCGATGTTAAGGCACCTGCGTTGTCGGAGTTGCGTTGTTAATGATGTACTGTCTGCGTTGTAATGGTCGTCTCCCGTGCCAAAGGCAACCCATAGGCTACGCCGTTTGCGTCCATCTGCCCCTGGACCGTGCTCACCACCAAGGAACATTCCTCTTGGACACTCCACCGCTACGACGCCAGCACCCTCCTCGCCATCAACCCTGGACGCCACCTCGCCTGCCAGGACCAACCTCTGCTCCATGCCGGACATCTCCTTCGCCATTACTGACGGCTGCAGTATCACCCGCAAGGAGCACCCCGACCGTCAAGGAGGAGGCATTGCCGTCACCTACAGAGGCACACTCTGACTGACAACGCACTCTAATGTGCCAAGGATGACCATGGACAACGTCAACTCCCAGATCCGGACCAAGCCCAAGAACATCCTCTGCGGCACCCTCATGTGCAGGCCCTCCGGGCCATGGCCCCCCATTCTCCAATGCCATTGTAGACCTCATTGCACCCCAGGGTCTCCCATGTTATGTTATGTTATGTTATGTTATTTAAGCTTGTATAGCGCACGGTTACCCTAGGGTGTCCTGGCCCATCCACCAACGACATCCAACTCGGTGAACTCAAGTTCCACTTGGACAACCCAGTGACCAGAGCACCACCCCCTCCTTGGTAGGGTCACCGACATCAGACGCAAGCAGCAAGTCACCTCAACAGGCCACATAGCCGGGCGCACAGTTGAGCACGTCACCTCCGCCACGGGTACTTCAACTACAGCCACAACACCGGACTCTCCTGGACCGACCATCATTGGTAACATCACGTCTTCACCTTTCCCACCAGATGCCACTGCCATCATCGCACCCCCTAGCACCTGGATCAAGGCCAGCGAAGAACATCTCGTCAACTCCCTCCCCACCGACACTCCACCAATGCTTCCAAACGATGACACCGCAGCGCACAACCACCACCGATGGATCTCCGACAGCGCCGACATTCGGGCACCCCTCATGAACAGCACTGCGTCAGTAACTTCCGCCTGCCTGATGGCAGGCGTGAGGGTGAGGCAGTGCCACAGGGATAGGCTGGCCCCATGCATTGCTGGAGTTGCATCATAGTTGTGACACAACTGCAGCAATGAATGACTTCAGCGCAGGCAGATATGTCAGGATTCCTGACGTATCTGTCATTACTTGCGTCATGGAGCGCTGTCCAGTGATTGCAGCGCATCCATGCTGTCGCAAGAAAGGCGTAGTGAGAAGTGTTGCAACGCTGTCTTGTCGCAGCGCAGCAACACTTTTCATGACTGGGGCAAAGGTATGCGCACTATCTTATTGATTATGTGCATTCCTGCACTGTAGTTTTGTCGCAGGGCAGCGCTGCAACATTGCTTGCAGCGCTGGCCAGCGCCAAAACCTGCAGAGATATGGGCCCAAGTTTTATCACCATTTTTAAGACCAGCTATTTTCTGGTCTTAAGTAACTGGCTCTAACTTAAGTTAGAGACAATTTTTTGGCTCTTCAGGATTTCAAGGAGCCCCTTGATAATATGGAGTAGTGGTGTTTGCGTGCCTTTTTGAACGGGAACGCCTACTTTGCATATTATTAGCGATAAATATCGCTAACATGCTTTGAGATAAAAAAACGGGCCGCTATCGCCCAAAAAATGGCACTAAGGCCCGTTTGCTGAAGCTTGCTAATAGTGAGATAAAAATATCGCCGCTTTACCGGCAAAAAAGTGCCGCTAAAGCGGCGATAGGCCCTTGCTAATATGCCCCTAAGTGTCTTTCAGCATAGCACTGGCTCCGGGCCTGGTTAGTCAGAGTCAGTTACCACCAGTGCCAGGCAGCAAAAAGTTGGGGGCACAGGATGACTTTGCAACAAGGCCTCTTTCTGCACCTCTGTTGGTTCTTTCTGCATATCTCTTGCTTCTTTCTGCACCTTTCTTCGTCTTTCTGGACTTCTGTTGCCTCTTTCTGCATTTCTCTTGCTTCTTTCTGTGCCTTTCTTCCTCTTCCTTCACATGTCCTATCTCTGTAGGCATAGTTAGAAATTAGCGTTTAAAAAACGTTTGAAGTTCACTGAAAAAACCATAGGTTTTAGGGATGTTATAGTTAGAAATTAGCATTTAAAAAACCTTTGAAATTCACTGAAAAAAACGTAGGTTTCAGGGACGTTATAGTTAGAAATTAGCATTTAAAATACCTTAGAAATTCACTGAAACAGCCACAGGTTTCAGGGACGTTATAGGTAGTTGGACATTTCACTCGTACAAAACCAGAGAAATTCGGCCGTTATAGTTAGTAGAGCTAACTATAACTCGCGCCCCCGCAATGCACTGCTGATGACGTCACATATTACATCATTCATGACATGGTCAGTGACATCACTGACGACATCCCAAATTACATCACTGATGACATCACTGATCACAGTCACTCAGGCACCCTCTCACAGACCCACTGAGAGATGTATGCACCCAGTCACTCATACACTCAGAGACTCACACACACACTTGTAGTCCCACTCAGAGACCCACGGATGCACTCACAGAACCACTCAGAGACTCACGCTCCCAGTAATAGAACCACAGAGAGACTCATGTACTTATTCAAAGACCTACTCAGCCACTCACTTACTGACCCACTCAGATACCCACTTTGACACTCATGGATCCACTCACAGATCCAGTCAGACAGTTATATACTTACTTACATGTGCACAAAGGCACTCATGCGCCTACTCACAGATTGACTGAGAGTCATGCAACAAATCACAGACCCATTGAGGCACTGATGCACCCACTCATAGATGCACTGAGACAGTCACGCAGTTTGTTTAGAAGCATTGATAGAATGATGCACCATGTTACAGATTCACTGAAATAGTTATACAGTGAATGAAAGACTTACTGATACAATGATGCATGTAGATATAGATTACACTGAAAAAGGTATGCACTGTGTTATAGAGTTATTAAGGGAGTTGTACATGCTATTATACAGTTATTTAGATAGTAATGTGTTTAGTCTGTTGGTTATAATCCATTTTGCAGTTATAAGTTTTGAATATGGTGGTGACTATTAATTGTCTGAATTTGTTTTGTCATTTCGCGACATATTCGCGGCGATCACAGCTTCCAATATCATCTCGATGCACGTCACTGCGAAAATGGAAAATTGGTTTAAATGGTTGTTTTTATTCAACCTCCCTACAAATAAATGACTTTAAACAGTGCAATAATAAACCCCTAGTGTCTAAAATACTGTAAAATGTGTGCATATATGTGTTTTGCACTCCCTAAAAAAGGCGCGATCATCGCTGTTACCGGAGTCATCGCGACTCTCAGCGTAAGCGTGAAAACAGTAAGTAGGCTTCAAACACAGTTTTTTTTTAAAGTTACTACAAACATATGTGTACAAAACATGTTCTTTAAGTTAATAATGTGTGTATTGTAATAGTTAGAATGAATTTTTTATGTTAAAATTTGGGAATGTGGTTGTGGTCGTTGAATGTCTGCTTTTGTTTTGTGATTTCGTGACATGATCGTGATCATCGCGACGTCCTCGCGAATATAAAAAACCGAAAGAAAAAAACTGCGCTTATTAATCCACTGAAGAAAATACAAGCTTATAAAAATACACCTTATAGAGCCATTGTAGATAGAAAATGCAATTTAAAAACCTTAAAAATGTAATTAAAAAATCATAGGTTACATTGATGTTATAGTTGATAAATAAAATTTGAAAAACCTTAGAAATTCACTGAAAAAAACAAAGGTTACAGAGACGTTATAGTTAGGCTCAAATTTCTCTCGTACAAAACTAGAGAAATTCAGCAGTTGTAGTTAGCTGAGCTAACTATAACTCGTATCCCTGTAATGCACTGCTTATGACCTCACATATTACATCACTTATGACATGGCCTCACTGGAATTGCATTTTGCCCATGCGGTTGGGGGAGTATCATTATTCCACGCTATGGTCTTCAGAGGGAGTAGCATTTTGCCCAGATATTCCCGTTCAATTGACTGAGCGGTATCAACCCACTAGGGTAATGCAGTTTCCTGACATGTTCTACAGTGTGTACAGCCTTGTTTCCACGCCATTAGGGGAGAAACACCTTCCATTGGGGGGAACTCAATTCCAGTGAGGCAACAGGATGATGCACGCATGATACATCTTTGTCCCTGATTTTGTATCACACCAAGTATTTAGGGCACTTGTCAAATGGAATACTTGCCAGGATGTGCATCATTGACATAGACACACTGTCTGTTGTTCCCCAGACATGCGATATCGCTTTAACACTGCTCTATCGCACCACGCCGCATTACTAGGCAACCACGGAGATCACCCACAGGGTAAATGTGGCTCCTAAGTCCCTTTTGACACTTGTCTGCTGCATGCTTTGTTACAGGGTATGGTTAACTCAACACAGAGGTGCGTGGCCCTGCCGTACCATGACTTTCATATCGCATGGAAACGGGCTGAGTCTATACATTATTTTATACATGATTATAAACAGCATTTGATGCATTGTAACGTGTTGAGTATATACATGATTATATACAGTATTGTGATGTAACAGTAATAGCACAGTTGCTGCATGCAGTGTTTTCATTATTATAAGTATGTACATGGAATTATAACACAATGGCACACTCATCATCCACTCCAATATGGCGCATGTGAATTTTCATGTGAACAAACTATGCAATTGCTAGTCCTAACATTGTGTTCTTTGCTGACAGTCCTGCCACTATGTCTAATCATCACTATGTATTGATGTCTCGCACTCTCACTCTTTGTGTGATCAAGGCCGCTGAATGGCCAAAACGCGTAACAACAGGATTTATGATGTAATAAATCCACTTTGCATTTCAATCTCGCCTGAGAGCGCGTGCTTACTTTGTAATTGTTTGGATTGGAGATATATATATATTCACTGAAAAAACCATAGGTTTCAGGGACGTTATAGTTAGTTGGACATTTCACTCGTACACAACCAGAGAAATTTGGCCGTTATAGTTAGTTGAGCTAACTATAACTCGCGCCCCCGCAATGCACTGCTGATGACGTCACATATTACATCATTCATGACATGGTCAGTGACATCACTGATGACATCACTGATGACATCTCAAATGACATCACTGATGACATCACTGATGACATCATCCAGTGACTGTGTGTTTCTGTAAAGTTTAAATATGTTTTATATATATATATATGCTAAGGTGTATTGAAGTGTGAGTGGGTGTATGAGTGTCTGAATGGATGATTTAGTAGGTGCATGACTGACTGTATAAGTGAGTGATTAAACATGTCTTACTGAATGCATGGGTTAGTGAGTAAAATGTGTAAATGTCTGTATCAGTCTGTCAGTTGGTGTGTAAGTGGCTGCATGGGTTTATGAGTAGCTACATGAGTGTCTATATGGGTTATTGATTGGTTGTCTGAGTATCTGTAAGGGTGCCTGAGTGTCTGTGTGGGTAGGTGGGAAGTGTGTGACTCTGTGCATAGATGTGTGAGTAGGCAATTCACTGGGTGTATGGGTTCAAGAGTGCATCTGTGAAGGGATGTATGGGTGGGTGAGTGTGTGTATGGGTGTGTTGGTGAGTGAATGGATGTCTCAGTGGTACATGTGTGAGTAACTACATAGGTGAAAGGCAGTATATGTGAGTGTTGGAGTCTATAAATCACTATATGTGAGAGTGAGTGATTGTGAGAGTGGCTGCATGGGTGTGCTTGTATCAGTGACTGTATAAGAGAGTAAGTATGTGTTAGTATCTGTATGAATAAGTTAGGTAGTGTGTGTGTATAACTGTATAGGTGAGTAAATGGGAGTGTGAATGATTCTTTGCATGATTGACTAGGTGTGTGAGTAACTCTATGGATGAGTGGCGATGTGTGAGTGTCTGTATAGGTGTATGAGTGCAAATGATAGTGCTGTATTGATAAGTGACTGCATGTATGAGTGACTGTATGGGTGAATCAGTGGACGTGTGTGTAGACCTAGGAATCAGTGAGTGGGTATGTAGTAACTGGTATTGGTGTGTCTATGGTTTTGAAAATGGTAGTCTGTATCTTAGAGTGGGTGTATCAAAGGTTATATTAGGGTGTGAGGAGGTACCTCAGACTACCACGTGGATGATGTCATCAGTGATGTCATCAGTGATGTCATTTGAGATGTCATCAGTGATGTCATCAGTGATGTCACTGACCATGTCATGAATGATGTAATATGTGACGTCATCAGCAGTGCATTGTGGGGCGCGAGTTATAGTTAGCTCTACTAACTATAACGGCCGAATTTCTCTGGTTTTGTACAAGTGAAATGTCCAACTAACTATAACGTCCCTGAAACCTATGGTTTTTTCAGTGAATTTCTATGTTTTTTTAAATGCTAATTTCTAACTATAACGTCCCTGAAACCTATGGTTTTTTCAGTGAATTTCTATGGTTTTTTAAATGCTAATTTCTAACTATAACGTCCCTGAAACCTATGGTTTTTTCAGTGAATTTCAAAGGTTTTTTAAATGCTAATTTCTAACTATAACATAGCAGTCGTGTTTGCAGAGTGGTGGAGAAAGGTGAGCGTGGCCTCCGAGCACCTCTTAGCAATCCCACTGTGTGGGATTTACTGGAGGTAACAGGAGGGGTAGTTAGCCCCCAACATCAACATTGGGGCCAACTACCCCTGCTATTACCTCCAGTAAGTCCCACAAAGCAGGATTGCTAACTTCTCATACCAGGCCACGCCCCTTTTCTCCACCACTCTGCAAATGCGCCCCCTGGCGCATTGTAAGTTGGGGAATTAATTCCCCCTGAATACTGAGGGTCCCCGGGGGCCAACTTGCCCACCAGGTACCTCCAGTAAGCCCCACAGAGCTGGATTGCAGAGAGGTGGTCCGAGGCCATGCCCCTTTTTACACCACTCTGCAAACGTGGCTCCTGGCGCACTGCTACTCGGAGGATGAAGTCCACTTGTGTCCTGAGGTCCTCAGGACACAAGAGGACCTCATCGCCCCACCAGCAGTGCACCAAATTTCGTGAAGATTCGTCAAACGGCGCCAAAGATATTGGCAAAAGAAAAAAACGCTTTTTGAATAGAAACGAGGTCCTAACTATAACTACATACTGGCGACCGCCAGTAGGTGCAGTTGCCAGTTGCCATATGAAGTCATGCATAGCAAAAGATGTTACTTATTCCTCTCTTCTAAGTCTTCTGTGCATTATTTTTGATTTATCATTTATATGGTTGTTATTCTGATACCTACATCTTGTGTCTAGAGTCAATACGCTGTTCATCAGCATGGAGCCACTTGACCCTTGGGGTGTTTGACTTGCGTGCATTGGCGTACATAGATGCTGGTCTTTCATTCATGCAGTTGTCTTATAATACCACCACAAAATGGAGTGAGTGGTCATAAATATTACTGTTTTTTGCATATTATTGGATTGGTTATTAGCCTTAAACTCAGTCTCCCAGTTGATGTGAATAGCGTCTACATACATGCTTTTTCACAATTCATTATTGGTGCCTTATTATTTAAAACAAATATTTTTCTTGCCCACATTTCCATGTAATTCGCTTTTATGTATAGGTTGACCCTTTATTATTCAATTTTTTCGTTAACATCATCACGGCGGTATGACACTAATTGAGAATATTGTCTCACATCACTGGCAGCCCTATTTTTATTTTTACGGTTTTGCTCCGCGTTCAGAGCTACTTTTATGTTGCGTCTGATACGCTGTGTAGTTCCAGCTCTCCGCCGGGACGGTAACACGACCGGCATGGTGCACGCCGTGGAGACTTGCTCGTAGTTGGAGCAGGTAAGGGGCTCCATCACATAAATCACATGCATGTACAATGTAAATGGAGAAACAGTGCATACACATGCGAGACTCAACACATCATGGCATCAATAGTAGGATGACATGTCAACCTCACATTTAGCTGATGTGTCATAGGTGATTTACCACCAAGAGTGATAGACTCAGGCATTGTACTCCTGTGCAGAATGAACACATCTCCATAGTGTCAATTTGAAAGCTGTACACACATTATCCAGTACCCTCGGGCCAATCTACATTTGAAATGTCACAAATGAGCATATGAACACTTAATGGACTATGACATCACATAGCACAGGGAATGTGTGTTCAGAGTTCGAGTGTCTCAAACCAGCAGTGTAACTGTATAACTGCTAAAACACAGTATGTCATTCCCATCCTTAAATGCAGTCAGGGATCTGTGGAAATAAGGCTACACACCCCATTGACATGAGGTCAGCATGCTAGGCAGTGTCTCACACATTTGCATTACCAAGTCTCAGAACAACATGTGTTTTATTTGGCTTAAAAAGAGCTGCACAATTGTCTATGTTGCCATCCTCCCCACATACTCAAGTGCATTAAGTACTAGGTCATGTATGGACCATGCTGTTTGCAAAATATTGATGCATGATCATTGGCTTGCACTCACAGGCACATACTACTGTACAGTAACATCATGTGAGCATTCTGAGCACTCTCAAACCTTTACTCAGACACTTACCAGTACCTCTGGAGTACCATATAGCCTCCCATACTGGGCAAGGACCTCATCCACCAGGACCTCCAGCTCCTCTGTGATGAAGGGACGGGCCCTGATGTTCTCTGTTCGAGCCATCACTGGGTGCAGAGTACAGGTACAGCAGCAGTTGGTGGTGATGAATGGCGGGCAGCAGTGTCTGAATGCAAGTGACATGTGTGGCTCTCTCACAGACATTTATAGGCCCCTAGGGTTGTGTCAGTGGTACTCTGCTGATGCAATTGGTCTGCCTGGTTTGCATCTTACAATTGCATCCAATGACCGTGACCACAGTGGCGGTGCACGCCTACCGCGAGTTTCAAAACTGTATTGCGCTACCGCGATTGCGGTTCCCATTGGCTGCCATGGCATTGTCATTGGCGGTGTCACACTGCGGGGGCCAGGTGGCCTCTACCGCAATCCAGCATCTTTCAATTGTGTCCAATGGCGTGACCGTAATGGCTGTGCACGCCTACCGCGAGTTTCAAAACTGTTTTGCGCTACCGCGATGGCGGTTCCCATTGGCTGCCATTGCATTGTCATTGGCGGTGTCACACCGCGGGGGCCAGGTGGTCTCTACCGCAATTCAGCATCTTTCAATTGTGTCACGTCTGAATGCAAGTGACATGTGTGGCTCTCTCATAGACATTTATAGGCCCCTAGGGTTGTGTCAGTGGTACTCTGCTGATGCAATTGGTCTGCCTGGTTTGCATCTTACAATTGCATCCAATGACCGTGACCGCAGTGGCGGTGCACGCCTACTGCGAGTTTCAAAACTGTATTGCGCTACCGCGATTGCGGTTCCCATTGGCTGCCATGGCATTGTCATTGGCGGTGTCACACTGCGGGGCCCAGGTGGCCTCTACCGCAATCCAGCATCTTTCAATTGTGTCCAATGGCGTGACCGTAGTGGCTGTGCACGCCTACCGTGAGTTTCAAAACTGTATTGCGCTACCGCGATGGCGGTTCCCATTGGCTGCCATGGCATTGTCATTGGCGGTGTCAGGGTTCACAGGAGGTTTCCTCCTCGTGACCCTACCGTAGCCATTGTTTGCGCCCCTCAATCTCACCGGCAACACTTGAGCTCCCGCTGCAACCTCAGTTGGTGTGCATGCTGGCGGCGCTGGATTTCCAACATGGCCGCCAGCATGCCTGATGTTCAGCGGTCTAGTCTTTATTAGAATTCCCCAGTTTAGTGAGGCGCGCACCAACATTCCATGGTGCACTTCACCAGAGATTCAACACGAGTGACAGCTTACCTGCTCATCTCCGTCGAGTCAGTCAGTTAGGGTAGTTGTGACGGCTCCACGCTTTAGCTTCGGCGGTTCCCGTGTCAACCCCAACTCCAAGGTTAGTGTATTTAAGTTGCGCATGCCCGAAAGCAGATTTAGTTATTTCGCCGCATGTCGCAGGTGATAAGTGTTCCTGTCAGAGAGTATGTCTCAGCCTTGGCAGTCTGGGCGAGTAGTGTTTATAGTTGCGCATTCCCGGAAAACTCGTTTTGGGTTTCATCTGCGCATGACGAATAAGAAGTAGTTTCTAATCAAAGAGTTGTCAGCAAATTGATGCGGGCGTGTACTGCTTCTCACGTCGCATTAAACCGCAGACACAATGCAATTCCAGTCTTGTTAAAGAAGGTTAGTTATTAGGTTGCTAATAAGAATCCTAAGTCTACAACTAATTGTTCTTAGTAAATCTCTGGTAAAAGTTTTTGTTCAAAGAGGTTATTAATTGAATACAATACTCAGTGTGTTATCCAAGGTCCCAGGAGAACGAATTCAAGTGAGTTAAAGCAACACACAAGGGGGGAGGCCAATAACCACAAGTCCTTAGAAATACAATTCCACACTTACCTTGTCTTTCTCTGTGTTCAGAGTACGGCATTGGAGGCGACCAGTCTCATCCTGCAAGAGAAAAAGAATCAAGTTAATAACATCTCCTGTTGTCAACACTTTCAACTCACATAGAGAAGAATTAAGAAGAGAGGCTTAGTTCCTAGGTATTCCTGGTAAGATAAGTTATCTTATGTTAACTGCATAATAAAGGTTATAATATGATATTTAGAACTGTAATTTGTTTTTAGCAAAAGAAAGAAGAAGATCGAGCAGAGCAGGCAGAATACCAGTTGGACTGTCTCTTCTCTTTTCTATTCCCAATCCCCTTTCCCCCCTTGGTACTTACCTGCGAAGGATTACTAAACCTAGCAGGGACATTCTGAGAGGGGCATTGGGAACTAAGCGTCGTTCGGCTCCTGTGTTATCAAGAATCCTAGAGACCAGGGTCTTGACAGAGTGAAGTGCCCACGTTGGTACTAACACCCGAGCAGAATGGCTGAGGGTTTAGATTTAACAAAATTAGGTGACATCTTGGGAAACATTCAAAGGGACCTAGAGGCAGTTAGAGAAGAAAATAAAATTCTGAGACAGGAAATAATCAGCTGCAAAATGGGAGAGTCCGTTTCAAGGACTAGTCAAAAAACCTCAACCTTTGAGACCCAAAGATCAAACACTAGTCCTTTATCCTTTGCTCCAACACAGGTTATCCACTCATTGTCCCCCGTAATACCCCTTGCTCCCCCAGAGCGATTTAACGGAGACTCACAAAAAGCACAAATCTTTCTGGCCCAATGCTCCCTTCATTTTATGTGCCGCCCGACGATTTTCCCCAATGCTCAGTCTCGTGTTGCGTTCATCCTGTCCTACCTTAGTGGGGACGCTGCCTCTTGGTCGATGCCATTGGTGACTAAGGATGACCCCATCCTGTACAACTTTGAAGAGTTCAAAAAAGAGTTCCTCTGGATTTTTGACAGGAGAAGGGTGTCCCAGGCTATAGACAACGAACTGCTAGAGTTAAGGCAAGGTAACCGAGAACTGGTAGCCTATTTAGCCCAGTTCAATAAGCTGGTGGTGGAGACAGATTGGCCTGAAAATAAGAGAGCCGCAGTGTTCTAAAGAGGGCTAAGAGAAGAACTAAAAGATGCTCTATCGCAGATCCTTAACCGTCCAACCGAAATCTCGGCGCTGATAGATCTGGTCCTAGAAATTGATTTCCGACAGAATGAATGGAAGGGAGAAAGAAAAAGAGAGTTTAGATCGAATGTTCCTCGTTTTGACCGAATCAAGTCAGAGACTACACGAGTTGCAGAGAATTCCGTGGGAGCGGAACCAATGCAAATTGGCGCCATCCGAGGTCCTTTGTCTAAAGAGGAAAAAGAGAAAAGACGTCAGAATAAGCTATGTATGTACTGCGGAGGTAGTGGACATTTCGTGAAGGCTTGTCAGAAAAGACCCAAGACTCCAACAAAGGAAAAGGAAAACTTGCAGCACCACCAGTAATTGGAGTTGGACTGGTGGATGCAAACGGAGAAGCAACTCCAACGAACCATCCATTAGCAAATACTTTGCAAGTTTCTTCACCCCATTTGATTTTGTCCTTGACTTTGAAATTCCGAAACGTAGTTCTAAAATAAATCACTGTCATGATTGATTCTGGGGCAACCGGCAACTTCTGTGATCACAAATTTGCCAATCACATCGGTCTGCAGGCTATCAAGAAGGAAAGAAGTGAGGGATGTTAGAGCTGTGGATGGTACCAACTTGACGTCCGGACCCATAACCAGCCATACAGAACCAGTGCAAATGATTACTGATGAAGGTCATCAAGAGGTGCTACAATTCAATCTGATTGATGCCCCCCAATTCCAACTAATCTTAGGACTTCCCTGGCTAACGGAACACAATCCGTCTATCAATTGGGGAGCTTGAACCATTAAGTTGGATTCCAAATATTGTGCGAAACATTGTTTTGTGGAAAAAGAAGACCAGTCTGAGCCTAGTGTGGTCGCTCAGCTTTGTGAGAATGGAGTGTCAGTGTGGGTTATACAAACAACCGAAATTCCAGAAGAATTTCAAGATTTTGCAGATGTGTTCGATGAGGTCAAGGCGGAGGTGTTACCACCACACCGGTCGTATGACTGTAAGATAGACCTGGAGCCAGGGGCAAACCTGCCTTGTAGTCGAGTCTATGCCTTGACAGAGAAGGAGAACATACATTTAAAGGAATACTTAAAGAAGAATCTTGAGAATGGTTTCATCAGACCATCACAGTCTCCAGTCTCTTCCCCCCTCTTCTTCGTGCCTAAGAAGGGAGGAGATCTCAGAACTTGTATTGACTACAGGGCAATCAACAGAATAACAGTAAAAAACCGTTACCCATTACCCCTCATTTCGGTGCTAATTGACCAAGTTAAGGAGGCGAAAATCTATACCCGATTAGACCTGCGAGGGGCCTATCACTTCATCAGACTCCGGGAAGGCGACGAGTGGAAAGCGGCTTTCAGGACAAAATACGGCCTCTACGAATACCTTGTAATGCCGTATGGACTGTGTAATGCGCCGGCGGCGTTCCAATATTTCATCAATGACGTCTTGAGTGATTTTATTGATCAATGCGCAATAGTTTATATAGACGACATTCTGATCTATTCAAATTCGGAAGAAGAACATCGAATGCAAGTCCGAGCCGTGTTACAATGCTTAAAGGAGAACTCTTTGTAAAACTGGAGAAGTGTTTGTTCAACACCAATACAGTAGAGTTCTTAGGATTCGTGTTGTCGCCCTCAGGGATCACCATGGACGAACAGAAGGTGAGAGCAGTGATGGAGTGGAAATCTTCCACAACCATCAAGGAAGTTCAGAGTTTCATCAGGTTCGCGAACTTCTATAGGAGATTTATTCACGAATTCTCCCAGAAAATTCTGCCTTTGACACGACTACTAAAGAAAGGAGTACCTTTCAAATGGTCTGAGGAAGCTGAGAGAGCCTTCAATTTGTTAAAAGAAAGTTTCACCACAGCGCCAATTTTACTTCATGCAGACCCTTCCGAACCCTTTTACCTGGAGACAGACGCTTCTGAACTGGCCATTGGGGGCAAACTCTCACAGAGGCATAAAGGAACCGGGCAGCTGCATCCAGTAGCTTACCGTTCCCGTAAGCTTAATCCAGTAGAATGTAATTATACCATCATGGAGAAGGAGCTTCTGGCCATAAGGATGCTTTTAAGGATTGGAGGCAGTATTTGATGGGTGCTAAGCACACAGTAACGGTGTATACCGACCATAGGAACCTGAAGTATCTAAGATCAGCCCGAACCCTTACACCCCGTCAACTCCGATGGTCGCTCTACTTTGCAGATTTTGACTTTGTCATTACCTACCGGCCAGGTTCAAAGAATGGAAAGGCAGACGCGCTGTCTAGACTAGATACGGAACACCAGAAAACAATCGTTGAAAACCAACAGATAATTCCAGAAGACAAAATCATTGGAGCCATTTCCTTAATACCTTTTGAAGAACAAGTCAGAGATTTAATGACTGGATTAAAAATGGACGATTGGGTAGCGGAAGACCCCCAGAGAGTCATCCAAGATGGATTACCTTATCAAGGAAACACATTGTTCTTGCCCACCAAAGATCTACAAATGAAGGCCCTGCACGAATGTCACGACAACCCATTGGCAGGGCACAAAGGTGTGCTGAAAACAGAAGACTTGGTCAAGCGAAAGTTCTGGTGGCCACACATGAGTCGAGATATTCGCCAGTATGTGTTGGGATGTGAGATTTGTGCTCGAGGAAAATTGGACAGGCAGGCTCCAAAAGGACTATTGCAGCCACTGCCCACTCCCCCCTACCCTTGGCACACAGTTTCCCTAGACCTAATCATAGATTTACCATCTTCCCAAGGTTTTGATACTATCCTTGTTTGTGTAGACACGTTCAGTAAGATGACACATTTTGTACCATTTAAGGGAACACCCACAGCGAAACAACTGTCCCAACTTTTCAATCAAAATATAATCCGTCTTCATGGCATTCCTAAAGTGTTAATTACTGATAGAGGTTCTCAGTTTTTGTCCCGATTTTGGAAGGCTTACACCAAGGGGTTATGTGTAGACCATCGATACTCCACCAGCTTCCACCCAGGAACTGACGGGCAAACTGAGCGGACTAACTAGGAGTTAGAACAATATCTCAGACTCTACTTATTAGATGAGGAAGGTGATTGGCCGGATCACCTATGGACAGCAGAGTATGCCCACAATAACGCCCAAAATGTATCCACTGGTTATTCACCCTTTTTCATGAATTCGGGCAGACACCCCAATTCCAAAAGAGAATTTAAAGATATAGCAGTACCAGCAGTTCAGGACCTTGCCCAGCATGTAGCTAGAATTCACCAAGTAGCAACTCAGAATTTGACTCTAGCCAAAAAACATTACAAAAGTTTTGCAGACCAAAAAAGAAGAAAAGAACCCAATCTCCAAATAGGGGATCAAGTTTGGTTGTGCACAAAAAACCTAAGGTTGAAGGGTACCCGTAAATTTCAGCCACGTTTCGAAGGACCATACCCTATCGAAAAAATCATTAACCCAGTAACTTACCGTTTAACACTGCCTGAGACTACCAAAATTCACCCAGTATTTCACATTTCTTTGCTCAAGAAGGTTCAACCAGTCTTATGAAAAAGAACTCCACCTGTTCCTCTAGTTATTGACGGTGAAACCGAATACGAGGTTAAAAGAATATTAGATTCAAAAAAAGTTCATGATGATCTCTTTTACCTTATCGACTGGAAGGGTTATGGAGCTGATGAGCGTTCCTGGGAGAGAAGCTCTGATGTTCACGCTCCCACATTGGTCAGGGCGTTCCACACTAAGTTTCCCACTAAACCACGGCCGGAGGAAACCCCGTTCAGAGGGTGTACTGTCAGGGTTCACAGGAGGTTTCCACCTTGTGACCCTACTATAGCCATTGTTTGCGCCCCTCAATCTCACCGGCAAGACTTGGGCTCCCGCTGCAACCTCAGTTGGCGTTCATGCTGGTGGTGCTGGATTTCCAACATGGCCGCCAGCATGCCTGATGTTCAGGGGTCTAGTCTTTATTAGAATTCCAGAGTCTGGTGAAACACGCATCAACATTCCATGGCGCACTTCACCAGAGATTCAACCCGAGTGACAGCTTACCTGCTCATCTCCGTCGAGTCAGTCAGTTAGGGTAGTTGCGACGGCTCCGCGCTTTAGCTTCGGCGGTTCCCGTGTCAACCCCAACTTCAAGGTTAGTGTATTTAAGTTGCGCATGCCCGAAAGCAGATTTAGTTATTTCGGCGCATGTCGCAGGTGATAAGTGTTCCTGTCAGAGAGTATTGTCTCAGCCTTGGCAGTCTGGGCGAGTAGTGTTTATAGTTGCGCATTCCCGGAAAACTCATTTTGGGTTTCATCTGCGCATGACAAATAAGAAGTAGTTTCTAATCGAAGAGTTGTCAGCAAATTGATGCGGGAGTGTATTGCTTCTCACGTCACATTAAACCGCAGACACAATGCAATTCCTGTCTTGTTAAAGAAGGTTAGTTATTAGGTTGCTAATAAGAATCCTAAGTCTACAACTAATTGTTCTTAGTAAATCTTTGGTAAAAGTTTTAGTTCAAAGAGGTTATTAATTGAATACAATACTCAGTGTGTTATCCAAGGTCCCAGGAGAACGAATTCAAGTGAGTTAAAGCAACACACAAGGGGGAGCCCAATAACCACAAGTCCTTAGAAATACAATTCCACACTTACCTTGTCTTTCTCTGTGTTAAAAGTACGGCATTGGAGGCGACCAGTCTCATCCTGCAAGAGAGAAAGAATCAAGTTAATAACATCTCCTGTTGTCAACACTTTCAACTCACATAGAGAAGAATTAAGAAGAGAGGCTTAGTTCCTAGGTATTCCTGGTAAGATAAGTTATCTTATGTTAACTGCATAATAAAGGTTATAATATGATAGTCAGAACTGTAATTTGTTTTTAGCAAAAGAAAGAAGAAGATCGAGCAGAGCAGGCAGAATACCAGTTGGACTGTCTCTTCTCTTTTCTATTCCCAATCCCCTTTCCCCTCTTGGTACTTACCTGCGAAGGATTACTAAACCTAGCAGGGACGTTCTGAGAGGGGCATTGGCAACTTTCATCACTGATCACTATACATGCACACTATATTGTTGCACCTGGTTGGAAAGTGAAATGAGAGTGTGACATTTAACTCAATGATGCCCACACATGTCATGTCAGTACACATGAGTACATTCCTCACATGTCAAATATGATATTTGTGTGCATGTACACAGATTTGATGTGTAATGGAGTCTCATACTTGTGAACATGTCAATGTGTTAAATGGCTACTCAACCCACAGTAATGATGGACTGACCACATAATGTGCCTATATCACTGTGTACAGAGGTGTATTTATCTTGATAGTTGACCAGCTTACACACACTGTGCTCATTGTGTGAAAATGTTGTGCTTAGTGAGACTAAAGCAAGAAGGTTTTGCAGGTACAGCAGCTACGTAGAAGTCAGCAGTGTTGCTGTCTGCCACATGTGCTGTGCCAGGTACAACCAGGGCTGGTGACACAAGATGTAGGAGTGTACCATTTACCATTCACATAGTCTGATTTGGAAGTAGTTAGTATGTACATCCTGACCACATGAATGACTACATGAGATCAAGGTGTCTCTGCATGTGACTTGTGCATTAAGCTGTTGTTACAGTCCTGTCAATGTTGGTGCTGTGTTAGTCATTATGTAAGATGTTTACCACATCTCATCTGTGAATTGAATTTACATATGTCCTCTTTCATTATATGTAGGAGACGACCAAATGTGCATCAGCCTTTCCCAGTGCTGGCGAACATGGAGGATGAGGATATCATAAGGAAATTCCGTCTGAATCGCCTTACCCTTCAAGAGCTATGTGCTCAGTTGGAGCCCCATCTGAGGCCTCACAGAACCTATCCAATAGTTTTGTTGCCAACAGTTAAGGTGATGGCTGCCCTGCATTTCTTTTCCATTGGTTCGTTTCAGTACATGGTGGCCATCGCCGGTGGAATGTCTCAAGCTATGTTCAGCATGGTGCTGCGTGATGTCCTGTCCGCAATGTTGACCTAGAAGGACCGCTACATCCACTTTCCAAGGCAACATAAATTGGCAGATGTGAAGGGTGATTTTTATGACCTTGGACACATACTTAATGTTGTTGGAGCCATTGACTGCACACACGTTGGCTAGTTCCACCACAGGCACGTGAGCACATACTGTAACATGAAGCATTACCATTCCATTAATGTGCAAGTGGTATGCCAAGCGGATATGATTATCTCCCATGTATGTGCCAAATATCCAGGATCTGCACATGGCTCCTACATACTGCATAACAGCATCATCCCACAATTGATGGAAAATCTGCATCCGGAGCGTGCGTGGCTTGTCGGTGAGTATGCTGAGTCAAGTAGTGTGCTGTATGTTTGACATGCTGTTCTGGTCAACTGTTTATATTACTAAATTGGTCTGTGTATCTCACACCTAGGTGACTCTGCGTATCCCAACCGGCCTTCGTTGCTGAGCCCACTGAGGAATCCAAGGACCCCAGGGGAAGTCCGCTACAATGATGCACATGGGAGGACACGTCGTGTAGTGGAGCGTGCTTTTGGGCTCCTGAAGTCTAGATTTCGGTGTCTGGACAAGAGCGGTGGTGCACTACTCTACTCACCCCAAAAGGTGTGTCAGATCATAGTTGCATGCTGCATGCTCCACAACCTGGTCTTGCGCAAAGAGATCCCCCTGCTCCTGGACGATGATGAGCAGCAGATGCCCCCTGCTGCAAATACACACATGCCCAGTGACGATGGTATTGGAGAGGAGGAAGGTGTTGACCTGCATCAACAGCTCATCGACAACTACTTCCCTTGAGTTTAAGTAACATTGTACAATAGTGACATTGTCTGTTGGCTTTGATGGTAGTGGCAAGGCATGGGTGAGGTTTTTGGCTGCTGGCTGTTGTTGGCTCACTGCTAATGGCGGATGTGTGTGGCACAGTGTATTGTTT